>JAOEGL010000002.1:2643802-3844802 GCA_034509955.1 Urosaurus nigricauda
AGCTTGCATTGTGTATAGATCGTTCTGATAGTTTCTATTGCTACCCTTTTCTCTCTTTAAAATAAAAGAAATAATTGTTTTTACTGCAAAATCTGCTTGTCCTTGACCTGATTTCTTCCCTTCTACCTTATTCTCACTTGAAGTCACTCTGGTTAATTGTCCATTTCTAAAACCTTCAGCCTGTGAGGTCTGGCAGAGAGTTAGTGCCTGGTGGAGCTTCCCCCGCAACCAGTAAACCGAGTGCACTGCTCTTAACATGCCCCCAAACTATTACCCTGATTTTTCCAAGGTAGTGCAATCCCATCCAGAACTGGCTGTAAACTCAACCCCAGTTTAGTTTACCTTCTGACCAACAGCAGTTCTGTTCTGTCTGGATCGAGCCTCAGATAATTGATTCACATCCAGACAACTTCAGTGCATCCAAACTACAATTCAAGACTTCCACAACCTCTTTGGCATCATTTGTAAAAGAGAGACAGAGCTGGCTATTGCCACTTTCCAGAATGCTGATCTCTGGATGACCTCCCCCATTGGCTTCATGTTGGTGTTGAAAAGCGTAGGAGACAGTATTGAACCCCATAAGACCCACAAAGTTAAAAGGTCTGAGAAGTAAGACTATGGCCGCCACCTTGAATTGTTTGGGGGAAAGTTGGGACAAGCATGCAATTAATAGTACTGTACACATATAACCCTGCCTAGTCTGTAGAGATAACCGAAGCTCCCAATTTATGCAGCTTCCTTTTATAATGAGTTACTGGACCATTTGAGAGTAGGATTAAGATAACATCGTTCCTGTGTCAAGTCAGTTTTATTGGAGCAAGATGCAAAGTCATTATTAAGACTTTGCTAGCACATTTCACTGAGATGAACATCTATTTAGATGCTGGGGAAGGAATCTCCCAGGGAAAGTGGCAGATAAGGTCTCAAGGATGCCTTGGGCCAAATTCATGAGCTTTTTAAAAAGAGAAGGAAGGAAGGAAGGAAGGAAGGAAGGAAGGAAGGGGGCTTCATACTGGAAATTTAATCAAAAACTGTAGAGGCAGGAAAGTGGAAAGTGATAATTTTTTTATATCTATATGACTTGGAGTTCCTGCATGGCAGGGGGTTGGACTGGATGGCCCTTGTGGTCTCTTCCAACTCTATGATTCTATGATTCTATGATTCATACACATCATACACACACAACACAAAAATACATACAAAACACATACAAAAACAAGTAATATAAACCAGATAAGATTAACCAAGGAGAAGTGATCAAAAACACTTGACTTCCAATTTCCTTGCTAACGGTTACAAATAAGAATTTTCTGAAAGGAATGGAGCATCGTCAGTGGCCACTCTGGTTGTGGATTATGGGAGTTCAAGTCAAAAAATAAATTTCCAAGCTCTAGGTAAATTAGATGTACAATTTGGAAAACAGAGGTTTATTCCCATCTTTACATAGTGTAGAATATTTTTTGGGAAAACAATTTGTGGCTGTGAGAGGGTTTCTCCTGTCCTTCATTGAGCACAGTATTTGCTCCATTTTCTTGGTTGGTTTGCAAACCATTTGGAGGTTGTGTTTCCTTACCACTTTCCCTATTCTGTCTGTGACTCTTTGGATGTATAGTAAAAATGCCTTCCTTTTGGATGGCTGTTTGTCTTCACTCCTCTGGGTTTTTCTGGATCTGGCAGCCTTTCTGATGTATGAGCTGGAGTAACCATTTAGAGCCCAGTCTAGGTGCTTCAATTCATCTTCCAGGAAGTGGGGTTCACAGATCCTTTTTGCATGGTCTACCAGTGTTTTTATTGTGCTTCTTATTGTGCTTCTTCCATCTTCTGTGGCCTGCTGAATTGTATGGGAATTACCACCTGTAGCAGCAGGACACGTTAGCATATCTTGGCTGGAATCCTGTTGGTATCTTATGCACACATAAGTCATAGTTCATTACTGAAGTCACTACACCATGCTGGCTCTCATGGCTATTCATACTATTATGCAAAATTATGGTGGGATGAAGTCCCCACCAACTGAATCAATGTCTTGAGATGTTTGAGGAATTGTTTAGATCCCAGGATGCGTGCGAGAGGCTGGGTAATCTGAAGATCATTTTCACCTAAATATACTGAGGATAATGCAGGAGAATTATCATCATTGCTACTGCTGCTGCTGCTTCTGCTACATACAACAAGCACACATGATAGTAGTTCAAACGGACACACATCGTACAAAGTTGATGGCTATGGAGGTATGGAAACTGGATAGCAGAGGCTGAGTTGCAGGATTCCCAGTCCTGCAGAAGATTCCACAGAAAGAAATGGTGTGGCTCAAACAAGGTCTGTAACCGCAGCAAGTGAAGAAGACTCACTGTGCACACACAGGGCAACAGCTGGGACTAATGTTTATACCTGATTTCTAGCCTTGAGGGATACCTGGTGATATTTTGCTGTGGAAAAAGACCTAATGTCTTCTCATGGAACCAACAATGGGATTCCAAAAGGACTGATGACTTTAACTTCAGATTAACCAAACAGTGATAGGATTTAGCAGAACCCCAGGGTTGATGGATAGGGAAGTTGGCTGAGAACATGGAAGGGAGATGGTAGGAGATACTGGCTTACCAGCCTTGATATGATAAGACCTGCTTTGTTTATCAGTGCAAGAAGATATCCTGAGAGAGGATGGAGTGGTCAGCAAACACATTTAGCCTTTCACGTGCCCTCAGATCTACATTCCTTTCCCACTGGAAGTTTCCCTGAGTTTCAAAAGCCATCATGATGTCTTAACACACCCAGCTCTAGATCCTGTATTCAGATATGGAAATGTGAAGGTCCCATATGCAGTGCTGGGATGCCAGGTGTGCTATCAAGGCAGTATGATTATAAAGGTCTTTTCTGGGCACCAGTTCACTTTATGCATCTGAGGAAGTAGAGCAAGTCTACAAAAGCTCATACTACAACTTCTTTCAGTCAGTTACTCTCAAATGTTCGGCAAAACCCTTTCCATGCAACAAGGTAGCAGTTACTCATTCCCCAGTGTTCCCAGAAAAGCACACAATATTGAAAACGCATAGGCAAATCCAGCTGAAGCAATGGCTCTGTACTCATCAGGACTAAATATGGGATTTTGGTCAAAACAGTAACATTTCTAAGCTCTTCCCTTGGGCAAAGAAGAGACATCAGCCTTTCTTGATCTTTCTTGCCTTGTGCATTCTACAAGAATGGAGCTTTTAGGGCAAGGAGCATAATGTCTAGAAGACAAATTCAGATGGAAATTCATTGGACTGATGTTGGACTGGACTGGACAGAGGAAAGGGCAGTGTGTTTGTATTTGTGTGTGTCAGAGTTTGAAAACATTGGTGTTAGTGTTAATGTGTTAACATCAAATTGTCAAGGATGTCTAATTCTTGAGTTAATTCATTAAATTACCAAATCTCTCTCTCTCTCTTTCTCTCTCTCTCTCTCTCTCTCTCTCAAATGGCTCAAAATGGCCAACAACAAACTGAAATGAAGAGAACCAGGAAACATTGCTCAAAACCAATATATTTCAAGCTTAAATGATTCAAGCAACAAACAACAACATTGCATTGAAAATTTTAATGCGTTAGGGACAATGAATGTTAATGATTATTACTTCACGTAGCATCGGGTAAATTTTCTATTGTCCCCAGATCTGTGAGTCAGGAGGATTATGGACAAGGATAGCAGGATTTTCATGTACCTAGCCTGTATATGTTTAACTTCACCTTTTTTGAATGCCTCCGAGATTACAGAATTATAGACTCCTATGGTGCTGCCAAGCTGCAGAATGAATTTGACACCAGTTTAACTGTCATGGCTCCATCCTATGGAATCTTGGGATTTGTAGTTTGCTATGGCATTAGAGTTCTCTGACAGAGAAGGCTAAATATCGTACAAAATTACAAACCTCAGACTTTCATAGTAGTGAGGCATGACAGTTAAAGCAGTGTCGAACTGCATTAATTTTGCAGTGTGGATGCAGCTTTGGAGTCGGAAGCTACTTCAAGGACCATACAGGAATCCACAACTACAGCACTCTCGAAAGCCATCCAGTTTCTTTTTAAACACCTCCAAAGAAGGAGAGCCCACCAGCCACCAAGGCAGCCCATTCCACTGTTAAACAGCTCTTCAAGTAATCAAAGCCTTTTTAATGTTTAGAAGGAATCTCTTTTCTTGTAGGTGTTCCAGGTGGGAGCTTCTTTGTCAAGGGTCAGAACTTCTTTTAAGGCTGCAGCCTGAGTATCCAGAACCTGTGGAAACAACTCAAGCATGTATATATACAAACAAACAAGCTAATTAAAGAACACTGTTGCTGAAAGCAGAAAATTCAAAGCATTGTTTAGGACAATGCATTGTATTCTGATTGTGTTTTGCAATTGCTGGGGCATTGTATTTCTCTCTAGGAAATGGTGAAATATCTCCCCATGAACAAGAGCTGAGTTCAGACCTCCCTTCCATGCCACCTTTGTTGTGGCAGATTCTGTCTTTGTTTCTTTCCTGTGAATGCATAAGCAAAGCAAAACTCACTGTGAGTCCAGAAGCTTTTCTTCCACTTTAATGTTAAGTTCACCAGCTGCTTTTCTGCTGTAATGCCTTCAGAGCAACTTAACAGCAACACAAGTCAAAGTATCAACACGGTTATAGAAGCTAATTCAAAACTGATGCACAACAGGAAAGGAAAACTCAAACCCACATTACAACAGCTGCTCAATTAATGACATAGGAATATAAGAAGAGTCCTGAAGCCAGATCAGACCTAAAGCTTCTCTGCTCAGGTGGGTAGTTTGGAAGGGTGGGAAATGAGAGTATTGCCCCCCCAAATAAAGATTCTGCACTCCGTTATATTTTCCTTCAGACCCCAAATTTCCTGCACTGCAAAGAGTGAGATGTTAAAAAAACTCTTGTATCTGCTGCATTCCCATTCCCTTGGTCAATTTGCTTTCCCCTTTTCTTTGGAGGCCTAAATTCAGTTCTAATGGGCGCTGTGGAAATAATGCATGTAGACACCGCTTTAACTGATATGGCTCCTTGCTATGGAATGCTGGGATCTGTAGTTTGGGGAGCTATTTAGCCTTCCCTGTCAGAGAACTCTGGTACCACAGCAAACTAAAATTCTCCGGATTCCATAGGATGGAGCCGTGACAGTTAAAGTAGTGTTGACAAGCATTATTTTTACAATGTGGATTCGGCCTTTGTTTCTTGTGTCAGTGAATTGTACAGTTTAAGAAGAAACACAAGAGTGCCTTGTGGAGGCTTCTATTTATCTCAACCATTGCCAGCAAATGTGGGGACCTGTCCCATATGCATGGCATCAAAGTCTGGAAATCTGGGAATCTCAGGTTATTGATAACAGGGAAATGAGCAGGCTCTCTATTATTCTTCTAGGCTCTTTTATTATATATGGTAATAGATATTCAGCAAGTCAAGCTGAAGTGACTCTATAGAGTTTATCACATGGGAGGAATTTCTCCCAATTTCCAATGGAGCCAATTCGAATTCATGTAAATTTGCTAGTTTAGCGAATTTGTATGAAATCTAATTGCATTCGGAATGCTTTCAGAATGACTTCCCATTGCCTGAAAATGACCCCCCATTGCTCGAAATGGCGTGAGATACTCTAATACGCATTAACATAAAACCTATGATTGCATTCGGAATGACTTCCCTTTTGCCTGAAATTACATGAGATACACTCATACGCAATTATACCCCCAAATTCCATCGTATGATAACTCTTACGTGGTCAAAGACTTTAGCTGGAACAAGGCACCCAGCCATGAGATGAATGGGGAGGGAATAGGTTGGACCCCCTTGGGTAAGGATAGACCAGATCCTCCTAAGTCAGAGGAAGTGGGTCGATGTATACAGAAATAATTTTATAGCCAGTCATTTTGGTGTCATCCCCTCTCAGCACTTCTTCCACTGCTTCAGTGACACCTCTGGCAATACGTGCTTCCAAAAAAGTATAGAAATTGTACTATAACCAAGAAAGCTTTTAAAGATCTGCTAAGGACAACAGAAAGCAAACTTTCCTAGCTCTGTTTTGAACACCTTGATAAGTGCTGATTTTTAATACAGATAGGCACTGTAGTCTAACCAAAGAAATTCTTCCAAGCTTTGCTTTGAACAGAAAAACACACATTTCCTTTTCTGCTTATTCAGAACCAGCTGGTTCTGCATCCTGTCCAGAGGCCAGCCTTTCTCAAGCTGAATGCCATTTTGCAAGAGGAGTGAACCAAAAAAAAGGGTTAAATCCTAACTCTGAGAAGCATGCATATCTCTACCTCTCTGAGGATCCACTGTTCAGCTTCTTCTCTTTCTATCCAAATGAGATCAGATCAGGAATTAATTATAAATGTGAATAGGAATGGGGTGGGAATATCCTGCCTTTGGTTTTACAGTACAGTATATGTGTGTTATGTATATGTGTGGATATATATATATAAGCATATGTTGAGCCACACATTAAAGCAAATTATTCACATCAGACAGGTGAGGCTTGGTTCAGGGGAGGGATGGCTGAGGGAAAGGCAGTGTGCATGAGCAGTAATTGAAAATGTAAGGGATGAGCGCATACCTTCATTTTAGCCCTCAATGCAACCTTAGTGCATGAAGCTACAACACCACACCAACCGTGTTGAGGAGCAAAGTAGCACTGGGAGGGAACAAACTCATTCACACTTGCCTGCTTGCCTTTGTCTGGGATTTGCCAGCTGCTATAGCAGCTGCTGTTTGGATTCACGCAGAACAAAACAGTATTCTGGCTTCTGTCAAATCCATTGTGATCCATCCTGTGTGGTGCAGCAGCTACAAAAACCAATGTGTTTCTAGGCTCCATCAACAGGAGTATAGTGTCTGGATTGAGGGATGTAATACAGTGGTTCCTCCTCATTTGCAGGGGTTAGGAATGAAGGACCCCGATAAATGTGGAAAAAACACAAATAACAAGCAAACACTATTCTTTTTACCTAAACAAACAGCTCTTTAGGAGCCCTGGTGGCACAGTGGTTAAAATGCCAGTACTGCAGCCACAAGGTTGACTCTGCCTTCCATCTTTTTGTAGTTTGATAAAATGAGTACCTAGACTGTCAAGGGCAATTTGCTTACACATTGTAAACCACTTAGGGAGTGGTGAGTTCATTATGAAGTGGTATAGCAATGTAAATGCTATTGTTATTGCTAGTTTGAGGTCATATATGGTCAACATCTGGCAGAGGTTGATCATAAACCATGCTGGAGGACCTACAAATGCCCAGAAAAGGGTTTTCTCTAGGAACTTCTAGGTTCTCCAGCACAACCCTATGGTCAACATCTGTCAGAGTTGCGATGGAGGATTTAGAGGTTCCTAGAGCTAACATATTAGTCAGAACTGCAAATAATCAAATCTGCAAAAGTCAAAGTGGCAGATGTGGAGGGCCAACTATAGTACCACTTTATATTGCTTTGGTTTCCCATTTTGAATCCTGTGTCCAGTTGTGGGCACCACAGTTCAAGAAAGATGTGGAGAAGCTGGAGCACGTCAAGGAGAAAGTCGAAGTGGAGGGTGGGTTGAAGCTTACAGCAGCAAAGAAGGAGCAAAAGGGTGAGGAGGAAACTCCCTCCACTTCACTCTGTCAATGAATTTACAACAGGTCTCTGATGCACCCACACTGCATGGGAATGGAGTTGCATTATATCAAGGGACTTACATACATATTAATTTACCATTCAAAAACTGATTCACAGGGGTCTGGGGTGTATCCGTACTGTAGAAATAAAGCAGTCTGACACTGCTTTGATGGCCATGATTCAGTGCTATGGAATTCTGAGATCTATAGTTTTTTGGGATATAGCTTTCCCTGCCCTAGTCTCCAGGGGAGTAGAAAACAAGCTTGCTCCATCCTCAATATATCTGTTGTTGTTGTTAACTGTCCTCAATCTTCCCAACTATGGTGACCCTGTGGATGAGACATCTCCAAGATCCCCTTTTCTTGACAGTTCTGCTCAGGTCCTGCAAATCCATACCCAGGACCTCCTTAATAGAGTCCATGCATCTAGCATGCAGCCTTTTTTTCTACTCCCCTCCACTTTCCCCAGCATCATTGTTTTTTTCTAATAAATCCTCCCTTCTCATGATATGTCCAAAATTTTAAAGCCTAAGTTTTGTCATTTTGGCTTCTAGGGAGAGTTCAGGCTTGGTCTGTTCAAGGACCCATTTGTTTAGCTTTTTGGCCATCCACGGTACCCTCAGCACCTTTCTCCAGCCCCAGATCTCAAATGAGTTTATAAACTTTTTATCCTCTTTATTGTCCAGCTCTCACATCCATACATCATAAAGGCTTGGACGATTCTTACTTAAATGTTCAGTTGTATATCTTTGCTCTTCATGATCTTGTCTAGTTCCTTCATTCCTAGTCCTCTGCTGATTTCCTGACTGCAGTCTTCATTCTGATCAATGTTTAATCCAAACTATGGGAATTTTTTCAATTTCCTCAATATGATACCCCTTCAACTACTTAAATAGGGCTATCATATCACCTTGTAACTGTCTCTTCTCCAGGCGAAACATATTCAGCTCCCTGCGTTTTTCCTCATAAGGCATGGTTTCCAGACCCTCCATCATTTTGGTCACCCTCCTTTGGACACACTCCAGGGCCTTCTCCATGACTGCTCCCAGACAGTGGAGCTCCCTTCCATGGAAAGTCCAATTGACTCCTTCGCTGCTCTCTTTCTATCAGCAGGGGAATAACACTTCATTCAGGCTCAGTTGTAAATTATATAACAGTAATATGAGTGAAGTTGTTCGCTGAATTATTATATTTTATTTTTCATCTTGTGATTATGTTGTCAATGTGTTTTAACTTTTATTCATGGTTGTGTGCCTTGATGCATGTGAGTGTGGCTGTCTGTGAGAGAGTATGTGTAAAATTTATTTAAATGAAAATGTTCTAATTTGAATGAAATTATTTCCTTATAAATTTTTAAAATAAAATTAAATGTTAAAATACAACTGTGTGAATGAAATGAATGAACAAACCAAATGTTTTTATTTCTATTTCAAGTGGGGAGGAGGGAATACCAACATGTAGAATCCTAGAGTTAAAGAATCCTAGAGTTGGAAGAGACTGCCAGGGGCCATCCAATCCAACCCTGTTTTACCTTGCAGGAACCTTGCATCTGAGATGCCCTCATTCCCGATGCCTGACTTCCTTCATGGCTGGTCTGCTCACAGTCTCCCCCCTTCACATGAGTTTAGTAATGCCATCTGACAAAACTTTGCCAATATTGCTGCTGGTCTTGGAAAAACTGGATGCATAATCACCAGCATCCAGGCTGGGGGATAAAGTCAGCTAGAAACTTCAAGAAAGCACACATTAACAACAACAACAACAAAGAAGAAACGCAGCAAAGATGTCCTTTAACTGGTGGCAACCAAGGGAAGGGATCATTATCACCTGAAGGAATATGAAGCCCAAAGCGAGTGTTCCCTGCTACGGGTTGGGCAGGAGGAGTGTTAAAAACAAGCCAAACTAAGTAGACTTGGCATAAAATCCATGCAGTACATTGAACTGTAATGATTCTGACAATAAAGCAAGCCAATAAATATTATGAAATGAAAACAGCCCAGCGGGAGCTCGATATCGATTGTCCAGGGCAGGAGTTTATGCCGTACCTTCGTTATGCACCAGGCGAAGCTCTTCTCGGCTTCAGCGCCTGCCTTTTGAAGGTTGTCTGCAAACAGAAAAGAAAAGACAAAAGAGCAAGGGTTGGAAATGAGAATGGCGGATGCTGAGCTATCAGCCTGAAGGGCGTCTGGAGAAAAGAAGGACTGCAGAGAGCAGAAGAAAAATACAAGAACTCAGAAAAACCTGCATGGCTGCGATCCCACATTGTGGTTGCATGGCATAACTCTATATCATGCTACTCTTCTGCACTGTGTGGCATCAATCTGAACATAATTAAGTGGTTGTTGTACTACACCACCCTTCTGTTGTATACCAACATTGTGCCACTGATTGTGTTCTTGCCAATGTGCTTTCTTGTTATCCCATAGCGCAGAGGGGATGTACAGTGGCTGTCACCACAATCCTGGTGAAACAAGTGGCTGACTGAAGGCACTGATAAATAGTTAAGGATTATCCAAGAAAGCACAATTGCATGGCTGGCTCCCTCTGGGTTAGTCACAGCTGTGGTTGTTGGGTGCGTTCATAGAGTCATAGAGTCATTTCTGGCTTATGGCAACCCTAAAGCAACCCTATCATGGGATTTGCTTGGCACGTTTCTTCAGTGGGAGTTTGCCACTGCCACCTTCTGAGGCTGAGAAAGTGTGACTTGCCCAAGGTCACCCAGTGGGTTTCCATGGCTGAGCCTAGTCTCCAAAGTCCTCAGCACTCAAAACTCCATTCCATGCTGGCTCAACTAGCATTGATGTATTCAAGCAATTGTAGCTTGGATAAGACAATCGGAGTTTATCATACGACGGAATTTGGGGGTATAATGCAATGGCAATCTGAACGCAATCATGGAGTTTTACATTATTGTGAATGAGTGTAACTCACGCAATTTTGGGCAATGGGAAGTCATTCCGAATGCAATCATGGGGTTTCACATAATTGCATATTAGAGTATCTCATGCAATTTTGGGCAATGGGGGGGGGTCATTTTCGGGAAATGGGAAGTCATTCTGAATGCATTCTGAATGCAATTAGAGTTCACGAAAATTCACTAAACTAGTGAATTTACATGAATTTGAATTGGCTTCATTCGAAATTGAGAGAAATTCCTCCCGTGTAATAAACAGCATAGTCAAGTGAGTGTGGCTCTTCTCCATTTAGGACCAATAACAGGAGTTAAGCTCATATGAAGCAGTTACCATTCTGGAGTTCTGCTTACAAAGCCACAAAGTGAATACAGGCAAAAAAAAGTAATGCTGCATCATTAAAGGAACTTGTAGAGATGTAGGATGGAAATAAGATTCTTGATGTAAAATCATAGAATCCTAGAGTTGGAAGATACCTCAAGGGCCACCCAGACCAACCCCATTCTGCCATGCAGAAACTCTCAATTAAAGCACTCCCCAAGACAAATATTCATCCAACTTCTGTTTAAAATAACCCAAAGAAGGAGGCTCCACCACCCTCTGCGGGACTGTGTTCAATTGTCAAACAGCTCTTACTGTCAGGAAGTTTTTCCTGATGTTTAGGTGGAATCTCTTTTCCTGTAGCTTGCATCCATTGTTTCAGATCCTATTGTGTGGAGCAGCAGAACAAGCTTGCTCCATCCTCAATATGACACCCCTTCAAATACCTAAGCAGGACTGTCATATCACCTCTTAATCTTCTCTTCTACAGGTTAAATATACCCAGTTCCCCAGGTCACTCCTCACAAGGCATGGTTTCCAGACCCTGCACCCTGTACATCGTCCTCCTCTGAACATGCTCCAGCTTCTCAACATCCTTTTTGAATTGTGGTGCCCAAAAGTGGACACAATATTCCAGGTGAGGCCTGACCAAAGCAGAATAGAGTGGCACTATTGATGCAGCCTAGAATTTATTTGTCCTTTTTAGTTGCTGCATCACACTGTTGACTCATAGAATCATAGAATCATAGAATCCTAGAGCTGGAAGAGACCACAAGGGCCATCCAGTCCAACCCCCTGCCATGCAGGAACTCCCAATGCAGGAACTCCTATGGAATCCAGAGATATATAGTTGATGTGGCAGCAGAGCTCTCTGATAGAGAAGGCTAAATATCTCACAAAGCTGCAAATCCCAGAGTTCCATAGCACTGAACCATGGCAGTTAAAGTGGTATCAAACTGGATTATTTCTGCAGTGCAGATTCAGCATGAGTCAATCTGCCTGTACTGTGGCTTTCCTCTTTTCCAGCTACCTTTACATTTACTCAGCATTATGGTCTTTTAGGACTAGAACTCACAAGATAATCCTTCTAATAGGGCTTTCTGTATTTAAACAACAACAACAACCTATTTTCCAGACTCTAATCTTTTCTTCTCTTACACTTCCATCATCCAACACTTCTTGAGTTTTCCTGAAGCCCCCTGATTTCTGTGTTAGAGTTTGCCTTGCTTTGCTGAGTCTCCAAGAGTATCCTATTGGGTTTTAATGACATTTTCCAAGCAACCAGCTGTGTTTTTCTGTTTGTGGCAGTTTCCCAATATTTTCTTGCTTGCTTTGATTTGCTAAATTGGTCTCTCACTTTTCTATTACATGGTGCTCAAGACAGCTCTTTCATTATCAATACTGAAACCTGAATCTATACCAGTGCCTGAGGTGGGCCACTCTCTTGCAATTTCAGAGGATCCTGTTCTCAGCAAAGTGCCTGATGCAATGCCCAGCAAAACAATATCAACCATATTCCTTCCTTCCTTCCTTCCTTCCTTCCTTCCTTCCTTGCACTAGAGTTGGCATCACCCAGTGCGTAAATTCATGGTGTCACCCATGTTCCTCCTCCCTTACCACACCATACAAAATCCTAAGTAAGGTTTTTTGTACTCATGTTACTGATAAGTCGTAATTCCCACATATCTCTGAAAGTAATGGCAGAAGCTGTGACATAAATAACTAGCAAAACTTAAATCATACCTTTAAATTGCAATATCATATGCACAGCCTAAATGTATTTACATGTACATAGTTTCATGTGGTTAAAGTGTTGGTAAGGTGCAATTTCTTAAAAGAAAATTTAAAAAGAATTGTAAAATAAATTTAATTAAAAAAAAACAAAAAATAAAATTTAATTTAAAGAATTAAAAATATAAAAATTATTTCAAAATATTTTTAAAATATTATTTTTTAAAAATAATCTGGGACCTCTCTCTCTCTCTCTCTCTCTCTCTCTTTTTGTCCCACTGAGTCTTGCCCCTCTCACACCATCTCTTCAGCATTTTAAAGGGATATAGAAAAAGGCCACAGTCCATTTCGGCCCAAAGGCAGATGTTTGGGGAGCAGTGGGGTCACCCTTCTTACGGTACCATCTGGTGTGGTCCAGACCCCACACACACTCCCTAGTGATGCCCCTACTTCCCAGTCATAATAAAGGTGCCTTTCTTGTTTGCTAGCTTCACGACAGAGGTGGTCAATTGTTGAGGGAGAGAGCATCTTTCACCACATGTCTCAGCACACCAGAATTGGTGTAACATCACTTAAGACCACCAAATGGATTAAGTTGAGGGATTTTAATTTTTTCCCCCTGGGTTTTTGTGTCATTGGGGGGCTCTGAGGGCATAGATGAAGTAAATATACAGTTCATTTTGGGTGAGTGCTTTTGTCAGGGGGCAAAAAATGAACCCCAAATTAAAAAAAGGCAGAATCTGGGGTTTTCGAGGACCTCAAGGGCCAAACTGTGAGTTCCCAAGGGCTACACATGGCCCATAGGCCACATTTTTCCACCCTTGGCTTCAGTTTGTCCTCTGCCACTAGGCAGATGGGTTTTACAGGTCTTAGGTGAGATCTGACACTGTGCTTGGTTAGTGTAAAGCTACATTGCTCTTCTGCTGAATACTGACAATGTGGAACCAGATGCCTATGTGCCAATGTGCCTGCTTTTTTTTTCCCTCTTGTGCAATGGGAATGTGAAGTGGTGGCTTCTGAAGTCATTGTTTCTCCAAGTTTCCATAGGCTCCAAGTGTGTCTTTTATAAAAGCGTATATCATGAAAGTCCCCGTCACTGCAAATACCATGAAACATACGGGAAGAGGAATTTCTTATAAGCCTTCACTGTCACTCTCTCTTCCCAAATGTCTCCATCAGCAGACCCAAAATAGAGATTAACAGAGCAACAGTCTTGACAGGATGCATTGCACAAGAGAATAACAGACATGCAGAGAGAACTGAACAGGTGGCGCAGGTGCTACACCAAGATGGCGAAACAGCTAAATGGAGGCAGTGGAAGGAAACACACCAGAAGTATGAGATTGCAATTGTGATCTACCAAAAATACAAGATTGCTACCGGGCAAGTAAGAAAGGATGCTTTCCTGTTTGCCCAGCAGTTTTAACAGAGACTAAATGGGCCCTCTGGAGGCAATGGTGCCAACCCAATCAATAGTGGTGGCTGCCAGGGCAGTGGCAACTTTGAAGCACTGTGTGGCATCCATCACATGGGACTGGAGGGACTGGGAGGGTGGGGGGAGCCTTCAGAGTCCCGCATGGCAGCCACCTGGGGGGGGGGACTCTGAGGGCCTGGGGGGGGCAGTGGTCTGGCTTAATGGGAAAGGCAGTCCCCCCCATCCCAAACTAGGTGACACCAACTCTAGTGACACCACTACAACTGCTGGCTACCCAGCCAGATTGCTGCTGAGTGGGGTGGCACTGTGCCTTCCAGAAGGCCCGTTCAGAGTCTGCCAGAAGGCCCGTTCAGATTATTGCTCAACCAGCAGCTGGCCCCATTGAGTGTACACCTCCCCTCGCATCTCCAATTTGGTGGGAGGTGAAAATTAAATATCACTCTGGATGCTTCCAGAAGGGTATATAACTAAAGGGTTATTCAGATGATGAAAATAATCCAGGATGAATCCGGGTTAAATCTGTGCTGTTCACATGCATCCCGAATGCACCTGATTCAGTTTTTTTTGGGTGAGGCTGGGGCTGGCAAACTCCACTTAACCTGGGATAATCAATACCATTTCATTTCCCAATTTTAAAAAGAAAGATTTGCATCATCATCAGTGTGAACAGCAGATGCAAATAGACCTGGGATAAAACTCTGCGTGCCTTGAACATGCTTCAAATACATTCACATCACCAACCCCATCTTTATTTGAGTGATGGCATGTGTGAGCAACAGGACTTGCAGAGATGCTCATCTCATGCACATCCATAGTTTGAATAAATAGCGCCGCCCGACTCACCGGGTCGGCGCTGTTGCCGCGCGCGGGAAGCGCCACTTAGCTCTCCCGCCGCGGTCTCCCTCCCAGCAGCCATTGCGTGGGCGGGCTTCACGTCGATTGGCTGCTGGGAGGGCGAACGCGGGAAGCCAGCCCGCCTTTTCTGGGACGGACTACATGTCCCAGAAGGCCTTGCGGTTCAGGCGGGCAGCCTGATTGGCTGTTGGCGGCCCGCCTCGTTTTTCTATTGGCTGGCGGCGAGCGAGGGGCGGGGCCGTGCGTCTTCTGCCGCCTCTGATTGGCTGAGGGCTCTATTTATTGGGCCGTGGGCTCTGGAGAGGCGCCATTGCATCGTTCGGCTCTCCCACCCTCCCTCCCTGGGAGTTGATAGTCACAACTGGTGCGGGGGCGGCAGCATAGGCCTGGATCTGGGGTTAGGGGTTTCCAGGGCTCGATGGCTCTGGATCGGGAGTCCTTGCGACCCGGGTGTATGGAGTGTGCTGATCTGGCCAGTGCGGGGGCCACAGTCAATTAACACCCGGTGACTAGAGTGCCTTGCAAATCGGTTGGTAGCAGCACAGTTGCCCGACTGTGCAATAGGGCGGGGCTTGGCACCTACGTCATCCCGATGCTTGGCTACAAGCAACCATACATTAGCCAACGGGGGTTTGGCTGATGCCCAGATCCAGACCTTATGCTTTGGGCCAACCCTATTGTTTGTTTGGCTTTTAATAAAGTTGTGGCCATGTTCCCTCCAGCCATGTGTGTGTCTTTCTTTGTGGCGCCTGACCTGCGAGGCAACAGACTCAGAATGCATGAGTCGATACGCTAATAAAACCTGATGTCTGAATGACACCTTAAATACACCTTTCAATTCTGCAGACAAAAAGCCAGAGAAAACTACAGACACTGGACTCCTATTTTTATCCTGACTTGTGTTGAGCCATGGAATCAACTGATTTTACCTGTTCATGGACTTAAAATGCAACAGTTGATTCAATGGGTTTACTCTGGGACAAAAACACAGGATTTCAGCAGAGAATGAAAAATGGAAGCTATTTCTGATTTTGTTCTCAGTTGATTTGTGCTTGATATTGAGGGTGGTGTGTGCTACCATGGTTGGTAAAAACTGGCCCCCGTACATTGCAATTGCTCATGCTTTGTGTATGTTTGTGAGTCCTCTCCTAAGTCTGAAACATTTTGGGCTGTTTAAAAAATAAAAGCTTTTGGCCATCGCATAACATGTGAATCCTTGCATTCTTCCACCATGAATATGTACTTTCCAGGTTTTTTTAAAAAATTTGTCCCTCTCCTTTGCCTCAAAGTAATCTGTTGCTCTGGACTGGATCTTCTCCAGCCTCCTTCTCCTTTGTTCTTCTCTTCCCTTCACCTGGCCAAAGCTCTCTCCTCTTTATAACTCCCTGGCTTCATCCAAACACTTCCCCTTTGTTTCTTAGCCCACCTGCTCTACAAAAAAAAAGGACTTTCAAGACCCTTTTAGGCAAACCATTCCACATCACCTGCAGATTGATTTTTGCACTGCAGCAAATGGAAGGGTGATGAGTAATGCCTCCCAAGGCTGAGGCAATGAAGGGGAAGACAAATGCACTTAGGAAATGTCAGCAAGGGAAACTTTTCAGGGCTCCAAGGTGCTGATTCCACACTTCTGAACTCTGCAAGGCGGTGCCAATCTGCGCATAGTCCCCTTGGCCAATTGGGAATGACTTGGTTGGCTCAAGCAGGCAGCCCATGGACGAGCCCACGGATGATGACAACTGGCATCCCATGAGCAGACAGAGGCTTCATCTGCACTGCAGAAATAATGCCCTTTGACACTACTTTAACTACCGTGGTTCAGTGCTATGGAACTCTGGAATTTATACTTTGGTGTGGCACCAGAGCTCTCTGACAGAGAAGGCTAAATAGCTCACAGTACTACAAATCCCAGGATTCTATAGCATTGAGGCTTAGCAGTTAAAGCAATGTCAAACTGTATTGATTCTGCAGTGCAGATGCAGCCTTAGGAGAGAATAAGGAATTTTTAAAATTAACTTTTTCCCCCAACTGAATTGTTTGTACTGTTTTACTCTTTGTATGGTGTTGCGAGTATTTCATACAGACCTCTTTTAGCCTGAGAACCAGATTCAATTTCAGAGACATTCTCCAGGGCTGCCTTCCACTGGTCCTACTCTGGGAGAAAGGTGGTATATAAATGAAGTAAATAAAAATAGATAAATATTGGTGGACAGGACCAAAGGCAAAAAGAGGTGGGTCTAAAATATTAGGATAACGTGTACACAAAGGAAAAAGTTTAATGATCCACCACTTCTAGGTTATTTCTTTATTTGGAATCATAGAATGATCGAATCATAGAGTTGGAAGAGACCACAAGGGCCATCCAGTCCAACCCCATTCTGCCATGCAGGAACTCCAAATCAAAGCATCCCCGACAGCTGACCATCCAGCCTCTGCTTAAAGACCTCCAAGGAAGGAGACTCCACCACAATCTCCGAGGAAGGAGTGTGTTCCACTGTCGAACAGCCCTTACTCTCAGGAGGTTTCTCCTAATGTTGAGGTGGAATCTCTTTTCCTGGAGCTTGCATCCATTGTTCCGCGTTCTAGTCTCTGGAGCGTCAATATATATCAGTATAATTTGCCTCGATATAATGAACTTCAAAATTACTGACTTATACAGATATGTATATATGTCAAATTGTAATTACTGTCTTTTAGTCAATAATTTTTTTTCCAAAAAAAAATTAGGATAACTTAATTCAGTGCACTTACAGCTAATGGATAAATCTTCAGAGAGGGTCTTGACCCCCCCCCCCCCAGCTGTCCAGTATAATAAGCCTCTACAAAATCTAGGAAACATTAAATTGTGATGTGTCGTTTGGAATGGGCTGTGGCCATCTGGGGAAATTCTGGAGAGCCACATTTGGCCCCAGGACTAGAGGTTTCACACTTTGATGTAAAGAAAGACGGGTTTTTGTTTTTGTTTTCCCTTTTCTTCCATGCTTCCAATTTAAGACCCCCTTATAAGAAATGCTTGGAACCAGAAGTGTTTTTGATTTCAGGGATTTTCTTTCCATATCTTTGAATATTTCTATATCCATAATGAGATACTTTAGAGAATGGGCTCATTTATGTTTCATATATGTCTTATAAGCGTAGACTGAAGGTAATTTTATGCATCATATATTTAATAATATTGGGCATGAAACAAATTTTGGGTACACTGAACCATCAAAAATCAAAGGTGTCACAATCTCAGCCACTCATGTGGACAATTTTGGATTTTGGGAATCTGGATACGGGAGTCTCAGCCTGTAGTGGCAATTCTGGTTAATCAATGTGTGAAAATATATGCAGTAATGGAAGCAGAAAACTCACAGAATTGGAAGGAACTGAAAAGGCCATTGTGTCCTCATGTCATAGAAATACTCACCGAATCTTTGCTTTAAAACATTCAAATCAGTAAGTAAGGAAGTGTTGAATATGTATATATGTCATAATTTATTGATATATTTGGTTTTTAATTTTTTTGAAATCAATAAAAATATTATTAAAAACACTGCAGTCAAGAAATCAAAATATTAGGACTTGGAAGAGTAACTGTGAAAAAAAAAAAGCTAGACAAAAACTGAAACGAGACAAGAACTTCCTGATGGTAAGAGCTGTTCAACAGGGGAATATGTTGCCTCAAAGGGTGGTGGAGTCTCCTTCTTGGAGGTTTTCAAACAGAGACTGGATGGTTATCCATCAGGGGTGCTTTGATTGTGTCTTCCTGCATGGCAGAATGGGGTTGGACTGAGCAGCTCTTGAGGTCTCCTCCAGCTCTACGATTCTAAGATCCCAAAATGCAAAGACATCTCACTGAATACTAAAGTTAGGATTGTCCATGCCACTGTATTTCCCATCACTATGTATAGTTGTGAAAGCTGGACAGTGAAGCAAGCGGGGAGAAAATCATATCATCTGAAATGTGGTGATACAGAAGACTTCTGTGGATACAACAGAATGCTTAAAAAAATCAAGCAAATACAGTCTGGAACAAATCCAGCTAGAACTCTCCCTAGAGGTGAAAATAATTAAATTGAGGCTGTCATACTTTGGCCATATCATGAGAAAGCATGACATGCTAGAAAGACAATAATGCTTTGCAAGATGGAAGGCAAGAGGAAAAGAGGACGACTATATTCCAGGTGGATAGACTCAAATCAGGAAACCACAGCTGCTTTGAGGCTGCAAGACCTGAACAGGGCGGTAGATTATAGAGGGTCTTGGAGGTCCCTCATTCATAGAGTTGCCATAACTCGAACTCGACTTGATGTCCGTTAACACACACACACACACACACACACACACATCCCTACCTAATTTGGTGTCATCTGCAAATTCAATAAGTATCTGTGGGCCCAGGAAGGAAGCCTGAGGTACCCCGCTAGTCACTTCTATCCAGGATGAAGAACACTCATTGTTGAACACTCTTTGGGTTGGGTCTGTCAACCAATCACAAATCCACCTAACTGTAACATTGTCTCTCGCCCAGAGTTTCACCAGCTTATCTGCAAGAATATCATGGGGGATCTTGTCAAAAGCCTTAGTTGAAGCCAAGATATGCTTCACTGCGTTCACATTTTCCCACACCTTGTGCACACTGTAAGGCAGTTCTCCTGAGATCTTGCCACTTCTCTGGCAACTAGTGTGTGTTTGTGGAGGGAAGGAATATGCAAAAATGCAACCATTGCCAGAATCTTGCTGGCATATGATGCATGTAAAAGTTCCCCTATAGAAGCAGTTGGCTTCTATTTTGTGTGATGCAGAAAGTCTTCATTCAGTCCCATGTTGTGAAAGTGGGATTGCATATGCAATATTACAGTGCATAGAGGCATACTTTGTGTGGGTATGCACACATTTCACATGCACATTGAATTTTGTATTCACTTGTGTAGCAATACAAATTACTAATGAACCAGTATAGAGCCAACACTTCATAAATCCACAAAAAACAAACAAACAAACAAACAACAACAACAACAAAAACCCCACAGTTATACACTGTTTCCTTGATATAGGAGCTGGAATAGGAAAAATTTGGCTTGTGGCCTCTGGGGCTATTTTTTTTTCCCTAGGGCTCCAGGAGTTAATATTTATTTGCCCCAAAATGCCTCTTGGTGGCTTTAAGACACATTTTGGGGACACATTTTGTCATGTTTTTTTCCCCTTCCTTAGGACCTTTGAAGCCCATGAATGGTCCTTTTTAAAACAGGTGGTTTTTCCTTCTTCCTGTTGCAAAGAAAGCCCTCCTGGGTCAAAATGCCCTGAGGGCCAAAATGTGGCAGGAATGCTCTCTGGAGGTGTTGGAAACATTCTGGGGTAAAATTTTGATTTTTAAAATTAATTATTATTTTTGTGGGGCAAGAAGATTTACTGGCTAACCAGTTCAGAAACACAAACCTCAGCAGATTCAGAAAGCTTTCTTCAGCAAAGTGAGTTGATCACGGAATAATGATGTTATCGGGACTGAAGCATTTTTAGTTGCACAGTATATTAAATGCCAGTAACAATTCAACTATTTTCATGGCCTTGGATCTCATTCGTCTACAAACCTAAACATTCTGTTTTCCCAGAGCTGCCCTGCCTTTTCCCTCCTACCAAGCTTTCCCACAGGACTGACCTGGATAGTCCACAGCTCAATTCCTCCTTCCCAGACATCTGCTCACTACCCAGAGCCTGGAATGCTGAGCAATCTTTCTGCCCATAACCACTTGTGGTATAGCATATCCCATCACCCAGTATTGCAAAGCATAATAAAAAAAAGTTAATGTGATGTATGATTCTGATAGAAGGATAAGCTGCAGACTGAGTCCCTCCAAGGTGCCCTCAAGGGCCAGTGCAGTCCTCCTGCTTCTGATAGTTGCCCACTCCCAATGTAAGATCCTAGCCTGTATTGAGAAATGCATAGCCTTGGTGGCACAACGGTTAAATGCCTGTACTGCAGCTACTCACTCACAAATCACAAAGTTGTGAGTTCAACATCAGCCAGGGGCTCCAGGGTCGACTCAGCCTGGCGTCCTTCCGAGGTTGCTAAAATGAGTACCCAGCTTGTTGGGGACAATTGGCCTACCCATTGTAAACTACTTAGGGAATGCTTAAGTGCTAAGCACTGATAAGACGTATAGAAATGTACTTGCTATTGCTATTGCTATAGGGTAATGCATATCTTAGTAAATGATACATGGGCCCTATACAGACGGGCACAAAGCGTCGTCCTTGGGCCAAAACTAGGGCTGGGGAGTGTGCAACAACTGCACGGTCTCCAGCCGTAGTTCGTATGGACAACACCATTGTGAAATTGCATTGTCAATATGTGCATGCAATGATGGCCTCACGGAGCATGCCGCACACACACGGACTGATGTGAGCCTGACATCACCGCGCTGCTGCAGGGCACTTGGTACACCCTTTCAGCGGCGCAGAAAGGAGCTCCAAAATGGAGTTCCTTTTTCACGAGCACTTCATTCCTGTGGCAACCAGATTGCTGTTCCTTCCAGTGGAGATAACTTTGTTTAAAATGATCCAGTTATGAACTTTAGCATACTTGTTACATAATGTTTTAAAATTCTGAATGTAAAATCTTTTGCTTGTTATAATTCACTGCATATTGGTTTTATTGAAATTTTATATGTATCACTTCATGTGTATTTTATATGTATTGTTTTGTTTTGTTTTTGCAATGGCCATTGGCTAAAGGCAATAAAGATTGAATTGATTGTTGCAGGAACGAAATGAGGGAGAAAGGGGCCAAGCAGCCCCTTTCTCTCATGGCTCCACTGGTCGGGGTGTCTTTGGAGCAAGAAAGTTGGGGTGTCTTTGGAGCATTTGTTGCTTCTCCGTGGCATGGAAAAGTGGCAGATTGGGGCCTCTGGGGCTGCCGGTGAGGCTGCCTTGGCCCTGCTCTGTCACTAGGGTGCCCATGAACCACCCTTTTTGGGTGGTCTGTATTGGCCCATGGTAACTTGTAGTGTTACCCTGAAATGTGAGGGATGTTGGGGGTCCCCACCAGCAGTGAAAGTGTCTCCTTGAAATTTGGGGAAACTATAGTTCAAAGGAGGCCCACAAGGGGAGGGTAACTGTAAGGATCTTTTCACCTATGTATACCAGTAGTAACTGCAGAGAGTACTCCAATTTAAGTAAAGAAAGTGTTTTATTTAGAAATATTCAAGGGTGCATACAAATGTACAAAGACTGAGGTGGCCTTAAGAATCATATAAGACTGTCAGAAAAAGAGGTGTGGAGGGTTAGATAGAGAGACGTCAGGGGTTGAAAAGGGTGATAGCTACAGATCCAGAAGAGAGGTTTGTGGGAAATGCAGAGCTATGCCCAACACAGTTTGGAGAGTGGGATTGGTTCAGAATGCATCTGAGGGTTACACAGAGGGATGTAACATGAGGCTGTGTATCTGTGTGACTGTGTGGATATTTGTACACTATTTATACCCCACTTCATATCCTCGAGGGATGTGTTGCATTATATTTGGTGTATTTGGTATAATAAAGCCTTAATGCTGCATTGATTCCCTATATTGGGAGAATGGCGGGATACAAGAAAATAAATTTAAAAAGAGGTTTTCCCAAGGGACTGACAAAAAGGGTCCAGAACAGCTGATGGCTTTAACACTGGAGTGCCAATACATGGATTAGATCTGAGACAAACCTTAATGTTCAGGCAGGAAGGGTGTGGGAACCTCAACGTAAGGTTGGGGAAAGGCTATGGGCACTGATTGCTTTATGATACCGCTCCCTTTGTTTCCATTGTAGAAGAAAGGCATAGAGCCTGCAGGGAGAGTGAGGTGATCAGCAAACCCATTAGCATGTATTTTAGTTTCATCCAGGCATGTTCTCTGGTCAGCATGACTCTGATACTGTCAGGTCATCACAACTCTGAAACAAGCCCAACTCTAGATATTACTTATGAAAACTGCATATCTAGTTGGAGAGGTGTAAGGTTTGCTAACATTAGGGTTGCCAGATGGAAAACTGAAGGGGGCTTCTCTACCTTTAATGGTTTTGTAGAAGTAGGATAAAAAAAAAAAAAAGAAAGGATGAGAGAGAGAGAGAGGCAGGTGGCAACACCTTTAACTGGTTCTTATTTTAGCATGAGAATTCATGGTTATAAACCCACTTCTTCAGATGCAGGGCACAGTGATTTTCAGGCCTCCATATTTACACAGTTGTGGGAGTGGATGGAATGTAATGGGATCTAGAAAAATGCAAATCATGATCCTTGTCCTCGATTATCAGACAAAGGGGGAAGGTGGGAGACTAAGAGAGAAACTGGGACATTTTTAAAACACCTGAAAAAACTGAAAAGACAGAGGATTAATTAGGACCTGTCTCTGCCAAGTTGGGAAGGTTGAGGGTATGGTAAAGGAGCCCTCTCCAGTTTTCAGTTTGCCAATTCTGACTCATAAAAACTCTGTGAAACTCATTAGGTTGCTATAGTTGGCAGGTGACTTAAGACATGTACAAACACATGTGTGCGCGTACACACACACACACACACACACACACTGTAAAAATGAGTGTACTAGCTAAAGTGTACACAAAAAATTACACATATTAGCAGCAACGCATGAGAAAATACATAGAAACTTCCTTGACAGTCTTACATGGAAAGAGGAAAGAATAAATGGAAGGTTGTGTGTGTGTGTGTGTGCTCGTGTGCGTGCGTGTATGTGTGTGAGAGAGAGAGAGAGAGAGAGAGAGAGAGAGAGAGAGAGAAAGAAAGGGAAGAAACCAAAATTGACAGATTCATCCATCCCTATAGTCAGGGAGGACACTCTTTTAAGGCTTTGCAGGGTTGTTTGTCTGTGATGAAGTGGATGGCCTCATCTGTTGCCTCCACACATCTTTCTTGCAAGAAAGGCAAGTTTTGCACAATTTTCTCATTAACCAATTGTGAAGCCCCATTACATTTTATGTTTCCATACACCGGCAAAACAGGTACCTCTGGTCTCCCAGCTGAGCAAGCTTGCAGCCAACTGGAATTTTCTCAGGCTAGATGAGCTCCTGCCATGTATCACCCCTGACAGCATAAAGCGACAAGATGAATGAGGCAGAACTGACCCTAAACAAATGGTGATGTACTTGTCCAAAACAACAAGGAGTACAAACAATAAGCCAGTCTCTGTTCTGGTGCTTTAATATATGACAGCTCCAGATTTTGCTCTTGCTGTTGTGGAGTGGAATGGAGAAAAGATGCCGTAATGGCAACTAGTTCAGGGCTAGTGTTTGAAAATCCACCCTCCCACTGACTCCATGCCTCCAGCCGACCCAAGTACGGCACCTTGTCCTGAACTCTGAGAAGACCTCTATGTAGCCAAGCCCCCTGGGACCTGCCTTCCTTCCCCACAGCTTCTGGATTCCTTCACATGTAGTGAGCCCAATGCTACCAGCTCTCTGATACACCAGGAGCCAATCAGTTCATCAATAGGTGTCATCAGCTTCAGAGGATTACCATCTTATTTGCTCGCCAGCAGAAAAATCCAGCATTCAAAGACATAAAAATGTAAAAGTGATTGGCGCATGAAGCCAGATGTCTTGGAACACAGATTGCCTCATCAGTTGCTGCTGCTTCTCCTTCTCAAAGACGTTCCTCTCTTAACAAAAAAAACAAAAACAAAAAAAAAAAAACCAAAAAAACAAAAAACCAACCCTGATTGCAATTTACTGAGCCACATCTTGGAAAAGGAAGCAGCTTCCTTGTTAAGTCTCTGGTCTGAAATTGGGCTGGCAAATAGTTTGGTCAGAGAAAGAGAAGAGGCACCCCCAGAACACCAAAAGCACAAAACAACAACAGGAAAATGAGCGAAACAGCTTCAATCTGTGACAGTCAACAAGCACAGAGGAAAATGATGTGAGGTGAAGCCTGGACTTATAGATTGGAGATTATAGACTGGAGATTTATACTTGCCCTGCTGTGCAGTGCATTGACTGAGCAATCAAGTAGAGTGCCAACTGCTTACTCAATTCACCCCTTTGTGTGTGTGTGTGTTTGTGTGTGACAGCTTCATAAAATGCCATAAAGTGCCAGCTTCATAACATGAATTTTAAAGAATGAGCAAGCATGTGTGATTTTGTCGCTTGGCATGTGATGGCCAAAAAGAAGTGACATGACCTTTGGAAATATGTTTGAGGCTGTGTTTTGTATGGCTGGAACCATACAGAGGAGGGAAGGAGAAAGATATCAAACCTCCACTCCTGCCCCTCTTTATTTTGAAGGGAAAGGGGAAGTCAACCTCATCCTTCCCATCTCAGTTCACGGATAACCATATGTTTCAGGGGTTCACTTTTGTTAATAGGGGGATTGTCTATACTTGAGGGAAACCCCATCCCATATTCAAAGAGCTGCAGTGCAGTTTCCCAATTCATAGCATCTCCAATGACACCACACTCTCTGTGGCAAGATCGAAGCAACCTTGAAGAAAAGGGCATTCCTACAATGATCACGTGTCCTATATTATGGAGTGTTTCTGGCCATATGGCCATATCCTCACCACCAATTCAGATTTCCGGTGAAAGGCAGTGTTTTCCCCTCCCAATTTTTAGAGAAAAGCCCCACATTGCCTGCAAATCTTGAGGATCACCATGTGCCCAGGTCACAACCACTATGGGATCAATACAAGATTTCCTGCCCAAAGACTCAGAACCTGGAAATTTTGCTTGTGGGGTGACCACTCCCAAGGTCTTGCAGCCAGCATGGACAAAACACATGCTTCATGATGCATAGTGATTCCAGTCTCACTGGGGCACTGAATCTACTCTGATTTTTAGACTGATTTTTAATAGCACACTGTCCAAGAAGCTGAACATCATTTTAGATTCAGCATCTTTTTCACATTATAAGAAGAAAAAGTTTGAATGTGGGCAATAGTGGCTGGTGGGTCTGTTGGGTGCAAAGATTTTCGAGCATTTGGGATTTTATTTCTGAGTTCTTAACCCATTAAAATTGGAGTCATTCTATTGGCTAACATCTCTGAAAGCCAGTTTTGATTATGTTTCACTTGTTTCTTGCTAGCTGCAGTAATTGCAAGAACTGTGCCCAGGGTCAGTGTCATAAACAAGATATTAAGAACATTTTTTTAATCTGACTGTCCTGCCCTGAGAACATCTGCTTGTCTAACAAAAATGATTATCATAGAACAGAACCATGGAATCATACAGTGGCAGGAGACCACAAAGGTCATTCAGTCCAACCCCCTGCCATGCAGGAATACTAGAAAGGCTACAAAGGGTCTGTTCCTTCAAAGGCCTTGCAATCTCTGCAAAACAACTTTTAGCCCATGCACACTTCCTCTCTGTTCACGCAAAATGCTGAAAGTTCTGTAAAATCATAGAACTGGAAGAGACCCCAAGGGCCATTCAGCTCCATAACCTACCATGCAGGAATACACAATCAAAGCTCTCCTGACAGATGGACATCCAGCCTCTGTTTAAAAATCCCCAAAGAAGGAAATTCCACCACTCCCCAGACAATATCTTCCACTGTCAAACAGCTCTTGCCACCAGGAGTTTCTTCCTAATGTTTACGCGGAATCTCTTTTCCTGTAGACTGAATCCATTGCTCTGTGTCCTAATCTTTCTTAAACTGTGGCAACTAGAATTCAGAGATATAGCTGTGCTAGCCTGGAATGTCAGTCTGCAAAGGGTTCTTGTAGCGCCTTTGAGACAAACTGTTTGGAAGAACTTGTAGCATAAGCTTTCATAGACTTGGTCTACTTCCTCCGATGCATGGAATGAATGGGTGCCTAGGAAGGATCTTTATAATCAGAGTGTATGAATAGCTAAAGAAATGTAAAACTTGTGGGTATAGTGATGAGGTGACAAGTTCAGTTTAAATGATGATCATTTAATGATGATCAGGGACAGAGTAAGGAGGGAAAATGTTGTCTAAGGACAGGGTTGGTGCATGTTCATATGAATAGTGGAGGAAGTTTGGGGATGAGGTGTGTGCAGGCTGGCAACCAGAAAGGAAATATGATGAACTGACCTAGAAGTAGACTTGGTGCTCTAGGTGAAGTCTGCCCAAAGCAGAATAGAGCAATTTGGGAAGCTAAATCTTACTCTTCTCAGCTTTTCAAGCCAGATAAGATTGGATGTGTTTGGGAAGGAAGGTGATACCTGGCCCGGGTTTGACAGCTTCATGGCTGACAATCTCAGATTCAGCATTTAGACCCTGGTTGTGTTTCAGCTGACAATGCAATGATCACAGGCTCAGCCACTTCAGTCTCCTCTTTTTGCATGTTGATTGAGGGGTGGGCTGGGGGGGGGGGGGGGGCGGATGACACTTGATCTTTTCCCAATAACATTTGGAACAATTCTCAAATTCTTGGAAGAAATTCACAAGACCAATCCAAATCAACAGGGGTTGACAATAAGTTTTCAAATTCTACTCTAATCTTTTTTCTAGTGATCACCACATTCTAATAAAGGGAAAATCCCCGCATGGGATGAGATCCTATGTTGCTTCGGCACATAATAAATTGTTTGTTTGTTTGTTTGTTTCAAGGCTTTATATCCTACCTTTCTCTGGGTAATATCTGTTGGTTGAGTTATGTTACATAAATAGATTCCAATGTAATGCAACATATTGGAATGCAAATGGTTGATATGCATGGCTGAGAACCCATTGTCTCTCTCTCTGGCTTTTCTTCCTTAACGGAGATTCAGGAAGGTCTTATTCCACGCTTTCTACAAGCGCACTGATGACTAAAAAGGCCGATTCGAGATAAATAAGTCCAGTAACAGACAGCACAGCAGAAAGTCTCCTTGGGTGATGTTTCCAAGTTGTGGGTCTTTCTGGTTGTCGTTTCTCTTCGAGACTCGTTCGGCGTGAGTTCTCGAAAGAGGCTGCAGCATTGTGGAGAGTGCCTTGTCTCCATGCCTCCCGATGTGAGGCCAGGGCAGACCATTGTTGGTGATCAATTTGGCCAAGCTTGAGATGTTGTTTCAGGGAGTCTTTGTATATCTTCTTTGAGGCGCCCTTCTTTCACTGACCCGTGGCAAATTCACCATAGAGTACTATTTTGGGGAGGCGGTGGACCTCCATCCCAGAAGCATGCCCTGCGTTTTCAATAGCATGGCCTCAATGCTGGTGATCTCTGCTTGCTCCAGGACAGCAACATTCGTCACATAGTCAGTCCAGTATATATTTAGGATTGTGCGTAGACAGCGCTGATGAAAGCGTTTGAGGAGTCGTAGATGTTGGCGATAGGTGACCCATGTTTCAGACCCATAGAGGAGAATGTACAGTACAATGGCTCTGTACACACTGATTTTTGTGCTTCGCCTCAGGTGTTTGTTGCTCCAGACACTTTTGTGATGCCTTTGCTAATCTGTGATCAATCTCTTTATCAATCTTGGTGTCTGAGGAGATGATACTTCCAAGATAGGTGAACTGCTGGACGGACTTAAGCACAGATTTGCCTATGGTGACGTGGGGGTGATAGTGCTCTTCCTGTGGTGCAGGCTGGTAGAGAACTTTTATTTTCTTCAGGCTGACTTCCAGCCCAAACAGCTCTGCAGCCGTTGCAAAGGAGGATGTTAGGCGCTGCAGAGCTGCTTCTGTATGGGCAACAACGGCAGCATCGTCAGCGAAAAGCAGCTCATGGACTAGAGAGTTCAGAGTCATAGAATCATAGAATCATAGAGTTGGAAGAGACCACAAGGGCGATTCAGTCCAACCCCCTGCCATGCAGGAATTCTCCATCAAAGCATCCCCGACAGATGGCCATCCAGCCTCTGCTTAAAGACCTCCAAGGACGGAGACTCCACTACACTCCGAGGGAGTGTGTCCCACTGTCGAATAGCCCTTACTGTCAGGAAGTTCCTCCTAATGTTGAGGTGGAATCTCTTTTCCTGCAGTTTGCAGCCAGGTGTCCCCCATTTTATATCTGTGCATTTCATTTTTCCTCCCTAAGTGCAGAACCTTACATTTCTCTGGTTTGAATTTCATTTTGTTAGCATTGGCCCAGCTTTCTAGCCTATTCAGGTCCTTTTGAATTTTGATCCTGTCCTCTGGGGTATTAGCTACTCCTCCTAGTTTAGTGTCATCTGCAAATTTGATAAGTATTCTCCCAGTTCTGTCATCCAAGTCATTAATAAAGATGTTGAATAGAACTGGGCCCACTGGTCACTTCTCTCCAGGATGAAAAGGAGCCATTGTTGAGCACCCTTTGAGTTCGGTCAGTCAACCAGTTACAAATCCATGTAACAGTTAACTTGTCTATCCCACATTTTACAAGCTTGTTTGCAAGAATGTCATGGGGAACCTTGTCAAACACATTACTGAAATCTTCATGCGAACCTTCAGACGGCTTAAGTTAAACAAGCTACCATCAGTACGGTAACGTATATAGATGCCGTCTTTTTCTTCGAGATCTGCTGTAGCCCTTTGGAGCATCATGCTGAAGAAGATTGTAAATAAAGTTGGAGCAAGAACACAGCCTTGTTTCACGCCATTAGTTATTAGAAAGGGCTCCGAGAGAGCATCGCCACATCTGACTTGTCCTTGCTGGCCCTTAGGTAGCAAGATAATCATTTTGAGGAATTTGGGGGGACATCCTAGTCGTTCCAGGTTATGCTACAGACCTTTTCTATTCACAGTGTCGAAGGCTTTGGTAAGGTAGACAAATGTTACATAGGCTCGATCTAGACGGGCATGAAGAGGCATCTTTAGGGATGAAAAAGGTGTGAGTAGGGCTGGGGAGGGTGCAGCGTTTAGACCCTCCCCAGCCCTACTGCGTATGAGCACCGCCATTTAAAAATAGTGGTGTTCATATGGGTGCACCATGATGTTGTCATGGCACGTGGAGCATTTAGAAATGCTGCATGTGCCATAACAACTTCATGCTGCGGGAGGGCACCAAGCGCTCCCTTCAAACGGTGCAAAAAAGGAGCTCAAAAACTGAGCTCTTTTTTGCGCTGGGGGTTTGGCGCGGCATTCAAATGGCCACACCAAAGACCTGGGCAGAAAGGGGCTGCAGCGGTGGCCCCTTTCTCCCCTTGGCACTGCCATGGGGAAGTGGCAGTTTGCTGCTTCCCTGTGCCCTCCAGAAGCGGCAGGATGGGGCTTCCAAGGCTGCCGGTGCGGCAGCCTCGGCCCCATCTCACTGCTTGCTGGGGCAGTTACAGACCACCCCTTTTGGGCGGTGTGCACCGCCCCAATGAGTCCTTTGTTCTGCTCTCTACATTTCTCTTGCAGTTGTCTAAGAGCAAATACCATATCTGTAGTGCTCCTTTTAGCTCTGAAGCCGCACTACCAGGACCTAATCTGTTCAGGAGTATCCTTGTAAGGATTTTTCCAGCAATGGAGAGCAGTGTTATACCTTGATAGTTTCAGCAATCAGATTTTGCTCCTTTTTTCTTATACAGGGTGATGATAACTGCATCTCGGAGATCTGATGGCAGTTTATTTAAAGTCCCCCTCAAAATGGGAGTCCCATACTCCAAACTTTTATAGTACAGGCATTCTTCCTAAAGTTTAGGTGGAATCCCTTTTTTTCAGGTTTGTATCGATTGGTTGTATGATCTTGTCTCGTGATAAGCATAAAACAAGCTCTCTCCTCCTTCTATATGACATCAGTTCAGTTTTTAAAATATGGCTGTCATATATCTCTTCTAAGTCTTCTTTTCTCCAGGCTAAACATACCCACTTGACACCACTTTAAACTCCCATAGCTGAGTGCGATGGAATGCTGGGATCTATAGTTTGGTGAGCTATTTAGCCTTCTCTGGTACAACACTCTGGTGCCACAACAAGCTACAGATCCCAGTGTTTCAGAGCATGGAGCAATGACAGTTAAAGTGGTGTCAAACTGCATTAATTCTACAGTGTGTCAGCAGCCTTCGTCACTCTTCTCTGGACACATTCCACCTTGTCATTGTCCATCTTTAACTGTGGTGCCAACAAGTGGGCACAGTGTTCTAGGTGAGACCTAACCATCTACTTTGTGTACTTTAACGTGCAATGGTCCCACATGTCCAACTCACTACCTGGATATTATTCTTGTGCACTGTCGAAAAAACAATTGCTCCACATGTGCAGCACAATGTATTTCTGTGTATGTCAGTATAACAGGATGCATGCCACTGTGTGTACTTTCAAAATAAGTGAACTGTATTCCAATACAACTAGCAGACTGACTGACCCCTCCCCCCCCCCCGACCCTGCACCCTTATTCATCCAGGAGGTTCTTTGTCCCTTTTTTCCTCATGATGCAGCAACATTCTGTATTTTTGCAATATCTTTTAATTTCTCCACACAATATTTAATCCTTTCACACCAAGGCTCCGGCTATAATCATACTGATTCCTATAATCTCTTTTTCTGCCAAGGATTATTGAATGTTTGTTTCCCTAGTGCTTCTGTGTGCTTTCATAGAACAGCTCCAAGAGGAACTGTGCAGAAGCGAAAACGTCTAACTTTTTATCCTGCAGGAAACTCCAACAGGAACCAAAAACATACATTAATGTGCAGCTGTGAACTAAACACTCATGCATAAAAACATCAAGGCTTCTTAAGTGAGCAAGTGATAAAGGAATTGACAGTGTAAACTAAAGAAGTTAAATTTTAAGTTGCCAACTGAATTTTCTATGGAAGCCCTCACTTCAGCCATAGGAAAATACATTTAAATAGACGTGCTTCTAGAAATGCAGAAGGCATACATTTAAATATGAAGTGACAGTGGAGCTTGGAAGTTCTCATGATCAATAGGATGCTCAATCTTCTCTGAGTTTCACTTTGAACTTTAAAAGAACTATACAGGGTGCTAACCCTATATTGAGAATTTGGGTCCATGCCCTTGGATAGCTCTTTTAAAGTTTAGATTAAAGCCCAGAGTGGATTCACTGTTCCACTGACATAGAACCCACCAATGTCCACTCCATACGACACCATTTCTTTCTTTGGCATCTTCAGAGCTAAAGGTTGCAGTCTATGCACACCTATGTAGGAGAAAGCCCCACTGAACTCAATGGATCTTACTATTACATGAATGTTCCTATGGGCAGATCCCACAAGGCTCATCCATTACTTCCTGCAGCAACATAGGAGCCATGGCTATCTGTTTACAGAAGAACTATAGATCATAGAATCACAGAGTTGGAAGAGACCCCAAGGACCATCCAGTCCAATTCCCTGCCATTCAGGAACACAAAATCCAAGTGCTCCTGACAGATGGCCATCCAGTCTCTGTTTAAAAACCTTCAAAGAAGGAGACTCTGGGGCTGTGCAGACCAGAAGGAAAAGCCAAGTTGGGGGTGATATCGGGGCATGGTGTCCATATGACGCATGTCCTGCTCTGCTCCCAGGCCAGCATGTCATCATATGCTGCACCGCATATGCTATCGTGCCCTTTGCACAGTGCAAAAAGGAGCCATTTTATGCAGCTCCTTTTTGCTCCCTGCAAAGGCCAGATTGGGGCCACAGCATGCAGTTGACACAGCCCCTATCTGGCTGTAAAGGGGGCAACTGCAGGCTGTCTGCCGATCCCCTCTTTTGGGTCAAAAAAGGCTGTGGCAGAGTCAGAGGACTTTGGTAACTAAAAGTTTACTGAGCAGAAGCAAAAACAATATAACATAATGGCTGGATGAAGATACAACGAGGTTATGGAAGGCAAAAACAAACCTCCAGCATGGAGAGCAAAAAGCTCCCAAATCACATGCATTCTATCACAGGTTTTTGTAGGCTGTTGATTGCCTACATTGCAGCCACCTGCCCTAATGGGCCAATTACCAGACAGGCACAGTACAATTACACAGCATCACCTGCCATTTACCACACCTTTATTTAGTCACAACAGTATAATGCAATCCTGCATACCCTGACAGCCCTCCTGGAGTACTGAATAAACTGTGTGGTTTAGTGTTAAACTTTATTTACACAGTATTTTGTACTAGTCCAGGCCTTGATACCATGTCTTGATGCTTGGCTGCTGTCAATGGCTTGGTAAACACATCTGCCACATTTTCCTGTGTAGGACAATAAAACAACTGTATCATACCAGCTTGTACACCATACCTTACATTGTGGTATTTAACATTGACATGATGAGTGTGTGTTTTCACCTGGACAGATTCCACCACACTCTGAAGCAATATCTTCCACTCTCAAATAGGTCTTACCATCAGAAAGTTCTTCCTAACATTTGAGTGCAATCTCTTTTCCTGTAGCTTGAATCCATTGCTCTGGCTCCCATTCTCTGGAGCAGCAGAAAATAAGCTTGTTCCATCCTCAATATGACATCCTTCAAATATTTAAACATGGCTATCATGTCCTCTCTTAAACTGCTCTTCTCCAAGCTAAATGTTCCCAGCTCTCTAAGCCTTTCCTCATAGGGCATGGTTTCCAGACCTTTTACCAGTGAGTTATATGAAGAATTAGTTTCTTTAATAATGAACTAATCCTTCATCAATTGGTGCCTTTCTTCAGACCCTAGGAAAGTAACTTTTTTGGACTACAACTCCTGGGATCCCCTAGCCTGGTCACAGCTGACTGTAAGAGTCTGGGAGCTGTCCAAAATTATATTTTTTGAGAAAAGGATGCCATTCAGCTGGATGACAACAGGAACACCATGGTAAGAGAACCATCTGAAGAACAGGAGAAGGCAATTTTAACTGTGATGTCCATTCTCTGACACTTAACCACTATGTAAGCAACCTGTAACAAGTATGGTTTCTTCTTTTGGCTTCTGCAATGTATCTAGAGGAGAGTGAGGAAGATGGGAACAATTTTCAAAAACAAGCCTGGGTGTGTTTAGTCTGGAGAAGATAGATGTGATATGATAGAGATGTCTTCAAACGTCAAAAGGGCTATCCTGTTTTCTCTCACTCCAGTGCATTCAAATTGCAAGAAAGGAGATTACAGCTAAACCTTAGGAAGAATTTCTGAGTGGTAAAGGCTGTTTTATGATGGAAGAGACTACACCGAAGGGTGATACATTCTCCTTCACTGAAGGTTTGGACACAGGTTGGATGGTCCTCTGTCAGGAATGCTTTAGCTGTGAACTTATGTACTGGGAGGGAGCTAGATTACATAATTTTGGGGGGCAATTTCAATTCTGTGGTTGAATGTAGTGATGGTTAGTACCCATAGCAACTAGAAGATTAGGTTGGTATCCAGGAGATAGGATACAAAACCATTTGATTCAAATTACAAGAAAGGATATTCTGACTATCCATTATGAAGAACTTTCTTACAGTGAGAACTGTTTGACAGAGGAATGGACTACCTTGGAGGATAGGGGACTCAGGATGTTGTTCTTAGCTGCCTCCAAGTCAACCTTGACTCATGGAGACCCTGTAGATTTTCCATGGTCATTATTTTTTTATCTTTATGGTGGACTCTTCCTCATTTGAAATATTTAAACAGAGATTGGAGGAACATCTGTCAAGGATGCGTTATCTGGGAATGTCCTGCATCTGGAGAGGGTTGGACTTGATAACCAAAGGTATAAGTTGCAACTCCACATTTCTATATTCTATGCTGACCAGGTCTCAACGGGAGTCCTGCATTCAGTTTTAGAAAGGGTAGAGACAAGTTGGAGCAGGTTCAGTGAAGGACAACAAGGATGATAAGAGGCATGGAGAGGAAAGGCTCTCTTTAAATATCTCAAGACCTGTCACGAGGAGGAGGAGGAGGTAGGCCTGTTCTCTGCTGACCCAGAGTGCATAACCAGGTCTAATGATTTTAAGTCACAGGAGGGTAGATTTCAACTAAACATTAGAAGGAACTTCTTGATGGCAAGAGTGGTTCAGCAATGGAACCCCAAACCTAGAAAGTGGGGTGGGGTCTCCTTCAATGGACATCTTTAAAAGAAGTCTAGGCAGTTACCTACTGGAGTCAGTTGGGCCCATTCTTCTCTATGATTCTATGATAAACGGTTCAGTGTTCTCTTGTCTCATCCCCTAAGATGGTACCAAAAACATGGGTAAGAGATATCAGATATTGGAACCCTTGCCTCCTCCCTTGCAGCTCTGTAGACCAAATTAGCCTGCCTTTATCTGCGGGGCCCTGGGCACATCTTCTTTCATGCTTCCCTGAAGGGGAGCAGAAGATCTTTCTCAAGGGTTCTCTTTAACCATGCATGTACAATTTGCCAGACTTAGCTTTGATCTATATGATTTGCCTCCCAAGGAAGGAAGGAGGAATGTGACAGTTATGTAATGAAACTCTCTTGACAACAGGAAGAAGGTGACTGTAGCTTTCCACAAATAAACAAGTCAATACACACAGGGAAAGACAAAACTCAGATCTCCCATGTTGTTTATGCTGAGAATGTGGAATAAACAGTCTTGAACCTGAAATCTTTACAAAATAGCCAGGCACATCTGCAACCTTTCTTCCAGCACTGGGTTTTTTAGCATCTGGTCTCCAGCCGTGACTCACACTGGGTCAAAGAAAAAATCAAGAGCACAGCTAGATAAAGTTACCTTTTGGGACTACACTTTCCAAAATCACCCCACCTTACACAGCAGGGCCACTGTGCTAACTGGGGGATTCTGGGGGCTGTTGTAAAAAAAACAACAACAACTTTCCCAAGTTGCAATCAATGTTCACCAGCCACATAGTCACAACATCCAGGACGCAGGGACAGAAGGTAGGTCTTATCTTCCCACCCATCACCCATTGATTCTTTTATTTATTTTCCCTGTAGGGTACCACTTTTTCTTTCATGTTCTCCATAAGAGGTCTACTTACCTTCACCATCCAAATTATTTGGAAGGAAATGGAAAAATTGAAATGAAGACCATCTAGCAAAGAGGCTGAAATCTTGAGCAATCAGCTACCCAACACATTAAACATCATTTTTGCCTAGGAATTACAGGTATCTCCCAAATCAAGATGAATCCCTGCCTGTTCTTTGATTGCTTTGGAATCTGGGACATTTTCACAGCCTGCTCTATGTCTTTGAAATCTAGATTTTTCCAATTCCCAAAGGAAACTTGGAACAACAAAGCCACTTTTCCATCCTGTGCCACCAGAATACCCTGGAATTCCCCCTCATAATGATGGGAAAGGATGCAGATTTTCTATGAAAGTTGCTCAGCTTGTCCAGAAAACTATGCCACTTTAGGCACAGAAACTAAAAACTATGCAGCATTCTTGACAGAAAAGAAATGGCACAACATTGAAACCAACAAGGGTTGCATTAGACAGGTTGAGATTTTTTTCCTGCCACATTTGGCTTCAGACTGGCAAAGGTGGTGCATGAAAAGATTGTGAGCACAGGTTTTTTACAGCAAGGTTGCATGATTTCTCATAATTGTGTGCAGTTTCTCAGAGTTCTGTGCAGTTTGCAAAAATTGTATTGGGAACAACAACAACAAAAGTTCCCACATTTTAATTGCCATTTTAGTTCTCATGCAAGTTTCTTAAGGGGTTGGGAATTCCAGATTTGACTGCAGTCAGGGAAGTTGGTGAATTTTCATTCCATTCTTACTCCAGGAATGTAGCTGCCCTGGCAGGGGCAAAATACAGGTATTATCTCACAAAGGTATTATCTCCCTAGGAGTGTAGTGGAGTCTCCTTCCTTGGAGGTCTTTAAGCAGAGGCTGGATGGCCATCTGTCGGGGATGCTTTGATTGGGAGTTCCTGCATGGCAGGAGTTGGACTGGATGGCCCTTGTGGTCTCTTCCAACTCTATGATTTTATGATTCTATGAAATATAATTCTACCCCCCAATGAAAGCTTTTTTCATTCCCCAAATTCATTGCATTGATGTAATGTAAAATTTCAGATGAACATTTAGACATACAAGTAGAATTCAGAGACATAGCCATTGTAGTCTGGAATATCAGTATGCAAAGGGATCTTGCAGCACCTTTGAGGCTAACTGAGCAAAAGAAATTGTAGCAAAAGTGTTTGTAAATGCATGGAGTAAACTGGTACCTAGGAAGGACCTTTACAATCAGACAGTGGGGCGGTATAGACTGCCCCAAAGGGGTGGTCTGTCGCTGCCCAAGAAGCAGTGAGATGGGGCCAAGGCTGCCACACTGGCAGCCTCAGAGGTCCCATCCCGCTGCTTCCGAAGGCTGTGGGGAAGCTGCAAACTGCCACTTCCTCGTGGCCTGGAAGCAGAGTGCAGCGGGTGCCCTGGGCACCCGCTGCACCCTGCTTTCCTCGGCAGTGCTGAGGGGAGAAAGGGGCCACCGCAGCCACTTTCCCCTCTAGGCCCTTGGCATGGCTGTTTAAAGGCTGCGCCAAGGACCCAGCGCAAGGAGCTCCATTTTGGAGCTCCTTTTTTGTGCCATGGAAAGGGCGTGCTTGGCGCCCTCCTGTGGTGCCAGTGCATCATGGTGCGCACAGCGTATCTAAATGCTGAGCGTGCCATGACACTACCATGGTGCACCTGTATGGATGCCACCATTTTAAAATGGCAGCGCCCATACGTGGTAGGGCTGGGGAGGGTCTAAATTCTGAACTCTCCCCAGCCCTATTCGTGCCTTTTTCAGCCTTAAAGATGCCTCTTCATGCCTGTCTAGATTGGGCCTGTATGAATACCCATAGAAATAAAAAATTAATCTCCAAAATCATAGTCCAGCACTCAAGCCATTACACTGTGCTGGCTCTGATGGCTAGCCATACAATCTGAATACAAAAGTCCTTCCTATTGGACACCAGTTCACTACATGCATCTGAGAAAGTACACTAAATCTGTAAAAGCTTATGTTACAACTTCTTTTGAAGAGTTAGTACCAAAGGTAATACAAGATCCCTTTGCATTTAGAAAAGATCCTTTTGCATTTAGACTTACAGTTAGATATACAGCTTCATGATTCCTTTGCATTTAGACATACAGTGTAGGCATCCAAAACAAAGTGATGTAGGCAAAGTAGAATCACAGAATCATAGAGTTGGAAGAGACCACAAGGGCCATCCCGTCCAACCCCTGCCATGCAGGAACTCCAAATCAAAGCATCCCCAACAGATGGCCATCCAGCCTCTGCTTAAAGACCTCTAAGGAAGGAGACTCCATCACACTCCCAGGGAGTGTGTTCCACTGTCGAACAGCCCTTACTGTCAGGAAGTTCCTCCTAATGTTGAGGTGGAATCTCTTTTCCTGCAGCTTGAATCCATTGTTCCGCATTCTAGTCTCTGCAGCAGCAGAAAACAAGCTTGCTCCCTCCTCAATATGACATCCCTTCAAATATTTAAACAGGGATATCATATCACCTCTTAACCTTCTCTTCTCCAGGCTAAACATCCCCAGCTCCCTAAGGTGGTCCTCATAGGTCAGGGTTTCTAGACCCTTCATTTTGAATTTTGATCCTGTCCTCTGGGGCATTAGCTACTCCTCCTAATTTGGTGTCATCCGCACATTTGATAAGTATGCCCCCAATTCTGTCATCCAAATCATTAATAAAGATGTTGAATAGCACTGGGCCCAGGACAGAGCCCTGTGGGACCCCACTGGTCACTTCTCTCCAGGTTGAAAAGGAGCCATTGTTGAGCACCCTTTGGGTTCGGACGGTCAACCAATTACAAATCCATGTAACGGTTACCTTGTCTATCCCACATTTTACAAGCTTGTTTGCAAGAATGTCATGGGGGACCTTGTCAAAGGCCTTACTGAAATCAAGATATACTACATCCACAGCATTCCCTTCATCTACCAAGCTAATAATTTTATCAAAAACAGAGATCAGGTTTGTCTGGCAAGACTTGTTTCTCTGGAACCCATGTCGACTTTTTGTGATAATGGAATTACCTTCTAAATGTTCACAGACTCTCTGCTCAATGATCTGCTCCAGAATTTTTTCTGGAATTGATGTCAGACTAACTGGACGATAATTGTTGGGATCCTCTTTTTTCCCCTTTTTGAAGATGGGCACAACGTTTGCCCTCCTCCAGTCTGCTGGGACTTCTCCTGTTCTCCAGGAGTTCTCAAAGATTATTGCCAGTGGTTCCGATATTACATTTGCCAGTTCTTTTAATACCCTAGGATGTAGTTCATCTGGTCCTGGAGACTTATATTCATTTAGATTAACCAGGTATTCCTGTACTATCTCTTTACTTATTCTGTGCTGAAATTCCCCTATTCTGTCATCTGCTCCATTATCCTCAGGCTGAACATCCTTTGCCTTTTCTGAGAAGACTGAAGCAAAGAAGGTGTTGAGAAATTCTGCCTTTTCTCTGTCTCCTGTGAGCATTTTGCCATCTTCTGCACGCAGTGGCCCTACTGTTTCCTTCTTCCTTTTGCTGCAGACATATCCAAAAAAGCCCTTTTTATTGTTCTTAACCTCTCTAGCAAGCTTGAGTTCATTCTGCGCTTTAGCTTTTCTGACTTTATCCCTACACGTACTGGCTATTTGTTTGAATTCCTCTTTCGTGATTTCCCCATTTTCCCATTTCTTATACATGTTCCGTTTAAATCTTAGCTCAGTTGTAAGTTCCTTAGTCATCCATTGGAACTGGCTGAAATTGTCACTTTAGTATCTCCCTTTTGAGGAACTCCCATCCATCTTGAAGTGAAGTGAGTGAGGGAATGCAAGCACGGCAACTGGAAGATTCCTAGGTGTGAATGATTTCAGTTTCTTAGGAGTTTATCATTGGCGGAATTTGGGGGCAGAATGCAATGGCAATCCGAACGCAATCATGGTGTTTCATGTAATTGCATATTAGAGTATCTCCTGCAATTTCGGGCAAGGGGGGGGGTCATTTTCGGGAAATGGGAAATCATTCTGAATGCATTCTGAACGCAATCAGATTTCATGTAAATTCGCTAAACTAGTGAATTCACATAATTGCAAATTGGCTCCATTTGCAATTGAGAGAAATTCCTCCCATGTGATAAACTCCTTACTCTCTGCAATGCTACAGTTTGGGGAATAGAAGGAAAATTTCATTTGGGAGGAAAGAATTCTCATTTGGGGAGACAATGCTCCTTGTTTTCTCTTCCCCAGCCACATTCCTGCTGCTTTCTCCAGCTTTGTCCTGCCATTATATGTTCCTAAACTGCGCGTTTGAATTTCAAATGCTGTTCTTTCCCTCTCCTGCTCTTCACAATTTGCCATCTCACAGAGCAACAAGCCTACTAAGGAGGAAGCCAGGGCCTGCAGCCTTCAACAGAAAATGTATCAGCATTGCTCTTCTTACACTTTCTTCCATGTCATGATACAATTGGATGTTGAAATAGACTCTTCTATCCAAAAGAATCATAGAGTTGGAAGAGACCACAAGGGCCATCCCGTCCAACCCCCTGCCATGCAGGAACTCTCCATCAAAGCATCCCCATTGATAGATGGCCATCCAGCCTCTGCTTAAAGACCTCTAAGGACGGAGACTCAACATTATGATTCCCAAACTTTGGTCCTACAGATATTTTGAACTTCAGCTCCCACAATTCCTCACTGTTGGTCAAACTGCCTGGGGCCTCTGAGACTTGAAGTTCAAAACACCTGGAGGACCATAGTTTGGGAACCACTGCCCTACATCATGCTTGCGTAGTACTTGCGTAGTTATTTGCCAACCGGATGTAAATGATCACCTGCCAGCATGCCTGCTTATTGTCCCATTGTGCAATGCACAAGGACTATTTGTTTCATCTCCTTGTAAATAGGTCACTATGATTAACACTGTTTATCAAAAATAAAAATAAAAATAAAAATAAAATACATTTTTTATGAAAACCAGAAGTGGATTTCTAGCTCCTTCCTTTGTGGGTTTTGGCCCCCAGAGGGTTTCAGGGTCAGAAAATGGTCCATCAGATCTGCTGCAGTATTCCAGGTGGGGCCTGGCCAAAGCAGAATAGAGTGATTTAGACACTATACCTCTATTGATACAACCTAGAATTGAATTGGCCTTTTAGCTGCCACATGGCACTGTTGATCCATGTCTACTAGGACTCTTAAATCTCTTTTCACATGTACTGTTATCAAGCCAGTTGTCCCTCATCCTATATTTCTCCCTCCCTCCTTCCCTTCCCTTCCTTTTTTGCTCTACATGAAGTACCTTATATTTCTCCATGTTGAAATTATTTTGTTAGTATTGGCCCAGCTTTCTAATCTATTAAGGTCATTTTGAATTTATTTATCTAATCTTGTAAGGTCATTTTGAAGTTGTGGAGATTGTCTTCTGCAACTCCAGAAGGTAGGATCCAAAGCTATGGGTTCTAAAACAAGAAAAGAGTTTACAATTTAGGAGGCGTTTCCTGAAGCCAAGAGCAGTTCAGCAGTAGAATGGGCTACCTAGAAAGGTGCTGGATTTCATCCGAGGGCTTTTAGATTGGGCGAATTAGCCGTGGATTCTGACACTAGCTGCCATTTGTGGCCATTTCCAGTTCTGTGATGTTAGGATTCTATTTCGTTTTTATTTTCAGAGACTAGATTCAGGTCTGAAATGCTCCAGCCAAAAAAGCACAGCCTGAAATGGGCTCACTACCCAAACCGTCCAACGTGGACCCTCCCACCACATTTACATGGGGGAAAATGGCGCAACATGAGCTGCTTGGAGCTGCCAATGGAGCCAGATGCTCTAATTCACATGGCAATCCCTGCAGGAGGAAAACTCATTAAGGCTGGAAATGGCTGTCACGACAGCAAAAGGAGGAATGGAAAGCATCCCACTGATGAGCCACCCGGTTCCTGGCCTGGGTGCCAAGACTCCGTTCCCAGAGCAACAAGCCCTGGGTCCACATACAAATGTTTTTGTTGTTCCTTTTGTCATGAAAGTCAGGAGAGGAGCGAGTTGGCAAAGCTCTTCTGCTCTGACTGCTCTGTTCGGGGGGGGGGGGGGGTTTCTTTTTTTATTTTGGCATGGGCCATCCCACTAGACTTTCATGTGCCATTGGCACCAGATTGCAGCTATGTGTTTTGCATAATGCAAGCGTTTGCAGGTGGTTGTTGCTTTGTGCCTAAAGGGGATGTGGAGTTTCTATGGGACTCCCTTCTTATATCTGCCTTTTGGGATAACTTCCCCCATATGAACCAGATCAAAATGGGGCCTATTATATGTTGGACATTACATGTCACCCCAGGGCCATTTCTGAGGCCCATGGGCTCCTACCAGCACCATCTAAGCACAAGACTCTCTCTCTCTCTTTTTAAATCAGAAATGAGAATAATTGCTCTCAAAAGCCTCTAGGAGCATCCATTCTCCTCTAGAGCAGAGGCAGGCAATTGTTTGGGACTAGGGACCACCATGCCTCCCAGGAGACTTTTGAGTCTGTGTTAAACTTCAGAGGAAGGAACTTGCAAAACTGCCTTGAGCATTCCTTACCTATGAATCATAGAATCATAGAATCATAGAAATTTAGAGTTGGAAGAGACCACAAGGACCATCCAGTCCAACCCCCTGCCATGCAGGAACTCCCAATCAAATCATACCCGACAGATGGCCATCCAGCCTCTGCTTAAAAACCTCTAGGAAGGAAGACAACCCTATGAAATTCATGGGGCTGCTATCAGTGGCATCGATAGGGGAAGCAGGGGTTGCAGAGCACACAAGGTGATACCCTAAGGAGTGTGTGACACCACTGTTGCTCAGACACCTGTATTTTGGCAAAAACATTGGAGTTTATCACATGGGGGAAATCCTGTGCAGAAATTGGGGTTTAAATTGGAGGAAAACCCACAAAAGCAGGTTGATTTTCACATGATATCATTGTTAAACTTGTGTTAACCTGAACGGAAAGTGAACTGAAAGTAGACAAAAGCTGCTCCTTTTTTCTTTTGGAAAATCACGAAACGAAAAAGGAGCGGCTTTCATTTACTTTCCATTTGGGTCAACACAAGTTTAACAATGAGATGTGTGAAAATCAACCCACTTTTGCAGTTTTTTTCCTAGCTTTTAAATCTTGTTTCTGCACAGATAAACTCCATTGTGGTATTTGCCTGTATCTCTTTAAAATACTTTAAGAGATGGTGGGAGTGAGGTGAAGCTCAATGGAAGAAGAAGGAGACTTCCCTGGATTTTTTAAAAATTAAAATTTCAAATTTCAAAATTTTATAATTTTTTAAAAAATGATTTTTTTAAAAAAACAACATTCTTTTAAAATTTTCTTTATAAACATTACATTTAACCAAATCTTCACTATGTACATTTAAATACATTTAGGTTATGCGTATGATTTTGTAATTTGAAGGTATAATTTTAATTTTGCTAGTTGTTTATGTCAAATCTATTAGCATTACATTCAGTGGTATATGGGAATTATGATTTACAAGTAACATTCGTGCAAAAAAGAATTACCAAGGATTCTGTATGGTGTGAAATGGGAGGCGATCAATGGGAGGTGTGCGGCACCATGAGTTACCGCACTGGGTGGCACCAACCCTAGGGCCATAAATTGTTAGGGAACTTGAAGCCACGTGCGCCATTGCACCTCACCCTATCCCATCCTCTAATTTCTCCTGCCCTCAAATGTTCTCTGAGACCTGAGGATCTTTTCCATCATGTTTTTGGCTTTCTCTGGGCCATATCAAGCTGTGTTGTTGTGCGCCTTCAAGTTGTATCCAACTTATGGAGACTCTAAGGGTGAAGCTTCCAGAGGGTTTCCTGGGGCTGAGAGTGTGTGACTTGCTCAAGGTTTCCATGGCAGAATGGGGGACCAAACCCTGATTTCCAGAGTCCTAGTCCACTACAAGAGGCTGTTTTTAAACAATAGGAAGTCACTCACATCTTTTAAAAAAACAATAGAAAGTGACTTTTCAGTTGCTTCTTGTTGGAAAAATGTCTTCACCAGGACACAAAATATTTGGAGTGGTAAAAGCACAGTGAAATTGTCCTCATGTTCTCTAGAGGAGATTTTGGGCCTGTACACATACACACACACACATACGTACATACATGAGATTTGTGTGAAGTTGACATTTGCAAAATACACATTAATATATAAATACACCATTTTTGAGCCTATTAAATAGAAGCGTAAATGCTAAAAGCACCAGCAGCTGTGTGAAGACATTCAAAAAATACCATCCATTTATCCAAGAGCTTGGCAGAGGTTTTTATATGATGAACAAATAGAAGCCTAAATCCCATTGTGTGTCCCAATTAGAGAAGGCTCATTGAATCAATTGCTGAATGGTAAGTCAACATTTATGTATTAATTTTTCCTTAGAAAAGTCTTTGCCATTTGTAGAGCGACGTGAGCGGATCATTTTTAGTAGGCGGTTTTGTTAGTCTGGGAGCGAAAGGAAAGAAAAGAAAAGAAGACTCTACAATTGGTGATTTTTTTTTAAAAAGGGGGGATTTCAGGGCTTTGGGGGACTTCAAGGGCCAAACTTTGAGGTCACAGGGATCGCATATGGCCCAAGAGCCATACTCCATCTGCCCTTGACCATGATGGGTTTTAAAGTCCTTAGCGAACCTCTGACATGGTGCTTGCTCAGTGTAAATCACTCAGTCAATTGCTTAATGTTAGAACTGTCCAGCTCAAATGTTGTATTCTGGTAGATGGAAGGCAAAGGAGTGTCCAGACATTAAAGAATGGTTATGTAAGATGCTAAATTATGTGGAAATAAACAAGCTTACATGTATATTGAAAGGGAAGTCATGGGACACACATAAAAGGGATTGGGAAACTTTAATAACTTTTTAATAAGAGGAATGGGGAGGGGGAGAAAATTGATTTATAGTTATTATAAAGGACAAATTATTACAGCTATAAAAAGTTTTGCTTTTTTATGTCAGTAGGGAATTTTTTTTTATTTTCATTCACAGTTGAAAAACTGACATAGACAGTAAAAAACCAAGCCAGGATGGTATACAGGAAGTCAATTTATGTTTGATTGTTATTTTAGTCGTTTAGTAACTTAGGAATATGTGTTGTTTTGAGTTATATATTGTCGTATGTCATGTAATGTTAAGTGTATTGTTATTAAATATACACTTGTCCCTCTATATTCACTAGTGTTAGGGGCACAAGACCCCTGTGAATATGGAAAAACCACAAATAACAAAAACACCAAGTTTTTACCTGAGAGGACAGCTCTCTAGGAATCTCTAGGTCCTCCAGGGCAACTTTGTGGTCAATGTCCAGCAGACACTGACCACAGAACTGCACTGGAGGAGCTACAAATGCCTAGTAGAGTGTCCTCTCTAGGAATCTCTAGGTCCTTCTGTGCAACTTTTAGTTAAAGATGACCATAGAGTTGCAATGGAGGACCTAGATATTCCTAGAGAGAACATACTAATCAAAACTGTGAATACTCAAGTCCGCAAATATCAAATCCGCAAATATGGAGGGATGAGTGTCTTATGTATTATGTAGCAATGTGTATTATGTTTCTACACATGTGTTAGATTGCAATATGGTCTAGATTTTAATGTGTTATTAAAAGAAATAAAAATAGAATCCTCCCTCCCCGCAAACATCTAAGCTATTGCATTCCAGTAAGACCTGGACAGTAAAGAGAATGGACAGAAAGAAAACCAACTCAGTTGGGTTGTAGTGCTGAAGAAGAGTATCGAGGATACCATGGACAGTCAAGAAGAAAACAAATGAGCCCTAGAACAGATCAAGCCAGAAAACTCCCTGGAAGTGAAGATGATCAAGTTGAGACTGTTGTACTTTGGCCATATCACGAGAAGGCATGACTCATTAGAAAAGACAATAATGCTAAGAAAGGTGGCAGGAAGTCAAAAGAGAGGAAGATCTCATGCCACATGTAGAGACCCAATTAGGGAAGTCATGGGTATGAAGTTACAGGACCTGAGCAGAGCAATAGAGGACAGGGAGTCTTGATGATGTCTCATCCACCTGGTTGGGGATGACTCAAAGGCAGTTAACAACAACGAATCTACACATTCATAGGCAAATGGTGGATTCTCTTTATCACCCTTTTGCTAAATGCTGATATCACGCAAATAATCACATATCTGAAAATATGCAGGCTGTTTCTGCAAGCCCAATAAATCAAGTGGTACACTGAAGGCAGTGTGGAGTGCTTACCCACCAACTTTGAGTTAATTACTCCATATGTAAAGGTTACACTTGCAACTCTTGTACCAAAAAATACAACATCATGTGTAAGGGCACTCAGGTAGTGGAAAACATCAATAGGATACCCACCATTTTCTTTTCATTTAAATTCTATTCCTGCAGTTTGAGATTTAACCAATTGTCACAGTGCCTGGGTCTTGCATTGGTAAAAGACTTCAGTAAATCAGAATTAAAGCAAGATATTTGTGTCTTTGGCCCATACTTATCACATGATGTTGTGCCTATTCAGTTGCTGTTTTGCAGTTCCTTTGTTTCTGTAGTGCAGTATGTCACTGATGAGGAAAACCCATCAACAGGCTCCTAATATCGCTCCTATTCCATTAGCCCCTTAAGTTCTTTCTATAGAAACAACAAATGATGGAAGTCATGTGTCACAAGGGGGGTGATTCTCCTCCTCTCACTCTTCCCCCTCAGTATTCCTAAGCAGGCTGAGGTTGTTCCACTTCTCATGGGTTGGTCTTTAGATTTCTGTAGGCATAGCAATGACAGCAACCCATGTCCTTTCATTCCTGATCCATGCAAAAGAACAGTGTTAAAACATTAGCATTATCACATCCTCTTGTCCATCTCTGAAGCAAAATGGAATCGGTCCTAGGCTGAAGTGCAAAGTGGATCATAACATGTAAAATAGGAGTCACACCCACCCACAACATTGCTGAAACCAGGAGCATTTCTATAAGACTGCAGAGTATGAAGACCACACTGGGTGACATCTCAAGGGTGTGTGTGTGTGTGTGTGTGTGTACTGCTGTGTTTCTCCATGGATAGACTGGGACTCCTGGATGCTAAAGGTCCTGGGAAGGACCCATTCCATCTGCCCAGAGACACCCAGGAGCCTAGTTAGGACGCTACCAGCATCCCATGTTGAACTCCTGGAGGCCTCTCCCATCTATCGCTGCATGGTGCCTGGGCTCCTTTGGGGCTTTGGAACAACCTGGGACATGGACAGGACCTTTGGTTACCCCAGTCCACCATTGGTGACAAGTAGACCAGAGCCATTCTCTTCAATAGCAGCCTGATCTACTTCTGAGGGACCATTGGCCTGGTGGCTCCAAGCCAGGTGTGAAAGCATTAGTTACCGCACTGGGGTGACACCAAACCTAGTGATACCATTAGAATCATAAAGTTAGAAGAGACCTCAAGGGCCATCAATTCCAACCCTCTTCCATGCAGGAATACACAGTCAAGCTACTCCCGACACATGGCCATCGAACCTCTGTTTAAAAACCTCCAAGGAAGGAGACTCCATCACACTCTGAGGCAACAGCATCTTCCATGATGGAAGAGCTCTTACCATCAGGACGTTCTTCCTAATGTTAAGCTGGAATCTCTTTTCCTGTAATTTGCATCATTGCTCCATATCCTAGTCTCTGGAGAGGCAAAAAAACAACCTTGCTCCATTTCTTATGCACCTCTCCCCATGGATTGAACTGGGGGACAACCGTAATTAACAAACAACATCAGTTAAAACACACATCAGTTTAAAAGAACAAATAAGATGTGTACATATTTCATGTATATTTTAATTATTTTTTCCATAATAAAATACATACATTCCAATCCACATCTAAAATTCATCATTTTAAAATTCACAAATTTAAAAATCATTTGGATAAGCATGCCAGAATATATACCAACCAGGTCATTTGAAAATAGTATTTCTAGTAGCCATATTGTCCATCATGCCTATTATAGGAAACAGTCTCTTTTAACTAATGGACAAATTAGGATAGCCTTCTTCAGATACTCCCCCCCCCCCCCCCCGCCAGTGATGGAAATAAAATGTTGGCATGGTGAATCTAATTTAAGCTGAACTCAGCTCCAGAAGCCTCTTCCTTGCAGGGTTTTTCTTTTCTTTTCAAAAAATAAAAGAATAAAATAAAAGTGTTGGAACACATCTTTCTTGCAGGACTGCTTTGGCTCTAGGACTCGATGACTCACAGGTTTCCTTCTGCTTCTGATTCCATGACATTTTCCCAGCCTTTTGCAGTTCTGCCTATTATTCTGAATAATGCTGGTGTCACTTGTCAAGAGATGCGTCCTTTTGATTCGTGGCTCAGGTGCCTTCCTTAACAACCAATGTTTATGCCAGGTAGGACTGATGCAAACTTTTTGCCTTGAATTCTCACTCTCCCATCACACTCAGGCTTCACATTATAGATTCACAACTTGGGTTGCCTGGAGGGAGCATCGCTCTCTCTCAGTCCTCATTCCCTCCATCTTGAAAGGCTGCAAAAGGAAAAGAAGAAGTCAGAATTGGACTCTAAGGCTTAGCCTTCAGTGCATGTCAGTGAACAATTGTCTTCCCTGGACAGAATATCACCAGAATGTTGTAGGGATTTGAGTGTTGGATTAGGAATCCAGGAAAGCAGGGTTCAAATCCCATTGAGACCTGACTTCCATGTTGATGGGCCAAACAGAACTGGTTCATTTTGGTCTACTCTTTTTGTTGTTGTGCCTTTAACAGGATGACCAGATGTCTCAATTGCAAAGGAGTACAAGGCACTGCAAAATGGAGGACATTCAAGAAAAATGTAGGACACGATGAAATAAAAACTAAAGGCATTAATAGAAATTCATGTTGATGTGCCAAACAAGAACTGGTTCATTTGATCTCCTCTTGTTGTTGTGGGCCTTGAACAGGGTGACCAAATGTCATAACCACAAAGGAGGACAAGGCACTGCAAAATGTTAGACATTCAGGAAAACATAGGACATTATAACACTCATATATAAAATTAACAAAAACCTTATTCACTAAATATGCTTCCAAAATTCATCTGACTTCATAAAGCACATACAGCTCATTATTCTAGACTTCTGATTAGTGCATTCCTAATTCTCAACCTTTGGAGGTTTTTAAACAGAGGCTGGGAGGCCATCTGTTGGGGGTGCTTTGATTGTGAGTTCTTGCATGGCAGGGGGTTGGATTGGATGGTCATTGAGGTCTCCAGAAATTCCATGGTCTATGATTCTATGACCCCATAACCTTAACAGCCTGCAGCCATCTGAGCAATCTCTACCAGCAACGAGTGAGCCTCACTGGGAAGGCCCTCTCCTGCATAGCCTCTCCAAACCTGTTTGCAAAGGTTGTACAACCATGAGAAAGCCCTCCCACAAAGATCTTAAAACTCAGCAGGTTCGTATAAGGAGATATATTATTTCAGAAGATTTGACTTCCTTCACAGCCACAGCACCAACAACCTCCTGCTGCCACTGCTTACGCTGGCGTAGTTATCTCAGAATAGCACCTGACAGGATGTCATTCTGTACCAGCGGGTACTTTGTTATTCATGTGTTTTTAAATTGCTTTTAATTCCAGGGTGTTTTCATACAATGATTTATTTAATTCTTTTTTAATCTCACAGTGTTCTGCTTTCTGATCTGCATGCATTTTTAACCTCGTCGTGAGCTGGCTTGAGTTCCCGTGAAGTGGAATGGCTTCTCTCAGCTGCACCAGGACAGATGAATAGGCCTTGCTCATGACTCCAGGAACCAGCTTTATTTAAAGAAAGAAAGGCATTTACAACTTTGTTGGGTCAGATTGTAAAGAGAATGTGAGCCCTAAACCATGAGCACATATATCCTAATATAATTATCCAAGGTTGCCAGGTCCCTACGGCAAAGTGCATGTGCTGGGGTGATGTCATGAAGCTAAGTGGCCAGAATATGGTACTTCAGGATGTCCCTGGGGGATTCTGGCCCCAAAGCAACCCTGACTCCCTCCCTGTTGTTCCCTGCATGAACCAAAACTGGCACAAGTTGCTCTCTCTAAGGCCGGAAATGAGGTGTGCAGCCTTGGTCATATGGCAGGTTGCTTTGTTGTGACCTCAGAGGAGTGACTTGTACAGGCAGCATTGGCATGAGGTGGTATAGCTTGACAGAGTACTCAAGATTTTCTAGGAAGATCAGGGGCAAATGATGATGCTTTCAAATTTGCTTTAAAACAAGAATGGCCCAGATTCACTGCAGGACTGCACTTTCCATGTGTGGACAGTCCACAAGTGAACTGGACCTTTGGTCCTGTGTCATCCAGACAGGGAAATGTCAGGGTTGGGGAAAGCTGCTGCAAATTTCCTCCCTGAAATTCTTTGACTCGTGCCACTATCCATGTATGTTTGTGATGTGATCCCTAGTGCCTCTTCCTTTCCTGAAACCACTTGGAAATCTGACAATTCTGACATCCCATCAAATATTTCAACATGGCTATCACATTCCTTCTTAACGTTCTCTTCTGCAAGCTAAATACACCCAGTTCCCAAAGCCGCTCCTCAGAGGGAATAGACCTTTCCCCATTTTGGTCACCCTTCTCTGGACATGCTCCAGTTTGTCAATATCCATCTTGAATTGTGGTGCCCAGAACTACACACAATATTTCATGTGAGGTCAGATCAAAGCAGAAGAGAGTGGCACTATTACTTTCCTTGATCTGATGCTATACTCCTATTGTCGTATCCTGGGGAAAAACTACCCTTGGTGCCATTCAGATTCCCAAAGAGAGAATATTCCACACCAGGGTGCCACAACTGAGAAGGGCCTCTCTCATGTTAGGTTCTTCTGCATTGGCCTCACTGGTGGGGCACAGAGAAGGTACCTTCCTGAAAACTTCAGTCCATGGGCAGTAATATATAGGGCTCCTCTATCATGCAGAGTTACAATTTAACTCTAATAACATCAGTGCTATGGAGTCCTGGGATTTGCAGTTTGATGTGGCACTGGAGGTCTCTGACAGAGAAGGCTGAACAAAAAATCCCAGAATTGCATAGCATTGGGCCATGGCAATTAAAGCAGAGGGAAACTGCATTAATTTTGCAGTGCAGAGGCAGCCTTTGATTGTGCTATGAAGCCCTTATGTTGAAAATCAAATCAGCACAGCTGGATACACAGCTCAATGTACAAGTAATGTGAAACCAGACTTGTATGTGCATCACTGTGCATCCATGCACAGTTCCAGAACTGCATGTACAACTCTATTTCTGCAACCTTGAACTGAATGCAGAGATAGGAGAATTTAATGCAGACAAGATCCCGGCATATTAGTGAAATTACATTACAAGGCTTTAGTACACTGATACCACTTTAATGACCACTTTTATTTCTGCAGAATCCTGAGATTTGTAGTTTGGCATGGTAACTGCTTAAATGCACTCCCTTGAGCTATATTTTGCAAGGTCTGCTATCTCGGTCTGTCTTCTCCGGGCTCCTTGGGATCTGTAGTTCAGCTAAGGGGACCAGATCTCTCTCTCTAGCAGAGCAATCAACATATCTCCTCACCACACTACAAATCCCAGGACCCCATAGGACAGAGCCATGATAGTTAAAGTGGTATTTGGGTTCAGCAATCCTCAAAGTTTTCATTGGACTCCAGAATCAATTTGATTGTCCATCACCCTGAGATCTCCAGATGCATGATAAGATATAGACGTTTTAATAAAACAAATGCAATGAATAAAACAGATGTAAGATCTGAAAAATAAGCAAATTTATTGACATTGGTACTTTTAAAAAGCTAACTGACATTGGTGCTAAGCATACATAATTAACAAAAAAAATCAAACTGTGTAGAAGCTTAAGTACTTTATGAACTACTTGTTCTGTTTGTTGTGATTCTTGATTTGCAAGTGTTCAAGCATTAATTGCAGTGTGTGTGTGTGGGGGGGGGGGGGGAGGTATCAACCTGAACAATGGTGTGGATGCACTCCACAATTCCCATTAGCCCCAGCCAACATTGACAATAATTAGAGATGATGGGATCTGCAGTTTAACAAGTTCCGGGGGGCTATACATGCTATTCTTGCCACAGCCACCAAGCTTGTGAAGCTGGGCTCCTCACATCTAAAATTAGCCACCGCAGGTCCTCAGGCTCCACTTTAGAAGCTAAGAACATGAGTAGAAGCATAACATTTCTCAGCCTAAATGGAGTTATCTTGTCGTGTTCCACTTCTACGGACACTTTTCCAGATCAAGCTTGTTCGCTGCCATGTAATGTCTTCATTTCCCAGAAACAATAAAGGAGGGGTCTGAATACTCCAAAGGCACCAGATCCTGTCTGATCTAGGAAGCGAAGCAGGGTCAACCCAGGTTAGTACTTGGGTGGGAGACCACCAGCCGATCTCCAGTGCTGTAGGCTAGATTTCAGAGGACCACCTCTTATGGGTCACCACAAGTTGACAGGCAACCTGAAGGGATATATACACACACAAGACAGAAAGTAAAGTATGCCATGGAAGCCACAGCTGTACTCCAGAGTCTGGGAAGAACCCTTACTTTGAGTTCTTCAGATTGACCCTGCAAGAAAATTTGAGAAGAAATGGTTTTGCTACTGAGAGTGTGTTGACTAGGGCTACTGCCACACTGCAGAAATAATGCAGTTTGCTCCATTCAATGGAACCTGTGGATTTGTAGTTTGGTGAGATATTTAGCCTTCTTGGTCAGAGAGCTCTGGTGCCAGGATTCCCTAGCACAGAGCCAGGGCAGTTAAAGCAGTGTCATACTGCATTATTTGTTCAGTCATCCAGGACTCCACAGCTGCCTTGAGTTTGCAAGACCTGAGCAGGGTTGTTGATGGCAGGGCGACTCGGTCACAAAATTTGGCAGCAAATAAAAAGACGTTCTATAGGCTGGCAGCATAATGTAATTATTTGATTGTTCAAAACCAAGAATCAAATCCCTGCTCAGCATGGAAACCCACTGAGTGGTCTTAGGCCAGTTCCACTCTCTCAGCCCTAGAGAAAGACAATGGAAATCTCCCCCCAAAAACATAGAATCATAGAATCACAGAGTTGGAAGAGACCACAAGGGCCATCCAGTACAACCCCTTGCCATGCAGGAACTCTCCATCATAACATCCCCAACAGATGGCCATCCAGCCTCTGCTTAAAAACTTCCAAGGAAGGTGACTCCACCACTCTCCGAGGGAGTGTGCTCCACTGTTGAACAGCCCTTACATTATGTCAGGAAACCCCTAGAAGATAGTTGTATTACATCAGCGTCAACTCAAAAGGCATGTAACAATGCAGTTTGACACTGCTTTAACTGTTGTGACTCCATTGTACTTGAAGGAACGCCTCTCCCTATATAATCTGCCCCGCACTCTTAGAACTACAGGGAAGAATCTGCTTGAAATTAAAAATACGAAATTGGTGTCTACTACACACAAGGCATTTTCAGTTGCAGCCCCAAAACTATGGAATGACCTGCCGGAGGAGATCTGTCTTATTACCACCTTAGGTGCTTTTAAGAAAGCATTTAAGGGGGATCTCTTCCGGCGGGCCTATCCACCAGATATATTATAATTAATGACGTACGGGACTGCACTAGAGCAGACTACCAACCACTGATACTGAACATTGCATTGTCTTACTACGATTTAAATTATCTATTGGAAAGGTTTTTAATTGTATGTATATGTTTTGCATTTTAAATTGCTGTAATCCCGCCTCAATCAATGGAGAGGCGGGACATAGAAATAAATCATCATCATCATCATCCTATGAAATCCTGGGATTTGTAGTTTGTTGTGTCACTGGAGCTGTCTGACAGAGAAGGCTAAATATCTCACAAAACTACAAATTCCAGGATTTCATAGCATAGCAGTTAAAGCAATGTCAAACCACAGATGCAGCCTTAGAGTTCTACAAAGGAGAAATTCTGCAGTGCAGAACAGCCTAGGAGAACCGGGTTTGAATCCCTGCTTAGCAATGGGAAACTCCCCTCCCCCACCAGACATGCTTTGCTCTTCCCTGATGTAAGCCAAGAGATATCCTCTCCTTGTTTTTGTTGTGTGTCTTTAGGTTGTTTCTAACTTATAGGGCCGATACTGTCCGAGAATGCTGCCAGCACCCGCACACAAACAAACGCTGATAGGAATGGCTCAGCGAGGGAAGCCAAGTAGACAACTAGCAAACAGTCTACAAACCTTTCAAGAGTCCGAATGTAGCAAACCACGAACGAAAGCCAGGGTCAGGATACCAGAAGTCATGGAGGTCAGAACAAGCCAAGGTCAGGGGAGCCAGAAGATATGGAGTAGTCAAGTCCATTCCAGGGCCATAGGTTTAAGTTCAAGAAGCACAGAATTCTAGGAGCCAACGCCGACAGGACCCGATATGATGGATCTGCAATAAACTCTGGCAAAGAATCAGCATTCTCCAGGTGCCTTAAATCAGCAAAGCCCTCCCTTTCCCCAGCTGTTCCTTATCTGCAGCATGCTTGTCTGCCGGTCTCTTAGATCTCCATAAGCAAGCCTTTGGCTGAAGGAAGGGAACTGCATGCTTGGTTCTTCTTCTTGAGCAACACTAGGCTGCTGAGCCTCTAGAAGAGACCCCAAAGAGCTCAGGTCTTGCTGATCCTCAATCATTGGGGCTGGAAGAACAGAGCTGGGACCTGGCAGGGCATCAGATTGCTCCTGCACCTGAGTAGCCACAACCTCCTCCTCGTCCTCTGAATCCTCCACTGGGCTGGTCAAGACAGGTACAAACTGGCCCTTTGCAGCACCCTCGTCATGTGCTAAGGTTGCCTGGGGGTGGAGCGCATACACACCCTGCAACCCTAGCACGTGACAAGGACATCAGGATGGTGGCACCCTGTTTACATGGGTGCCACCATCATTATGTAAGTGCCGGGCAGTGTTCTCATGGTGCCACGCAGCAGTTATGTAATGAGTGTGCCAGTGGCACACTTGTTATGCCATGCACTGCATGCCTCTTGTGGGTTCTTTTTCTGCCAGTGGGAAGCTGCGCGGTTTGGCTCCTACAGCTTCCCTCTGGCAGAAAAACAGGCGCCAAGAGGGCGCCCTTTTGGGGCAGTCTGTAAAACTCCATAGTAACACTAAAGTGAACCTATCCTGAGGTTTTCTTGGCAGGTTTCTTCAGAGGGGGTTTGCCATTGCCTTCCTCTGAGGCTGAGACTTGGGCTTTTGCCCTATATAAACCCTAAGTTTTAGCTATTCTGTGTGCCAGCTGAGAGGTCTCCATACTCCACTTCAGTCTGATCTCTGATCTGGACATTGACGAGCCTGCTCAAACCCACGCTGCGGAGCAGACTTGTCCCACAACCACTCTTCCATTCGACTCCCAGAGGAGAATCTACACTTTAGTAAGCATCACCTTTAGCAATGCCTTGAAACTATCCCCAACGCTAATCCCTGACTTTCCTGAGCCTTGTATGTGTGTGTGTATGTTAGTGAATTGTGTGAATGCAGGGTTGTTGTAGCCGGCCCATCTCGCAATATTGAGCTAATAATAAAATTTTCCTAATCAGATCCTTGGCTACAAAGTAATAACCAAGGCTGACCCTGCTTAATTCCCACAATCAGATGGGATCTGGTGCCTTTAGTTCATTTAAGGGTGTGGGTGTGTTTGTGTACCTTCAAAAGCTTCCAAACATAGATCTTGTGCATTTTGGTTGATTCAGTAAAAGTATCACTATTTTGTGGATTCTGAATATTGTATATTTCACATTCAGTTGTTCATTCCTGGATCCCATATAACTACAGTGCCTTCAGTGTCCCACTGGGATTGCAGAAGGAACCCCTGTGCATTCCCCATTGCCCTAGTGGCATAGTGGTTAAATGATTGAACTGCATTCACTTACTCACAAACCACAAAACTACAAGTTCAAAAGCCAAGAGCCCAAGTTCAACCCTGGCTTGCATCCTTCCCAGGTTGCTAAAATGAGTACCCAGCTTGTTGGGGGCAGCTAGCTTACACTGCTAACTGCTTAGGGAGTGCTTAAGTGCACTGATAAAAAAAATATAGAAATGTACTTGCTATTGCTGCCTAAGTGTACAGTGGGCCATTGGCATCTGCTAAAGTTTGGTTCCAGGACCCCCTGGGGATACCAAATCCATGGATGCTCAAGTCACATTAAATAATCACATAGCAAAATTGTGCCCCTTATATAACATAGCAAAATCAAGGTTTGCCTTTTGGAATTTATGTATTTTTTGAATATTTTCGATCCACGGATGCTTCAATCTGCGGATAAAAAAAATCCATGGAGACATTTCTCCCTGTTGAAATTCATCTTGCTAGTTCATAGAGAACATGTGAGCGAAGTGCTTTGTATAAAAACAAACACACAATCTGGGATAGAAGGGGGGCTAGTAACAACGTTGCATTGTATAAACTGGGCACAACAATGGAGAGGTGGTACGGTTCTTTGCCTGGCCTTGGCAGTTATTTTTACAGTCCTCTTTCTGTAAAATCAGAATAATGATGACTCTTGAGGACTAATGCCATATGCAGATTGCATTTGCCCAAGGCTGCACAAGAGGTCTGAGGCAGAGAGAGAAGCTAAGGTCCCTCCAACCCTGGCACTGAAGGTTTTAAAATGGAGACCCACACCTGCACTCTGTTCTCTCCTCCCTGCAGCCTCTGTCTGTCTCCTTCTCTGATCTTCTCCCATTAATATGGTTGCAAAGTTAGCTTGGGCGATCATTAGAGCAAGGATAAATCAGCCAGCGAAGCAGGCAGATCTTTGGGCTTGTGGAAACAGAAGGGCCTCTTGAGCCTGAGGCTCAGAGAAACTCTGCAGAAGCTCAAGCTTTACACTGCCTGCAGACTAGGTTTCATGCTTGAAATAAGAATCACCCTGATGCCATGTCAGAAGGAATTGGTCTTGCATCCTCCATGATTGTAAATATTGACAATCCAACTGGGAACCGACTGGAAGGCACAGATAAAACTGATAGCCGCTCACTGGCTCTGGAGCTGATGGTATTGTTTGGTGGCGTTTTCTTTTTGTTTCCTCCAAGGAAAATAAAACTTGACATCCTCCAAAGAAAATTCAGCTTAATGTGGGATTTGGGGATGAAGGAACCTAATAGATTTGGATGCTAAATGTGGCTGCTGTTTTTTGTTGTTGTTAACTGCCATCAAGTGGACTTCGATTTACAGCAATTGTATGAAGGAGGGGTCTCCAAGTCACACTATCATCCACAGCCCTGCTCAGGTCTTGCAAACTCAGGGCAGCCAAGGCTTTCTTGATTGAGTCACTCCATCTGGAATTCCGTCTTCCATTTTTCCTCATGCCTTCTACCTTACCAAGCATTTTCTATTGAGTCATGTTTTCTCATGAGATGGCCAAAGTATGGCAGCCCCATCTTAGTCATATTGGCCTGATATAGATAGGCAAAAAGGGGTGTGTTCATGCCTGCATTAAAGTGTGGCCTTTAGATGACCCACACTGAAAGTTTTTGCATTTTATTGGGAAAAGCGGCTTTAAAAAGGAGCTGCTTTCCCCCACTTCTTTTTAAAAAGGGTGTAACTGCACAGCTGCATATAAATGCTGTGGTGCAACTGCACAGTTTTTTTAAAGCTCCCAAACCCTAGATCCAGCCCTAATATGACCCCTAGACATGCACAGTAGGGACTCTGGGATGTTGTAACTGTTATGCAACTGTGCATAAAATGTCAATTCATTCATAAAATAAAGTAGTTTATTCACAAAATAAAGGGGTTCATTCATGGTGCACCGGTGCAACTGCACAGTTAAAAAAGGGAAGCGAAACCACAATGGCTCATTCTAAACGTTCACAAAGCAGCATTTTAAGGGCTAAAAAGTCTGCCTTTAGGGTTAGGGAGGGCGTAGCTTTTATACTCTACCTAGGCCTAAAGCGTATGGACGCCGCCATTTTAAAATGGCGGCATCCATATGGATGCACTTTCAGAGCATCATCATGTGCGCAGCTGTTAGATGCGCTGCACACATGATGATGCCTTTCTGCCGCAGGAGGGCGCAAATTGCACCCTTTCCGTGGCGCAAAAAAGGAGCTCCAAATGGAGCTCCTTTTTGGCGTCGGGTCTTTGCCATGGCTTTTACACAGCGGCGGCAAAGACCCTGGGAGAAAGGGGTCGCGGCGACGTTCCCTTCCTACCTTCGGCCCCGCCTCCACAAGCAGGATGCAGCAGGCACCCAGGGTGCCTGCTGCACCCCGCTTGGAGGCCATGGGGAACTGGCAGTTTGCTGCTTCCCTGTGGCCTGCACAAGCGGCGGGATTGGGCCGTGGAGGCTGCCGGTGCGGCAGCCTTGGCCCCATTCTGGCGCTTAAAGGGGCCCCAAAGGTAATTTGACAGATCTTCATAACTGCACAGTTCATGTGTGATGTACCTGCGCAACTGCACAGTTCACAGCCGGCAACAAAAAAAAATAAAAAAATTAAAGGTTCCAAAAGCCCCATTCATTGCTGCACGTGCAGCTACTCCGCCTGTGTTTCTAGTGTCCTGACAGCTTGCAATGTAGTTGCTGAGCAACAGAAAAGACTTCAGGTAAGTCGTTCCCACACCCCCTCAGTGTAGCTGCCCTACACCTTTTAAATATACCCCTGGGACCTGCAGTGTAGCTGCTAAACATTTGGGAAAAGGCACCTTCATGCTGCCCTCTCCTGGCAGTCTGTAAAGCCCCATAGGCTTCTAGAAAAGATCAGGCTTTATTTGCTCTATGTGCAAGGGAGGGATTGTACCAATTTCACCATGCCACTTTACAACTTTGAGATCAAGTAAAGAGAGATGGAGAGAATTGTTATTTATGTCCTGGAGGAGAAAAGGGATTTTTCTGACACTTGAGAAGCTCCATCAGAAAATGTACATCTACACTGTGGAAAAATACAGTTTGACACCACTTTAAATTCTATGGCTCCATCCTATAGAATACTGGGATTTGTAGTCTTGTGAGGCACCATCACTGTTTGGCAGAGAAGGATAAAGTGGAGTGACCAGAGCCAGTTGGGGCTGGTTGGTGCCTTTCTTAGCAGCAGCTATGGTGATTTCATTCCAGGTGTAAGGCTAAACATTAACCTTTAAAGCCATTTCCCAACAACCTGGTCTCCAATATAGTTTTAACTCAGCTCCTTTAAAGTTTGGACTAACAGTTGCCACAGATTCAGCATCCCTCTTAGAAGGAAGCCACTGCCATGGATAGAACCTTTCTCTAGAAGTTCCCGACGAATGGGCTGCAACAACAATAACAACAACAATTATTATTAGTATTATTATTTTCTTATATCCCAATTTTTCTCCCAATACAGGGACTTAAGGCAGCAAGAATCTAAACGTTGAGTGATTCCTCAGTGGTGGCAACCCAATGGGTCCCAAGTTGAGTGAAAGGTGAAACACAAATGAATTCAATAAACCAGGGGTGATCATTTCTCCACCATTGCTGCTCTAGGGATATGAAGGCATTTTTTGCCATGTTTTGGGGGCATTCCTGGGCCATTTTGCCATGTTTTGGGGCATTCCTGGGGTGTGTGTGTGTGTGTGTGTGTGTGGTTGAAATGGTTCCTGCGCCTCTCAGTATTCTTATCCTTGAAAGTAGCCTGCAAATGTGGTAAAAATGCCCTGTGCACTCACCTGTGCATTATTCCTTTTCAAAACTGTTTTGACCTGTGGGGGGCCCTAGAACAGTGGTGTCATTAGGAGGGTGCAGTGGGTGCAGTCCATGCTGGGTGGCACCCCAGAGGAAGATGTCCACCCGAAGGAGTGATACACCAAATGAGATTAGTGTGGCTGTTGGGTGAGCAAGAAAGGGTGTCACAGCCCTTTCTCATTTGCCCAGCAGTTGTGCAAGAGTCAAAACAGCTGCCTGGCACTATAGTGCTGCAAGAACAGGTGGCGCTTTTCATTTGGGATCATCCAGTAGCCATGGCAGATTCCAAATGGCTGTCTGAAGGCTGCAGTATCATCCCCTCAACAGCGGTCTGGAGGGATGGTAGGTAGCCAGGGAGGCTCACCATACCAAGTGGCATCAAAGGGTGTAACACCACTGCCCTGGAGGCCAGAAAGATGACCCTAGGAGCTGCAAGCATCCTGAAGGCCACATATTGCCACCCCTGGAATTAAGGTAGTAAGGAATGAGCAAACAAGTAAGCTTTCAAACACTCTTTCTAGAAAGGATTTCAACACTTACCCAAAATTGGTTGACGTTTGGTAAATACTGATGCCTCACCAAATAATAAACCCCAGGATTCTGCAGTATGTAGCCATGGCAATTAAAGTGGCATCAAACTGGATTATTTCTACAGTGTAGATGCACCCAGAGAAGATGTCATTCTCAAGATGCTTCTACTGGAGAAGAATGGGTCCCAAATGGAGTTATCTGATCAAAGCTCACTTCATGCATACTTTTTAAAATTTAGTTTTAAAACTAACATGGAAACTTTGCTGTGCAAGTGGAGAGCAATGACTTTTCCAATTGTGATAAATTTTCTGTAGCTGAATACAGTTGGAGGTTTGCATCCTCTAGCTGGGATCCTGGACGAAGAGGACCCAGGGAAAGTGGAGAGGCAAAGAAGCCAGGAGGGAGATAGAATTGCTCAAAGACAGATGGGGAAAGCCAAGGCACGGATGGCATGAACGGGAGGCACCGCTGACAGAAAAGGCAATTAAGATCCAAAGAAACAAGAAAGCGAGAAGCTACGAGGTAACTGAGTAGAAAATTAAAATTATTCAGCTACAGAAAATGTATCTAATGACTTAAAAGACAGGCAGGCCTGCAGATTTGGAGTGGTAGCTGGCAGTGAAGGTTGGGGGCTTGTGAACATTGGGAGGAGGGAATAAATTAAGGAAGAGAAATGGTTCAAGGGGACGGTGAGATGAGGATGAGACATCTCCAGGGCTTCTGCCATGTCAGTCTTGCTCATTGTCAAAACGGGAAGAAAATGAACTCCACAAAACCAGAAGGAGTTGAGTTATGCCGCTCTGCTTAGGTGGTTATTTTGTCTTAATAACAGCAGTCTGGCAGATTTTGGGAATGTGAAGAATGAAAGAAAGGGAGATATCACAGCAGATGGCTCCATCCTCTGTCAACACATACTCATTTCAATATTTCAGTGGTCTTTTTCACATCACTCATGGGCTGGAATTTGGAGCTGTTACACTTTTGGACTTCAGCTCCCAGAAACCCCCAACCCACACCAGAGGATTCTGGGAGTCATGATAACCTTTCCATACCCTGGGTTCACTTCAAATGTGTACTGGAGTCCTATTGGTGTATTACAAATGAATAAATTAGCTGATGGAAGTTGTTGCACATTTTTGTCTGTTAGAGAACAGCCATCTTCAGTCTGAGCCTGCAAAAGCAAAGTTCAGCATGCCATTGCCAATGGTGAACTGACGTACACGGTTGTACATGTGGATTGTCCATCATTGTTGCTGACTGCACGTTGTGCAGGGGGTAAGGATATGTGGGGTCTGTATTAAGCAGTGTATATAATTAAATACCAGAATCATCAATGAAATTGTGTTTCCCATTTCTGCGTATGGTTGTGAAAACTGAATTATGAAGAAAGCTGGTAAGAAGAGAATCAACTCATTTGAAATATGGCGCTGGAGAAAAGTTCTGTGGATAACATGGACTGCTAAAAGCACCAGATAAATGGGCCCTGAAGCAAAGCAAGCCTGAGACTTTCATATTTTGGAGACATCATAGAATCACAAAATCACAAAATTGGAAAAGACCACGAAGGCCACCCTTTTCTGCCATGCAGGATGACATTATCAAAGCCCTCGCAAGAGATGGCCATCCAGCCTCTGTTTTAAAGTTCTCTAAAGAAGGAGAGTCTACCACCCTCCAAGGCAGACTATTCCCAGTCCTAGCATCAAGAAATTCCTCCTTATGTTGAGGTGGAATTTCTTTTCCTCTAGTTTGAATCCATTGCTTTGGGTGCTATTCTCTGCAGAAAACGAGCTCACCCATCCTCAATATGACATCCCTTCAAATATTTTAACACGGCTGTCATATCACCTCTTAACTTTCTCTTCTCCAGGCTAAACATTTGCAGCTCCCTAAGCCACTCTTCATAGAGCTTGGTAGTTTCCAGACCTTTCACCATTTTGGTCTTCCTTCTCTGGACACACTTGTCAACATCCCTGGTGGGAAGAGAGTGAGTATGGGGCCACCTTAGGGAGGGAGCTCCAAAGTCTGGGATCAGCCATAAAAAAATACTCTGGTTCCCCGTTTCCCACCAAACAAGCCAGAGAAGGTGGTGGGACAGAGAGGAAGTCCCTTCATAAAGGGAGTTACTGTTCTTCAGATAACATGGATCTTAGCCTTATAGGGCTTTACAGTCCAACCCACATATCTGATACATGTTAGGTTGAAGAGAACCTGCTCTAGAAACAGCCTATGGACAAATCTATACCTTAGCAAGAGATCAAGTGTGGTATAGTGATTTATGCATTAGAATACTCTGGAGGCCATGGTTCAAATCCCAGCAGTTGTTATGTAAATATGAACATTACTCTATGGGCAAAAAAATACAGACACATGCATGAAGTTGCACTACACCAGCGTATTGCAGTGATTTGAGTATGGGACTGTGGCTCTGGAAATCAGGGTCTGATTCCTTGCTTGGCCGTAGAAACCTACTGGATGACCTTGGGTGAGTCATACACTCTCAGTCCCAGAAAAGTTCCATGATAGGTTCTCCTTAGGGTCGTTATAAGTTGGAAATGACTTGACGGCACACAACAACAACAACATGCAAGACGATGTGTAATTACTTGTGTAATTATGACATATGCCTTCTAAATTTCCAAATGCAAAAAGTGACTTTTGGCTGGCCCTTGGTGGATGTCATTGCCTAGAGCAACTTGACTTGACGGACTGATTTCCCGCACTTGCCGTGAGCACAGGCATTCTTCCCCCATTAGATGTGACCTTCAGCTTCTCACGATGGGCCTGTTATTTAGAGCAGCAAGGAGAAACCAACCTGGCAGAGTGACAGATCAGAGATGAGGAAGATGGGACTCCTTTTGGACCTTTCAACTTTTTGCCCAAGGAACTCTGGTTGACATTTCTGAACCCCACTGCCTGCACAGAGACTGCATGGTTGGCTACAAAACACTAGTTAATCCTTCCACCCTTTTTTTCCCCTTTTAATTTCAGAGTTGTAGTAAAACAATTTGGCAGTAAGACTGCAGCCGAGGCAAGAGGCAGAAAGCTGAGCTTTGCAAATGGCTGGAAATACTGAGAGTATTGGTAGGGTTCCAGCAGCATGCTGACTGCTTTGGGAAGAGAGAAAATCATGTTGCCTTTTTGAACAAACACTGGCAACTGGGGTGCATGCCTGTCCCTTCTCCTCCCCCCATTCAATCAGGGGCAAATCTAAAAGATCATGGTACACACATGAACTATCTCTTAACCTGTGTTTCATTTGGGCAATAGCAGCCCTGAACTTGATCATAAGCAAAAAGCAGCTGGAGTCTTCCATTACAGCCGGTTGGTTAAGCCACACTGTATTTTAGTCCAAACTTTACAGGAACTAGTCATGGCGCACAGATTTGTCAATTTGAATTACTCTTTTAAAGTCCTTTAAAACCTGGAAAGGATTCACTACCCCTCTGAACCTGGAGCCAGCAGCCGGGGGGGGGGGGCACAATTAAGGGCTGTGTAACCCTTTCCCTGCCAGCTGTTGGTCAACTAACAACTGATGCTCACTGCTTTTCTTTCTCCAGGGGAAAATGCATCTTCTGGAGAAAAGGAAAGCTCCCCACACACCAGATAACAAGGCACAAGCCCAAAGTCCAAAGTTCTTTAATTGTTGTTGTTGTTATTGTTGTTGTTATGACTGTTGACTCTTCCTTCTTCCTTTACAGTTTTATTGTAAAGCCTTGTCTGCCTTTAATACTTTTGCTAGTCATATGGTGTCACCTGGATATCTTAGATTGTTGATGTTCCTTCCTCCAATTTGCAGTTGACAACATACTACTAGCAGTGTGTGTGTGTGTGGGGGGGGGGATCAAAGATTTGGAAAGGTTATTGAAGATTATTGAAGAAAGTCATAGCAGAAAGAGCAAATTCACATTAAGAACATTAAGGAAACAAAAATAATGAGCCCAGATTATCTGCATAATTGTAAACTAGATGATGAAGACGTTGGAACAGTTCAAGTCTTTTAATATTTGTGCTCAATCATCAGTCAAACTGCAGCCAAGAAATCAGAAAAAGACTTGTACTTGGAAGCACAGCTATGAAGGAACTAGATGTGTAAAGATATAGCACTGAATACTAAAGTTAGAATGGTCGACACCATTGTATTCCCCATTTCTATGAATGGATGTGAAAGCTGGCCAGTGAAGAAAGCTGAAAAAATTAGTTCATTTGAAATGAGGTGCTGGTAGAGAGTTGTACAGATACAAAAAAGACAAAAAAAACGGGTCTTAGGGCAGATCAGACCAGAACCCTCTCTGGAATCCAGACTGACTAAATTGAGGCTGTCATACATTGATGATATCATGAAAAGACCTGACTCACTGGAAATGCAAGAAGGCAGGAGGGACCTTATCAGACATCGGAAATTGGAAGTATAATCCAATGGCAATCCGAACACAATCATGGGGTTTCACGTTATTGCGAATTAAAGTATCTCACGCAATTTGGGGCAAAAGGGAAGTCATTCCAAACATAATCATGGGTTTTACGTTATTGAGAATTAAAGCATCTCACACAATTTTGGGCAATGGGGGGGTCATTTTCAGGTAATGGGAAGTCATTCTGAACACATTCCAAACACAATAGGAATTCGTGTGAATTCGCTAAACTAGCAAATTCACGTGAATTCGAATTGGCTCCATTCAAAATTGGGAGAAATTCCTCCCGTCTGATAATATCTGAGGAAAAGAGGAAGGCTGCATTCCAGAGGGAGAATGTAAATAAATAATAAAAAAATAGGTTAAGAGATCTTGTAGAACCTTCAAGACTAACTGAAATAAAGAAGTGGGCAGCTTGAGCTTTCGTGAACTTCAGTCTACTTCCTCAGATGAATCTAAGGAGTTTATCACATGGGAGGAATATCTCACAATTTTGAATGGAGCCAATTCAAATTCACGTAAATATGCTAGTTTAGCGAATTTATGTTAATTTTAATTGCATTTGGAATGCGTTCAGAATGATTTCCCATTTCCCAAAAATGACCCCCCATTGCCCAAAATTGCGTGCGATACTCTAATACGCAATTACATGAAACCCCATGATTGCGTTTGGAATGACTTCCCCTTGCCCGAAATTGCATGAGATGCACTAATTCGTAATAATGTGAAACCCCGTGATTGCGTTCGGATTGCCATTGCATTATACCCCCAAATTCCGTTGTATGATAAACTCCAATGGAAGTAGACTTAAGTCAACTCAAAAATGCTACAAGATTTCTTTACTTAGTGATTTTATAGATTAATACAGCTATATCTTTGAATTCTTTATCCAATGTTATACATTAATTTGTTAGTGGTTTTTGCTGTTTTTGGTCCCCCACTCCCCTTTTGCAGTCAAAACCAGGTGGAGATGGTTTGCTCCTCTTGCCATCCAAGAATGACTATTCTCAATAAGTACCAACCTTTCATTATCTGGATGGCATGAAGGAGCAACCTATGTGCTTTTGGGATGTAGCTTAAAAACTGCTAGAAATACTTGTTGTTTTAAATATATAGATCAACACAAGGCTAGTCACAGGAAGTTGGAGTTCTCTCAATCTAGCACTTGGTTTTTGACAATTATTGTCAATTCTGCATTCACTTCTTTCATTTTGGGGGGGGGGGGACAGTTTGTAGCAATTTCTTGGATCTGAACTAGGACTTTCCTACAGTTTTTCTTCTTTTTTAAAAAAAACCTGAGGCATGGTTGAACGAAATCGCACTATGGTTTGAAGGGCTCCTCTCTTTAAAAAAAAAAATCATTATTTTTAGAATTACAGAGTTATAGTGCTATAGCGCTGATGCATTATAGCACTATAACTGTTTTTAAAAAATTAAAAAGAGAGTGAAAGGAGAAGAGAAGGAAGCATAAGTCTTGGAATTAAAAGAAACCCACTCAAGGGTGGAAATAAAATATTGCAGCTGGTCCTGGGAATTGAGGATTGCTTATGCCATCATATTTCCAATTACTATGTATGATTGTGAAAGCTGAATAGCAAAGAAAGCTGAGAGGAAGAAAATGAACGCATTTGAAATGAGGTTCTGGAGGAGGGTTCTACAGATATAATGGATTGCCCAAAAGGCAAAGAAATGGGTCCAAGAACAAATCACTTCTGAAATCTCACTGGAAGATGACTAAACTAAGGCCACATACTTCGGACACTTCTTGAGATGACTTATTGGAAAAGATGAAAATGTTAGGTAAAGTGGAAAGCAATAGGGGAAAAACGGGACACCGAATTACAGGTGGATTGATTCATTCAAGAAACCATGGCTGCCCTGAGTTTGCAAGACCTATTACAAGGTCTCTCAGAAGTCCCTTGCTCAGATGGTGGCCATAAATCAAAGCCAATTTGAAAGGCCCCAGATCCTATGTGATCTTGGAAGCTAAACAGGGTCAGTCCTGGTTAGATGGAAGACTTGCCATTGAGTACCAGATGCTATAGGCTATATTTCAGAGGTAAAACCATCTCCTTGCCAAAAAAAAATTCCCTATGAAAATTATCACCATAAGTCAGTAGATGACTTGAAGCACACACAACAATATCAACAAAGCCTGCCCTGGGACAACAGCAATTTGGGTGGGTTTAAAAAAAAAATCTGTAACCTGAACTTCTAGACACTTTAGCTGTGTCTGGCTGTCCACAACTGGCCAGATTTTTGGACCTTCCAAACAATGTGTTATGTTTGTTTGTTTGTTTTTACATTGTTATAAGAAATGGTTATAACATTTTATGATGGTGCTGCACCGCTTCTATTTCTTGTTTTAAAGCAATGTTTCGAATGGGTTTTACTTTTGTTGTGAGTTTAATAACTGTTTCAATCTCCTGAGGGTCAGGAATTCAGAATGGGATGTATATCTATATAAGTGGACAAACATCTACAGGAAATAGAACTGAATAGTTTCTGCCTCCGTCACAGAAAGCCACTGGGCAACATTGAATCAGTTATACTCTCTTGGCCTCAGAGGATGGCCATGGCAAAACTCCTCTGAAGAAACTTGCCAAGAAAATGCTGATGAGTTCACCTTAGGATTGCAATAAGTCAGAAAAGACTTGAAGGCACATAACAGCAACAACAAAGGTTCACAATGTCCAGATTCAACAAGGTGTTGCCATGATGTTACTACATAGAGAGCTAGTGAAGCAATTGTTGCACATCAGCATGGATGCACATCAGACACTCCCAGCATGCTTCAGGGTGTGTTGATGTGCATAGGTAGAGCTGAATCTGCATCAAGACACTGTTTCCAGTGTCCTGCTATGCACTTCTGCCATTACCTCTCTAGGTCGGTGTAAAATTATACAATGCTGACCACAATGTAGAATGGCAGCCATTTTCCTTGGGCTAGTCTACACTTTTAAAATACTCTTCATTCCTGTTGAACAGAATGTGATTTCACCACATGGGATTTGAAGGAGTTTGGACTTTTTGTACACACACACACGCCTGAAAAACCCCTTAAACTCCCCAGAAATGGCTTTGTGGTTTTTATTGGAATATCCACAAAGATCCTCAAAAATGTCCATTATGTGGATGTCCGTTTGCTTTGTATGGATTCAAATGGCTCTACATTCTTGGCCGTGGGAGGGTGGACAGATGCAAATAGATGCACATTTGCACTGGAATGTGAAGCCCATTAACCACCAATATAAATGTGTGAAAATCCACAGCATTTCACATAATACAGTTACATATAGACTGGCCCCTTATTGTAATTCTCCCTATTTTGTAAAATGCCTTGAGTTTCTTCTTGGGGGGAAAAAGGTGGGGTTTAATAAAAGGACAGATGGATAGATGGATAAATGGATGGATAGGTGAGGATGTTGCTAAAGAATTATCAAGCAGAGAACCTACACTTCAAAATGTACCATTACGCCACTCTTCGCAATCTTTTGTGAAAGCCAGCTTTCTGCACTATTTCTTTTGCTTCATGTTTACTTCCTCCCATTTTGGCTGCCCAGGAGCGTTGCTCCCTGAGTATCTCACAGTATAAACTGATGAAGTGCAATTAAAAGGACAATCTTATTTTTTTAAAAAAGAGAGTTTGCAGCAGAACATCTTCCCCCACAAAGCAAGCAGAAGTATACATGCAGATAATTAACTACAAACTCACAGCATGTAAACAACAGTTCACGTCTAATTTGGCCCCAAGCATATTCTGTACATAACAAGATATTAACCCTAACTCCATGTGCCTTTAGTGCTTTCTGCTTACAGGGAAATTGATTGTAAAAAAATGTATTGTCTTAAACCTCCTAGGAATATGATGACGGTGAAAAAAATAGCTGAGAACCTATATCCAGGAGGTGGAATGTAAGCTGGCACACATGAAGTTATAGGGCAGGTGTGCAATGGTGCCATGTTAGTGGAATGTGCTTTTGTGCAATTGAATGTGCAACCAAATATATAGATGCATGTGAAATAGATGATGTGCAACACTGCATGATGTGCACCCAGGTGAAATGTGAAATGTGTAATAAAGCATGATGGCACTGCATGCTCAACACCATTTCTGCAGCTTTGAACTGAATGCAGCCATAGAATCATAGAATCCTAGAGCTGGAAGAGACCACAAAGGCCATCCAGTCCAACCCCCTGCCATGCAGGAACTCCCAATCAAAGCATCCCTGACAGATGGCCATCCAGCCTCTGCTTAAAGACCTCCAAGGAAGGAGACTACATCATACTCCACCACTTTCCAAGGGAGTGTGTTCCACTTTCAAACAGCTCTTATTGTCAGGACGTTCCTCCTAATGTTGAGGTGGAATCTCTTTTCCTGCAATTTGTATCCATTGTTCTGTGTTCTAGTCTCTGGAGCAGCAGAAAACAAGCTTGCTCCCTCCTCAATATGACATCCCTTCAAGTATTTAAACAAAGCTATCATATCACCTCTTAACCTTCTCTTCTCCAGGCTAAACATCCCCAGTTCGCTAAGGCGTTCTTCATAGGGCACAGTTTCCAGACCCTTCACCATCTTAGTTGCCCTCCTTTGGACATACTCCAGTTTCTCCACATCTTTTTTGAATTGTGGTGCCCAGAACTGGACACAGTATTCCAGGTGGGGCCTGACCAATGCAGAATAGAGTGGCACCATTACTTCCCTTGATCTAGACACTATACTTCTTTTGATGCAGCCTAAAATTGCATTGGCCTTTTTAGCTGCCACATCGCACTGTTACTCATGTTCAACTTGTGGTCTACTTGGACTCCTAGATACTTTTCACATGTAATTTGTGTCGCCCATCCTATATCTGTGCATTTCATTTTTGCGCCCTAAGTGCAGTACCTTACATTTTTCTGCGATGAAATTCATTTTGTTAGCTTTGGCCCAGCTTTCTAGTCTATTCAGGTCATTTTGAATTTTGATCCTGTCTTCTGGAGTACAGTGGTCCCCCAGGTTACGAAGGTAATACGTTCCAGATTACCTTTCGTAACCCGGAAATCTTTGTTTCGCGGGGGACCGCTTTAGGAGACGGACCCCGCGGCCTATTTAAAGGGGCCGCACGGTTTTTCTTCTTCTTAACCCGGGGTTTCCTTCGGATCCCGGGGGCTTTTTGGCGGTCCTGGTGGTTTCGGCTTCCAGGGATTTCGTTCCCCGGGGGCTTCATATCCCGGGGGACCACTGTATTGGCTACTCCTCCTAATTTGGTGTCATCTGCAGATTTGATAATTAGGCCCCCAATACTATCACCTAAGTCATTAATAAAGATATTGAATAGCACTGGGCCCAGGACAGAGCCCTGTGGGACCCCACTGGTCACTTCTCTCCAGGATGAAAAGGAACCATTGTTGAGCACCCTTTGGGTGCAGCCAATCAACCAGTTACAAATCCATGTAACAGTTAACTTGTCTAGCCCACATTTTACAAGCCTGTTTTGTGAAGTTACACAACTGAAGTTGTGAAGTTAAGCAACTGAATGTACAACCCAAATGCACAAAAGCATCTGCAATGCATGATGGGCTACATTGTACAATATGCATGCATGTTCAATGTGTAATATGCAAGTATGCACAATTGTACTACATGGATAACTTCACCTCTGCAATTTTGAACTGAATGCAGCCATTGGGCACTAGACAAAAGTCCAACTGCTTCCACAAAGGAATTTATGCAGGTGTGACGCATCAACAGGATTCCAGGAAATATAAAGTTGTGAAGGGTGTGTGTGATGCCAGTACAGGCTCTACTCCCTTATCCAATATTCTGAAATCCAAAATATTTCAAAATTTAAAACATTTTTCATGGGTGACTGATACAGTGACACTTTTGCTTTCTGATAATTCAGTGTACACAAACTTTGTTTCATGCACAAAATTATTTTTTTAAAAATGTTATGTATATAATTTCCTCCAGGCTAGTGTATAAGCGGTATATGAAACATACATGAATTTCACGTTTAGACTTGGGTCCCATCTCCAAGATATCTCATTATATATATATATATATATATGCAAATATTCCAAAATCTGAAAAACTCTGAAATCCAAAACACTTCTGATCCCATGCATTTTGGATAAGGGAGACTCAGACTGTACCTTCAGCTTGGGAGAACAGATGGAAAGTATTTTACCTCACCTTCTACAACTATGTTGCAGTTCTCCATCCAGCTCTATGGGTCCATGTGGGGAAGAACTGCAGAACTGGGAGGTATGGATTTAAAAGGGAGCCGGTCAGCTGCCGGGCTGGTTTATGCAAAGCCTTATGGAAGATGGATAGCATTGTACTTTTAATTTGCACCATGGTGTAAGACAAACACATGAGGTTCCATGAGAGCGTGTCCAATTAATCAGAACACTGACAGCTGGGAAACTGGACATTATTCATTCCCCTGCCTGGCAGGCCCCAAAGGATAAGAATTATACTGAGAGAATGTGTACCCTCACCCTCGCTCCCAGCCCAAGATCATTGTTCAGGTCCATCTCCTTATATCATTCATTTTGCTAATTCTCAACAACTGACCCAGCTATCCTTGGTGAAGGGATGGCAGAGAAGCTTTCAAAAAATATAAACATAAAATAAAAAATCCAAGCACATGGCCTGGGAACATGGCCTGGATCTTGTGGTAAACTGGTGGCGATCCCTAAGGGCAATATCACAGAATCATAGAATCACAGAGTTGGAAGAGACTGCAAGGGTCATCCAGTCAACCCCCCTTCTGCCATGAAGGAAGACACAGTCAAAACTCTCTCTGTGACAGATGGCCATTCAGCCTGGGTTTAAAGACCTCCAAAGAAGGAGACTCCACCACACTCTGAGGGAGCATTTTCCACCGTTGAATAGCTCTTATAGCCAGGGAGTTCTTCCAAATGTTGAGCTGGAATCTCTTTTCATGGAGTTTGCATCCTTTGCCCCGTTTCCTCTCTGGAGGAGCAGAAACCAAGTTTGCTCCATCCTTAATATAAGATCCGTTCAAATATTTAAACATGGCTGTCATGTCTCCCCTTAACATTCTCTTCTTCAGGCTAAACATACACAGTTCCCTAAATCTTTCTTCATAGGGCTCGATGGTTTCCTGAACCTTCACCATTTTAGTTGCCCTCCTTTGGAGCTTCTCAACATCTTTTTTGAATTCTGGTGCCCAGAACTGGACACAGTATTCAAGGTGAGGTTTGACCAAAGCAGAATAGAGTGATATTATTACATCTCTTGATCTAGACACTATATGTCAATTGATGCAGTCTATAAATATGTCTTGGCACTTTCCAGTTGCAGTGGTACCCTTGGCCCCATAGAAAGGGATGCCTCCTCTTGAGGAAGCCCAGTCATCCATCTAACTCAGTACTACCTATATCAGAGCTTGGGAAAGTTGATTTTTGGACCACACCTTGGCCATGCTGGATGGGGATTCTGGGAGTTCTGGGTAGTGCTAAAAAGCAACTTTCCCCAAGTTCTGGTTTATGCTTTACATAACAGGAGGGTAACTGTCTCAGATTTGAGGGACATAAGGGCTGCACAAACATCCAGAACCCACCCACCACAATTCCAAAAAGCAAGATCAGAACTTATTAGATGTTCACTTCTTCATCTGAACAATGGATATTCCTAGATGAACCAGTATGGCATAGTGGTTTGAGCAATGGAATAGGACTGTGGAGTCCAGGGTTCAAACCCATATTCAACTATAGAAACCCACTGGATGATGCTGGGCAAGACACAGGTGTGAACCTTTGTAGGAAATCTATTTTCTGCACAAAACAAACAAATAACAACATTTATTTTTTTCTGCAGTATAATTCCTGTGCAATACTTCAGGACATATTTGAATATGGGAGGAATATTGTGGAATAATGTTTATTTTCTCCCAAACATTCTCATGCAGCAGAATGTAGGATGGACAGGTTTGCCCAACTAATAGTTTAATTGTATGCCTTAAAATATTTTTACTCTTATTGCCATATTAATTACATTTTAATATTAGCCTTGGGTGGTTTAGGTGTTGGATAACTTATAACTTTGGAGATCAAGGTCTGAATCCTTGCTCAGCTGTGGGAACCCACTTGGTGACCATGGGCGAGTCACACACTCTCAGCCCCCATTATATGGTCCCATAAATCCCATTATATGGTCAACTTAGGGTCACCATAAGTTGGAAATGACTTTAGTTAGATGCTGTACTTCTGCTACCAGAAAGCATACTCTCAGGAGTAAAGAACCTGGAGGGGCTGAAAATCTACACCAGAGACAGATCATGTAGTTATGAAATGACTGTGCAATGTCACCCTACTGATTTATTTTAATAAATAAATAATTTTAAAACCCCATCTCAAGGATCAAGTGTCCGCTTCAGCTGTGGTCTACTACACTAAGCCCCTGCAGACTATTCCATCTGCTCCATGCAATGTCATCTTCACATCGGGAGACATTTGAAAAGGGATGATATTTAAAGGCGAGGAGCCTGAGAAATACTAGCTGTCCAGGGAACAAGCTCACAAATGGCAGCGCTCATCAGCCAAAGCTGTTTATCCTTCCCTTAATTCAGTTGGGCTTCTTTGTGTTCATTTGGCAGCTCATGTAAATACCAGGTTGAGCTGTGCTTATCCAGAGGGGAAGGTTTTATTTGACAGCTTGCCATTAGAGCATCTGAATAAACTGACATTGCCTCCAGCAGCAACAGCACTACTCACCATCACGACTCAGCCTACTTAGCAAATGCACATGGAGCATCATTAGCAGCACTTGGCACACTGTGTTTGGACTGGAAGCATCTGGTCAGTCTTGGAGGAAGAGGGTGGTGACGGGGAAGATGGGAGGACATGAGAACAGCCTACAAATATGTACTATCAACTTGTGTGTGTGTATGTGTTACAATCATTTTAAGCTGCACATTTCATTCAAACCACACTTGGGCTGTCTGCAGTGGCTAGAATATCCCCAAATCAGCCCAGAATATCTGGCACTGGAGTTGACCCAACTTTCCCGTTACCTTAGCCCTCCATTCCTACCCCAGATATAGGTGTGTCCTGCTTTGCGGCCTGGCACAATCGCAGCCATGGTGAGCCACTTGCTTCTGAGGTCAAAATGAGATCGATCCTCAGCCTCAATCACATGGCTGAGCACTTCATTCTAATATCAGGGCAAAGTGACCTATGGTGGTGGTGGCAGCACTAGGCGGCACACTGGGATGTGCATGCAGATAGCCTCCTGGTCTCAGAATGGTGGGCTTTGGCTCTTCTGGGAAGCTCCAGAGTAAATGGGGACTTATTTTAATCCACATTAGCAATAGTGTACCTTGGGTTGGTCATTGAAAAGCCCAGACATTGTCTAGACTGTTCAAGTCACACTTAAGAATTGGGCTATGCATCATCCAGATTCCCAACCGAGTAGATGCATGGAGGCCAGTTTACCTAGCCCATGTAGACAGGACCTTGTACGACTTGAACTTTCCCCCTGCTCCATGGTTCAGTTGCAAGTGTGTGTGCATGCATGTGTGCGTAGACAGGCTGAACACCTCTGATCTGGAAAGCCAAAATCTCAAAGCCTCCAAAGCTCTAAATGTTTGGCCACCAACCACCTGCTTACACCTTCAAAGTGGCAGCTGTAGATTTCCTGCTCATTCTTCTCTCAGATCCTCAATCTGTCTCCAGCCTCACATCTCACATACAACACAAGTAGCAAACAAATGAGACACAAAGCTGGAGAGAGATGAACAACAGGAGCACCACAGCTGCCTCCTCAAAGGCAGTGGGCAGCTGGCACAAAAAAGATATGAGGCTGGAGAGAGATCAAGGATCTGTGAAATGGTGGAAATCCAAGCATAGTGCTAAGCACAAATCCACGACTCTAACCATTTCACAGATTCTCGTGATGGGTGAGTAAGGAAAGAGGTAAGGATCTTCAGGGTGGAGAATGTAGCTTGGCTCAGCTAGAGAGGTGAGAACTTACCTTCTGCTGCCATGGTCAGGCTGCAGGAGCAACTCCAGAGATGTCCAGCTTCCTTTTTGGATGACCAGTGGCAGTTTTGAGCCTTCAGTGGACTAGTTAAAACATTTTGCATGAGAGTTCAAATTTTGTATATCATTTATTATCTTCTCTGAAATTCACAAATTTTACCCGGGATGCCAAAAAACAATGGACTAACAATGATACTATTAAAAAAAGACAAAAACATACACAAGACAGTCAGGCCCTGGGGACCTTTCCAGACACAAGAACATGGTAATTTTGTACCTGCTGTCCCTGCCTCATTGGACTGAAAGCAAGTATTCCCCTAGACCTCCAGATCTTCCACATTTCCAGAAGCAGGAGGCCATCTTCATGTGTTTGGCTGCAAGAATACAATCAGACATTGCCAGGTAATTCCATCTACTCTTAGCCACTAAATGGATTCAGGGAGCTCACAGATGGCAGGGAGCTAAGGCCTTGTCTTCATGGGCCAAAAAGCCTGTCATCCCCCCCCCTTTTTTTCTGGTACTGTCCTGTTTGGACAATGCACATTGCAAAACCCAGTTGTGGTGTAGGCAGTTCAGCTGGTAGGTAGTCCATCTCAAAGATCCATCATGGCATAGTAATTTGAGTGTTGGATTAGGATTTTGGAAGACCAGCATCTGAATCCTCACTCATTTATGGAAACCCACTAGTTGATGACTTACTTCTGTCTCCATCAGAGGAGGGCAATGACAAACCTCCTCTGAATAACTCTTAAGAGCCAGTGTGTTGCAGTGGTTTGAGTGTTGGAGTAGGAATCTAGGAGATCAAGATATGAATTTCCACTCATCCACACAAACCTGCTGGGAGAGCTTGGACATGTCACATTGTCTCAACTCAAGAGGAAGAAAACCCTAGGAGAGGTTGCCATGAGCTGGAGTTGACTTGAAAGCACATAAAAATTAAAATGGTCCCCAAGAACATGGTGGGCCACCCTGGAGGACTGTGTTGGACGGCAGTTGTCGTGTTGCTTTAAATGCCAAGGAAGCTGAAATCTTCCACTCAGTAGAATTCAAGGATATGGCCATATTAGTCTGTAAATTCACTATGTAAAGAGAGCTTGTACCATGTTTGAGACTAACTGAAAGAAAGATCTTGGCAGCATGAGTTTTTATAGGTTTCTGCCTACTTCCTCAGATGCCTTCTAATGCATACTAATTCTAATGCGTACCGATACTGATGCATCTGAGAAAGTAGACTGAAGTCTACAAAAGCTCATGCTGACAACTTCTTTCATTCAATTAGTCTCAAAGATGCTACACGATCTCCTCCAGTCGGTGTGGAACTCCTCTCCACAGGCATCGGGTGGTGCAGGAACACACACAAGAGTACCAGTCCATCATCAAGTCCAACCTGAATGTAACCTCTGCCTTCCCAGGGACAGAGACCTTCCTTTGCCATCTTTCTGGCTCAGGCCACCTCTCCTTTGCTTCCTTCTTTTTCCTCTCTTTTCCTTGCAAGGATGTCCATTATCCCAGCAGGGTGGAGGCCATAACACTGAGAACCTGCTCTTCCACTGACCTTTCCCACCAAGAGGTTTCTCTCTTTCAAAGATGCCGATGGCCATAACCTGAGACCCCCATCCTCTTTCCCAGAAGATTTGCTGGCTGAAATTGGAGCTGCTTCCCCTCTCCCCACCCCTTGCTTTAAATCAAAACCAAGAGCAAAGTAAAACCTTCTCTTCTTCTCCCTGCCCTTGCTCTCAGGAGGTTAATGCCTCAGTCATTTCCTGTCTCTTACAAAGTGATGTGCCTGGATTATATAAAACTGAATTCAAATTAACTCCCAATTTAGAGGCTTTGTGTGGGGGGTCAAGTTTTGGAGGGGGAGGGAGGTGTCCTTGACTGGGAAGATAAATAGCTGGACAAATAGAAAAGAGGAGGGGGGACCTTGTCCTGTTTAGTCTCTCTAGAAGAGAGCCAAATATATACAAGGCCAGAATGCTGTGGGTGTATTATGCCTTCATAGGTTCCTACGGCAGCGGCTGGACATTTTTGTCCTGTGCAAAACCTTCACATTCAGTTTAAGGTTGCAAAAGTGGAGTTGGACATGAACTGCTGTTGTGGATGGCTGTGGATTCCACATGGATGCACACAGAATTGTGCAACATCGTCATGGGTGTTTTATGCCCTCATAAATTCCAACAGCAATGAGTGGACATTTTTGTCCTGCAAAAAACCTTTGCATGCAGCTCAAAGTTGCAAAAGCAGAGTTGCACTTTTGATGCTGTTGTGTGTGGCTGCTGATTACACATGGATGCACATGCACATTCAGTTTTGTTACATTGTCATTCAGTACAACATAACCAGGGATAGCAATGCTGTCCATATAGCAAAATCCGATATCCTTCAAAATCAACAAAACAGACATACCTTTATTGCATATTTTTGTTTTGCAACAAATATAAATGCGCATTTTGGTTAGCTCAATTCAATGCAACAGCCAAATAACAGAAGTAATGCACAATTCTGCACAGAAGTAATGCACAACTCTGGACAGAGATTACACCATGCAATACCAGCATAGCATCTTGGTGCATAATTTTAATGGAGTGGGGAAATATTGATTATGTGCCGGAGAGTATTGCCCTGCACTTAATCAATATTTCCCCACTCCATTATTGAAGTTATGCACTGAGATCCTATGTTGGTATTTCCACATGGGAAAATGCAAAGAAGCTTCAGGGAAGGAAGAAGATGTTTTGATGATATATGAAACTCTTGCTTAGGGGTGCACCACTCATCCTATGCATCAGCACACCAATCCTCATGTCCCAATCCAGTTGTGCTTGTGAAGTGCCTTAAAGCATCATTTGGGCCTTTGGCAGGAGCCAAGGAATCAAGTTCAATGTGAAAAAAATCCCTGTTTAAAAACAAACAAAAGTTTTAAAAAATTCTTTAGAAATTCATGGAGAGCACACAAATGTTTGACCTCTCTCTTTCTCGCTCTGTCCAGCGAGGGCTCTTTGAGAAGTGAGCAGCATCAACTCCAACTATTTAGCTTCTTTCAAATATTTATATGCTCCCCTACATGCATTTTCACAGGGCAGCTTACAAGAAGAAAGGGAAAAACAAATTTAAAATGAAACCAACAAAATAAATAAAAATCCAACTTGATAAAGCATAAAAAACATATCCTGGAATCAGAGCTAGGAAAAATTGCCCTCTTTGTTTTTTAAACTACCGCATTGACACCTGTATAAGTTGACTGCATGTATAAATCCAGGGCAGAATTTTGAACCAAAATTATGGATTTTAATATGACCTGTGGATAAGCTAAGGGTAAAGCTTAGAAGAATGTAACAAAGAATGTAAAGAATGAAGCAAAGGGAAAAGATGCTGAAGAACTTACAAACTTCGGGCAGGAGTAATTGTTTCTGCTCACCGTAAAGGTTGGATGGCTGAGGAGGGAATGATAACAAATGGAGCCTGTGTGATCTGATGGTGAGCAGACCAGGAGCGGGCAGGGCTAAAAAAAACCGCACACACATCCAAAAGGATGAAAAGGCAAAGGAAAGAAAATGACAACTATGTTAGGAGTGATTATAGTCTTTCCTTTAAAGTCATAACTTTGCCTGATTTTAACTGGGAAAAGCTGGCAAACATACACAAATGCCTTATTCAGATCCTTCAAAGCCTGATTTTTCATTGCTGGAATAACATCACTGGAATCCCCTTCTTTGAGCAGAATGGAACAAAGCATGAGTTTAGTCCATCTCGGGAGAAACTAAAAGAAGCACTGACGCCCCCCCTCCCTTTGCTCTCTTGGTGTTCCTTTGAGGGAAAGACCCAAAGACTGAGTGGCCATTTTCCAGGTCAGGTGTTCCAAAGTCACCATGGCTGAGAGAGTAGAAGAGGTCCCTGCTTCTTTTAGGTTCTCCTGGGATGGATTACACTTTGGCCTTTCACCCCTCCACTCGGAGAAGGGGTTGGTTCCTTATAAGAGTTAAGTGACAGTACTTACACTGAAGCATAGCTAAGTTGACCAAGGTTTTATTTCTAGACTTATACTTGAGTATATACATCTCATGAAGTCCCTAACCAGAATAGCCAGTGGAAGGTTCTGGAATGTGGGATTTGAAGTTATTTTTGAGCCCTTCCTCTCCATCCCGTGCACACCAAGGCATTCTGGGAATTCACTGGATTTCCCAGCAGACCTAAACTGTCACAAGTCTGCAAATTTCTCGAGGGAAAGCCATGAAGTTCAGACCCACATAAATCTAACATACACTCCAGCACATATGAGGGATGGAAAGAATATTTGAAAAAAATTAGGAAATGATTGAAAAAACATGGCTTTTTGAATTTTGAGAACCTCGGATAAGAAGAATTCTGGATTGTTGAGAATCTTCACAGTTCAGGACTTACTTTGTGCAGGATATGCAAATAGCTGTTTTGTGAATAAAATGGAACTTTCTGTGCAGAAAACAGCAGTGACTGCACAGAAAACAATATTTCTACATAGAAATACAATTTCCTGCACAGAAAATGGTGCAGCTTGGGATTATTTCTGTGAGAAAATGCATGCATAGTTGATTTCTATAGAAAACATTTTCTAGGCAAGCAGGTTCCTCCCAGGAGGTTTAACCTCCCTGGTTTCTTCCCGTCTGCCTCACATCTTTGAACTCCAGACTAAAGCATCTAGCAGGGCCTACTGAACAAATCCTAATTCTCCTCACAAGAGTGGAGAGCTGTGGTTATGGAGCTAATAGGGGATTCTAGAGGTCTGGGGAACAAAGGAACCATACCCATTGTGCCTCTTCTTTGAAAGACACTTTCTCTAATTTTTTTCCGTCTCAGTCACCACTGGACTGCCTTTCCAGAGTCAACTTGACCTAGATCTCCCCTCCCTTCCTCCCCTCCACCTCCCTCCCCACAACATCACATCATGACTTGGTGTGATTTATCTTTTCATATTATTTCAGGAACATTTCCTCCTGGAAGCTCTGGCCCTGATTAATGCCACTTAGCACTTTCCCTCTCCAAAGCACTTTGCAAGCATTTGCTAATGAACCCATACAACTCCTCCTCTCCTGTCACTCTCTTCTCCCCTCCCCAGTTCCAGGTAGAAAAGATGGAACATTGAGGTCTCTTTTTGTCTTTGCCACCCCTTTAATTCTGGAGTGGGCAACCTGAGTGGATATGGGGGTGTCCATTATCTGTTCCTGAGACCCACAAGCATCTTCAAGGACTGCTTAAAATGCCAGCTAATAAAACAACTATGCCTAGTTAGTGGGGTATAAAATGAAGCCATTGCCCTTCCAATATGACTTCTACCTCCTCACTGAAACCTTTTATTTCCCCGCTCCCATCTGATACTTCTGTGGCATTCTTGAAAGCCACACAAAACCCTTTGAAGGTCTATGATCAGTTAAGAGTTAAGTTGGATGAAGAATATCATGTTTGTGTTATTAACAACTGTTAATAACATGAGCGTGATTTTCTGCATCCAACTTGACTCTGATCTATAGATATAAATCCTCATCTATGGCTGCATCTGCACTGCAGGATTAACATAGTTTGACATCTCTTTAACTGTCATGGCTCAAAGCTATCAAATTCTTGGATGTGCAATTTTGGGAGATATTCAGTCTTCTCTGTCAGATAGCTCTGGTGCCACAACAAATTAAAAATCCCAGGATTCCATAGGTTGGAGCCATGACAGTTAAAGTAGTGTCAAGCTGTCCTAATTTTGCATTCTGGCAGCAACCTGCTTTATCCTTCCAATATGCAAATAGTAATTACTGCAGTTTGTTATGAAGCAATTCCCCCCCCCCCCCATAGAATACTTCTCATATTCAAGCATGTTGAAGAGTTCTAGAAGATTTCTTGGTAGCAGAAAGACATGTAGGGTTTTTTTTGGGGGGGGGGGGGGAAGCCCATTTCCTCTGTGAAGACCAAATATTCTGCACAGAAAACATGTTCCTTGCACAGAAAGCACTGGGTGGCATCCTGCTCAATATTTATGATGCCATCAGCTGGACTTATGACATTCCAAATATTTAAATTCATGCTTATGCTCACTGAACAAATGCAGCAACCCAAAAGACACCAGTGCATTGGGTGACATCTCCCTCTGAAGTGTGGTCTGTATCCTTTTGTGATGCCCCTGCTCCAAAACCTACTTGCGAAGCCAGTATAAGCACCCTGATATCTGCGCAATGCATTTTGATACTTCTGTAACTTTTGTAATATTGCACCTCTGGATGCCAGCATGTGCTTTTGAGGTTGTGATGACTTTTAAACACCAAACAGGCAGCATATGAATGGGGCACATTGGCCCCCTAGACATGTGGTTGGCTTAACTGAGACAAAAACAAAGGATAAAAGGGGTTTGCTCACATATGCAATCCTCCCCCCCCCCTCTGTGTTTCCTCCCAACATGGCAAGAGAAGGATGGGTTCCCCCTTTATTCCCTTCTGTGTTCCCAATTAGCCTTTCTGTTCTCATATTTTGGGGTGCCCTAGATCCTGTCACTATTTTGTCAAGCCAATGACACTACTGTTTATCAAAATAGACCCTTTCATTTTCTGGATATCAAAACAATCAACCACTCTGGAATCCTTTTTTTAAAAAAATCCATCTGAAGGGTTATTAAGTCTGTTTCTTATGAAATCATCATTAACCCGGGGCTAATTTTAAGGTATAAATATGGGTAGAAACCCATAGCCTTTTTGTACAAAGTCAACAAAGCAGCTGTGTTCCACGACTGTTGCTCCCTTCTTGCTTGGCACTCAGTCTGTGTTGAGTTTCTGTTGTTCTCAGACTCCTGCCCTGAGACGCTCCTGCTTTCCATGGACCAGTCTTCAAGACAGCCAAATATCACCCTCCAATGAACTCTCAATCTCTGATATCCCCTTTCACATTTTCTTTTTTGGTTAGGTCCAACTCTGTTGGATATCATAGTGAGTTATTTTTGTTTGTGTGCTCTTTCGTATTTCTTACAAATAAAGGTCCCCATGCTTGGAGTCTTTATCAGCTAGTACTGGAGTAAAAAAGGTGATTCTGTTCCTAAATGTTACCCACCTTCTTACAAGCCAAAATAACATTCCCAAACATATTTATGATAGACTGTTACTATTAGTGGAGACTCTCCAAGCTTCACACCTTTGTGGGTAATACTGGGTAGCACCATTGCTACTATTAGTGGAGGCTCTCCAAGCCTCACACTTTTGTGGGTAACACCGGGTAGCACCAGCAATGTCAGGATTTCTGAAGTGCAGGGTAGCAAGTAAGGAAGCATCCATCCTTTTTCTTGCAGGAAGACGCTTTCTGACTGGCAGCCAGAGGGACCTCTTTGGGGTCATGTGGCAACTGCTTACTAGAAATTTCCTTGCCACTGGGAGAGGGCTGGATGCTTCTTTACTCACCACCACATTGCCGATCATCTCAGAAATCCCAGTTTTGCTGGTGCTACCTTGCTTCTAAGGTGAGTTTTGCAGGGTCACAAGGGGAGACTTAGGAGGCTATTGCACAGCCATTTTTACCTGACCCAGGCATGGGACAGGATAGGGCCGGAATGTGGGAAAATGGGTGTTATCACACACAAAATTGCTGCTGTGCTGCCGCCTGACCACCACCCATCCGCAAGCCAGCCAATTTTGAAGGACTGAAAGCTTCCGTACTACCAAAATCAGTGGGATAAGCAAGGCTTGAGGACGAGTGGTGGTCAGTTGGCAGCACAGCAACAATTTCATGTGTGATAACACCCATTTTCTCCCGTTGCAGCCCAATCCCGTCCCATGTCCGTATGTGTGATAATCTCCTTAATTACAGTTGTGGAGCTCTGTCATTGCTGCTAGATCTTCTGGTGCAGGATCTTAGCAATTTTTTCCATTAAAATGACATATGTTTCTTCACAAAGAACTACCCCCCAGAACATTTCAGGACATTTGAATATTGTGCAAAAACTATGCAAAAGTTTTACAGTTCTATTATTCTTCCTGACAGGGTTTGCTGTCAATTTTTGACTGGGAAACAAATAATAGAAGTAATTCTTTCCATCCATAGTTTGAACCCGCCTGACAACTATTTAACTGTGCATAATAATGAAGGTTTGATTTTATTGCCATGTTGTTATTGGTTTTCTTGTTGCCAAGAGGCTCGAGGGCATGGCTTGATGAGCCCAGTTTAACAGTATGTAGACTCTTCCTGTTATACCATCAGAATGCAACATGCCACCAATGACATGATTCGGACACCTTCATTTTTGGGTCCTTGTTTCTCTGACTGTCTCTTTTCAAATATGATGAAGAAACGCTGATCTCAGAAGTTTGACAGAGATGTTGAGGTTTATAAAAACCTTTTTGCTTGGCCAAGTCAACCAGTACAGACTTTGGAAATCTGTCTTATGGCCAACATCTGGATAAAAACTAACAGAATAAATTAATTCAGGGATAAAAGTAAGGTACATTGTGAGGTCTTGTAAAACAGGAAAAATCAGACACATAAATATAAACTCACTTGACAGCTGTAAGTGCTAAAAGTGTATAGCGGTCTTAGTGAACTCCAAGCTAAACATGATTCAACATTGTGATGCAGCAAACAAGCAAACAAAAAAACAACCCAATGCCATTCTGGACTGCATCAACAGGAGGGTAATACCCACATTCAGGAAAGTCATAGTAGCACTCCATTTTGTTTTGGTCAGATCTCACCTGGAATATTGTTCTGGCCACCTTCTGGTTCTAGTCAGTTTGTAAGGATATTAATAAGCTAGAAAGTGTCCAGAGGAGGTGCCTAAGATGGTCAGATATCTGATAACCAAGGTCTAGAAACCAAGCCTTATGAGGAATGGTTGAGGGAACTGGGCATGTCTAGCCTGGAGAAAAGAAAATGGAGGGGTGATATGATGGGGTCATTTGAAGGTCTGCTATTAGGTGGAAGATGCAGCAAATATCTTTCCCCAGCTTCCCCAGAAGACAGAACTTAAGCAAATGGTTTCAAATTACAAGAAAGTTCGGCTAAAAGAAACATAACAAGAACTTCCTGGCTGGGAAAAAAGCTATTGTTCATTCAGAGGGGCGGGTTATAAATAAATAGTTGTTATTATTATTATTATTATTATTATTAGACAATGAAATAAATTACATCATCATCCAAACTTCAGTTCTGAAATGCCTGTTGGAATAAGAAGGTGTTAACCTGACTGTGGAAATTTAATAAGGAGGGTGCCAGGCTTAGAAAGGTGTTCTGGAGCATGGGACAAGCCACCTAAAAGCCTCTATCGCCCGTGTTTCCACTAAGTGTGCCTGTGAAAGAGTGGGAGAATGAAAAGGGCCTTCCCAGAAGATCTCAGGTTCAGAAAGGCCTTCAAGTAACCTGGAACTGAGATGTATAGGGCGTTGTAGATCATGACTAGCAGTTTGGATTATGCCCAAAAACTGAACAGCAAAGAGTGGCACTGCTGCAATAAGGGGGTTGTGTGCTCTCTGTAGCCAGTGTCAGTTAACAAACTGGCATCAAGTCTTTGGACCACTGGGTGGACTAAGGGAGTGGACTTGCCTTCATTGGAAGTTTTTAAAACAGAGGTTGAATGGCCACTTCTCAGGGATGGTTTAGCAGCAGAAACTGGCAGGGATGGGGTGGACTCCCTTCCAGCTCTATGCTCTTCTGATTCTACTCAGTTGTTCTTTTATAAAATGTTGCACTCCATCATGTATCTAGGAAAGGGGATTTAAACCCAGGGAAGTTCATGTTAAAATAAGCCTGTTGGCCTTAATTCTACAAGTCATCTTTCCCTGTTTTTATGCTGAAATGGCTAAGGCAGCTACATCTTTGAAACTGCTGTAGGCTTTTAGTTCCCTGCTTCCCAAGAGGGTCATTGAAGAAGAGAGACTACCAAATACTTTCAGTTCAAGAGATTAAGGGGCTGTCCATAAAGGATGGCCTGGGGTGGAGTCAGTGCATGGTGTCCACATGACATATGCCCCGAGTCTGCCCCCAGGCCAGCCATGACACTGCATGCCGCTCCACAGAGTGCATGGCAGTGCAATGCTGTGGATATAGTATATCTTGATTTCAGTAAGGCCTTTGACAAGGTTCCCCGTGACATTCTTGCAAACAAGCTTGCAAAATGTGGGCAACAGTTAACTGTTACATGGATTTGTAATTGGTTGACTGGCCGAACTCAAAGGATGCTCAACAATGGTTCCTTTTCATCCTGGAAAGAAGTGACCAGTGGGGTACCACAGGGTTCTGTCCTAGGCCCAGTTCTATTCAACATCTTTATTAATGACTTGGATGACAGAATTGAGGGCATACGTATCAAATTTGCGGATGACTCCAAATTAGGAGGAGTAGCTAATACCCCAGAGGACAGGATCAAAATTCAAAATGACCTGAATAGACTAGAAAGCTGGGCCAAAGCTAACAAAATGAAATTCAATATGGAGAAATGTAAGGTGTTCCTGCATGGCAGGGGGTTGGACTGGATGGCCCTTGTGGTCTCTTCCAAATCTAAGATTCTATGATTCTATCACAGTGCTCCTCTGCCGCTGCATCCACATGAGGCAGCACCAGAGGAGCACCTGAAAGCCACAGCTATTGCAACCTTTCCAGGGTGCACAATGGAGCCACTTTTTGATGCTCCTTTTTGAGCCCTGGAAAAGCCAGAGTGGGGCTGTGGCATGCGGTTGCCACAGCCCCGATCTGGCGCAGCTGAAGGCAGCTGCAGGCCACCCCTATTGATGGTCTGCAGAGCCCCTAACTTGTAAATGTTTGTCTAACTCCCAACACCTGTGTATATCTGCCTTCACGTTGACTGTTGACTTATGATGACCCTGTTAACCTAGAAGGTTGCGGAACTTGGGGTCCCTGCCAACAGTATCAGCATCTCCTTGGTATTTAGGGGAAATTATTAGCCCAAATGAAGGCCTGTGAGAGGTTCGATAATTAAAGGGTTTTTTTTTTCACCTATGTATACCAGTACTCTCTGCAGAGAGACTCCAACTTCAAGGAATAAGAGAGTTTTATTTAGTAATGTGCAAAAGTGTGAACAAACACACAAATGTAACTGTAAGGACGACACAAGGCTAAGAGAAAGAAAAGAGTGGAAGGCTGGATAGTGAGCAATAGGAAGTTAGAGAGGGTGACAATTACCAGTCCTGAAAATGGGTTCCACAAAAGATGGTGAGTGGCTCAGACAGAGTCTGAGGGCTATACAAAGAGTGGGATTCCAGTATGTGGAACAGAGCCTTGGTCTCTAGCAGTGAATTGATGGTGTGGGCTGGATATTTATGTCCTGTTTTACACCCTTGAGGGGGTACTTAACATTCCCTGAAACTGTAACAGAGACTTAATAAAAGATTCCAGGATGACTGACAGCTTAAACTTTGGAGTGGAAAAAGCATTGATAGGATTTGAGACAGTCCCTGGGTAGTCGGATAGGAATGGTGAATAGGGACATGTCTCAGGGTGATAAGGAAAAGTGGTCTTTAACTGCTTTTCTGTGAGGCTCACTCATTCACTATTACAAGAAGATATGCAGAAACTCTGGGGGAGAATGGAATAACCAGTAAACCCTTTCACCGTTGATTGTGGTTCTATCTAGATTTCCCACATGTAAGCATGCCTTTCTTATGTGAAACTTCCTAGTGTTCCAAAGGTCATCGAGACCTCTTAAAAACATTCCTGATGATATCAAAAATATGAAAAGTTGTTTATTTATTTATTTATTTCATTTATAACCCACCTTTCTCTCCGGAGAGACCCAAGGTGGCTCACAGATAAAATATAAAAACTCACAGTCAATGCTGAGTGTGTGTGGTATGCTACCAACCCCATGCATTTCCTAGGGTTTTCTTAGGCAGGGAATCCTCAGAGGTGGCTCTGCCAGTTCCTTCCACTGAAATGTAGCCAACAACACTTGGGGTTTGTTGTTGGTCACCTATCTAAGTACTAAGCACAGTTGACCCTGTTTAGTCTCCAAGATTAAAAAGGATTTGGTGCTTTAGGATACTCAGGGGCTGTGCAGACTGCCCCTTAAGGGGTGGCCTCCAGCCGCCCCTTTTAAAGCCAGATTGGGGCCACAGCAACTGCATGCCACATCCCTAGTCTGTCCTTTGCAAGGTACAAAAGTGAGCCGCAAATAGTGGCTCCCTTTTTTGCTTTGCAGAGAGTAGGGTCGTGACACTGCTCACTGTGTGGTGCAGCGTGCAGTGTCACACCACCCTAGGGGCGGAGCTGGGGCATGCGCCATATGGACGCTATGCCCTGACTCCACCCTAACCTGGCCTTTCCCACCGGTGTGAACAGCCCCTTAGTTGTGTGTGTATGTATGTGCCTTCAAATCTACCATCTATGTATGGGGACCCCATGAATTTCAGAGGGTTTTTAAGGCAAGGAACACTCAGAGTTCCTTCCTCTGAAATATACCCAACATCACCTGGTATCCAGTACTCACCAGAGCTGACCTTGCTTAGCTTCCAAGATCAGAAGGGATCTGGTGCCTTTAGGGTACTGAGGCCCTCCCAAAAACTTCTATTTAGCAAATCATTTCCTCCCTCCTCTCCTCCCCACTTCCATCTCATGTCCAGAATGTGTTTCTAAAATTAAAGCTCGGCCTAAAGGGACATTTAACAGATGCTGATAATCCTGCTCAGGCTACATCATGCAAGCTGGGTTTGCTAGGATTTTGCATTTAGCACCCTCAAAGGATTTGCATATCACGCTTGGGGAATATACAGCCTCTGTTTAAAGACCTTCAAGGAAGGAGACTCCACCACCCTCCGAGGGAGTGTGTTCCACTGTCGAACAGCCCTTACTGTCAGGAAATTCCTCCTAATGTTGAGGTGGAATCTCTTTTCCTGCAGCTTGAATCCATTGTTCTGTGTCTAGTCTCTGCAGCAGCAGAAAACAAGCTTGCTCCCTCCTCAATATGACACCCTTTCAAATATTTAAACAGGGCTATCATATCACCTCTTAACCTTCTCTTCTCCAGGCTAAACATCCCCAGCTCCCTAAGTTTTTCCTCATAAGGCATGGTTTCCAGATCCTTCACCATTTTGGTCGCCCTCCTTTGCACACGCTCCAGTTTCTCCACATCTTTTTTGAATTGTGATGCCCAGAACTGGACACAGTATTCCAGGTGGGGCCTGACCAAAGCAGAATAGAGTGGCACTATTACTTCCTTTGATCTTCTATACTTCTATTGATGCAGCCTAAAATAGCATTGGTCTTTTTAGCTGCCACATCACACTGTTGACCCATGTTCAACTTGTGGTCTACATGGACTCCTATATCTATGCATTTCATTTTTCCACCCTAAGTGCAGTATGTTACATTTCTCCGTGATGAATTTCATTTTGTTAGCTTTGGCTCATCTTTCTAATCTTTTAAGGTCATTTTGAATTTTGATCCTGTCCTCTGGGGTATTAGCTACTCCTCCTAATTTGGTGTCATAAGCATGCTCTCTGTTCTTTCATCCAAATCATTAATAAAGATATTGAATAGGACTGGGCCCAGGACAGAACCCTGTGGCAACCCAATGGTCACTTCTCTCCAGGATGAAAAGGAACCATTGCTGAGCACCCTTTGGGTTCGGCCGGTCAACCAATTAGAAATCCACCTAAAAGTTGCATTGTCTAGCCCACATTTTACAAGCTTGTTTGTAAGAATGTCATGAGGAACCTTGTCAAAGGCCTTACTGAAATCAAGATATACTACATCCACAGCATTCCCTTCATCTACCAAACTGGTAATATTATCAAAAAAAGAGATCAGATTTGTCTGGCAGGACTTGTTTCTCTGAAACCCATGTTGACTTTTTGTGATTATGGCATTGGCTTCTAAATGTTCACAGACTCTCTGCTGAATGATCTGTTCTATAATCTTTCCTGGAATTGATGTCAGACTAATTGGATGATAATTGTTGGGATCTTCTTTATGCGAGCAGAAACAAGGGATGTGTGGCTTTGCCATGTTATGCAGCCAGCGCTGCAGAAAGTAATAGTTGATACTATTTTCCTTAATCCTTCCTTTTCCTGTCCCTTCTCCTTTTTTACACCTCCCTCTTTCTTTTCTTTTTCTTTGCCTGCCTCTTTTTCCATTTTCCTCCTTCTCTTGCTCTTCCTTTTCCTTTCTTCTTCCTCTCATCTTTTTCTTCCTTCTTCACTTACTCCTCCTCCTCATTACCTTTTTTCTCTTCTTCCCCTCCTGATTTTTCCTTCCTCCCCTTTCTCTTTCCCTTCATCCCCTATTCCTCCTCTGCCATCTCTCCTCTTCCTCACCCTCCTCTTCTCCTTCCTCCTCCTTATTCTCATCTTTCCTCTCTTCTTTCTCCTCTTCTTCCTCCCTCTTCCCCTCTTTTTCCTCCTGTTCTGCCTTGTTCCTGCAAACAAGTTAAACCTGAACAGGCAAAAAAGAGATTCTGGATGTCTGCAGCCAAGCCCTGGCTCAGCATAAACCCCATCCTTCCCTCCCTCCCTTCTCTCTCCTCCTGTTCTTTTCCCCCACCGCCTCATTCATGAACCCAGCCATCAAGCTTTGTCCACCCTGGAAATGAAATCCATTTTGTACAGAAGTGGTTTTTTATTTTGCTAAAATGCTAGCACTTGTACTAAACTACCAATTTTTCATAATAATGTAGGAAACATACCCTCCCCACGACTGGAGGCATGGGAGAGAATTAAGGTGATCCAAAGAAGATTAAGTGGCTTTCAGTGGAGTTGTTTATGTCAGATTTTTAAAAGTAATGTGGAAGGATAGAAGGAGGAAAAAAGCCTGAGATTGTGGAGCAAACACAATTACTCACAGCGGTACGCACTGCATAGCCGAGCGGATGGGCTGATCAAGGGCCTATTTAGAGGACTCCAAGCCCTCGAGATTGCGGAGGAAAATGCATCCCCGCCGGCCGTTAGTGGCCCCGCATTGACCGACCTACCTGAAGAGATGCTGACTGATTCGTGGTTTTATTTCGAACCTCTAGTGGAAATTTCAGCTGTCAAATCTCATCTTGCAAGTTCCACTTGCAGGTCAATTCACTGAGCATGAGCTGTTTTTGCATTTGGATTTTACAGACATCAAAACAAAACAAAGGCCAAGCTCCTATTCTTAATCCTGTCTTGAGCAGACCCACCGAATCAATGGGAAAATAATTATGTGTTAATGCAACATTTAACAACGGAGTCTCCGTGGTAGCAGAAAAGAAGGACCAGGGCTCTGGCCAAAGACTTTTCTGGAAACTCCAAGGTGGACAATTGTGTTAGGGTACATTTGTGGTCATGGATTGCAGCTGACCTTCTCAGTTGCATGGAAACTGGTGCTACAAGAAGGGTGTAGGTAAATCCCATGGATTCAATGGGACTACTCTGGATAGAACTAACCATACATTCAGGCCAACTGTTGTTGTCATTGTGTGCCTTCAAGTCATTTCCAACTTATGGCAGCCCTAAGGCTTTTCTATCAAGAATTTTCTTGCCAAGAGTTGTTCAGAGGGGAATTCCATTTGCCTTCCTCTGAGGCTGAGAGAATGTGAATAGCCCAAGGTCACCCAATGGGTTTCCATGGCTGAGTAGGGATTTGAACCCTGATCTTCAGAGCTGTAGACCAATGCTCAAACCACTACACCATGCTGGTGTAGACCAAACAAACAAAACAAACAGCTTCATTTATATACCGCTTCATACCGCGGTATATAAATGAAGGAGTGTCTAAGCGGTTTACAACCGTAAGCTACTTGTCCCCAACAATCTGGGGACTCATTTTAGCGACCTTGGAAGGATTCAAGCCTGAGTCAAGCTTGAGCCTTTTTCCTGGTTTTGAACTCGCCACCTTATGGTTTTGAGTGAGTGGCTGCAGTACAGGCATTTAACCACTGCGCCACCAGGGCTCCAATGTTTTTCTTATTTTGGAAACCTTTGGAAGAAACCCCTAGGCAGAACTACTATTTTCAAATGTCATGGTGCTGCAGGTTATGCAGTTATTTTCCTGTGCATGTGACTCAAGTCTATTTGCAAAAATTAAAACAGATATGCAGTGAGTCTTTGGTATCCTCTGGGGTTTGGTTCCAGGATCCCCCATGGATACCAAAACCCATGGATGCTCTAGTCCCATTAAATACAGTGGCATAGTAAAATGGTGTCCGTTATGTAAAATAGCAACATCAAGGTTGTTGTTGTTGTTGGGTTTTTTTTTAATTGATATAAATTTTAAACATTTTCAAACCATGGATGCTTAAATCTGTGGATAAAAAAAAATCTGTGAATATGAAGCGTTGACTGTACTTAAAAGTTCACATCAGACAGAAAGTGAAACTATAATCAAACTGTGAAAGAATGAAAAGCAATTAAAAACAACCTATTAAACTAGAAAAATAATAAATATATAAGGCACGGCCCATTATTACAGTGGTCCCCCGGGATACAAACCCCCCGGGGAACGAAATCCCTGGGACCTGAAACTGCCGGGGCCGCCAAAAAGCCCCCGGGATGCGAACAAAACCCCGGGATGTGAAGAAGAAAAACCGCGCGGCCCCTTTAAATTTGCCGTGCGGTCCGGCAAATAAAGCAGTCCCCCGGGAAATGAAGATTTCCGGGTTACGAAAGGTAATCCGGAACGGATTACTTTTGTAACCCAGGGGACCACTGTATTGGCTTTTTCTCTTGAGCAATCAATCTCCAAAGACCTGCCAAAACAAAAATTAAAATCTTTGCCTGCCTATAGAAGGAAAGCAGGAAGGGTGCCAGTCATCAGACCTGCTGAATTTTCCAAAAACTCTTCAAAGGCAGAATGATATACAGCACATTATAGTAATGCCACACAGGATGCGACTGAGGCACATGTCACCATGATCATATCTCATTTCTCTAGGAATAGGCATAGCTGGTTCACAAACCTTATCTGTGCAAATGCATTCCTGTGGTTAGCTGGCTGCTGCAGAGGGACAGGTGTGATATCAATCATGAAACAAGGGCACGCATGCACACACCATTTCGGAATCAAATGTAGCCTTTGACAGCTATTAAGCAGATCTTCTCTCCACTGAAGCTGAAGAAGTGTTTGGCTTACTTATTTTCAGGTCATCAAAATCATGGCGAACACCCATGAATTATCTAGCCTGGCATACATGGTGGTCTAATACAGCAGTGCTCTTACCGTCTTGCCAACGGTGTTGCCACCATTTTCCACAGTGGGTGCTCCTGTACCTTCAATGATGCTGGAGGCGAAATGTTCATACCCAGAATCAACCACAGACCACACCAGGGGCCAAAATCCTGTTGGTTTTCTTGCCCATACATTTTGGCACTCTCTTCAAGTTTGTGGGGAGTGAGTGGTGCATGAGGTCCAATTATGTAGGAGCACTGGCATATCCCATATAGAAGTGCATTCCTCTTTGGGTGAGTATTTGGTTTCACATTTGGTGCCTTGGTGCAGTTGTGCCATGTTAGGATTCTGCACAAGGATTGTGTCACACAATTAAAACACACTCTCATAACAGAGATTTATAGTATGCGAAGCCAATATTTGACTCAGGCATGAAATTCGGGAAAATAATAAATTGAAGCCCATGGCCAGCTTTGATTTGAAGGGGACATGCATCCAGGGAAGTAGCTACACTGCAGATGTAATGCAGTTTAACATCATTTTAACTGCGATGGCTCCATACTACAGAATCCTGGGATGTTTAGTTTGCACTCATTGACAGAGAAGGACTTGCAAATTCCAGGATTCCATAGGATGGAGTTACATCATTTAATGTGCTGTCAAACTGCATTATTCCTACAGTGTAGATACACCATTTTAGGTCTAAACTAATTCTTCAAAAATATCTCTCTTTTTTGGTAAATTTGGGGATATTTTGTCATGTTGTGGGATGCAAAAACAACCTTGGGGCATCATATGGTCCACCCCCTTTGAAGGCATTTGTTGTTGTTATGTACCTTCAAGTTGGCTCCAACTTGGTAAGTTTGTAATCTTCTCCTAGGGTTTTCTTGGCAGGATTTGTTCAGACTGAGGGAGTTTGCCTCCCTGAGGCTGAGACAGTATAACAACAACAACAACAACAACACTGGTTCCCTCAGTGATACCGCAGGTTACACGACTGTCCTGCCCCTTTTTAAAACCTAGAATCATAGAATCATAGAATCATAGAGTTGGAAGAGACCACAAGGGCCATCCAGTCCAACCCCCTGCCATGCAGGAACTCCAAGTCAAAGCATCCCCGACAGATGGCCATCCAGCCTCTGCTTAAAGACCCCTAAGGAAGGAGACTCCACTACACTCCGAGGGAGTGTGTTCCACCTTCTTTGTGCATGTTATTTGTATTTGCCTACTTCTCCAACCTTCAGCCTGGGCACCATGAATTGCAGGGCAGGAAAAGAATGAACAGAGTAATGGATTATTCTCCAGGCTTGTATGTATCTCTTCAACCAGGATGAGCCATCTCAGAGAAATGCTGGTCTTGTTCTAGCTTTTTATTCCCTCAAATGAAGCCAGTGTTTCCCTGTAGGTTTCTATGACTGGGCAACAATTCAAACCATGGTCTTCTGGCGTTCTGGTCCAATACTCCAGTGACTGCACTATACTGATTCTCCTTTAAGGAACAGTTTGTAACTAACCACAGAAACATAGAATCATAGAGTTGGAAGGTGCCCTATAAGCCATCACATCCAATCCTTCTGTTTTAAATATAGGAACTCCAACTAGAGCTTCTTCATCAGCCAGTAGATATCCATCCTCTTTTTGAAGACATCCAGAGAAGAAGACTCCGCCATCTCTCTAGATCATTGGTTCCATTTTTGAACAGCTCTTACCATGAACAAATTTCTCCTAATGTTCAGTCGAAACCTGCCCTTCTTTATAACAGTCCCAGCAAGAGTTCAGGCTTGATTTGCTTTAAGAACCAATTTTGAGGCCAAAATTATGGATTTTGATATGACCCTTGGATACGTCAAGAGTAAAACCTAGGGTCATGGAACAAAGGATGAAGTAAAGGAAAACAGTGCCAAAGAAGTTAGAAAATTCTACAGACTCAACTGTTTGTGCTCACACTAAAGGCTGGAGGGATGAGAGAGCAGAGTCAGTGCTTCCAGGACAGATTACACTTTTGCCTTTCACCGGAGGATGGTTCCTTTTTTAAAATTAAGAGTGAAAGTACAGTGCTTACCTTGACCATGGATAACTTGACTCAGGCTTTTGAGGTAAATTTTTTGGCTACAATTTCTAGATTTATACTTGAGTATATACAGTAAAAGGTGGCAGTAGACAGCAACTTTAGAAATTGCAGAGGGCAATATTGTACCAGTTCCAGAAGTGGAGGTTGCAGTTGAGGGATTTTGTGAGAGGAAGGTGGCTCAGCACACTGCATATGGGCCTAGCGTGGCCAGTGGTTGCTTCACCACATCTCAGATCAATGGATTTTCTTCCTGTCTTCTTTCTTCACTGTCCAGCTCTCACGTCTATACATGGTAACAGGAAAACAATGCCTTGTACAATTCTAACTTTTGTGTTCAGTTCACATTTTAGAATCTTTTCTAGTTCTTTCATAGCCACGCTCCCATTCTTAATCTTCTTCTAATTTTCTTGTTGCAGTCCCTGTTCCTACCAATGTTTAATCTCAGGTATGAGAACTATTTACTATTTCTATTTTTATGTTGTCTAGGTTGTATGTGTGCAGATTCTCTATGGTCGTTATTTTTGTTTTCTTTATGTTCAACAATAAGCCTACCTTTTCACTTTCTTCCTTGGTCTTCCTTAGTCGTCGTTCCAAGTCTGTGAGTTATTTTTCTAGCATTATACTGTCATCTGCGTATCTTAGATTGTTGATATTCCTTCTTCCTATTTTCATCCTCCTTCTTCTGCTTTCCTTCTGATATAGTCTGCATATAAGTTAAACAGATAAAACTTGGGCAACAACTCTTATTGTCCTTCTCTGAACCTGCTTCGATGTGTCCACATCCTTCCTAAAACTGGACACCCAGAACTGAATGTGGATTTAGCTCTGGGCACCTCATTCCACCAGCGGTGATGGAGACCCCTTCTTTGGAGGATTTTAAAAAGAGGTTGGATGGCCATCTGTCACAAGGAGTGCTTGAATTGTGTGTTTCTGGGTGGCTGAAGGGGGGTGGTGGACTCGATTATCTTTGGGGTCTCTTCCAACTCTAGGATTCAGATGTTCAACATTATTACTGGATCTCTTGCTGGGTGCAGAGGAATCCTGAAACTGTCCCTGAAACTGTCAGTTGGAAAATGGGAGCAGTGGCAACTTCCTTCCTTCCTGGCAGAGATCCTGCATGTGTCTTCTTGTGCATCTGAGACATATAACTGTCTTGCTGTGTAGAAGAGTGTTGCAAGGAGCAGACGGAGGAGGAGGACACGGTAATGCAAGACCCAGAAGGCCAAGGCAGATGATCAATGGTGCGTTTAACATTCCCTTGATTGCCTTTTTTAAAATGTCAAAAACAGCTTCTGGAGGGAAGAAATGCAGAGCTAAGGAGGCATGCTTAACCTTTCTTTTCCCCCTCCTGCCAACACTTTTTCTGTTCAAAATCAGCCCCTGTCAACATTTCTCTGTCCTTGCAACTAAAACTCCATGAAGGTGTGTGTTTGGGGAAGTAGAGAAATCAAGCTACAAAAAAAAGAAGATATTTTGGCTTATAAACATGTAATGAATTAATTGAGTTACATTTGTTACAGTTCAATCCTGTATTTACCTACTTGAAAGTACTGCGTTCAATGAGGCTTATTCCAAGTTGTTTCTATAGAACCGCATGGAAAATCTGCAAAAATGTCTCCTATCAGTTAACTGGGCAAGACTATTTTCTTCTTGGCACAGACAGTGTTGGACTTGAGTATGGAAAGAATATTCAAAAATATTCAAAACTTAGTGAAAAATATGTATCTTGAGTGTTGGAAAACCCCGATGAAAAGTGAATGAATGAGAATCTTCACAAGTTCACAATTTAAGACTTATTCTGCATAACATTTGCAGATGATGATTTGGTACTGAAAAAAAGGGGGCATTTTCTGGGAAGAATGCAGATTGTCCTTTGCAGAAAATAATATTTCTATGTAGAAAATGCTGTTTTCTGCCCAAGCAGACACACTGAAAATTTGCACGGAATAGATGCTGGATTTGTGAGTAACATTTGAAACCTGGAATTTTTGACAACTTCCTTGCAGCAGCAGCAGAATTCCTGAAAGTACTTGCTGCTTCCTTTCAGAATGAAATCAGTTAAAAATTGTATTGCTAGTTGGGTTAAAACTTGGAGACCAGAGTTTGAATAGTTCCTCAGCCATCAAAACTTTCTGGGTGACCTTGAACATGTCACACTTTCTCAGCCTTAGGGAAAGGCCATGGCAAAATTCACTGGAATCAATTTTGCCTGTAAAATCCATAATAAGTCACAGTTGGCTCAAAGGCACATGACAACTATGACCATCTTTTAAAAATTTTAATTGCAAGGGGACCAAACATTGCAGATGACAATGAAATGCTTTCCATATCTACAGGGCAATATGGTGTGAATATTATTGGTTAATCACAACTAGAGTAGAATTCAAAGATATAGCCGTGTTAGTCTGTGGAATCAGTATGTAGAGAGATCTTTTAGCACCTTTGAGAAAGAAGTTGGCAGCATGAGCTTTCGTAGATTTTAGTCTACTTCCTCAGATACATAGAGTAGAGCAGACACATAGAACTGACTGTCAAATGGTGAGTCAACTCATAACAGTTTATCAGATGACGGAATGTGGAAGTATAATCCAATGGCAATCCGAACGCAATCATGGGGTTTCACGTTATTGCGTATTAAAGTATCTCACACAATTTCAGGCAAAAGGGAAGTCATTCCAAATGCAATCATGGGTTTTATGTTATTGCGAATTAAAGCATCTCACGCAATTTCTGGCAATGGGAAGTCATTTTTGGGTAATGGGAAGTCATTCTGGACGCATACCGAATGCAATTGGAATTCATGTAAATGCGCTAAACTAGCAAATTCAAGTGAATTCGAATTGGCTCCAATTGGCTCCATTCGAAATAAAGAGAAATAAACATGACCTGTCAGGTGAATGCGACGGTCAGGAGTGCCTGTTATCAGCTTCGGCTGATACGCCAGCTGCGCCCTTTCCTGGACATGAGGGACCTGGAAACTGTGGTACATGCTCTGGTAATCTCACGCCTGGATTTCTGTAATGCGCTCTACATGGGGCTACCCTTGTGCTTAACCCGGAAACTTCAACTGGTCCAAAATATGGCAGCCAGGCTTGTAACTGGAACATCAAGGAGAGAGCACATAACACCGGTGCTCAAGGCTCTCCACTGGTTTAGTTTCCGGGCGCAGTACAAGGTGTTTGTTTTAACCTTTAAAGCCCTACATGGCTTGGGTCCACCTTATCTCAGGGACCGCCTCTCCCCGTATGAACCCCCCCCGCACACTCCGATCCTCTGGGAGGAACCTGCTACAGCCGGCGAAAACTAGGCTGTCGCAGACCTCCCAGAGGACTTTTTCCGCGACCGCTCCCAAACTTTGGAATGGTCTGCCGGATGAGATGCGCCTTATAACATCTCTTGATTGCTTTAAAAAAGCTCTGAAGACGCATCTCTTCCGGCAGGCCTTCCCTGACACCTCTTAGATCCCAGCTCCGAATGGGACCTTTAAATTGACCCCTTGCCTGGTGTTATCTTTTTCTCAATGTAAGAACTATGGAGGATGAATCATGTTTTTAATGTTGTTGATTTTAAATTATTGCTAATTTAATTTATTTTTAAGGGGTGGGTGGCTGGGAATGGGTCAATGAAGTGTTTTAATTTGTATGTTTTAATCTTGTTGTACCCCGCTCCGATTGTACTCACAGAGGAGCGGGCTAGAAATAAAGATTATTATTATTATTATGAAATTCCTCCCATCTGATAAACTCCATAGGTAAATACCATCTATTCCATGGTTCTAGCCTAGGTGGGACTAACTAGCATACAGCCTATGTGGCCTGTTTCCTTTCAACTCCTTTATTAGTTTTTAAGATTTTTTAAAAAGATTTAAGATTAGTTTTTAAGATTAAGATTTTAAGATTAAAATTTTTTATTCTCAATTATTGAGATTATTTCTATATGTGTGTCATGTGCCTTCAAGCCACTTCCGAGTTATGACAATCCTAAGGCGTACCTATCATGGGGTTTTCATGGCAAGCTTCTTCAGAGGGAGTTTGCCATTGCCATCCGCAGAAGCTGAGAGAGTCTGACTTGTCCAAGTGCATCTCCATGGCTGAGCCAGGATTCAAACCCTGGACTCCACAGTCCTACTCCCACATTCAAACTGCTATAACATGCTGATTCTCGTGAACACAAACACACACACAGGTTTTGGAATAAGCCCCTTCAGTTTTATAAGGGCCCTTTATGGTAAGCTCAGAAGGCTTATGAATATTCATCAGTTTGGGTTTGTTTGTTTTGTAATTGTGTAGGTGAGCTGCTGTTTTGGCTTTTAATTCTTGTTGTTGTTTTTGTAGACTGAATCTTTTAACAAGGATGCTACCACAAGATGGAGGTTGCATCCTGAATTCTGGTCTAAAGAAAACTTTAAACAAATGTTTGGTGTTTGTTTAAAGAAAGACAAGAACAAATGTCTGAATCATAAATCTCTATGCTGGAGGCCACTTTGGGCAGCTCTTAACCTTCAGAAGTGTCAGGTTGTTGTTTTTTGTTGTTGTGTGCCTTCAAACATTTCTGATTTATGGTGATCCTGTTGTTGTTGTGCTTTCATGTCATTTTTGACATGGAGAAAATAACACAGGTGTTTTTTGTTTTGTTTTGAGGGGGGGGGGTTCTTCAGAAGGGATTTGGATTTCCATCTTCTGAAGCTGAGAGAGTGTAACTTGCCCAAGGTCACCCAGTGGGTTTCCATGGCCGAGTAGGGATTTGAACGCTGGCCTCCAGAGTCATAGTCCAAACCCCTACACCATGCTACATCACCCTAACACTGGGTTTTCCCGGCAAGATTGGGTCAGAGGGGATTCTTTCTTGCCTCCCTCTGAGGCTGAGAGAGTGAGACTTGCCCAAGGCCACAAAGTAGGTTTCCATGGCTGAGCAGAGATTCAAACCCTGGGCATAAAATGCTGTTTGAAAGCACTGAAATTCTGGACCATGCCAACAACTACCATGTCAGAATGCACAAGGAGGCCATTGAAATCCATAAACACCTGGACAATTTCAATAGGAAAGAAGAAACCCTGAGAGTAAACAAGTCCCAGTCCTGAAGGACAGCAAGGTCAAGACTCAACCTATGAAAATGAGAAACAGCCTAAGGCCAGGGGATTTCCAGCAGACAAAGAGCACCAGTTAGCAGACATTAATCCTTGTTTGCATATCCTCCCATCCTGAGGACTAACATTGGCAACAGAACAATACATTTGCAAATCACTCCTTCCTTCCCAGGGTCACACAGGATATATATATCTCTCCAATCCTTTTCCAGGCTATCATTCTCTGAAGATGCCAACTACAGATGCTGGCGAAACGTCAGAAAGGAACTCTTCCAGAACATGGCCACATAGCCCGAAAGCTCCACAAAAAACTATGGATGCCAGCCATGAAAGCCTTCGACTCCACATTCTTTGATGTTGTTCAGTTCTTCACTGGTGCCTTTAGGGTGGTGAGATATAGTGGTTTGAGTGTTGAACTGTGACTCTGGAGAACAGAGTTCAAATCCCAGCTCAGCTATGGCAACCCATTGGGGTGACCTTGGGCAAGTCACACACTCTCAGCCTCAGAGGATAGCAATGAGAAACCCTGTCTGATGAAACTTGCCAAGAAAACCCTATGATAGGCTTAGGGTTTACCATAAGTCGGAAATAACTTGAAGACATACAACAACAATAACAACAACAGATGTAAATGCCAGGCACCCTTATTTTATTGAAGACCTGTTAAAATCCAGGGTGATCAATCTTTCCCCAGTTAAAGATATGTGCCCAGCAGTGGTTCATACCCGTGAACAACATTTATTTATAATACCCTTTCAATAAAAGGACAGAACATCAAACGTTTACAGTCAGAGATAAAGACAATAAAACATAACACAATAAATATACATAAAATCATCTGCATCACACCTGCCACTACCCAATACTACTGAATCATTTGGACTTTTTAGTTATTATTTATGGACTATTGATTGTTTGGCAGATTTATTATAACCTTCTAATATTTGTTTATTATCTGTATTTTCATTTATTAATTTCCTGACTGCTTGTTGTTTGCTTTTGACTGATTTTGTGAGCGAGATCCTACATCTCTTTCTTTTGATGGCTGGGTTATAAAGGTCTACAGGTGACCCATTCACACCACTCCATTATACTGCTGTGATTCCACTTTAACTGCCGTGGATGAATCTTGTAAAATCTTGGGATGTGTAGATTGATGAAGCACTAAAGGATTCTGGCTGAGATGTATAAATGCCCCTCCAAAACTCGAGGTCCCAGCTTCCACAGGATATTTCCATGGGAGTTAAAGTAGAATCAAAGGCTGCATCCACACTACAGAAATAATCCAGGCTGACCACTTTAACTGCCATGGCTCAATGCTAGGGATTCTGGGAACTGTAGTTTTGGGAGATATAAGGCTTTCTCTGTCAGAGAGCCCTGGTGCCCCACTCAACGACAATTCCCAGAATTCCATAGCATTGAGGCATGGCAGTTAAAGTGGTGTTAACTTGTATTATTTCTGCAGTGCAGTTGCACCCTTAGTGCTATAATGCAGGGTGACCAGACGTACTTGGTCTAAAACACACTACAGAAATAATCCAGTTTTTCTTGAATGTATATCAGACATTTATAGATGGCAATCATGTCTTCTCTTAGGCTGCACCTACACTGCAGATTTAGGGGCTGTACAGACTGGCCATTAAGGCCACCCTGGGGGCAAAGTCGGGGTGCAGCGTCCATACTATGCACACCCCAACTCCACCCCCAGGCTGGCATGATGCCACGTGCCATACCACACAGCGCATCACATCACAGTGCTCCTCTGACACTGCATATACATGATGCAGTACCAAAGGTGCACCCAAAAGCCATGATGCTGGTGGCTATGGTGTCCTTTCCATGGTGCAGAAAGGAGCCAATTTTTGCGGCTCTTTTGCACCATGGAAAGGCAAGATTGGGGCCGCGGTGTGTGGTTGCTGCAATCTGGCTCTAAAAGGGGCGGTCTGTACTGTCCTGTAATGCAGTTTGACACCGCTTTAACTGCCATAATTCCATTCAATGGAATCCTGGGATGTTTAGTTTTGTGAGCTCTTTAGCCTCCTCTGTCAGAAAGCTCTGGCGTTACAACAAAATACATATCCCAGGATTTCATAGGAAGGAGTGGTGACAGTTAAAGCAGTATCAGACTGCATTAATTCTGTAGTGTGGCAGTTTTTCTTAATCTGCACACTGTACTTCTGCTGCTTCAGCCTAGAACTACATTAGTGTTTTTGGCTGCTTCATCACACTGCTGACTCACATTTTGCATATATATATATATATATATATATATTTGCATGCATAAATGTGTATCAGGACTTCATATTAGCATGTCTGTCTGAAAAATGTGCATTATAATGTGGTTTATTTTCTTCCCCCAAACCATAGAAGGAACTCTGCAAATGATGAAGAACTCATGGGAAGGGTTATGTTTGATTTGTGCAAATATTTGTGCAAATATGGAGATCAGCAAGCAAAGGAAGTTCTGTGCAGGAATATAAATCTTCATAAATTTAATTCTCGCTGGCAAGAATGAATAATTGAACAATTTATCCAGCTGCACTGAGAAAGTCTTTAAAAACTGCACAGTTTCTGAAGACTATTTGCAGTTCAGGATTTATTTCTTCACAGTCTTTTCTGTTTAGAAACAATGCTTTCTGTGAAGAAGAACATGCTTGCAATGGAGGAAAACACTGTTTTCAGTGCAAAAATCCCTAATGTGGATTTTTTTTTCATAGACTAAGTCCCAAACTGCAAAGATTCTCATCCATGCAGGATTCTCATTAGGGATTCCTGATGCTTAAAAAACACCTTTTTCATCTGAGATTTGAATATTTATGAATTTTCTTTCCATTCCTAGTGCTATGCTCAGAGAGTGGCTTTTTGGAGAATGCTGGAAAGTGGTTACAACGGATCATTCATATTAAAGAGTCACATCTGGTGACTTTCCTCATTACATGCTGCATCAATCATATCCACATTTCTTTTTTTGTGAAAAGCATACATGTATGAACAAGAGGGGAGAGATAAAACTGCATTTATTGGTGAAGGCACAGAGCTCAGAAAAGTTATCCTTTTGATTGTACATTTCTATACAGCTCATAGAATCATAGAATCATTTTGCTGGAAGAGACCACAAGGGCCATCCAGTCCAACCCCAATCTGCCATGCAGGAACTCCAGTCAGCCTCTGCTTAAAAACCTCAAAGAGGAAGACTCCACCACAGTCAGGAGGTTCTTCCTAATGTTGAGGTGGAATCTCTTTTCCTGTAGTTTGCATCCCTTGTTTTGGATCTTATTTTCTGGAGCAGCAGAAAACAAGCTTGCTCCATCTTCAGTATGACATCCCTTCAAATATTTAAACATATCACCTCTTAACCTTCTCTTCACTTTGCTGCTAGGTCACAGACCAAGGGTGCATCAATGCTGTTGAAATAATGCATTTTGGCACCACTTTAACTGCCATGGCTGATAGCTGCACCCAACAGAATCCTGGGATTTGGCAAAGAAGGCTCAAGATCTTGTAAAACCACAAATCCCAGGATTTCAGATGATGGAGCTACAACACTTAAAGTGGTATCAAATGGCATGATTTCTACACTGTAGATGCAACCCATACAGGGTGCCCCCTCAGCCTTTTTCCCTATTGGTTATAGTGGCTGAAGGATTCTGGGAGATGTGCTCCAAAGAACGTAATTTTCTCACACTCTGCCAAAGCAGCCATTGTGCTGAGCATTTTTCAAACAACTCATCATCCAGTTTTTCTTCCGTGCCATACACATTTGCCTTGGACCTTTATTTATGTATTTATTTATTTACTGGACCTTCTCTCCAGGGGGAATTCAAGGCAGCTTACAATAACCTTGCCGGGGGGGGGGCGGATATTGAGAGAGAGATCTTGCCCCAAACACAGAAATCATAGAATCAGTCTATTATAAAAGATACCAAGGGTCATTTAGTTCAACCCTCTTCCATGCAAGAGTACACAACTAAAGTACTCCCAAGAGATTTCCCTTGCCTTCTGAGGCAGTCATTCCACTCTCAAACAGCTCTTCCAGTCAAAGGTTCTTCCTAATGTTGAGGTTGACTCTGTTTCCTTGTAATTGTCCCTGTAATGGGAGAAAGGAGGGAATATAAGAAAATAAGTAAATAAAATGATAATAGAAAATCTCTTTCTCCAAAGTCAACTTTTCAGCTGCTTCTCTGAGCTGTGCCATAAGTCTAGCCCTCCAAATGTTTTTGAAAGCTGAAGCTCCATTGCAGAAATAATGCAGTTTGACACCACTTGAACTGTCATGCATCCATCCTATGGAATCCTGGGATCTGTACTTTGTTGGGGCACCAGAGCTCTCTGACAGAGAAGGTTACAATACCTCGGAAAACTACAAGTCCTAATAATAATAATAATAAATTTTATTTCTATACCGCCCTTCCAAAAAGATCAGGGCGGTGTACAAGATAAAAAGACGTTAAAACATCAAGCATAGTTTAAAATCTAAATAACACAATAAAAACAAGTAAAACAATACAACGATAAAACAATAAAAACAATACCTCCCAGCGTAAAACTATAATGGAGAAACAATAGGCAGCATATCTAACAGAGCACACCACAAGAGAGACCCATTCACAAATATGCCTGTTTGAATAGATGCGTTTTCAGGTCCTTTCTAAATTGGTTGAGGGTGGGAGATAAGCGGAGCTCAGTGGGTAGAGAGTTCCAGAGGTAAGGGGCAGAGATGGAGAACGCCCTTTTTGTGGTACTCATCAATCAATCCTAGAATTCAATAGCATTAAAGTGGTGTCAAACTTCATTAATTCTGCAGTGCTGAGGCAGCCAAAGTAAATGATGAAGATCCTGTTGGAGTGGTGGTAGAACATAAGCCTCCACCTTATCCTAGTGGTTTCCAGTGAGAAGTCTGATTCTTCTTCCCTTGTCTTATACCTGGTGGAGGCCTCTCAGGGGAGGAAGAGGACAACTGGCATAACAACCTTCAGCTGGAGGCAGAGGAGTAGCTCTGCCCTAAAACTGCCAGAAGTAAAGCCTGGACCATTGCATGCAACTGCTGAAGATAGTTTCTTACTCTCTTTCTGAATGCAACCAATAAGTGTAGCCCCTTCCTTAAGGTGTCTGCACACAGGGGGCCAAAACCATACTTGTAGGAATTGCTTCATGAAGTACATCATCAGTGGACACATATCTGTGTTATAACTTTTGGATTACTATGCAGTGTGGATGTGTGTGCCTTCAAGAGCATTCACATAAGAGCAATCTTTCCTTGAGAAGGATACCTGTCCGGAACACAGCCCACTTCGAGTGTATGTACCTGAGCCTGAGTACTAAGGATAGCTTGGGGATTCTGTTAGTATACCGTCCACCCCGTTGTCTAACAGACTCCCTAATCGAGCTGACACAGATAGTTTCAGAGTTGCTGTTGGAGTCACCAAGACTTTTCCCAAAGGCATTGGGAAGAGATTATCTATTGTGTGTTTGTGATTGTGTGCCTTAAAGTCACTTGTTGAATCCCTGACTGGCCATGGAAATCTGTTGGGTGGCCTTGGGCAAGTCACTTTCTCTGAGACTAAGAGGAATGCGGTTGTACAAAGCCAGTCCAAACGAATCTTGCCAGTATAGGGTTGCCATAACTTAGAAAAAAACTTTAAGACACACAACCACACAATAGACTTGGAACACACTGCAAGGCCACCTAATCCAACCTGCCCTGTAGGACAACACAGCTGAGGCACCCCATGCCCACCCAATTTCTATTTAAAGGCCTCCAAAGAAGGAGAGTCCAGCACCTCCAAGGTAGTTCAATTCATTCTTGAACAGCAATTGCCATTGTCAGGAAGTTTATGTTTAGGTGGAATGTTTTTTCCCCCCTTGTAACTAGAATCTACTGTTTTGTGTTCTTGTCTCTGGAGCAGCAGAAGACAAGCATGCTGCATCCTCAAGATGACATCCCTTCAGATATTTAAAAGTAGGTACCATTATCACCTCTCCATCTTCACTTCTCCAAGCTAAATCCTTGTTGTTGTTGTGTGCCTTCAAGTCATTTTCAACTTATGGCAACCCCAAGGTGACCCTATCATGGGGTTTTCTTGGCAAGATTTGTTCAGAGGGGTTTGCCATTGGCTTCTCCTGAGGCTAAGATGTGACTTGCCCAAGACCACCCAGTGGCAGTAGGTTTCATGGTCAAGTGGGAACCCTGGTCTTCAGAGTCATAGTCTAACACTCAAACCACTCCAGCATGCTACCCTGCCCAGTTCCTTTAGCTCTTTCTCATTGAGATTGGCTTCCAGATCTTCTACTAAGTTCCTTACCTATCTTATCTGAAATCCCACCCATGGCTAGCAAACTCTGAGATAGCCCTTACTTTTTGTGAGGGGAAGCTCCAGCATCTTTCTCTCATTGTCTAAAAAAAGAAAAAGAAAAGCCTTTCATATTACTTCTCATTGTTATATAACATGCAGCTCAGAACAAGTTTTTCTTTTTTTAAAACGAAAGCATGAAAATAAAGCACTAAGAGACTGGAAAGCCTTATTATTATTTCATTTAGATAAAAATGGGATTGCTTTGAGTGCTGCTCCCTCCAGGCCGTTTCATCAGTTTGGCTGATCAACAGCTGCCTTTTAAGTCCCCCGTCCGCACCTTGCAGGGAGCTTGGGAGAGAAGAAGCCAACCGATTAAGAGGCAAAGATGCTGACATCGCACAATCCTCTTGGCTCTTTCCCTTGTTCCCCCTCTTGCTCCCCACCACCAATGGAGCTTTCATTCTTAGAGGAATCTGCATGGAAAGCAGAGTGTCCTTTGTGAAAGACTTGCACTGGTTCCTGCTGCTCCTTCACCACAAAGCTTAATCCTCCCGTTTCTGACATCAGAGCTGGTTGCTGTGGCAATCGGACCAGAAATCCTGCCTCATTGTGCGCATGGCCATCAGGGAGGTTGGGAAGAGTGGGAACATAACACAGACTGGAACTGTAGTGCGGGGTTTCTGGCCAGATGTGACTCTTGATATCCCGATGAACACATCATAGAAACATAGAATGGGAAGAGACCTCAAGGGTCAAGTCCAACCCTCTGCCATGCAGAAGACTTACTGCTTTATCACACTAGGGGGGAAATAGAATTAAATGAGAGTTAAATGAAAGTTAAACAGGAAATGTCCTGTGATAAACATAGGGCATTTCCTGTTTAACTCTCGTTTAACTCTCATTTAAATCCTGTTTGCCCCATAATGTGATAAAGCAGATAATCAAAGCACCCTCAACAGATGGTTTTCCCACTTCTATTTAAAAACCTCCAAAGGAGACTCCACCAGTCTCCAAAGCAGTGTGTTGTTACTGTTGGAGGGTTCTTCTTAATGTTGAGCTGGAACCTCTTTTCCTGTAGCTTGAGTCCATTGTTTTGGGTCCTAGTCTCTGGAGCAGTAGAAAACAAGCTCACTCCCTCCTCAGTATGACATCCCTTCAAATATTTAAACATTGCCCACCATGCCCCCTCTTAACGTTCTTTTCCCCATGCTAAACATACCCAGCTCCCTAAATTGCTCCTCATAGGGCATGGTTTCCAGACCCTTCAGCACGATGTGGCAAAAGAAGCCTACCAACTGATCCTAAGAGTAATAGATACAGGGCACTAAGTATTGAGAAACATCTTGCAAGGTAGCATGTGCCCATCTTTTCCAGAATGAAAAGGAAGCTGGGGGGAGAAACCAGCAGCAGCAAGGGTTTTTGTTGTTCACTGCTTGAGGGAGGGTGAGGACCCCAACCTCCACAGCAATAAAAGAAGTGAGTTACACAGATATAAGTTGGACCTAGGCTTATACAATTCACTAACAGGATGCAAGGCATCAACCTATAAGGCCAGACTCCTATAATTTTGCCCCAACATGAGTAGACTCAGTAAATCAGTTGCTGAATGGCAAGTCAAGATGTAGGTAGATCTCTTTGATTCAATGGATTTGCTGTAGCAGACATTAACAATAACATTCAGGCCATAATTACCTTAATAATTCTCTTAGCAAGTCTCTTAATAATTGAAGAGTGACATAGAATTCCCATTGTAGTTTTGTTCATGTTTATTAAGGAAATTATAGGCCACTTGTTAAATAACAGGTTAAGATTGTTCAAATCTTGAAGAGGGCATGCTTTTCAAATTTGCAGATGACAGCAAATTAGAAGGAGTGGCCAATATGCCAAAGGACAAGATCAGAATTCAAAATGGCCTTAACAGATTAGAAAGCTGGGCCAAAAGTAACAAAATTAATTTTAACAGGGAGAAATATTAAGTTCCTACACTCAGGGCAAAAATGAAATGCACAGATATAGGTTGGGTGATACCTGGCTTCACAATAGTACATAAGAAAGAGATTTAAGAATCTTAGTAGACCATAAGATGAACCTATGTTACAGCAGCTGGAAAAAAAAAACAATAGGGAAAATGTCTTTTGCCATCAATAACTGATGCATTTCCTGTCCTGACATGCAGTGCCCAGTGGCTCCATTGTACTGGGGGTGGTGGCAGCTCCATACTGGTTTTTACAGGAACATTTCGTGAGTGCTGAATTTATTCTGGGAATAGGGTTCAGCATGGTGGACAGTTTCCATGAGTCCAGAATAGTTCCTATGATGCAAAAGCTAAGAAAACCAATGCACTTCTAGGCTGCATCAATAGGAGTATAGTGTCTAGATCAAGGGAAGTCACTGTACCACTGTATTCTGCTTTGGTCAGACCTCGTCTAGAATAAGGTGTCCAGTCTTGGACACCACAATTCAAAAGAGATGTTGACTAACTGGAGGGTGACCAGAGGAGGGCAACCAAAATGGAGAAAGGTCTGGAAACCACCAAGCCCTGTGAGGAGCGACCTAAGGAGCTGGGTATGTTTAACCTTGAGAAAATAAGGTGAAGAGGGGACATGACAGTCATATTTAAATATTTGAAGTGATATCATATGGAGGATGGAGCAATCTTGTCTTGTACTGCTCGAGAGACTAGGGACTTTATCACATAGAGGAGGCAAGCATCATTAAATCATCATTAAATTGTGCCAATAGTGCAACTGGGGGAAGATTATCACACTCCCATGTGCTTATCCCATTCGTGTCCAAACTGTAAACAGTAATGGAAGCGTCATTGGATGATAACAGGAGTTTAAGTTATTATCCAGTGATGCATCCATTACTGTTTACAGGCGGGACACGAATGGGATAAGCAAGTGGATGTGTGATAATCTCCCCTCCCCCCCGAACCTTGCTACTGGCATGATTTAATGATGAGAGGAGGAGGCTTGCCTCCCATGTGATAAAATCCTAGGACATGGAGCAATGGATTCAAGCTACAGGAAAAATATTTCACCCCTCTTATGTTTCCCCCAAATTTGGCTGAGGTGGGGGTCCATTTTCCTGAAGTTACATTATCTGCTCACATTCAGGGTGGCATTATTATCTGAAGCCAGAAGTATCTCAAAGTCTGACTCCTCTGCATCAGACCCCTTATATTCCACTGGGTGAGATATGACAGGTGGGCAGAAATGCCAGCAGACCTCTCTCTCTGCTTGCTAATCTTAGAGATTTGCTGACAGAGGGCTCTCCTAGACAAACTGTTTTGCAGGGTAAAACCTCTCAGCAGTCAAAAGGAGGCAGAGAAGGTAAAGGTGGATCCAAGATAAACCGTAGCAGAACTCCTGGAACAAAGTGAGGGCAGTCTTAAGTAATTTCCAGAGGTCTTAGTATGACCTCAGGATGACAAAGCCAGCCCGTACCCTGCCAGCAACTTGTGGCACAACAAAGGAGTTGCAATAGGGCTTCTGCTTCTGATTGTCGTACTACAGCTCACTGGCAGGAAGGAAACATCGTCCTGCAGCACTCTGATCAACAGCAGAACAAACCTTCAAGGCTTGATGTGGCTGCTGGCTATTAAAGTAGATTCGGGAAGTCAGATCCAGAGAGGATACATAGTTATGCATGCATAACTACATCTGTGGATCTTGTCCAGCATTTCTTCTCCTGCAGAAGGGGTGGGGATGGTGGAGTTCTTCAGATTTTGCTGAACTATAACTCCCATCATCCATGGCTAGTATAGTCAGTACTGAGGGATATTGAGAGTTTCAGTTTGACAACATTTGGAGGGCTGTACAGAAATGCTGAAAAGGTCTGTAATCGTGTGTGCAATTTCCCTTTAGGTGTAAACCACTCAGGGATGTCACCAAACGTAGGAAAATCCAATCAGTGAGTTTTGTAAGTCGACAGTAAATCAATCAATCAATTGATTGTGTCTGCAGAAACCTAATAAGACAACGGTTCTGAATTTCTAAGAGACTTGGTCTCTCAATTTTTAATTGAGGAATATACATGCTAGAGCAGTAGAAAATGCTTTCAAACCTGTCTGACAAATGAGGTGGGAAGTTTCTTTGAAGGGCTATTCTGCACTGGCTCCACTTCTCTGAAGATGCCAGCCACAGATTATGGCAAAATGTCAAAAATAAACTCTTCCAGAACACAGCCACATAGCCACAAAAAATCCACTATTATGCCTTTCGTGAAAGCCTTTGACTTCCTGTTGACCATGGAATTGCTCTGGAAGACCTACAAATGTCAAGAGAAGTGTTCCCTCCTGTAATCTCTAGGCTCTCCAGTGCAACATCTGGTGAACGTTGACCATAAAGTCACACTGGAGGACCTAGAGATTGCTAGAGAGAAAATATTAATCCAGTGATTCTCAAACTGTTTACCCTTGTGACCCCCTTTGCATATACATCTGGACATTGTGCCCCCCCCCCACTTGCCATAGTATATAAATAAAAATAATTTGTGTGTCTGCGTATGCATGTTTGTATGTTAGTATGCATATTCATATTTTAACATAAGAAAATAGCTCTCCTCCCTCCCTGCTCCTCTCCCCTCAGGCAGAGACCATCATCATCATCATCATCATCATCATCATCATCATCAATCTCCCTTTTCTCCCAATATAGGGACTCAAGGCGGCACATAGCAAATTTAAAACAATACAGTTTAAAAAAATGCAAAAGCATTAAAATGTGTAACTACAAAATTTAAAGAAGATTTGCAAAAGTTAAAACAATTATGCATTAAAATTTAAAATCTATTCAGAACCCTATATAAACCAAGCACCCTGCTTGCCCTTTTCTTCCCATCCGAGACAGATTGGGAACAGCATGAGGCATCAAGGCCTCCAAGTCTCATGCCCCCTTTGAGCAACTCTCATGCCCCCTTGGGGATCCCACCCCACAGTTCGAGAACCACTGTATTAATCAAAATCCATGAATAATCAAATCTGCAAAAGTCGAAGCTACAAATGTGGAGGGCTGACTATATTAACAACTTGGAAAAAGTCCATCACAGTTACCAGTGATGTATTCAAGTCTTTCATTCCAAGTCTCAAGTTTCTACCTTCAAGTCTCAAGTAGAATCTCAACTCCCTGCAAGATACTTTCAAGTCAAGTCTTAAATCTCTATTTGCAAGTTTCAAGTCAAGTCTTAAGTCCTTGCAAGATACTTTCAAGTCAAGTCTCAAGTCTCTCCCTTCAAATCCCAAGTTGAGTCTCAAGTCCTTGCAAGATACTATCTCAAGTCAAGTCTTAAGTCTCTACATTCAAGTCTCAAGTTGAATCTCAAGTCCATGCAAGATATTTTCAAGTCAAGTCTTGAAAGCAAACGTGTTAGGCAATGGTCCTGAGGTTAGCGCTGAAGTCTGCTTGGCAGTCCTGGTGGTGCAGTGGTTAAATGCCTGTACTGCAGCCACTCACTCACAAGCCACAAGGTTGTTCAATACCAGCCAGGGGCTCAGGGTCGACTCATCCTGACACCCTTCTGAGGTCACTAAAATGAGTACACAGCTTGTTGGGCACAATTAGCCTAGACATGGTAAACCACTTAGGGAGTGCTTAAGTGCACTGATAAGTGGTATAGAAAGGTGCTTGCTTGCTTGCTGTTCCTGCTGCACATCAGACAATCCAAAAGCTTTAGAAGGATCCTTTTGTCTCAAGCCCATTGCTTAACTGATTTGCTTTTCCCTTCCAAGAAAGGCATCCCACATTTTGAGGGGGTGTCTTGCCTGTTGCTCAAAGAGAATGGAAACAGCAAGTCAAGTCTCCAGTCAAGTCGAGTAACTGTGTCATTTTGGCCAAGTCAAATCCAAGTCAAGTCACTGAAGCAACTTGAGTCCGACTTGAGTCCGAGTCAATTGACTCAAGTCTACATCACTGCCACTTACAAAGATTTTCCTCCTAGCATTTGGAAAATTTGCCCATTTGGAGCACAAGTCCCAGATTCCCACCAGAAAGAGTGGCCACCAGGAACTATAATCCCCAAACCTAACTTCTCTCTAATTGGAAGGGCTAGGGGATCAGAAAGTAAATCTGGACCTCTGAAATTTCAAGCAAAAGATGTAATGAGCTCAACCCTGCGGTTAGTCCTGCCTACTATTGAATTAATTGGATTTGCCCATTTTATTTTATTTTATTTTATTTTATTTTTATGCTTGCCTTTTCCCAGATCTGCCTTGGTTCACTCCCACTGAACCAAGGCAGATCTCAAATGAAGTCAGTTTTAAAATCTTTACCATATATTTTTTTAAAAAATTAAAAATTCAGTTCACTGGGTTAAAGCAAAAAGGGAAAAATGAAATAAAAATTAGGACACTGGTAAGAATTGGGAATATAGGTAATTTAGATTATTGATGTTAAAATAATGAAAATAAAATAACAATGAAAATAGGAAAAAGGGAAAAGGGAAATAAAAGTCAAAAATATATTAATATCAAAAGAAAGAAAGTGTGAAAATAACCCGGATTAGTATTACTCACTAATAAAAGTTAAAAAGCATGAATTTGAATAAAAGAAGTAAGCTAAACAAAGGGAAAATGATCAAAGTAATGACGAAATTTGAACACGTGATATTGAGAACCGTGAAAAATTAACAGAAAGTCAAGATTTTGAAGAACTGACAAATTGGCAAATGATGGAAAAGAAGCAAGGTATAAGTGGATAGAGGATGAGAGAGGTTTGCAGCAGCCACCGGGAAAGGTCTCTCTCATGTCCTCACCAAGTGAGCCTGTGATAGTGTTGGGACCAAGAGAAAGTCTTCTCCTGAAGATTTTAGCACTCTGGGAGGTTCAGATGGGGAGATACAGTCTTTCAGATAGTCTGGACCTAAACTGCATAGGCAATGGCATCACTAGGGTTAGCCCATGCTGACTGAATTGATTGAATGGGTCTACTCTAGTTGGGACTAACTCACATGTTGTCAGCCAGTGGGTCTTGGACTGGACATACTGGTTTAGATCCAATGGTTAGTTCCAAATAGAGGATTCTACTACTACTACTACCAATACTGTATCATTATCCTCTGCTTTCGTGAGGGAGCACTCCTAACTCCTGAAAATGTAGGGAGCCCACTCAGTTAGTGCCATTGCATCATCATCATCATCATCGTCGTCATCGTCGTTGCTTTCCCCCCAAAACTGGGACTCAAAGCTGCTCACTACTACAGTATTATGGTGACCCTATTACAGGATTTTCTTGGCAAGTTCCTTCAGAAGAAGTTTGTCATTGCCATCCTCTGAAGCTGAAAGAGTGTGACTTGCCCAGGGACACACAGTGGATTTCCATAGCCAAGTGGGTATTAAAATACACCACACTGAAAGAATAAAATGCAATTCAAAAGGATAGAAGTGCTAAAAATGATACAGTTATAACATTAGAGCACTCCCAGCCCATTCTTTTAATGGGCTCTTGGGTCTCTCCCCTGTTTCTGCCTGAGACCATGAAACAAACTGAGTTGCCGTCACCTACTGATTCAACCCCCTGCCCTTCTCCTTTTCTGAGTAACTCAGTAGGAAGTTTCTTTGGGCTTCCACTTGCACTTTCCATCTATGATGCTGCAGAGACTGCCTTCCCAGCCCCTGGTAAAGACATGAAACTAAGTAGATTTGCAGAGTCAATGGAACTTGCTCAGCATTGACTTACCACGTTCCCATTGATTCAGCCGGTCTGCTCTAGTTAAAACTAATAATTGAATTGAGGCCATACATGCTCTTGTACAGTCAGTGTCATATTTGAACTGTGGACCATCAATGAAGGGAGGAGTTCGTTTATTAGGCTCTTTTAATGACTTTCCCTCAGCATTTTGTAACAGATAATTCTGGTTTTTTCTTCAATTTGTGCTTACAGCAGGAGGTCTTTTACTGAGATCCCAGGGTGATCTCCAGAGACAAGTGGCAGCAAAAATGTTTGGCTCACTCGGGTGCCTTCTTAACCATGCTGAGAAAGGAGATAATCCAAGTAGATAATGAATAAATTTGCAGAACAGATTTAGTTGGCAGTGGGAGAGGAACAGACACAGTCGTGTCAGAGCGCTAGAGACTGGAATGTGGCATCTATGCTGCTGCCTAAGTTTTGCAAACTGTTGAGGAAAACAGATGCTACGAGAACATCAGAACAACACAGCAGTCTCAGAGATTCAGTCCAAAGGCTATAAAGTTCAATGCATTGAATCAACACAACATCAGGGTGTTGATTCAGTACTTGGTCCCCTCAAGAACAGGACAGGTTCAGAATTCAAAATTCCCTTGAAAGGTTAGAAAGCTGGGGCATAGCTAACAAAATTAATTTCGACAGGGGGGAATATAAGGTACTACATATAGGCAGAAAAAAATGAAATGAACTGATATAGGAGACATGACACCTGGCTTCACAACAGTGCATTTGAAAGGAATCTAGTAGACTACAAGCTGAACAGGAACTAACAGTGTGATGGAGCAGCTAAAAATGCCAATGCATACCTAGGCTTCATCAATGGGAATATAGGGCCTCAACAGACCAGCACCTCAGGGCAAAGTGGGGGCATGGTGCCTACACAATGCACAGTCCAACTGTCATGCCAGCGTCATACTGTGTGCCCGACCACAGGCAGCATCATGGTGACACAAATGACAGATGCCAAAAGGAGCACTGAAAAGCCACCGTGGCAAGGGTGCCTTTTTGGTAGCACTAAAAGGAGCAGCATTTTGCCATTCCTTTTAGTGCCAGCAAACTGCTGGATGGGACCATGGCAAGTAGTAGTTCTACAAACTGATGACTATTGGGTTTTTAAATGCTGTGCAATTCAGATGTCAAGGTTTGTATAGAGTTTATATATATATATTTTAATGTGTTTAATATGTAATGTTTTTAACTTTTAAAATTGTTCAGTCATTTTTAAAAAAACTTTGTACTTCATAATGCTTCTCTATTGCTTTTTAATTAGTCGTATTTTAAATGGGTTGGAAGTCACTAAGGCCCAGTACAGATGATGAATGGGCATCTCTGTGCCCAAATGTCTCTCACTGGAAGTGGTGGCATCATGGCATGCGAGCGCCATTATGATGCTCCTAAAAAGAAGCCGCTGCAACCAAAGCTTAGTTGTTGAAACTGGTGTGTTGTTGGTTTTTTTTTTTGGGGGGGGGGCTTCAATTTTTTCAAGTGGAGGAATGTTCTTTAAACCTCTGCCAAACTTCCTTTTGACATGTTAATAGAGTTTGAAATGCAAATTAAATTAGCATCAACACATATAATTAGTGTAAATGTTCATCTTGTCTTTTATTGTCATTCAGGAAATCTGTGAAAAATACTTCTCTCACACCTGCCAGGGAGAGACAAAATAACCTTTTGAAAGTGGGACTTTTGAAACAAATATTTGAAGAAAAAATGTGGTTTGTCAAGCCCTGCCACCCATATGGTGGAGAAAGTGGAGTTACACTTCCCATGAAAGTGCATGAGCAAAGCAAAGCATTTGCCTGCCATCTCTTCCTCCACCTCTTCTTCTTTGGCTGCTGAGTTGGGATTTCAGAGTGAAAACAAGGCCCTTGATCACAAATTCACAGACACCCAGGAGTGGGTGGCATGGGCTCAAGAGCTCTCCAAGTGTGTTTGCACAATCAGCTGTTCTCTACTTTGCATGCTGAGCAGATCAGAGAAACGCTCTGCAGAATAGAGATCCCCAGATAGACAAAAGAATCTATAGCATCCCATCTTGGAGAAGGGCAGTCATGGCATGGAGTGTGCATGTGTGTGTTTTACTCTTTGAATTCTTCGTTCCTTCTCTCTGTCTCTTGCATTCATACCTGTTACTGTTGGCCACAATCCAACATCGAGGGGATGGCGTATAGCTTTATACTCACCGAGTTATGTGACAGCTTTACAAAACAGCCTTATTAGTGAATAGAGATACTAAACAAGTACATGCATAAACAAATATGCATGCACATCTGCATGCACAATGTATTATGTGTATGCATACAAAATGGGCACCTTATTAGTGAACTGCAGAGTTGCATAACTAAATGCACATTATACATAAATCTGCGCACACAAGGAACATCCAGACAACAATGAGCAAGGTACTGTAATGAGCATTCATGTGCAATCTACATCCATGAGCAATTGCACGATATGTGCAACTCTGTTTCAGCAATGTTGACCTGGATTTGGATCAGAGAAAAATGTCCAACACTTCTGTAGTCGAACTTATGCATCCGATTTGCTGATCACACCAAATCAGAAGGGATAGTTAATTCCCCAGAAGACAGTGCCAAAATTCAAAATGACTTCAACAGATTAGAGAATAAATTTCAACAGGAAGAAATGTAGGAAACAGTAACTAGGCAGGAAAAATGAAAGGCATAAATACAGGATGTGTGATACCTGGCTTGAAATCAGTACATGGAGGATTTAGGGGTCTTAGTAGACCACAAGCTAAACATGAGTGAACAGCAGCACCAAAAAACCCCAATATAATCCTAGGCTGCATCAATAGGAGTACAGACTGAAGGAAGTAATAGAGCCACACTTTTTCAGTCAGACCTGACCTGGAATCTTGTGTACAATTCTGGGCACCACAATTCAAGAGGGATGTTAACAAGATGGAAAATGTCCAGAGAAGGGCAAACAAGATGCTCAAAGGTCTGGAAAATAAGTCTTATAAAGAATGTTCAAGGGAGTTGTGTCGGTTTACTTTGGAGAAGAGGAGACTGTGAGGTGACATAACAGCTATCTGAAGAAATTTTAGGTGGAGGATGGAACAGATTTATTTCTGCTGCTCCGGATACTAGAACATGAATCAATGGATTCAAGGTACAGGAAAAGATATTCCATCTAAACATTAGAAAGAACTTTACTGTAAGAACTATTCAACACTGGAATGAACTGCCTCAGAGACTGGTGGACTCTCCTCTGGAGTCTTTCAACAATGGCTGAATGGGGATCTTTCAGAGTGCATTAGTTGTGTATTTCTGCCTGATACAGAGTTGGAATAGATGACTAGATAGTGAGATGGACTTGTGTTCCCTTCAAAAGCTAAGTCTCTATGATTCCATGTAAGACACCAACCAGATTGGTGTTATTATTCGGTTTAGCTGGAATCTGACCCGTCTCTTAGACCATGGATGATTTTACCAGCATGCCCTCTCCATTCGTCCCTCCTTAATATGCTGAACTCAAACTCTCAGAAGTTCACTGTCCTCTTGCAAAACATCTGCCTTTGTTTTTCCCACCTTCCTTTCACTCTTTTTGATCAAGACCCAAATCTTTCCATTACATCTTTCCCTCCAAAACTACAAAAAAGGGGCTGGTGCCAATTCTTTACCTCCACTGCAAACTGTAATCACTGAATTGTTCAAAGGATAATTACGACTTGATAGCAACATGGCAGTAACTCTTGCTTTTTATTGCCGTTTGTGTTAAATATAATTGCCATGTAAATTATAGTGGAGGAAAGCACTGACTGTAAATGATTACGAAGAACTTGCGGTGTGTGGGAGTGAGGGGCAAAGAGGGGGAAATATGAAGGTAGGCAATTGCAGGTGGAGGAGAGAGGGAGGAGGTAGAAAGGTTTTGAACGAGAAAGGAGAGCAACAGAGACTTTAGATTACCAAAAATATATGTATATATTTTTACAGTGGTGGCACACGTGATAGATTCATCACATGTGAAATTTTCCAAGGAGAGAGTCATGTTAGTCTGTTGCAGCAAGCATATAATAAAGACTAATACTTTCCTTACAATAGGTAGTATAGCATCTTTTATTTGTATGTTTTAGTTCACATAGGTTTTCATGAAGTGGACTGCAGTTCGCAAAAGCTTTTGCCAGATAAAGCTTCCTAATTATTAAGATGCAGCAAGATTCTTCATTGCATTTCATTCATTTCCATGTGTCATAAGCTCTTCTATCCCAAACAGAGCTTAGGGAAATGGATCTTGTAGACTGCAAATTCCAGAATTCTCCAGCTAATGTGGCCATGGGATGGGGATATTAGAAATATGTGAACCAAGATCCTACACTGTGTAAATCTTTCTACATTCATATACAGAAGTTACAGATTGTACTGCACCACCCTTCTGCAGCTGATCATGTAAATTTGCATTAAGATTATTAAGTGGTGAGAGCCAGCATGGTGTAGTGGTTTGAGCATTGGACTATGACCCTAGAGACCAGGTAGCACCGTTGAGAAGATATAGCCGTGTTAGTCTGTGGAATCAGTATGTAGCGGTGAAAAAAAGTACAACTATCTACATAAGGAAATTACACTGGGGTACGACACTAGCAACATTTCAGTCTTGATGGCAGGATTCTGATACTGACGTGATTACTTCCCATACCATGCTGTCCCTTTGGATGTGTCCACTTAGGATCAGCTTTGAAAGCCACAAAAGGAAGACATCCTCACTGTAATGCACTTCAGCAATGAGTTTGTGAAGGAGAGAAAAACAGACATTTTATTTACATTTCTCAGAATGACACCATACAGAACAGCAAAAGTTTACCATGCACATTAGCCCTAAAAGTGGAGAGAAGTATGCTTTTCAGGCATATGGCTGAGTGGATATATATATAAACACACACACACACACACACACACACACACACACACTGTACCAGACACCTGGGTACTTGAGATCTTATATGGAGAAGGAACATTGCTCCTGATGGCAAGATAAAAGTGTATCCTCAAGAGGAACCTCAGATTAAAATTCTTCAATGGGGTCAAACATTGCAGGTATTTTTTTACAAAGCCAGCTTTTGCTAAAAGCCTGAATTACAGAAATCGCTGAGGATTCCAGCTAGTTTGCTTCAAAGATGAGATAAAATGTTGCATCTAGGCGAAGCAGAATTTAATGGAGTAAATTTAACATCTCTATAGCTTTAAAGTTTGTTCTTGTTTGTGTGCTTTCAAGTTGTTTCTGACTTATGGCGGCCCTAAGGCAAACCTATCATGGGGATTTCTTGGCACTTTTTTCAGAGGGGGGTTGCCATTGCCATTCTCTGAAGCTGAGAAAGTGGGACTTGTTCAAGATTACCCAGTGGGTTTCCATCTCTGAGCCAGAATTCAAACCCTGGTCTTCAGAGTTGTAGTCCAGCACTTATACCACTACACCACACTATCTCTAGCTTTAGAGTATTTACAATAAATTCCTCTCTGTTCCCTTACAGACTGGTCTGTTCCTATAACAGACTGGTAAAGTATAAAATATTGGTTACAGTATTTCTATGTTTTTCTGAGACTCCTAAGGCTAGCAAGAAGTCATATAGAAAAGAAGACATTTTCAACCAGAGACTTGTCCGCACACAATGTAATCTCTTAGAGTGCATCTACAACATAGAAATAATGCAGTTTGACACTACTTTAAGTGCTGTAGCTCCATCCTATGGAATCCTGGGATCTGTAGTTTTACAAGGACTTGAGTCTTTTCTGCTAAAGAGTGCTGGTGCCTCACCAAACAACAAATCCCAGGATTTCTGTAGGATGGATTCATGGCTGTTAAAACAATGACAAGCTGCATTATTTCTACAGTGCAGATGCACTCTTGGCCATAAGGCTGTCAGGTCAAATGGCAGCTTTTACCTATCTTCCACTCTAGTTTTGAGTTTGTCATTGCCTGGAATCCTGTTGGTGTCCCTGGAGATGTTTTGGAGTCATTGTACAACAGACATATGCAGTCTCTAGTTGCACAAAGTTCCACAAGTTTAACAGTTTTAAACGGAACAAAATCATACTGTGGTCCCATTTGGAAGAGAGCCACTGAATCAACTGAATTTACATATGCGTTGATTCACCATTTAATAAGTGATCCATTGGGTCTGCTCTAGCTAATATTAACCAAAAGGATTTCAGCTACGAAGCTAGTCATTTTTGGATGATGAGTCAGTAAAATTGCAGTAATATCCACTGAGCATCCCTCATAGCATAATGGGATAGTAAGCAACAACACTGGTATTTTCTGCCATACAAAATTCACTGCTGATTGATGTCAATCCTCTCTCTCTCATAGAGTTTTCTTCTCTTAGATGGTTTGCCTTACAGGGTTAGACGAGCACCATCTGCCCGGGTTTGGGATTGAAGTTTTCCTTCTACTAGGATGGTTACCATAAGGCTAAAGAGCCCATCCTTGACGCTCTTGGTCAGACCCTTCGGTTGTGAACTGTCTGGCATGGGAGCCCCTACCAGTGGCTATTTGTGCCACCGCCAGCATAGCTCACAGCTTCATTAGGGTACGCAAGCCTCTCCCCCACAACAAGGGGGCCTCAATGGAGAGGCTTCCTCTGCCTCTCCATGTCAATCCAACCTCCGCTAAAAAACCTCCAGTGAAGGAGAATCTGCCAACTTCTGAGGGAGCCCTTTCTACTGTTGCTGTTTCACAGCTCATACCATCAAAACATTCTTTCTAATGGTTAGATTATTGGGGAATGTGAGATATAGCAGTGTATTGTACAAGCAGAGTAGTTAGCATTTGCACACGGGTGAGAAACAACCAATCACACACCACCATCCCTTTCACAAATTCTCACAAAGAAAATAAGGCAGTCTTTCTTTGGTTGTCTTAATATAAAGTAGATTTAATTACATATTGTTGTTGTTGCAACCCTAAGGCAAACCTATCATAGGATTTTCTGGGGCTGAGAGTGTGTGTCTTGCCCCAGATCAAACCCTGATCTTCAGAATCCTAATTCAATATTCAGTCCACTATACCACAGTGGTTCTTACTTACATATACTAAAGGTGTTATAATATCTTATGGTGAAAGGGTCTGTAAGGTGCACTCTTCAAATGTGGTGGTCAGGGGGAGAGAACTGCAGACTACAAAAATGGAAAATAAACACACAAAGACTAACTTAAGATTAACTGATTCAGGAAGAAAGTAGGCATGACTAAGGACCTTATCGCATTACCTTTTAACTTGGCATCAGCCTAATGGGCTACAGCTGGGACGCGACATGGAGGCAGGGATTATCACATTGTAAATCACTGCCAAATCACTGGGCACCAGCATCCTGTGTACCAGCTGTGCTCAGCTGGCCCTTTTTAAAACTCAGGGAGCTTTCGTTTTCAAAAAGAGGCCGGCTGAGACACAGGATGCTGGCAACCAGCAATTCGGCTTCAATTTACAATGCGATAATCCCCGCCTCCATGCCGTGTCCCAGCTGCAGCCCGTTAAACTGCTGCTGGCTTAAAAGGTAATGACCAAAAAAAGGAAATCATATGACACTTACTATGAGTAAACATTTGGAGAAACATGCAAACCAGCACCTATTGATTTTAGGCAATAGGCATGCTAAGGTTGCTCCTGCTAACACATGGATCTCTTTTCTTGTTATTTGAATCCCTAGGTTTGTTCTAGTCTCTGGAGCAGCAGAACAAAAGTTTGCTTTGGACTTTATCACACAGGGATCTATGTGCTTCCATCCTGAAAATGGTTAAAGTGTTGGCATCCCAGGAAAGCAAGCAAATTCGCTAATGCTTATCACACACAGATCACAACAAGGGGTTAAAAACGCATTACTTAGGCAAGAAAGTGTGTTGAGAGCAAACTTGGGTTTCAGACGGATGAGGACAAATCCCCATTGCTAGAATCATAGAATCATAGAGTTGGAAGAGACCACAAGGCCCATCCAGTCCAACCATCTGCCATGCAGGAACTCTCCATGCTAGCTTGGAAATAACTTTTTTGTTCATGCTCCAAACTGTCATTTCCACAAGTGCATACACACACATGCTCCAGAGAGGGAAGGGAAACTGGGGAGGAAAATACTCTTTGTCCCAGGAGCTGTTTCAGAGGACAGGAGGCTGAGGTTTCCCTTTGCTAACTCCCATAAAACCACAAACACAAACACACACACACTAGAGAGAAAGAAGAGATGGCTCATCTATAATCCTGCCTGATTTCAGTGAGGGCTGAAACTCCCAGATGCCCTCATTTTCGAGGACATATCCTCCATTTCTCCCTCCTGTATAGGAGGAATTCCAAAATGTCCTCTCTCTGCCTTCTCCCACTAGCTGTTCCCTTATAGGCTGCAGGAGGAGGAGACCAGCCGCACGAGGGAAAGAGGGGTGTGTGTGTTGTGTGTGTGTCCCTTTTAAGAAAAAGGTTGCCTCCCTCTCCTTGGCACAGTAAGGAACCATGGGAAATCTAGGAACAGGGAGAATCAGGCACATGGTTTTCAGACTGCTGCAATTACATGAAGAAAGCAAATTCGTGAATGAACTGGAAATGAAAACACAGTATTTTTGCAAAAATGCTTATTCCCTGGTTCACCTCACTGTCTGTTTGGATTCTAACCTGTTTGTGCATAGCATCATCTGAAAAGCAATATCGAAATTGTATCTAATGCCCTGGATGACCCTGCATTGTGACCAGTTTAATCTTCCAATTAAGGCCCTTTGCCTTCTACGTGTCATGCTTTGAAATCATTAGAGATGGCTATCATTTCACCTCTCAGTGTAGCATCATCTTCTACACAACATCTCTTTTAGAAGCAGAGAATCCTAGGGCTGGAAGATACCCCAAGGGCCATCCAGTCTAACCTTTTTCAGCCATGCAAGAACACACCTTCAAAGCCCTCCCTGGGACAGATGACCACCCAGCCTCTGTTTAAAATCTTCCAAAGAAGGAGATGCCACCACCCTCCGAGGCAGTATATCCCACTGGTGAAAGCTCTTCAGGAAGTTCTTCCAGATTTTTAGATGGAATCTTTTCCTACAGATTGAATCCATTGTTCCGTGTCCTAGTCTCTGAAGCAGCAGAAAACAAGCTTGCTACCTCCTCAATATGACCTCCCTTCAAATACTTAAACAGGGCTATCATATCACCTCTTAACCTTCTCTTCTCCAGGCCAAACATACCCAGCTCCCTATGTTGATCCTCATAGGGCTTGGTGGTTTCCAAACCCTTCACCATTTTGGTCTCCTTCCTCTGGACATGCTCCATCTTGTCCATATCCATCTTGAATTATGGTGTCCAGAACTGGACACAGTTTTCCAGATAAGACCTGACCAAAGCAGACTGGAGGGGCCTATTACTTCCCTTGATCTAGACCCCTGATGACAAACCTATGACACTTGTGTCAGCACTGACACACATAGCCATTTTTGATGACATGTGGCTGCGGAGGCAGCTGCACGCTGAGAAGGATGTTTCATCCTCGGCTCCTGCACAGCCAAATACAGTAGCTGAGGATTAATAAGACTCTAGTCACAAATGTTTCATCCTTGGCTACTGTACTTGGCTGTGCTGTGTTCCGCTGCTCCCTGCTCTGCTGGCGGAAGTGAGGGCAAAGATCTTGGCTTAACCGGAAGTCCCAGAACTAGATACTCTGTGATGGACTTCTGTTGTTTTGGCCTACAGACCTCCGGCACAGAGTGTCTAATGCGGGAGGATGAAACATCTGCTGCTCCTGAGGATGAAACTTGTAGCAAATGTTTCATCCTGCCCTATTAGACGCTCTGTGCCAAAGGTCTGTGGGCCAAAACAACAGAGGTCTGTTGCAGAGCGTCTAGTTCTGGGACTTCCGGTTAAACTGGGATCTTTGCCCTGACTTCTGCCGGCAAAACAAGGAGCAGAGGAATGCAGAGGGGGACTCATCTCTGGGGGCCCTGCCATTACAAGTAACCAAATAACAGTTAACCACAGCAACCATTATCTACTGTTCTGGGGTGTCATGGATTTCAAATCCATCATTACTGAGATAAGTGATTTAAGCTATAAATATCGTGAATTAATTAAAGTGACACACCACCTGAGTTATGCTCAGTTTTTTGGCGAAGTTTGACACACCAAGCTCAAAAGGTTGCCCATCACTGATCTAGACACTATACTTCTATTGATGCAGCCCAGAACCACATTGTCTTTTTTAGCTGCCACATCACACTGCTGACTTAGGTTCACCTTGTGTTCTTATAGGACTCCTACATCCTTTTCACATGTACTGCTGTCAAGCCAGTCCTTCCTCCCATCCTATATCTGTGCATTTCATTTTTTTTTTATCCCTAAGTGTAGTACCTTACATTTCTCCCCTTCAAAATTTGTTCTGTTAGTTTTGGCCGAACTTTTGAATCTCTTAAACCATTTTGAATTTTGACCCGGTGTATTAGGTACCCCTCCTAACTTGGTATCATCTCCAAATCTGATAAGCATTCCTTCATGCTAGTCATTGATAAAGATGTTGAACAGCACTGGTTGAGGACAGATCCCTGTAGCACCCCACTGATCACTTCTGGGGCCATAGTCTAAGCAGTTTAAGTAGAATAGGGCAGTCCAATTATTATTTTTTTCTCATTCATCCCCGAAATCTTTGTTAATCATTTAAGACGACAAATCATTATATACGAAATATGGTGGGTTTTTTTTAACTATGTGGATTCAGTGAGTGTTTCTGAGAGTAGAAGAGACAGTGAGTGTGCCCCAGGCTGCAGGGCCTTGTTTAAATATCATGAATTTCTGCAGTGGTATATATTTGTAGCAAGAGCCAACAAATCATCTCTAGCCTTCAGCCTAAGGAATGAGAAGAATGCATAATCGGAGCCAGTCAATGAATCCAGAGTGGACATTGACCTCTCTGTCCATAATCCCTTCCATTAAAAAAATGGAAAAAGAGACTTATGCCTTATTTTCACATCTGGATTGCCCCATAAGTTTAATTTAACACCAGAAAAATGGATCAAAGTGAAATTGGCATGACATCATACGCCAACACTTTCTCACGGCAAAAATGGCAGAAGGGCTTAACCCCCTTCTGACTAAGACATAAATTGTACTTATTTTCTTGCATTCAGGAGCAAATTATTTCAGATGTTTTCTCCCTACTGGAGAATAAGATACTTTTGTGCATTTTTCCACAGAATTTTTGCAGCCTCTCCTATCCTCCAGGGTTATTCACAAAAAACCTGGCTGGTGTCTTTTTAGTGTCTTACACAGGTATAAATTTCATTGTGGAAACAGACTTTTCTGACTGATGCTGAGTCAAAAGTTGTGCAAGCAGAGTTGTACAGCCAGTGCCTTTGTGTACATCATGTGGTTGTGCATTGTACACAGAACCATAGAATCATAAACCTGGAAGGGGCCGCTGCTCAGTGCAGGAACTCCATACTCTAAAGCAGTGGTTCCCAAACTTTGGTATTCCAGATGTTTTGGACTCCAGCTACCATAATTTCTGAATTTTGGTCAAGTTGGCTGGGGCTTTTGGAGCTGAACTCGAAAACAGCCAGAGGACCAAAGTTTGGGAACCACTGACCTAAAGCATCCCTGGCAGGTAGCTTGTTCAACCTTTTTCTGAAGACCTTCGGAGAAGGGGGCCTCACCTCTTCTCTGGCCATTGTGCACTGTAGCTGTGTATTACAAATTTGCATGTTTAATTGCTCAATGCCACTATTTACTAATGACTGCATGATAATTGCATTGTGAAAACAATTTTTTTTTGTGCAGAAAATACAGTTGCCACGATCCTGCTGTATAGCTTAATTATCATATGGAGATATACATTCATTGGCAGGCAACTCATGTGTCAAATGGCCACATTGTACAACTGAAGCAAGACACCAAATATGCAACTGAATACAAAACCACATGTATAGGTACATTCATATGTAATATGCATGCGCATCATTGCACATTGGGCATTTTCATGCAAAATGGTACCACGTGAACAACTTCATAACCTTGAACTGGATGTGGACATTGTGCAAGTGGAAATAATGCCCAAATGCTTCTCTGGGGAAATTTTGGCACATGTAAGACGTTAACAGGATTCCAGCTGGTGCACTTTGTACAAAAATTTGCCATTTTCTTTATAAAAATGTTTTCTTCCAGAACATTTTTTTTAAATGAAAGAAGTCCTAAATTACCAAACACGTGTATCTGTTGACCATTTCTCTTGACATGAAGAATTCCTTTTCCATTGAGAATGAGAAAATTTGCAACTTGCTTTACATTTCTAATTCTGATTATGTGTTAACCTTAATACCATCTCTTTAATAAAGAGGTATCAGTCAGGAAAATTCCAAGAAAGCCCAAGACAGCAAATTTGACAAAAAAGAAAAATTACAGTGATTAGCACTAGTCAGGAAAGGGGCCCTATGGTATAAATTAAGTTCAGAAAAGCCAAATATACCATCATTAGTTAAATGGAAGTTGTAAGTCTGGGTACGATTTACCATTTTTTGCTTTCTCCAACAACTATATTATATAAATCTCTAGTTCTTTCTATCCAACTATGAATTCAATTTGCAAATTTTGATAAATGCTTAGGAAAAAAGGTCTGAAAAATATATTTTCAGGAGCTGACGCAAGCGAAATGGAATAACTACAGCACTGTGGCTGCATCCACACTGCAGAATTAGGGCAGTTTGACACCACTTTGACTACCCAGGCTCAGGATTCCGTAGCATGCAGGCATGGCTGTGAGTGGTGTCAAGCTGCATTCATTCTAGTGTGGCAGCAGTCTTTGACATCAAAGAGCTAATCACTCAAACTCCTTTGCCTGGATAAATCTGCCACTTTCAGCTTCTCCATTCCATCTTCTCCATTCCATTTGTTAATCATCTCCAGTTCTCTCTCTCTTTTTCTTTTCTTTTACAGTTTCCAGTCCTGTTTGAGGTGGTTCTTTCACTGAATGGTCAGGCCCCACCTGGAATACTGTGTCCAGTTCTGGGCACCACAATTCAAAAAAGATGTGGAGAAACTGGAGCATGTCCAAAGGAGGGCAACTAAGATGGTGAAGGGTCTGGAAACCATGCCCTATGAGGAACGCCTTGGGGAACTGGGGATGTTTAGCCTGGAGAAGAGAAGGTTAAGAGGTGATATGATAGCCCTGTTTAAATATTTGAAAGGATGTCATATTGAGGAGGGAGCAAGCTTGTTTTCTGCTGCTGCAGAGACTAGGACATGGAACAATGGATGCAAACTGCAGGAAAAGAGATTCCACCTCAACATTAGGAGGAACTTCCTGACAGTAAGGGCTGTTCGACAGTGGAACACACTCCATTGGAGATTGTGGTGGAGTCTCTTTCCTTGGAGGTCTTTAAGCAGAGGCTGGATGGTCATCTGTCGGGGATGCTTTGACTGGGAGTTCCTGCATGGCAGGGGGTTGGACTGGATGGCCCTTGTGGTCTCTTCCAACTCTATGATTCTATGATTCTATGATTCTATGAATTCTATGAATGGCTCTTCAGTCCATGATGGGTTGACTGAGCAGTAAGCATTTCTTTCCATCTGTGCTGTGCCACTGGAAAAACAACAACAAAAACTCCTTATCATCCCCCTGAGATTTGGGGCCTGTTTGCACTGGCCAAATAAAATGTCCTCTTGGCCAGGGGACTAGATGGTACACGGCCCAAAACCAGGTTATCGTGCAAACACACCAGACAAGGTCCCCAGCCAATTGACTACTAGAACCAGGTTATAGCCCCCTTTGCTCTGGATCTTCCTGAAATATCTATCACCCTCCATTCCAATGGTGGCTGTTAAAAGGACATCTCGCTGAGCCATCCTGTGCCACCACCACTGTCACCAATCACTCAGTCTGAGGTTAGAATGAGGCACCCAGGTGTGTGATCATCACTGGGCATCATATTCTGATCTCAGGACACAGGTGGCATTGGGAGGGTAGGGGGGGGGCTGCGGACAGCACCAGGTGGCACCCTAAAGGTGGATGACACCACTGCTCCCCAAACATCTGACTGTGGGCAAAAATAGGCTGTGCTTGCATCCCTTTAAAAAACTGGAGCTCAGTGGGACAGAGTGGGTTGAGGCTCAGTGGGAGGAGAATGGAAAGGCTTTAGGGGTTAATTTTAAATTTTAATTTAAAAAAACCTTTAATATTTTGTTTAAAAACATTGCATCTTACCAAATGTTCACATTAAACTACATGAATCTATGTACTTTTGGATATATTTAGGTTGTGCATATGATATTATAATTTAAAGGTTTATTTTTAATTTTGCTAGTTGTTTATGTCACAACTACTCCCATTCAGGGATATGTGGGAATTACCATTGATGGATAATATTAGAACAAAAAAACATGACTAAGGATTCCGTATGGTGTGGGATGGGAGGAGGTCAACAGAGGGGGATGATACCATGAGTTACCACACTGGATGGATGATGCCAACAGTAGTAACACCATTACAACCTGTGGCAGCAGTGAACATGGCGAGCAGCTCAGTGGGATGTGCATGTGAACAGTCATCCATCACTGGAACAGAAGGCCCCAGGTAACAGGGAAGAGTTTGAGGCAGCTCTGGGGATGCTCCCAAAGTATCCTGGCCAGTCCAGACAGTACAAGGGTACGTTGATTCCTATCAGCCTCTCTTCTTTGATGTATTTGTGAACTCCATAATCTAGGGGTCCTAGCAGACCACAAGTTGAACACGAATCAGCAGTGTGATGTGGTAGCTAAAAAGCCAATGTGATTCTAGACTGCATCAATAGAAGTATGATGCCTAGATTGAGAGAAGTAATAGTACCACTCTATTCTGCTTTGGTCAGGCTTCATCTGGAATACCATGCCCAGTTCTGGGCACCACAAATACAAAAGGATGTTGAGAAGCTGGAGTGTGTTCAAAGGAGGGCAATCAAAACAGCGAAAGGTCTTTAAACCATACAGCTCTATGAGGAGCAGCTTAGGGAACTGGGTATGTTTAACTTGGAGAAGAGAAGGTTAAGGGGTGGCAGGATAGCCATATTTAAATATTTGAAAGGATGTTATATCGAGGATGGAGCAAGCTTATTTTCTGTTGCTGAAGGGAGCCTTGCCAACTCTTCTTTTAGAATTGTTCTTGGATGCCTTCAAGTTGTTTACTACCTTTGGCAACCCTAAGGTGAACCTATCACAGGATTTTTGTGGCAAAATTGGTTCAGAGCAAGTTTTCCATTGCCTTCTTCTGCAGCTGAGAGAGTGTGACTTGTCCACCATAGTCTGTGACAGTCCTAAGGAGTTAACTACTTCCCTGTATGAGCCAGCCTGAACTCCAAGATCTTCAGGGGAGGACCTTCTCTCAGTCCCACTATCTTTATGTTTGGTGGGAACATGGGAGAAAGGGCCTTTTCAGTGGCTGCTCCCTGACTTTGGGATTTCTTCTGTAGGGAGGTTAGGATGACTTCTTTTTTGCTTTCTTTTGACCATCAAGACTATTCTATTCCAGTTGACAATGTCAATGTCAATGGTCTATTTTACAGAAGCACTTCTCTGTCCTGTTTTAAATCTATGTTTTTAACTTGTGGGGTTTTACATCTATAGATATTTAATATTAGTTTAATATTAATTATTTGTATGTTTTAACTATCTGTGCTTTTACCTTTGTCCCTTTTTATTCTGTAAACTGCCTTGAGTCCCATTTTTTTGCAAGTGGAGGGGAAGAGAATATAAATAAGCTGATTGATTGACTGCTGACTGCCAGGATGTTTCTGCTAAAGGTGGCCCATGCCAATAATACAATTTTAATTTCCTTTACACCGTTTTACTCTGATCCTGGCTTCACAAGAAGGCACACTGTACATACATATCTGATCTCTGAAAACTCTATGCCCGGAATTTTCATAATAGATGAAAACTAACAGAAAAACAAATCTGTTGGTATTAAAGGTCCCATAAAATGTCTTTTGAGTGTTCAGAATGGTGAACTGGTCAGTTTTGCTTTTATAGAAGGAGCTCTGGTGGCGCAGTGGTTAAATGCCTGTACATTACAATGTTGTAAGTTTGATCCTAGAGGAGGGCTCCAAGGTTGACTCAGCCTTCCATCCTTTTTTAGGTCAGTAAAAGGAGTACCCAGCTTGTTGGGGGCAATTGGCTAACACATTGTAAACCGCTTAGGGAGTGCTAGTTCACTGATAAGCAGTAAAGAAATGTAAATGCTATTGCTATTGCTATAGAAATTAGAATATTTTAAAACAATTTAAAACAAACAAACAAACAAACAAACAAATGCTATATTGAATCATACCAGCCTTATTTTCTGTGATGCAATTACTACTACTGTTAGTACTACTACTACTACAATGGACCCTTAGTATCCAGGACCCCTCGTGGATATCAAAATCTGTGGATGCTCATGTCCCATTATGGTGCAGTAAAATGGTGCCCCTTGTATAAAATGGTAAAGTCAAGGTTTGCCTTACGCAAATTAAATATTTTAATAATATTTTTCAAGAAATGATGGTTGAATCAGTGTATAAAAAAATCCGTAGATATGGAAGGGTGACTGTATATTTATATCCCTATTCCTTTCCAAAATTGGGATTCAAAGTGGCACACAATTGAATACAATTAAAATCGTACAAACATACAAAATGTGAGCATAAAAATAGAGTGAACATTAAAATAAAAATGTTGTTTCCTTTGCAGTTTTCTGCACAATCTGCCTACCCCAGTCCTCCACTCTTTGTGTGTGTGTGTGTGTGTGTGTGTGTGTAATTCATCTCAAATTTCAAAGATTCTCACCCATCTAGGATTCTCCTTCTCAGGGTTTCTCAACTCTCAAGAAACCCATTTCTTGACCGTGCTTCAAATATTTTTGAATATTCTTTCCACGCCTCCTCTTAAGCCTACTTCATCCTAATCCTGATCAATTCACTCTGACCTCTCCTCCAGCCCTTTCCTTGCAACCCCAATTCACCTCCTGTATCACAAAAGAGCAAACTAGAAATCAAAGGGCCTTTGGTTCCCTTTCAACTCAAGGAGTCCCATAATCTATGAACATTTGAATTTGCAATTTTCTCTCAGAACTTTCCTGAATATGACTTGAGACCATCTGGCTACATTTAATTCTACTTCATTAAATGGCCACTCGCAGAGCCAGGCAATCATACACCCGCACCAGGCAAAAAAATGCATAAAAAGGTTTTTATCTTTTTTTATTTTTTCCTACATAAAATCCATGCTCATTATATTTCCTTGGCTTCCTTGTTCCAAAGGTACTTCAAGACCAAATTAACTGTAATCCAATTAACAAGGCTCACTAGAATGGCCCTTTCTTCTCAGAGCAAGGCTGGAGTTACAAGAATGACTTCCATTTTAAATGTTGTGCTGAATATCTACAAATGATAAGTAAGAGTTGTAAGGACATAAGCTCCAACTCTCCCAATTAATCCCTCTGTTGTTCCACTTTTTCAAATGCGTTTAAAAGGTCCCACTTTCTCTCTTCTCCTCCTGCTTACTTCCCTTTGTTTTCAACTTACTTCACTTTCTGCAAACTGAGTTCAAAGTGCAAAAGTCATTTGCACTCTCTTAATTCAAGGTGCATTTACACCAGTGGTTCTCAAACTTTCATCCTCCAGATGTTTTGGACTTCAGCTCCCAGAATTTCTGTTGGCCAAGCTGGCTGGGGCTTCTGGGACCTGAAGTCCAAAATCTAGAGAACCAATGTCTGTGAATCACTGATCTACAGAATAAAAATAATGCAGTTTGATACCACTGTTGTAGTTTTATCCTATGGAATATTGGGATTTGTCATTCTATAAGGCCGTTATCCTTCTCTGTCAAAGTGTGCTGGTGCTTCACCAAACCACAAATCCCAGGATTATGCAGGATGGATAAAGTGAAGTCAAACTGCATTATTTCTACAATGTATATCAGAGCTGTGCATAGAATCATAGAATCATAAAATCATGGAATCACAAAGTTGGAAGAGACCACAAGAGCCATCCTGTCCAACCCCCTGCCATGCAGGAACTCCCAATCAAAGCATCTCTGACAGATGGCCATCTGCTTAAAGACCTCCAAGGAAGGAGACTCCACCACCCTCTGAGGGAGTGTGTTCCACTGTCGAACAGCCCTTACTGTCAGGAAGTTCTTCCTAATGTTGAGGTTGTGGTTTGTGTCTGCTGGGTTGTGCAGTGCTGCCAGCACCTATAACTTCACAAGGTGCTAAAGAAATACTCAGAGTCCCCATATTCTATTTACAGACCTTTTCTCCAGAGTACATACAATGCCTCGCCAATCAACCATCCACTAACATCAACAAACGCACACTGTTCATATTGTCCTGGCCATATTTATACACATTGTCCATGGTGTGATGTCCTAACACAGGTATCTGCAATTGTCCCTTGCATCAGCTACTTGCACCATGCCTGTTGAGTCATCCTAGGTGTCTCTTCCAAGTGATGTGGCGATGACCCTCCATGCCAGTCACCATGGTGCAACCTTTCCAGATGTTGAATCATCCAACTTTCTCATCCAGCTGCCATATCCTGTCCTCTGAAATTCTAATACTAGAGTTCTAGATACATATATACACTGACAATGTAGATGCACCCAGTGTCATCACTGGGTGGGTGCATGCCTGGGTTTCAGACTGCACAAGGGGACATCCCAGGGATGAGTGGCACCTGGATCCATGCCCTCAACCTCCCTGGCATGCAGTCTGCTTCTCTTTCTACTACCTTCAACCTTTCCTAGCATTATTGTCTTTTCTAGTGATCCGTGCCTTCTTATGATGTGGCCAAAATATGACAGCCTGAATTTGGTCACCTTGGCTTCCAGGGAGATGTCTGGCTTTATCTGCTCAAGGACCTATTTGTTTGTCTTTTTGCCTTTTGACTTGCTACCCTGGAATAATTTTCTGCCACACAACTGGTGGACAGAAACTTAGCACAAGAAGGTTTGTTTTACTTCATTTATTATATGCCACCTTTCGCTTGGTGTGGGGCCCAAAATGGATCACAAAATTTAAAGCAAGAGGGGAATGGTGAGATGTGTGTGTGTGTGTGTGTGTGTGTGTGCAGTCGGCCCTCCATACCTGTGGATTTTTTTTTTATCCTTGGATTTAGGCATCCATTGCTTGACAATATTTTTAAAATATATAAATTCCAAAAAGCAGGCCTTGATTTTGCCCTTTTATATAAGGGGCACCATTTTACTATGCCACTATATTTGATGGGACTTGAGCACCCACAGATTTTGATATCCACTGAGGAACCTGGTACCAAATCTCAGCAGATACCAAGGGCCCAATGTATCTTCAGGGAGGTCTAGGAAGTGGGGGCAATTGGGGGGCTCCATGTGGCCCATTGGCCATATAATTCCCACTCCTCAGCAGACTGTGCCAATATTACACGCTCCTTATCTCCAACCACACATGTTCATTCAATCCATGAAACCAGTGCAGTTTCCAGAGCCCATGAGAAAGAAAGATATGAACCCGATGTTTTTTTGCAACCCTTTCTATCACCTAATCTATCAAGGAGAGAAAGGGGGAGAGAGAAAGAGAGAGAGAGAGGACCTACTCTTGGTTCACTCCTTCTTCTCATCCTGATTATTATGATCATTACTGTCTCATTCCAAGCTGTAAATCAGAAATATTGTGTCTCTTCCCCCCCCCTCCCCGGGGAAAGTGATTCTGGGGCTGAGATAGACTCTGAAGTTCAACGTTGTTCCCCTGAAAAATGGGTTTTACAAATCGAAACTGTTGCCATTTCCTTCTTCCTACTTCTTCTTTTCTTTTTCTTTTTTTCTTTTTCAGAGTGGAAGTTTTGATTGGAATCAATCTTACCTCTTTTTTTATGAATATAAAAAGAGAGTAGTTAAAAGTAAGATTTATTCCAAATTCATCTTATCAGCTCCCAGACATTCAATTTCGTAATCAATTCCCGCTGGGTCCTCACCAAGACACCCGTATTCAGAATCAATCTTGTATTTCATTAGGTTATTTCTGGTGTTAAAAATATGATTGATTTGTACTTTATGTTATAGTGCTCCTGCAATTTATTTTTTAATGATATGAGGTAAGAATCAATCTTGGCTCAAGCTTTCTTCCTCCCTCCCTTTCTTTCCTTTGCTCTCTTGCACTCTTTCTTCACATCAGGAATATAAAGAGTTTTTTTTATATTTCTTTGGACAAGGTCTAGCATTTGCTTAATCCAGTCTCTCTCCCGCGTCTTTGCCCATCTTACCAGACAAAGGCAGATTTTTGACAATTTAGGATGCCAGTTCAACCACCTAGCTCTGAGATTTCTGTCATTTTTCTAAGCATATTTGGAAGAAAGCCCTGGCCAGCTTAATCAATCTGCAACATCTGGTGATGTCAATGCAATTCAGACATTGGTCAGAGTTCTGTTAGGCATGCAAGGCCAAAAAGTCATGTTTGCACATCAGACTTATTGTGCTGATAGTGTTGGAAGTCAAAGAATCACCAAAGAAATCCCAAGACTGAAACCCTTCTGGTCCCAGGATGTCAGATAAGGGATACTCAACCTGTATGCTCTGTACTGTACCATGGAAGAAAGATATAAATTCAACTTGAACAATGAAGAAATCAAACTAGTAAAAGGGTTCTCATACTTTGGATCAAACATTGATCGGACCAGAGACTTCAGTCAAGAAACCAGAAGAAGACTAGGAATGGGAAAGGCACCTATGAAAGAATTCAAAGATATAGCCATGTTAGGGGCTATACAGACAAGCAGCTAAATGCCCCAGACCAGTGCTGCGGCAACCACACGCCGCAGCAACGATCCGCTCCCTCTCAGAAGCAAAAAGCTGCTCAAAACAGCTTTCTGGAAGAGGTGCCATAGTGGCACTCGCACACCATGATGATGCCCCTTCTGCGGAGCACCATTTGGGTGCTGCTCTGCCCATGAGTCATAATGGCACACCCCCATGTGGATGATCATGTGCCATAATGGCACATGTGTGACAGACCTAGGGCTGGGTGCATGTGAAGGCCCAGCCCCAGCTCAGCCCTACTCCGCAGTCAGGCCGGCACAGTTTGTAAAATCAGTATGTAAACAGATCTTGTAGCACCTTTGAGACTACCTGAAATATAGAAGTTGCAGTATGAGCTTATATAGACTTTAGTCTATGTAAGCTCATGCTGCCAAATTCTTTCTTTCATTTAGTCTCAAAAGAGCTATGAAAGAACTAGAGAAGATCCTAAAAAGTAAAGATATACAACTGAGCACTAAAGTTAGAATCACCCAAGCTATTGTATTCCCCATCACCATGTACAGATGTGAGAGCCTCTGGTTAAAGACCTCCAAGGAAGGAAACTCTACCATTCTCTGAGGAAGTGTCTTCCACTGTCTAATAATAGTAATAATAATAATAATAATAGATTTTATTTATATCCCACCTCTCTGATCAACAATCAAGGCGGGGTACAAAGTTACTTTAAAATGTCCATCCTAATTCCCACCTCCCCCTCCCCTTCCTAATGTTTAAGTGGAATCTCTTTTCCTGTAGCTTGCATCCATTGTTCTGGGTCCTAATTTTATGTCATCTGCAAATTTGATAAGTATGCCCTTATTCTTTTGTCTAAGTGATTGATAAAGATGTTGAATAGCAAACTGGGCTCAGGACAGAACCCTGTGGCACCCCACTGGTCACTTCTCTCTAGGATGAAGAGGAGGCATTGCTGAGCACCCTTTGAGTTCAGCCGGTCAACTAATTATAAATCCATTTAACAGTTGCATTGTCTAACCCACATTTTATAAGCTTGTTTGCAAGAACGTCATGGGAAACCTTGTCAAAGGCCTTACTGAAATCAGGATATGCTCTCTCTACAGTGTTCCCTTCATCTACCAACCTGGTAATTTTATTTGAGAGAGAGAGAGAGAGCAGACTTCTTTTTCAGAAACCATGTTCATCTGAGCCTTGCCTTTGTAAGTTGCTAGTATTGTGCATTTGTGTTGTTTTGTGGTTGTGCCTCATATACGTTGCATTGTAGTTGTGCCTCATGTATTGTACATGGTGCAATAGCACCTAGCCTGCTGCCATACCTGCATTTGCAACTTGGACTCCTGGGATTTGTAGTTTGTTGTGGCCCCAGAAATCTCTGACAGAGAAGGCTAAATATCTGACAAAACTACAAAGAGCTGTTTGACAACAGATTGTGCTGCGTCGGAGTGTTGTGGAGTCTCCTCCTTTGGAGGTTTTTAAACAGTGAATGGTTGTCCATCTGCCAGGGTGTGCTTTTATTGTGTCTTCCTGCATGGCTGAAGGGGGTTGGATTGGATGGCGTTTGGTGGTCTCTTCCAAACATATTGTTCTATGATAAAGCCGAGCCTATATTCATCACCCCAGTGCAATGGAGCCACCAGCTGATTGAAAATTCAGCTTAAATCTGCATCTCTATAATTTAAGTCCATTGCTCCCAGTCCTCTGCTCAGAGGATAAAAGATGAGTAAACGTTTTCCTTCCTGCTTCTGGCATCCTTTCATATATTTATAGCGGCTTGTCATGTTCCCCCTTAATCTTCTTCTTTCTTTCTAGGTTAAACATTCCCAGCTTCCCCATCCTTTTCTTGTTTGGCTTGCTGACAAGTCTTTTCATTGTCTCTGTAGTTCTCTTCGGAATCACAGTTTTTGTTCTTGAATTGCAGCCCCCCACAAGAAAGGTAGTGCATCAGCTCTAAACCCCTTCAGCTCTACTCTACAAATTAGTGTACCTCACCATATTTGTACACACACACACACACACACACAAACACATGGATATTCTTATCATTAATTTCCTCTGCATATCTAGAGGGAAAAAGCCTAGGAACTGTAGTTTTGGCAGGATTTGGAGAATTCTCTGGCCAAGATACTACATTATGTTTGCATAGGGTAAGTCTAGAGCTAGTATGGTATAGTGGTTGAGTATTGGATTACCAGGGTCCGATTGTCTACTCAGCCACAGAAACCTAATAGGTGATCTTGGTAAAGTCACACACTCTCAGCCTCAGAAAACCCCATGAAAGGTTTGCTTTAGAGTTGCTATAAGTCAAAAATGACTTGAAGGCATGCAACACAGCAAGGGTAAGTCCACTTTGCATAGTCCATTTGTGATTGCCCAACACTGCTTTTCTGCTGAATCCCAACATTGTGTAACTGACTGTGTATTGCCAGCTTGCTGCCTCATTATGCAATGGAGAATGTTGCACACTCATCCAATAATGCACAAGTGAATGTCTGGGATCCTGTGGGCTGACTTCAACTAGAGTAGACCCATTGAGTCAACACCATTCAAATAGTTCATAAAATCACAGAGGGGTAAGAGACCCCAAGGGCCACCCAGTCCAACCTCTTTCTGCCATGCAGGAGTACACGATCCAAGCTCTCCCTCTGACAGATTGCCATCCAACCTCTATTTAAAAACCTAAAGAATGAGTCTCCACCACTCTCCAAAGTAGCAATGTCTTCCACTGTCAAACGGCTCTTACTGCCAGTACGTTCTTCCTAACGTTGACACAGAATCTCTTTTCCTGTAGTTTGAATCCACTGCTACCTGCCCTGTTCTCTGGAGCAGCAGAAAACAAGCTTGCATCATCCTCAATATGAGCCCCCCTCAAATATTTAAAAATGGCTTTCATGTCATCCCTTAACCTTCTCTGCTCCAGGCTAAACATTCCCAGTTCCCTAAGCTGGTCTTCATAGGGCTTGGTGGTTTCTGGACGTTCCACCATTTTGGTTGCCCTTCTCTGAGCCTTCGTCTAGCTCAAAGACACTGCTTTTAGTGGAGATTAACCCTAGGATTTAGGCCCATGTGGAATTGCTACCCTTCTGCATCTTGTTTGTTTTTGTTTTTAACATATTAATATGTTAGTGTAGTTTATTTATTATTATTTTCTTATATCCCACTTTTTTCCTAATACAGGGACTCAAGGTGGTGTGTTCTAGCATTTTATAGTGTGGTGTTTGATAATTCATTTTTGTATATGTTCCAATGTACCATCCTTTGGTGGAAAGGGCATTATAAATAAACATTATTATTATCTCCACCAATGCAACCGTGAAATGAATGTACACAGGTGTTTGAGACTAACAGAATTTCGTAACCCTACTTGAAGCTCCTCTTCCACAGATAACTCCTGTAATTCCTTGCATTGGAGGGGAGGCTATTAAACCAGATTGCAGCACACAGATATTTCATTTAACAACATGAAGTAGAACAATGCCATTATTTCCTGTGACTTAGGCATGCCTTTGACAAAACATGAACATGATTGATTTTTTGCAAGGTGAAAGATGATGGCATCAACAACCTTGTTCAGTCCCGTCTGGTGAACTCTTGGACCGGCAAACCAGTTAGAAAGTAGCCATAAGCACAGCTTGGGTGTTGTTCTGATGATGACATTTGTACTCTCCTGCTCCTCCAAGAAGCTCAGGTCAGTGTAGTTAGGAGTGGCTCCATTTTCATCCTCAGAGCAGTTTGAGGAGATAGATTAGGCCAAGAGAGTGACTGCCCTAAGGTCACCTGATGGGCTTCATCACTGGCAAGAGGTCTGAAGCTGTCCTCCCCTGTTCACAGCTAGGGATGTAATTTCACTGTTTTTCTTCTTGAAGGAAGTTTCTCAAGACTATTTGCAGTTTGAGATTTAGAAGCATGCAATCTCAGAGGTGGAAGGGAGCACAAGGGCCATTCAGTCCAACCCCCCTGCCATGCAGGAAAACACGACTAAAACACTCTTGAGGGATGGCCCTCTAATCTCTGTTTAAAAGCCTACTCCTCACCCTTCCCAGGAAATCTATTCAACTGTTTAACCACTCTTATTGGTTTACCGCATCAGATGCAAAGTGCCCAATTCCCACAGATAAACAGGGTTTAAATCTCAGGAAAATCCCACAAGAGTGGGATTTTTTTCAGACATGTCACGCGAATTAAGCATTAACGCAACATTAGCTGGTACAAAAAGCGGCAAAATCATGTTGCTTTTTAACTTCAGGATTTTCCCAAAGTTAAAAAGCATTGCGATTTTGCCACTTTTTGTGCAGGTTAATGTTGCGTTAATGCTTAATTTGGGCAACGTCATCTGAAAACAACCATGCTCTTGTGGGGTTTTCCCAAGCTTAAACCCCGTTTATTCATGGGATTTGGGTGTTTTCCTCCCATTTGATAAACTCCTTACAGTCAACAAGTGCTTCCTAATGCTTAGACAAAATCTCTTTTCTTGTCATTGGAATCCACTGGATTGAGTTCTAGTCTCAGGAGCAGCAGAAAACCAGCTGCTCCATCTTCCACATGACATCCTAAAATTTCATGAGATTGTTTTGTGCAGAAAAAAGGCATTTGAATCCTCTGCATATTCTGTGCAGAATAGAAAGCACAGGGAAAAAACAACACTGTTTTCTGTTTAGAAAATGATATTTCTGTATAGAACATGATATTTCGGTTCAGAAAATAATATTTCTGCACAGCAATAACAATATAATTTACATAGTTTTTATGGAGTTTTTGGGCTATGTGGCCATGTTCTAGAAGAGTTCCTTTCTGACGTTTTGCCAGCATCTGTGGCTGGCATCTTCTCCTCAGAGATGCCAGCCACAGATGCTGGCGAAACGTCAAAAAGGAACTCTTCTAGAACATGGCCACAAAGCCTGAAAGCTGTACAAAAAACTATGGATGCCAGCCATGAAAGCCTTCAACTCCACAATAGCATTTACATTTCTGTGCCACTTATCAGTGAATTCAGCACACTCACAACAGTTCACAATCTGTAAGCAACTTGCCCCCAACAAGCTAGGTACTAATTTTACCCATGTACAAAAGGATAGAAGGCTGAGTCAACCTTGGAGCCCTGGGATCAAACTCACAACCTTTTGGCTGGAGTACCGGCATTTTTTCCATTGCACCACCAGGCTGCACTTGGCAACATCTCTTCAGAGTTCCAGTTCTCTCCAGCCCTCTCTAGCAATGATGAGAGATTCTGAGGACAAAGCAAGTGCTCTAGTTACAGAGTCATTGTTGTTTGTGTGACTTCCAGTTGTTTCTGAACTATGGTAAATGAAATGAACCTAACCTAAAGTATTCTTGGCTCCTAGTGTCACCACTCCTGCAAAGTACCCAATGATCCTGATGGTGCTGTGAAAACTTTGGGCCCCCAATGTGGGTTTTGTGGTTTCTTCTGCACCCCTGATATAACCATCTACTGATATATGGCCCAAACTCAGTTGGAAATCCTTCCCCCCACCAGCAGAACTTTTCCACAGCTGCTGCATGGTTGTTCCTTGCTCTTCTTCCTCTCGAGTTCCTTCCTGTCTTCCTTGCTTTGCTCCTGTCTCCCTTCTCCTCTTCAGGGAGCCATCTCAGTTGCTGTCAAAAATTCTATTGCAGCTGATAAATTCTATTGCATCTGATAAACAGATTATGTGATTTGACAATTCAGCTTGGATCTAGTTAAAATAGTCTGAGAAAATTCAAAACCATCCAGATTTGCAACTTTGGAAGAAATCAACTTGGCACCAAGGGCTTTGCAATAAAAAGCCATTGCTGGCAACCATGTTATGTCATCACCAACTGACTTGCAGGCACGGAAAGGTGGATTGTACTATTGGGCAATGTTAGTGTTCTCAGGAGGGGAGCAGAGGTGTAGTGATGTGTCTGGAACCACTGAACAGATGGATCCATCAGTGTGTCCATTGCACAATGGGCCCCATTGAGCAGTGATCTTCATGGAGCTATAGGTCACAGTGTGCATTGGGTCACTCTATGAGATACTTCAATACACATTATCTTATTTCACTAGAAGGGTGCATATCATGGTTATGGCCTATTGTCAGAACTAGTTGTACTCTCCCCACAACACAGTAAAGCAATCTTCTATAGGTGAAACTGTAAACTTTATTTCTAAAGTTGCTGAGATGTTACTAGGATAAGGCTAAGCATGCATGCATCAAACAAAAGCATCCAACTGCACCCCACAAAATTGGTGGGCTGAAACTATTTCCCCTTTTCCCAAAACAGCCAGTTCTCATTTGGTCTGCCCCCCTCCCCAGGCCATATCTTTCTGGCTTCTCTGACCATTAAAGTGAATAGATAATAATGAACTAGCAGACATAGTAAAAAACACTCCTGCAGCTGGCATTCCTTTTGTGCAAACTGTCCAGCAAAGGTCAACTCCATCTCAGGCCCCATCACTAAAAATTAAATTTAACTGCACAATTCACATACTTATGATACATAAAATCAATATACAAAATACAAAACATCAGTAGCCACTTACCCAGTTATATTATCAATGAATGGTCTAACTAATAACATATGTTTATTGGTAACTTTGACATATGTCCCAGTTGCATATCCCCTCTGATGGTGATTATAATCCAGATCTCATATGTCATACCAGGGAGGAGCAACAATAAATCAAACAATGAGAAAGGTAACAGATACATATCAAAAACATACACATGTCAGTAAACATAAAAGCACCCCAAGCAAAGACTCATGTGACCAGGTCTACATCAAACACATATCAGTAAGCACATATGTTACAAAATGTTCTGTCATAACGTCCTCCATCACCATATGTCTGTATATAATCGGACATCACAGTCACATCTATACATCAGCATACTAATCATAGCAGGATTAACCCAATCCTGACACCTATAAAGCCCCATATGGCTCATATTCTGGTTATCTGACAAACAATAATTCCCAGTATGATCTTGCCCAGCTCCTGAGGTTCACAGGAGACACTTTTCTTTTATTCTCTACCAGCTTCGCAGTTCTGACTGTGGGGTCACAAAAGAGGACCTTCTCCCCTATACTTTGGCATTGCTCGCTCCGAGGGGCAGGCTAGAAATAATAATAATTATTATTATTATTATTATTATTATTATTATTATTGCCCTCCCCATACAGGCTAGAATGGCCACATCCTTCTTGTCCTTCTGTCAACAGGCCAAAACTTGTTTTTATTTCAACGGGCTTTTAGAATTGATGGAGTTTAGCAAAGGGCTGCAGGTTCTGCATTGTCTTGCACTGTATAACTTCCAACTATGAGAAATTTTTATCAATTTTCTACCAGCTATAAGTATTTAAATATTTAAACATAGCTATCAAGAGGGGACATGATAGCCATGTTTAAATATTTGAACGGATGTCATATCGAATATTGTGCAAACTTGTTTTCTGCTGCTCCAGAGACCAGGATATGAAGCAATGGATTCAAGCTGTAGGAAAAGAGATTCCACCTAAAGATTAGGAAGAGCTTCGTGACAGTAAGAGCTGTTCAATGGTGGAAGACAGAGTGTGGTGGAGTCTCCTTCTTTGGAGGTTTTTAAGCAGAGGCTGAATGGCCTTTTGTTGGGGGTGCTTTGAGTGTGTGTTTCTGCATGGCAGGGGGTTGGACTGGATTGCCCTTGGGGTCTCTTCCAATTCCAGGATTCTGTTATTCCGAAACAAAAGGGGGAGACTGTATGTTTTCAATATGGTTAACAGCTTAAGTTGCCTTTCATGTTGTATGTTGGGTTGTATTTAATTGCAATATTTTCAATGCGTAAGTCACCTTGAGTCCCATTCTCACTCTTGGAAAAAATGTCAGGGTATAAAGAAGGAGGAGGAGGTGGTTGTTAGATGAAATGATGTCAAATAAGCCTCTAAGGAAGTAGACCCAGGGCTCATTCTCACTATGATTTAAAGCAAATTACCAATCAGTTTATATGACCAGCGTTCTCATTTGAAACTGGTTCTGATCCTACTGTGATCAGTTCCAATCGTCATGAAGTGAGGCAAACGCAAAGACACACACAGACACACACACACAAATCTGCTCTTTCCTGACACTAGTTCTTTGGTGGTTCTTTTGAAAAGAATTGATTCTGGATCATGTTCAACAAGTGGGAATCTGATTCACAACATTCTGGAGGAGAGGGACTAATGGCAAAGGGGTGTTTACCATCCCTCCTCAGTTTTTGGTAGGTCCATCATTCCCCGTGCTGCCTTTGTGCTTGTGGTGTGACTTATGGGCGCATTAAAAAAATTCATAGAAGATTTGAATCATTGATTTTTTTGCAATTACTTGCCTTGCAAGTAGTTGCAAAAACCAATGAATTGAATCTTCAATCAATTAAAAAAAAAATAAAATCTATAAATGCCATGGAGCCTTTGAGGGTTTTAGCACAGTGCTCCTGGACCACTCTTTGGGGCAAGCACCTCCTGAGTGATACCCAGCCAAGAGGCCCAGTGTCTGACAGTGCCCTCTCACAACCCAGAGCCCGGGCTGTTGCTTACATCACTGATGATGCGCAGATGTTTGACATGCATCTCAAAGGGGTGCAAACTAGTGCTGATGACAATCGTTCCAAAAAAGAAGTGATTCCAAGGGATTAAGGAAAAGATCGTTTTCATAGTGGGAACAACAGACCTTTTGGAATTGATTTGTCAACACGGAGCGAAGGCGAATCCCAAACTGGTTTAAATGTAAGTAGAAATGAGCCCCCAGTTACAAAAGCTTCTTTTGCACAGTTAGTCTCAAGGGGTGTTACGAGATCCCTTTGCATACTGATATTCACTAACATGGCTATGTATTAATAATAAGTAATAATAAAATTTATTTATATCCCACTCTGCACTCAGGCAATTGGGGCGGCTTACAGCATTAATAATTCTACATATCATATCCCCCAACTCTCCCTCCCTTAAAATAGAACTAAACACTTTACAATTAAAACATGTTAAAAAGATCAATAACAATTTAAACAATAAATAAAAACAAAACAAACAACAATGGACAGGCAAACAGCAATGGGATTGGTCCATTACTTTCTCTCTTTGGTGGCTGGACATCTATTCAGGAAAGGCCTGCTGGAAGAGATCTGTCTTAACGTGGTTATATGATGGATCTCATGAATTATAATTGTATTCCACAAGCAGGATGCCAGAGCAGAAAATGTCCTCCCTTAGAAAACACAACCTGGATTGAATCAAAGGGCTATGAAGAAAATTGCAAATGTCTAGCTAATGTAAAAATGTCTGGCAAAAGGGACATGGTGGTTAGGATCGTAAAGATCAGCAGATTGGCAGTTTGAGACCCAGGTACTGTGTGACGGAGTGAGCTCCCTTCACTAGTCACAGCTTCAGCCAACCTAGCAGTTTGAAAGAATGTAAGAGTGCAAGTAGATAAATAGGTATAATCTCATTAGGAAGGTAACAGCATTCAGTGTAGTCATGCTGACCACTTGACCATGGGATCATCTCTGACAACTTTGGCTCCCTCAGCTTAATAATGGAGATGAGCACCACTGACAACCTTGTCAACCTTGTCAAAGGGGAAGCCTTTACCTTTATAGCTAATGTAAGTTGCACATTCCGACCTCATTCTCACTTACAAATAAATCGCTTTACAATCTGAATCAATGGATCGGTTAGGCAGTGGAGTATGGTTCACACTTCATTTGCTTCAAATGCATTTTCTTGCTGTAAAATAAAATAAAATAACCCACTTGTGGTTCACATTGATCAATGAATTGATTCAATTTAAACTGTTTCCTGCGGGAGTCTCTCAAAATAACCCACTTGTAGTTCACATTGGCAAATGGATTGATTCAATCTGAAGCATTTTCAATGGGATTTTTTTTCTCTGTCCATCACTGCAATCACATTTATGTACTTCTATATGAGGGTCAAAGGGTGGGCGAACACAGGTTGTTAATTTCTTCTTCTCCACCTGGCAACCCCTTATCACGTAATAGTAAATTGATTCTGATAAACATCTCATTCACACTGACACTGAATTGATTCATGAATTAGATTCATCAAATCAATTCTTGAAATCTATTCCTATCCACATCTGATTTGCATTTACACAAAATTGATCTATCCAAAAAGATGCAGGGAAAATAATCATCAAAAAGACGCAGGTTAAAGGGGTCTAGTGCTTAGCCCCCTGCTCTGAATGGCTTCAGCGATTCATTTTAAGTACAAACCAGAGTCATTTAAAACACTTCAAACCGATTTGCAAAATGGTTGAAAACAGTCAGAATGAGGCCTCCCTTAGAAAACATAATCTGTATTGAATCAAAGAGCTGCTCTAAAGAAGGGTAGACAAAGAGCAGTTGTTGGTCAACTGCAACTCCCAACAGGTCCAGCCTGCATAGCTAATGGTGAGCAATGTTGAGAGCTGTAGTTTGATGATTTCTGCAGGTCTATATGGTTCTCATCCCTGGTCTAAAATCCCTTGTATGGACATGAAATGCCTCTCAGGATGATAGAATTAGGTTGGTAGCTGAATGGAGGAATTCAAGATAGAGTCGTGAAGGTCAAACAAACAGGCTGAGGGAAGTTACAAAGGTTCAATTTTAACGCCTCTTGTGCAACTACAAAAAGACCCTGAGGTTTTGGAGAAAGGTTCTATTGAGCTCCAGACAAATGACAGGATATGAAATCCCTGCCGACCCGCTGAATTATCTATATGAAGTTGTTGATGAAATTGATATGGAAATAGCAATTAATTTGCTGACTGCCACTGAGATGGTAATCGCCTATTATTGCAATTATATCTGGATGGTTTCACCACATTTGGGACATGGCAACAATGTCAAAAATAATATATTACATCTGCATGCAAGGAGGTTGCTCGACAGATAATTAGTTTTTTGTAAAGACGGTCGATCTTTGTGACAATACCTGACGGCTGAGATGGAAGAGTCCAGGGTTCCCACACTGCCACTCATCTTCCAGGCCTCAGGCATGCTTTCTGGCCAAATATGTTGGAGGAAGAATAGCAACTCACATTTCTTTGCTGCCTCCTCCTCCTCCTCCTTTTATAGCTTGCCTTTCTCCTAATCTGAGACTCAAGGTGGCATTATTTTGAGAGGCTGTTTGTAGCAATTCCTTGGATCTGCGCGAAACCTCTTCTAAAGGCCTTTTAATACGGTTTGCTGATGTTGCTTTGTGGTTTGAAGGGCAATTCCCCCCCCCCCGTTCTTTTTTTTTAAGGGTTAAAAAAGTTTTAGTACAAAAATATTAGTTCTCTGATACACTCTAGCGAATCTCTTTAAAAAATGAATAGAAAGGAGAATAGAAATATATTATTAATGGCTGTAATTCTGTATTAGAAATAAAACAATTTGACACCACTCTAACCACCATGGCTCAGTGCTATGGAATTCTGGGTTCTGTAAGTTTTATGAGATATTTAGTCTTCTCTGTCAGAAAGCTCTGGTGCCCCACCAAACTAAAAATCCCAAAATCCATAGTATTGAGCTATGACAGTTACAGTGGTGTCAAACAGCATTATTTATAAAGTGTAGATGTAGCCTAATTTAACTTAATGTTGAACTAAATATCTTCCCCTGGATTTCTTCTTGAAAGTCACAGGACAAATGTTTGTCAGCCTAGAGCATTAAGCCAAGCCTTTTCCTACCACCCATGGCATTTTCCCACACCCCATCCTTTCCCAACCTCCTTGGGGGTAGTCTTGATCTTATTCCTGCTTGATTAAATCAATGTAACTGCCATCAACCAAAAATATTTCTTTTATGTGAGTGCCAAGGCAGGCCTTTTATAGAGTCCAGGAATCCCAGGAACAGTGGGATTCCTTCCACCTGGTTGATGGTTTTAACTCTGAAGTTATGATTTCCTGCATGGCAGAAGTGGGTTGGACTGGATGGCCCTTGTGGTCTCTTCCAACTCTATGATTCTATGATTCTAATGCTAGTGACACTGCTGCTGTTAAATGGGGGCTCTGGCAGTTAAAGTGGAATCAAATTGGTGTAATTTTTCACCATGGCTATATCCATGGATTTACCCTTGTGTTGGCTCACATGACATCCAACAGTTGATTCAGTGAGTCTACTCTATTTGGAACTAGCACAAGAATATCAGCCTCCAAAAGTCCAGTTCCGTAGGGTTCTTAGAGTTTCCTCCAGTTGCAAACATGATCTGCTCCTCAAAGCCTTTGCCCGTTTCTGTGTCAGCTGGCCTACAACTTCATTTGTCTGCTTCTCCTTCTCTTTTTCTTTGGGAAAGTGACAGTCCATTTTATTTCATTATCATCCCTCCCCATCTCTCTCTCCCTCTCCGTCTCTTTCCCTCTGCATTGCCTTCCCGTGTTCTCATTACCTATTTCCATATTGCCATGCCGACTCGTGCAAATGAAATGTGAATTTGATAAAGCTCCTTGGGTTACTGCAGTGCCAAAAAAGCAGCCTGAACATTAGGCCTTTTCCACCAATATAAAATTAAAGAAAGAAAAAAAGAAATTGCCCCCCCACTCCCCCTTACTCAAAAATGGGTAATTGATTTGCTTCCAGTGCTCCCACACAAAATGAAACCCTTCCAGCAATTACAGGCAGATAATGGACTGAAATTAAATAGTCTTTCTTGCTTTCTCTTTATCTAACTAGAGAGAGATTCTTTTTTTTTTTTGGAAAAAAAAATGAAGCCAGTGCATAGTAATCAGGAGTGCATTAGATATTCAGTTTTTGACTACCTGGGACATTAAAGGAAGCGTATCTAGCAAAGCCAATCTAAGCATTTTATTGTTAATTGTGTTAAACTGGTTTTGTAACTGCTGAATGGACAGAGAGAAAGACAATGGATTGCAGACACACAAGAATAAATACAGCAAACGTATTTTGAAATAAACGCCATCAAGTCAAATGCTCTCTGAGGCTGAGAAAGATGCAATGCTTCAAAGTCAAAGGACAACCCTTTGGCTCTTCTAGGGTACAGAAGCAATAAATACACCCGTGAGTGAAAGGTATGGCAGATTTATTAAGTAGCAGGTAAAATTTACAGATGCTAAATTGAAGCCTCTATCTAAAGCTTGGAGCAACTTGTGTCTCCAGCCAGCTGTTTGGAGCCCAGAAAAGCAATGGCAAATATACCCCAGGCCAATGCTATGCAGCCCCTTGCTGGATCTTGCAACAATGGATGCAAGCTGCAGGAAAAGAGATTCCACCTCAACATTAGGAGGAACGTCCTGACAGTAAGGGCTGTTCGACAGTGGAACACACTCCCTCGGAGTGTAGTGTAGTCTCCTTCCTTGGAGGTCTTTGAGCAGAGGCTGGATGGCCATCTGTTGGGGATGCTTTGATGGAGAGTTCCTGCATGGCAGGGGGTTGGACTGGATGGCCCTTATGGTCTCTTCCAACTCTATGATTCTATAATTCTATGATTCCATACCCCTCAATATTTCCCAGATGAAAACCTAGGCCACGTGTGGCCAAGCAACATCTGAATGTGGTCAAGGCAGCATAAATGATATCAATGAGGACGCCAGGAGAGGCTGTAGCAGTTTGCTTTGTCCTGAGCCTCCTGGGAAGGACAAGACTCTGCTCCCTCCTCACCTTTCCACTCCTCTGAGTGAACTGAGAGCACACTACGTTTCCATTTTGAACTCAGTTTGTAGCAATGGGAGTCAGCTGAGGACAAAGGAGGGAAGTGAGAAACCAGGGCATTTTAAAAGCAGCTGAAGAAGTGGGAAGACAGAGGATTAATCAGGACTGTCCCTGAAAAATTAGGACAACTGAAGGATATGAAAGAGTCCTAGGAGTTTATCACACGGAGGACGAATTGGTAAAATCCCATGCAGAAATGGGATTTTAAAATCCAAGTGTTGTTTGTCAGATGCATTGGTATGAAAGAGAAATAAGGTGAAAATAATCCAAACGGAAAGCTCCTTTGTACATTTGGAATTTAACAAAAGTAAAAAGGAGCTGGTTTTGATGTCTTTGAGTTTGGGTTATTTTTGCATTATTTCCTTTCACGCAAACATTGTCTGAAAAACATCCCACAAATGCAGGCTTTTTCAAGTTTCTGTTTGGGTTAATCACAAATGTTATCTGACGGTTTCAGTTTAAATGTAGTTTCTGCACTGGATTTGTCCTATGTGATAATCTACCTAGTTTTCTGCACTATCCATCCAATATAAGAAATTTGAGATACCACCTGGGTTGATTTCCCAAATATCCACAGTTATGCAGGGCAAGGCAGGGCAGGGCAGGCAAATACTCTTTTATCTCCTTTTTCCAAAATTGCAAATCAGGTGAAGTCAGGTCAAGAGACTTACCCAACCCCAGTGCAACCAACATCTCCTTACCCTGCCTCCTCAGGCAAATGGGTGGGCCAAGAAGGAGGAAAGAAAGAGGCAGAAGTTATTATTATATTTTATTATTATAATATTTATTTGTACCCTGCTTCCCCCCCCCCCCCCTAAATTGGGACTGAAAGAGGCTGACAGTCTAAAAACAAGTTGGGATGGCTGAGGCTTACATGGCCGCCCATTCCCATCCCTTGAATCATAGTTAGAGGAAGAAAATTGGCAGGGTGACCAGATGGCATCCTTTCCAGGATGTGTCCTACATTTTAACCTCTTGTCCAGGAGGAATTTCAAAATGCCCTCCATTTTGAGCATGACTAAGAAGCATGAACATACATTTATATGAGTATTTTGAGCTTTTATTAAGTAATGGCCCACATTTTTCTTGAATGTCCTGCACTTTGTGGTGCCTTGTCTTCCTTTGCAGTGATGACAGCTGGTCACTCTGAAAAGAGATTTTTCCAAATTCAAGCAGAGCAGAGGGACTATAGAGCAGGCTGAGCTGAGGGTCCGAGGGGGACTCAGATAAATGGTTTTGCAATTAGCACCCATGTCTGGTGTGGAGGGGTGCTAGCCACCCCGGATACATGCCAGCCAGTGATGGTGAGGTCAAGCTCTGGCAAGAGAAGATAGCAAAGAGCTGGGAATTGGTGGCAATAATTTATTTAAGCTTTCCCAATGCTTTTGAGAGATAGATATGTAGATCATCACAGGAGGCTATTAAGGAAACGTGCTTCACCAGAGGATGGGAGTGGAAGCCAAGTCATGGATTTAAAAATTAGATAAGCGCTGGGAAGGAGAAGCAAAGGAACAAAGGGCAGTCCTTGAAAGGGGGGCGACAAGGTTATTAGTGAGGTGATCTTCTGATCAGGATTGGGATCCAGGGGTTGTTCAACATATTTATTAATTCCAGATCCAGAGAGAGAGAGAGAGAGCATGAGTGAGAGAAGACTCAAATGGTGAGATGGAAGAAGCAGTGGGTTGGCAAGACCTGGTGCGGTAACTCATGGTGCCACCCTACCCCCATTGACTTCTTCCTATACTACACTATACAAAATACTTAGGAAGGTTTTTTTAGTACTAAAGTTACTCATAAATGGTAAATCCCGCATATCGGTGAATGTAACGGCAATAGTTGTGACACAGACAACTAGCAAAATAAAATTATACCTTTAAATTACAATATAATATGCACAGCCCAAATGTATCCATATGTGCATAGTTTCATGTGTTCAAAGATATAGCCATGTTAAGTCTGTAAAGTCAATATGTAAATAAAGAGTTCTTGTAGCACCTTCTAGACTAACCAAAAGAAAGATGTTGGCAGCCTGGGCTTTTGCAAAGAGGAGGAGGAGGAGGAGGAGGAGGAGGAGGAGGAGGAGGAGGAGGAGGAGACGATGACTTGCCCTTTTGGAAGCTGATATTTGATTTGACAGCTAACTATAATGAATAATTCTCAGAGATTGTGTGGAATCCTTTCATTCTCACAGAGCAGGGAGAAAATTTCTGAAAACATTTGTTCCTGCCCGTGACAATGAAATAAGCACAGATATGCACCCTTCTTTCAGAGCATTCAGAATGGGTCTTAACAGCCTTGGTTCTCATACCTCTCTGCGGGCAAAGTGGGTGATGGACAGACCTTTGCAACTGTGCTGTCCTTGGTTTGATGGGGATGGCTCCAAGCCAAGCTTTGAGTGGAAACTCCAACTCTAAAACTGCTGGTGGTGTTAAACCTCCAGCCAAGGGATGAGCGTAACGGCTCCCTCGCTAATCATCTCTTAATGAGGAAAGGTTGGGCCATGGCCCCAGTGCTGGCGGCAAAGCTGGCCTCAGCAGAATAGTCAAAGTCACTGCAAAGACCTTCCCTCCACTCCCCTCTCGACAAGGTTAGCCCCTTGTCCGGATGGCTGGCGGCCCCAGAGGGACTGGTTGCTTTGCCTGGCTCATTGCAGGGTCGTGGACTGCCTGCCATGCTAATTATCAATTAGGCCACCGACAAGCAAGCGGACAAGCCAAAAAGAATGGCCCTCCCCTGCCACAAGGTGACCTATCTTGCAACAGTCATCAGCTCACCAATCCACGTTCCTGCACCAGCTCCAGCTCAGAGCTTTAGAAAATGGGAAACGGTGCTCTTGGGGACTGCATCTCCCAGCATCCCTCCTCTGCTATCATGGTTTCCTCTTCCCTAGTAAGTCCAGTTACATCACAGCTGCCTGCTCATCCTGAGAACACCTTCTTGAGGCAAGGCCTAAAGATCAAAAGTGGGCTTTTTTGTATTATTGATTGTGGGGTTCTGGAAGTCATTGTCCAAAAAAGCAAGTTTCCATGCTCTGCTTGGAGGCCTGTATGGCAAAAGTGGGTAATTGTGTGGGAGCCAGGAGCCAGTTTCCCCCTATACTCCATGGGCTGCATCCTTCCAGGTCCAAGTACCTCAATTTTCCTCTTCAGTTCCTCTCAAAATGGTGACAAGAGCTGATGTGTCTCCATTTTGAGATGAACTGCAGGGGGAAATGAGGTATTTGGAGGTAATAGTCCTGACTGTGAGTGGACTGGGAGAATAATCCTTCCTTTTAATAGCCTGATTATTTGTTGTTGCTGTGTGCCATGAAGTCAGCTTTGACCTCTACATGAGAGACCTCCTCTGGATCTGGTAGTCCTTTCCTTACTCACGGAGAACCTCCAGTCTCAAACAATTATTTACTTACTTAAGGAGGACAAACAATTACAGATAGGGAGATGGATACAAGACCTTGCCTCAAAACCAGATGCAAACTCTGTCCACACATCTACTTGGGAAGTCTCATCAGAGGACCTAACCACATCACCGACAATACAAGAGGGACTTTCACTTGCCCATCCTTTCATGTGATATATGCCATCCTCTGCCAACAATGCCCTTCAGCACTTGCAGGCCAGTCCATGCATCAGAGGATGAATGGACATAAAATAAGATATTAAAACTGAGAATGCACAGTTCTCAGTTTCAGAACACTTCAGTCCTCCTGAGAATTTCATCTGTGGTCTCAGGACAGTAGCTCTTGGACAAAAATGCTGCAAAGGAAGACTGGAAAAAGAAACAGCTGAACTGGAATATATCCACAAACTGCAGCCCATCAACAGTGGGTTGAATGGAGACAATGGCTTTCTGGCACAGTACACATACGATAACACTGGTTAACCCTTCATGATGTGTTATGGGGTATTATGTCACAAGGATGCCCTTAGCCAGTTTGTCATACCTCCCTTGTGGGCTAAACAGACCAGCGATAAATGCCGGCATTGGGGTGGAGTGGGAGCATGGTGACTGCACGCCCCCTGACTGACTCCAAATCAATGCCAGCATCATGCTGACTGTCTGACCAGATGGCAGGTGGCATCACACTGTTTCTTTGGTGCAGCATTTAGATGCACTGCAACAAAGAAACCATAAAAAGCTGCTACCATGGTAGCAACAACACCTTTTTGCCGGTGCTAAAAGCAGCAGCATTTTGCCATTCTTTTTAGTACCGGCAAAGTGCTGGATCGGGGTCATGGTGTGTGGTTGCCATGGCCCCGATCTGGCAAGGAAGGAGGCAGCGCAGAACCACTCCAAAGGGGAGGTCTGTTTCGCCCCTTAGTTTACTTCCTCAGATGCATAGTGAACTGGTGCCCAGGAAGGATATACATATTGCCATACCCTTATCTTATATTGGATAAGTGGTGAAGTTTGTCAGTTTTTGGTACCAAATGAAACCCAGAGAGGTCAGGGATTGCAGCCAATTTCAGTGCAGAAGAAATCCACCCTTGGCTTCCTTCAACCATGTAGCTCCTGTGTCCTTTTGGCTAGGAAGGACCACTGTCCACAACAGACTGTGCCCTTTTTCTGTCTCATCATTATGCTCATTACAGCTGTTGAGGTAGCTTAAACCCAAGCACCAATGAGATGTGGGGGGAAAGGATTGAAATCCAGGCTGATTTGCTTGTTTGGCTCAGAAAGGAACTTGTATTGTGATTATGGTTCTCTCCAGAAGGCTTAACAAACAGCAGGAGCTGCTAAAGGAGTCTCAAAGGGGGAACCCCAAAGGTACCTCGCTCTTGTTTAGCAGGTTTATTAATGACTTGCACGCAGAGGTGAACAGCTTGTTAATTACACCCCACTGATTAAATTGGGCAGATCCCAAAATGAGAGAAGGAGGCTTTGGAGAGATAAGCAAGAAGAAGCACGAGATGTTCCAGATCAGGGATGCAGGGCCAGGAGAGTGACAGAAAACCTCAGCAGCAGCTGAGAAATGGAGAACCACTTGCTAGGCTTGGGGTGGGCAACAGAAGTGGGTTCAGGGGCCAATTTTCTGCCCCTTGGGCTCTCTCAGTGCAGCATGGACTGCCAAGAATGCCAGCAAGAAGCAACAAAAAAAAAAACCCACAAGTGGACAGAGTACCACCTTTGAATTTAGAAAACTGGATCCCCCCAATGTTAAACAGTGAGGATGGGCAATGCGACCTATTTAAAAGGTGAATTGCCATGCCTAGAAATTTTAAGGAGAGATGCACAATCCAGACAGCCCAGAGGGCCTTGAAATCAGTCTTGGGGGTTCACATGGCCACAGGATTGCATTTTCCCCTGTTCTTCATTAGGACATATACATTAGGACACAATTGTAATGTATCAGCCCCCCTTTAGTTTCCATGGGTCCTCACCAGAAAATCTGGGATTTGTAGTTTTGTGCACTAGGTGATCTTGGGCAAGTCATATTCATATTTAGAGGGTGGCAGTTGCATACCCCCTCTAAAGAAACTTGCCCCCCCCAAAAAAACCTCAATTGAGTCACCATATGACAGAATGACTTGAAATGACTTGAAGGCACATAACAACAACAACAAACAACAACAAGCAGAGTTTAGAATTATGTGCTGGAGAGATGCACTACTGTTGTTTAGGGATATGAACTAGGGAAGCCTACTGTATATACGAATGTATACGTCTAGAAATTTTAGTCATAAAATTGGCCCAAAAAACCTTGGTTGACTTATCCACAGGTCAATATAAATACTGTATTTTAACTCTTCTCTGAGTAGAGTGGTGAAAGGTGGGAACTTAGTCCATCCCAGGAGCACCTAAAAGAAGCACTGATCCCCCTCTACTCTCTCATCCTTACTCAGTCTTTAAAGTAAGTGGAAACAGTTATGCCTGCCAGTATTTTATGTTATTTGGCATCATTTCCTTTGCTTTGTCCTGTACATCCTTTGCCCATAAGTTTTATCCTCAACTTATCCACGGATCATATCAAAATCCATAATTTTGACTCCAAAACCTGACCTCAACTTATACATGAGGTTGACTTATAGTCAAGTATGTACAGTAACTACTTCCCCATACTACATATCCCAGAACTCCATAGGCTAGAGCCATGGCAGTTGCAGTAATGTCAAACTGCTCTAACCGTTTGGCATGGATGTACCCAGAATTATATACAGGAAGTTGAGGCTCTGACAGGCAAAACCAACTAACTAATAGCAGTAACAACAAATTGGCCTACCTCCTATGTGTTAGTCCCAGCTGCAACAAACCCAATGAATCAATTGTTTGGTCCTGGGAGCCTTGGGTCCAGTATGTCACTGGTCCAGACCCACTCTTTAGAGGGGCTGTATTGATAGAGAGGTTGTCTGCAGTGGTGTTATTAAGGGGGTGCAGTGGTGCAGCCCACACTGGGTGATACCCCAGAAGAGGGGTGATACCTAGTCAGGCCTTCCTCCTGTGTGCTGCCCTGTGCACAGTCACCCTGTGCACTCCATCCCTATGTGCCATCCCTGCACCCCCCATGTGTGTCACCCATCACTGTGTGCCATTCTCTACACCATCTCTATGCATGTACCGTCCGTATGCTCTCCCCCTCCTGTGATCCCCATATGTACTTCCTGCCACGCACTGTACTATCCTTTTCTTCACCAGGAAAAGGATGGGGCAGCATGGGGGAGGGAGCACATGCCACCCCAGAAGCCTCTCCCCAGAAGTCTGTTCCCCCCTGCACTGGGTGTCACCCTATGTGGGGACATCACTGGTTATCTGCACTGGCCAAGATACTCCCAGAGTAGCCTGCAATATTCTGGTCCCACAGCTGTCCCATTCCCCCCATGTTACCTTGGCTTCCATTTTGATGGTGCAGCAGCTGTCTGCACAACATCCCACTGTGCTACTCAGCACATCCACCAACATCGCTGCAGGTTCCTCACTTCCAAGGCCAGAATGAGGCAATCAGTAATGCTCTGAATAGGTCACCTGGTGGCCCAGGAGGATGCCCATGCAAACAGCTGCTACAGTGCCAAAATGGAGAGCTCCATATCTTCCTGGAAGATCCAGAGGAACAGATACTTTTTTTATTCTGTTGTAAGTATGCTTTGTCCCAGTTCTGGTGCAGGACAGGCAGGATGCCATCTGGACTGTCCACACCAGAACCAGGGTTTTAGGCTGTGCATCATCCAAACAGAACAATGCTAGAATTAGTAGAGGGAAACAGGCCTTTTGGTCTATGCAGAGAAGGCCAGAGGGACCTGTTTCAGCATTTTCAGCCTCCACCACAGTTGGCTCTGTTTAAGGGCAGAGGATCCAGACAGAAAATAAAGGAGTGGATAACGCCAGTGTTAGGTGGAGAAAACAGAAGAATGAAGGGAAGAATGGAGTTCCCGGAAGAAGAGAGAATTTCAGCTTGCCAAGCAACACCAGCTGAAATTCCCTCTTGCACACAGCTATTGAAGGTACAGGAGCCTTCTCCAGTTTTCACTCTGGCAACACCAGAAAAGCATCACTTGGAAAGCAGGTGAGCATCTGTCCCTCTGGAGCAAGCCTGTGTAGAGCAACCCCTGCATCTCTGCAAGGGGAGCAGAGTAACCTCCCCAACCATGTGGGAGCCACCCACCACATAGAGTTGACTACTGTATTTTTCTACCAAGACCACAAAAAATGCAAACGAACGAACGAACGAAAGAAAGAAAGGAAGAAAGAAAGCTACACAAAAAGGGAAGAAAAGTTGTGAGCACATTCAGCCACTTGGCAGGATTCAGCATCTGTTTGCTTTATGGGTGAAGATGAAAAGAGCTAAATATGTCTTTCAAATGTCTAAGCGCCGCCTCACGGGGCATACGGTAATAACTGGCAAATATTTGAAGGGTGGAAAGCTCCAAGCGATAGACAGATAGATGGTGGACAGCAAATAGCAAGAGAGATGCTGGAGTTTGCTAGGGCTGCAGGAGAGAGAGGGGGAGAGAGAGGAGGGAGGGAGGGAGGGAGGGAGGCAGGAAAAGAATATTTGCTATCCACATATCTACCTGTCATTGATCACACAGGCAGACAGGTGGGGAACCTTGGAAGAAAGCCACTCTGTCAACAAGGTGCATTGATGCTCAAGGAAAGGCAGAAGAGGCTCATAGATATGCAACTGAAAACAAGCTGTGGTGCCAGGAGTAGCAGGGTGGATGCAGGGGACTTATCTGCTGATAATACAGGAAATGGAACTGCTGCTGGCTGAAATATAGTATACAATGGGTTAAATTTTCATCAGCAAAGGGCTTTACAATTTAATGTACTCCAGCAAAGCAGCGCATGTGAGGTAGTCATGGAAGGGGAGCATTCACACTACACAAATATAGCTCTATATTCCACTTTAACTCCATGGCTGTATTTTCTGAAGTCCTGGATTGGTAGTAGATTGGTAATTTGGAAGATTGTAGAATCACAGCATCCTAGAATCTTATTGCATTAAAAGCAAACTCAGCAGGCAAATGAAGAGAAACACGTTTATCTTTCTCTCTTCGCATGACGTCAAAGCACTTTCCTTGTCTTCCAGTTGTAAAAGCATGGGAGAGGGTCATAAAAGTGTCTTCTTTGTCAAACTGGAAAAATCCATTTGGCAAAATGGATGTTTTTACCACTCTCTACAATACTTTTATGACTGGAAGAGAACGAAAGTGCTTTGATGTCATGTAGAGACAGAAAGATAAAGGATCTTCTCTATGTTTGCCCGCCAACTTTCTTTCTAATGCAATAAGGCTCCAAGAGTCAGAAGAGATTCCAAGGGCCATCCAGTCTGATCTGCCATGCAGGAAAACACAATTCTCCCTGTGACTGATGGCCATTGAACCTCTGTTTAAAAACCTCCAAAGGAAGAGACTCCACCACCCTCCAAGACAGCATCTTCCACTCTCTAACAGCTCTTAACCTCAGAAGGTTCTTCCTAATGTTCAGGTGGAATCATAGAATCATAGAGTTGGAAGAGACCACAAGGGCCATCTAGTCCAACCCCCTGCCATGCAGGAACTCCAAATCAAAGCATCCCCGACAGATGGCCATCCAGCCTCTGCTTAAAGACCTCCAGGGACAGAGACTCCACTACACTTCGAGGGAGTGTGTTCCACTGTCGAACAGCCCTTACTGTCAGGAAGTTCTTCCTAATGTTGAGGTGGAATCTCTTTTCCTGCAGCTTGCATCCATTGTTCCGCGTTCTAGTCTCTGGAGCAGCAGAAAAAAAGCTTGCTCCCTCCTCAATATGACATCCCTTCAAATATTTGAACAGGGCTATCATATCACCTCTTAACCTTCTCTTCTCCAGGCTAAACATCCCCAGTTCCCAAAGGCGTTCCTCATAGGGCATGGTTTCCAGACCATTTACCATCTTACTTGCCCTCCTTTGGACCCGCTCCAGTTTCTCCACATCCTTTTTGAATTGTGGTGCCCAGAACTGAACACAGGATTCCAGGTGGGGCCTGACCAAAGCAGAATAGAGTGGCACTATTACTTCCCTTGATCTAGACACTATACTTCTATTGATGCAGCCTAGAATAGCATTGGTCTTTTAAGCTGCCGCATCGCACTGTTAACTCATGTTCAACTTATGGTCTACTTGGACTCCTAGATACTTTTCACATGTAGTTTGTGTCGCCCATCCTATATCTGTGCATTTCATTTTTCCGCCCTAGGTGTAGAACTTTACATTTCTCCGTGTTGAATTTCATTTTGTTAGCATCGGCCCAGCTATCTAGTCTATTCAGGTCATTTTGAATTTTGACCCTTTCTTCTGGAGTATTGGCTACTCCTCCTAGTTTAGTGTCATCTGCAAATTTGATAAGTATGCCCCCAATTCTGTCATCCAAGTCATTAATAAAGATATTGAATAGCACCAGTGACAGAACCCTATGGCACCCCACCGGTCACTTCTCTCCAGGATGAAAAGGAGCCATTGTTGAGCACCCTTTGAGTTCGGTCAGTCAACCAGTTAAAATCCATATAATGGTTACCTTGTCTAGCCCACATTTTGCAAGCTTGGGCAATTGGCTTACAGACTGTAAACCATGTAGAGAGTGCTGAATTCACTGATAAGCCATATAGAAATGTAAATGTTATTGAATCCTTTGCTTCATGTCCTTATCTCTGGAGCTGCAGAAAACAAGCTTGCTCTTTCTTCAATGCTGGACTCTTCTTGGTTGGAGATTTTTGTACAGAGGTTGGATTGTCACTTATCAGAGATACTTTAGCAGAAGGCTGGAGAAAGTGGTTCCACAAATGTTAGAACTGAGAGTACTTAGAGTGTTGGCTCTGGGCTTGGGAGAACCAGATTGTGGTTCTGACTGAGCCATAAAATACGGTGGGTGATCTTGGGGCAACCTGCCTCCCTCACATTTTTGGCATGGGAATAAAGTGGAGAGAAGAGAGGCAAGAAATATGCATGATAAGAAAGTGTATCTCAACATATCAAGACATGCTATTCAATAAATGGTCAATCACTGTGATTTTTCATGTGGGGGATTGTGCAGTAGCAGTAATAGTACTAGTAGTAGTAGCAGTAGTAATATCTCACCTTTCTCCCAATCCTTAGAGAGATTTTTGTAGCACCTTTGAGAGTAACTGAAAGAAAGAAATTGGCAGCATGAACTTTCATAGACTTCAGTCTACTTCCTCAGATAGGCTGAAGTCTATAAAAGCTCATGCTGCCAATTTCTTTCTTTTAGTTAGTCTCAAACGTGCTACAAGATCTCTCTACGTATTGATTCTACAGACTAACACAGCTGTATCTTTGAATTCTTTCTCCCAATAATGGTGCTTAAGGCAACTAACAACATTTTAAATAATACAGGTTATAAAATCTATAAATGGTATTTGAAAGCATAAAATATACAATTAAAAACCATATATTAAAACCATTAAAAATACTGAAAATGCATTAAAACAGCAAAAATATAGACCCTTAAAAATGTTCAAAACTAGCACTGCACAGCATAAAGAGCTCGACCTCAGCTGTCTATAAACTGGTGTAAATAGTCTGTAAAACACAAAATGTATTTTCTATGCAAGATGTTGGATGAAAAAACAAGGGTCATTCTGTGTCCAAAGACATTTTTCCACAAGAAAGTTCGAGGAATGAAAAATCATTGACAAATCCACAGAATCTATTGCTGCTTTGTCCACAAAAGAACATTATTTTCTGTCTCTTTTTTCTTTTTCTTTTTTGCATGTGAAAATGAAATAAGCAAAGATTTATTCCCTAGAGGACAGCCATGTACATCAACCTGAGTACTCTGGCGGCATGGCAGGGTATTAATTATACAAACACACCCACCCTTAGTCTTCCCCAGCAGGCAAAGAGCTTTTGGTTTCAGCAGGCCTTTAATGTGAAAGCAGGGAAACTTTTTCCTTGGGTCATTTCATCTTTCTTTTTAAACATTGTATGTCTTTTAAATAGTTTCATATTGTTTTGTGTGATGGTTTTAATTGGCTTTACACATTTTATTCTGGTTTTTACTTACCCTTTCTGGGGGATACCTTAAGTCTCTCATTGGGAGAAAGGTGGCACACAAATAAAATGAATGAATGAATGAATATACAGTGGGCCCTTGGTATCTGCTGGTGCTTGTTTCCAGAAGCCACCGTGGATATCAAAATCTATGGATGTTCAAGTCCCATTAAATACAATGGTGTCCCTCATAAAAATGGCACAATCAAGGTTTGATTTGGGAAATTTATATATATTTTAAAGATATTTTCAAGCCCTGGAGCCCTGGTGGTGCAGTGGTCAAATGCCCGTACTGCAACTACTCACTCACAAACTGCAAGGTTGTGAGTTCAATACCAGCCAAGGGTTCAAGCTTGACTCAGGCTTGCATCCTTCTGAGGTCTCCAAAATATGTACCCAGCTTGTTGAGGCCAATTAGATAACACATTGTAAACCACTTAAGGAGTGCTTAAGTGCACTGATAAGTGGTATAGGTATGTACTTGGTATTACTATTGCTATGTAAATCCATGGATAAAGAATCTGTGGATATGGGGGGCTATCTGTACAGAAGCCTGCTCAAACTTTGAGATCTTTAGGGGAGATATTTCTTTTGATCCCACCACCATGACATGTGACAAACTGATAAAATGCAGACAAACTGGTAAAATGTGGGCTAGACAATGCAACTGTTAGGTGAATTTGTAATTGGTTGACTGGCCGAACTCAAAGGCTGCTCAACAATGGCTCCATTTCATCCTGGAGAGAAGTGACCAGTGGGGTCCCACAGGGCTCTGTCCTGGGTCCAATCAATGACTTGGATAAAGGAATAGAAGGCATGCTCATCAAATTTGCTGATGACAGAGGACAGAATCAAAATTCAAGATGAATTTAATAGACTAGAAAGCTGGGCCAAAGCTAACAAAATGAAATTCAACACAGAGAAATGTAAGGTACTGAATTTAAGGCAGAAAAATGAAATACAAAGATACTAATCACATTAACTGGAAATCAATATTGGATTCAAATAAAAGGGATACTAAAGTTATTAGATGAAATACAATTGAATATTTTTGATCAAAATGAATTGTTAGAAGAAATAATTTTAAAAAATTGAAGGTGGAAAAGGATTAATAGGAAAAATTTATAAGAGCATGTTATTAACCCAATTTAAAATGGTAGAGGGATTGACAATGAACTGGGAAAAAGATTTAATGACTGATACAGACAAAAATAAAATTTAGCTAAAATAAATTGTTAATATTAAAAATACAAATGTAAAAGAACAATGAATGAAAATGATTGGAAAATGGTACAGGACTCCACATCAATTAGCTTTTATAAATGATAGATTTCAATCAAAATGTTGGCATAGATGTGGAGCAAAGGGGATTTATATACACATGTGGCGGGAATGCCCTTTTGTTCAAGAATTTTGGATAGAGCTTAAGAAACATATACACATAATAATAGGTCTAAGGCTACTAAATAATCACATCAAGAAAGTCTTTTAATGAGGGGTACTAGACTTTTACCCTTGCTGTTTTGCTTTAAATATTTTTGAACAGGTTCACATTAGTTCTGTTTTCATTAAGGTCACTCCATGGCGCTTTTTTTTTTTTTTAAGAAAAACTCTTTTTATTAGAATTCAGAGACATCATCATGGTAGTCCACAATATTAGCATGCAAGGAGATCTTATATCAACTTTGAGACTAATTGAGCAAAAGAGGTTTGAGTATGAGTTTTCACAGACTTGGTCTACTTTCTCAGATGCATGGAGTGAACTAGTGCCCAGGAAGGATCTTCATAATCAGACTGTAGCAATAGACGTAAAAATACAAAATTTCTGGGTATGGTGATAAGGTGATTAGTTTTAACAATGGTCATTGAAGGACAAAGTCAGGAGGAAAGATGTTGCTGAGGTCAATGTAGATGGATGACCAAATGAATGCTGGAGGGAGTTTTGGTCTGTGGTCTGTGCAGGATGGGAGCCAGAAAGGAGATGTGATAAACTGGTAAATTAGCAGAAAGGAAGACTGGCATCTGTTCGTGACTTACACATGCTTAAGGTCCATTATGCATGCATTTTTGAGATTTTCGGGATGGAGGGAGGCATTGCAAAGCCTCCATATTCAGCTGAAGTTTCCAAAAACAGAGGGGCTTTTTACATTGGCAAGAAAGTGTGACATGAAGTTGCACTTTCCTTAATGCTTAGCAGCTAGACAGCAAGCCCCAGGTGTGCATTTAAAAAGTACAGGGCAGCTAGACTGAGGTTTTTTCTGTGGCTCAGCAACTACATGGGAAGCTGTCAAAACGCTACAAACACAGGCGGAGCAGCTACATGGGTGGCAAGGAACGCGACTTTTAGCCGCGCTTTAAACATTTTTTTCCCTTGCCGGCTGCGAATTGCGCAATTGCGCAGGTACATCATACAGTCGGAGCTTATCACATGGGGGAGTACAGGACCATTCCGAAAGAGGGAGAAAGTGAGGTCAGTTCGGAAATGCACGTGATTACGCACAAGCTCATCACACACAAGACAAGAGAGCATCTACACAAAAAGAAAATGCAGAGTCAATACGAAAGAATTCATCACATGTGAACATACTGGTCGGCTTTCTGTTGCAAATTAAGGCATCTTGGGAAATGGTAGCAAAGGCTCATGGGAGTTGTAGTCTGTGTTCTGTCAGAGCATTATATTGAGTTGTCTTGAGGTTTCAGCCCTCTGTCCAGGAGGGATTCCCATATGTCCTCCATTCTTGAGCAGAGGCCCCCCTTTTCCAAGTTGACTAGGCACGTCCTCCTTTGCCAGGACACGTCCTACTTTTCCAGCCTTCTTTTTGAAGAGGAAGCAGGAGGGCCAGGCGTGCTCTGGCCAGGCTCTGGGGGTCTCTTCCTGGCTCCTTCCCTCCCTCCCTCCCTCCCCGCTGCCTTCCTCCTCCCTTTGGCTGAGAGAGTGTGACTTGCAGGGAGGAAGGGCAGCGGTGGTGCTCCAGGTCCTCCTGATGCTGGGCCAGGGCAAGCTGGAAACAGGAGGAGGAGGAGAGGGACATGGGGCCCCTCTGCTGCCCTGCCTCCCTGCAAGTCACACTCTCTCAGCCAAAGGGAGGAGGAAGGCAGCCAGGAGAGAGCCCTGGAGCCTGGCCAGAGTGTGCCTGGGCCTGCCTTCTCCTCCCCCCTTCGGCTGAGAGAGTGTGACTTGCAGGGAGGCAGGGCAGCGGAGGTGCTCCAGGTCCCTCCCCTTCTCCTCCTCCTCTTGCCAGCTTGCCCTGGCCTGGCTGAGCGCCTCCAGTGCCCTGCTGTCTCCCTAGAAGTCACACTCTCTCAGCCAAAGGGAGGAGGTGAAGGAAGGTGCAGGAGCACTCTGGCCGGGCTCTGAAGGTCTCTTCTTGTCTTGGCACCTTCCCTCCCTCCGCACTTGTATCACTAACTTTAAATGGGTGCTTTAAAGAGACAGAGCCCCATTTAACTGTGCAACTACAGTGGTCCCCCGCCTTACGAATCCCCCGGGTTACGAAAACCCCGGGATCCGAAGGCTGCGGGACCGCCATTGTATCCCCCGGGATCCGAAAGATCCCCCGGGATACGAAGAAAAAAAGCCGAAAAAAGCCGCGCGGCCCCTTTAAATGGCCGCGCGGTCCCTCCGCGAAAGCGGTCCCCCGGGTAATGAAAGCTTCCGGGTTACGAAGGTAATCCCGGAACGGATTACCTTCGTAACCCGGGGGACCAGTGTACACCTTAGCCTTTAGATGCAATAGCAATGTTGCACCCTTTTTAAAAAAGTAGTGGGGAAATCAAACTACTTTTTAAAGGCACTTCTTCTCCCTTAAAACTCCAAAATAGTGTTTTCATGGCACACTTTCCATTTTTCTCATCTAAAGGCTGGGCTTTCATGCAGCCTTCAACACACCTCTTTTTGCCAATGTAAAATGGGCCAGCTCCTTTTTAAAGCACTTCTTCTCCCTTAAAACTCCAAAATAGTGTTTTCATGGCACACTTTCCCTTTTTCTCATCTAAAGGCTGGGCTTTCATGCAGCCTTCAACACACCTCTTTTTGCCAATGTAAAATGGGCCAGAGTTACTCATGTGGCACTTCATGTCACATTGTATATTGTGCATTGAATTCTTGGTTGCACATTGTTTCTCCTTGTGCATTGCTCAGCAAGGCATGATGCTCATTTTGTTGTGTGGTGTCACAGTTCTTGATCATGATGGCAAAATGCAACAGATATATACCCTCTTGAACAAAAAGTAACACTTCATCTGTTCCATGCAGCATTTTGGCCATTTTTTAAATTTATTTTTTGCTTGCATTCTGTTTTAATGTGGATTATGAGCTATGATGGTTCTCATATTGGGGGAAACAGTGGGATACATATGCTTTTGTTATTTCCATTATCAACTTTTCTCTCTTTCTGGGGTACACTGCAATCTTATTGTGCATCTGCACTCTAGAAATAATGCAGTTTGACACCACTTTAACTGCCATCTGTCGGAGATGCTTTGATTGGGAGTTCCTGCATGGCAGAGGGTTGGACTGGATGGCCCTTGTGGTCTCTTCCAACTCTAAATTTCTATGATTCTATGATTCTATGATTCTATGCCATGGCTCAATGATACGGAATCCTGGGAATTGTAGTTCTTATGAGGCATCAGTACTCTTTGGCAGAGAATGATAAAGACTGGGCAAAACTACACGTCCCAAGATCCGACATGATGGAGTTATAATACTTAGTGCTACCAAACTGCATTATTTCTATATTGTCTCTCTTTCTGGCTTTTCTTCGCTAATGAAGATTCAGGAAGGACTCATGATCCCAGGCTTTCTCCTAGCGTGTTGATGACTAAAAAGGCCGATCCGAGATAAGCAAGTCCGGATACAGAAAGCACAGCAGAAAGTCTCCTTGGGTGATGTTTCCAAGTTGTGGTTCTTTCTGGTTGTCGTTTCTCTTCGAGACTCATTCGGCGTGAGTTCTCGAAAGAGGCTGCAGCATTGTGGAGAGTGCCTTGTCTCCATGCCTCCCAATGTGAGGCCAGGGCAGACCATTGTTGGTGATCAATTTGGCCGAGCTTGAGATGTTGTTTCAGGGAGTCCTTGTATCTCTTCTATATTGTAGATGCATTCCAAATAGCACAGATTTATGGCTAGACGGCTGATGCATGCTTCTTGACTGTGGTTCAAGGAGGGTATGTTAGGTGCTTCTAGCTGTCTTTAGGGTCCTTTTTAGAGCTGTGACTCTTTGAGCTTCTGCACAGGCCAAGCAGGGAAGGGAATCTCCATTTGTGCTCAAAATTCCACCCTTCTCTTCAGAGAGGCTAATTCGTCTCTTGGCCATTTAGTGGCATTTGTCATCTCCCAAGTGCTTAACAAGCATTAAAAATACATCACACGCAATCTCCTCTGCTCCAGTAAATACAGAGTTCCTTCCTCTTTGTCCTTTTCAAGATCCGACGATCCTCTCCCCCCTGTAGAAAAAGAATCCCTACTCTTTGATCTCCTTAAGAAAGGAAACTCTATAAAAGCACTATCAACCACTTTGCCATCCAGCACTCTAATACTTTAAGCCCCCAGAGGCCAGGAGTGAACACACCATGCAAAGGAGAGACCGTCTAATAACCAGAGATACTGAAAAAATTCCAGAATGAGTGGATAAATAGGATGAGAGGGCATGGGCATTCTTGGAGGCAGGATCCTGTGCTGGAAGGTAGACCAGGGAGGGAATGGTGCTCAATGGCTGGAGCACCTCCTCTGTATGCAAGAGGTCTCAGGTTCACTCTCCTATTAAGAGGCCATAAGAATATTCTTGTAAATTGTTTTAATATAATAATAATAATAATAATAATAATAATAATAAATTTTATTTATACCCCGCTCTTCAGCCAAAGCTATCAGAGCGGCTTACAATTTGTTAATTAGACAATTAACTCCCCTCAAGATGGTGGTTGAAGGGAGGGCTCTTCTTGCTTCCAGCAGGAGGTGGCCTGCCTTTCTCTCCCCTCAAGATGGTGGTTGAAGGGAGGGCTCTTCTTGCTTCCAGCAGGAGGTGGCCTGCCTTTCTCTCCCCTCAAGATGGTGGTTGAAGGGAGGGCTCTTCTTGCTTCCAGCAGGAGGTGGCCTGCCTTTCTCTCCCCTCAAGATGGTGGTTGAGGGGAGGGCTCTTCTTGCTTCCAGCAGGAGGTGGCCTGCATCTCTCTCCCCTCAAGATGGTGGTTGAAGGGAGGGCTCTTCTTGCTTCCAGCAGGAGGTGACCTGCCTTTCTCTCCCCTCAAGATGGTGGTTGAAGGGAGGGCTCTTCTTGCTTCCAGCAGGAGGTGACCTGCCTTTCTCTCCCCTCAAGATGGTGGTTGAAGGGAGGGCTCTTCTTGCTTCCAGCAGGAGGTGACCTGCCTTTCTCTCCCCTCAAGATGGTGGTTGAAGGGAGGGCTCTTCTTGCTTCCAGCTGGAGGTGGCCTGCATCTCTCTCCCCTCAAGATGGTGGTTGAAGGGAGGGCTCTTCTTGCTTCCAGCAGGAGGTGGCCTGCCTTTCTCTCCCCTCAAGATGGTGGTTGAAGGGAGGGCTCTTCTTGCTTCCAGCAGGAGGTGGCCTGCCTTTCTCTCCCCTCAAGATGGTGGTTGAAGGGAGGGCTCTTCTTGCTTCCAGCAGGAGGTGGCCTGCCTTTCTCTCCCCTCAAGATGGTGGTTGAGGGGAGGGCTCTTCTTGCTTCCAGCAGGAGGTGGCCTGCATCTCTCTCCCCTCAAGATGGTGGTTGAAGGGAGGGCTCTTCTTGCTTCCAGCAGGAGGTGACCTGCCTTTCTCTCCCCTCAAGATGGTGGTTGAAGGGAGGGCTCTTCTTGCTTCCAGCAGGAGGTGACCTGCCTTTCTCTCCCCTCAAGATGGTGGTTGAAGGGAGGGCTCTTCTTGCTTCCAGCTGGAGGTGGCCTGCATCTCTCTCCCCTCAAGATGGTGGTTGAAGGGAGGGCTCTTCTTGCTTCCAGCAGGAGGTGGCCTGCCTTTCTCTCCCCTCAAGATGGTGGTTGAGGGGAGGGCTCTTCTTGCTTCCAGCAGGAGGTGGCCTGCATCTCTCTCCCCTCAAGATGGTGGTTGAAGGGAGGGCTCTTCTTGCTTCCAGCAGGAGGTGACCTGCCTTTCTCTCCCCTCAAGATGGTGGTTGAAGGGAGGGCTCTTCTTGCTTCCAGCAGGAGGTGACCTGCCTTTCTCTCCCCTCAAGATGGTGGTTGAAGGGAGGGCTCTTCTTGCTTCCAGCTGGAGGTGGCCTGCATCTCTCTCCCCTCAAGATGGTGGTTGAAGGGAGGGCTCTTCTTGCTTCCAGCAGGAGGTGGCCTGCCTTTCTCTCCCCTCAAGATGGTGGTTGAAGGGAGGGCTCTTCTTGCTTCCAGCAGGAGGTGGCCTGCATCTCTCTCCCCTCAAGATGGTGGTTGAAGGGAGGGCTCTTCTTGCTTCCAGCAGGAGGTGGCCTGCCTTTCTCTCCCCTCAAGATGGTGGTTGAAGGGAGGGCTCTTCTTGCTTCCAGCAGGAGGTGGCCTGCCTTTCTCTCCCCTCAAGATGGTGGTTGAAGGGAGGGCTCTTCTTGCTTCCAGCAGGAGGTGGCCTGCATCTCTCTCCCCTCAAGATGGTGGTTGAAGGGAGGGCTCTTCTTGCTTCCAGCAGGAGGTGGCCTGCCTTTCTCTCCCCTCAAGATGGTGGTTGAAGGGAGGGCTCTTCTTGCTTCCAGCAGGAGGTGGCCTGCCTTTCTCTCCCCTCAAGATGGTGGTTGAAGGGAGGGCTCTTCTTGCTTCCAGCAGGAGGTGGCCTGCCTTTCTCTCCCCTCAAGATGGTGGTTGAGGGGAGGGCTCTTCTTGCTTCCAGCAGGAGGTGGCCTGCATCTCTCTCCCCTCAAGATGGTGGTTGAAGGGAGGGCTCTTCTTGCTTCCAGCAGGAGGTGACCTGCCTTTCTCTCCCCTCAAGATGGTGGTTGAAGGGAGGGCTCTTCTTGCTTCCAGCAGGAGGTGACCTGCCTTTCTCTCCCCTCAAGATGGTGGTTGAAGGGAGGGCTCTTCTTGCTTCCAGCTGGAGGTGGCCTGCATCTCTCTCCCCTCAAGATGGTGGTTGAAGGGAGGGCTCTTCTTGCTTCCAGCAGGAGGTGGCCTGCCTTTCTCTCCCCTCAAGATGGTGGTTGAAGGGAGGGCTCTTCTTGCTTCCAGCAGGAGGTGGCCTGCCTTTCTCTCCCCTCAAGATGGTGGTTGAAGGGAGGGCTCTTCTTGCTTCCAGCAGGAGGTGGCCTGCCTTTCTCTCCCCTCAAGATGGTGGTTGAGGGGAGGGCTCTTCTTGCTTCCAGCAGGAGGTGGCCTGCATCTCTCTCCCCTCAAGATGGTGGTTGAAGGGAGGGCTCTTCTTGCTTCCAGCAGGAGGTGACCTGCCTTTCTCTCCCCTCAAGATGGTGGTTGAAGGGAGGGCTCTTCTTGCTTCCAGCAGGAGGTGGCCTGCCTTTCTCTCCCCTCAAGATGGTGGTTGAAGGGAGGGCTCTTCTTGCTTCCAGCAGGAGGTGGCCTGCCTTTCTCTCCCCTCAAGATGGTGGTTGAAGGGAGGGCTCTTCTTGCTTCCAGCAGGAGGTGGCCTGCCTTTCTCTCCCCTCAAGATGGTGGTTGAAGGGAGGGCTCTTCTTGCTTCCAGCAGGAGGTGGCCTGCCTTTCTCTCCCCTCAAGATGGTGGTTGAAGGGAGGGCTCTTCTTGCTTCCAGCAGGAGGTGGCCTGCCTTTCTCTCCCCTCAAGATGGTGGTTGAAGGGAGGGCTCTTCTTGCTTCCAGCAGGAGGTGGCCTGCCTTTCTCTCCCCTCAAGATGGTGGTTGAGGGGAGGGCTCTTCTTGCTTCCAGCAGGAGGTGGCCTGCATCTCTCTCCCCTCAAGATGGTGGTTGAAGGGAGGGCTCTTCTTGCTTCCAGCAGGAGGTGACCTGCCTTTCTCTCCCCTCAAGATGGTGGTTGAAGGGAGGGCTCTTCTTGCTTCCAGCAGGAGGTGACCTGCCTTTCTCTCCCCTCAAGATGGTGGTTGAAGGGAGGGCTCTTCTTGCTTCCAGCTGGAGGTGGCCTGCATCTCTCTCCCCTCAAGATGGTGGTTGAAGGGAGGGCTCTTCTTGCTTCCAGCAGGAGGTGGCCTGCCTTTCTCTCCCCTCAAGATGGTGGTTGAAGGGAGGGCTCTTCTTGCTTCCAGCAGGAGGTGGCCTGCCTTTCTCTCCCCTCAAGATGGTGGTTGAAGGGAGGGCTCTTCTTGCTTCCAGCAGGAGGTGGCCTGCCTTTCTCTCCCCTCAAGATGGTGGTTGAGGGGAGGGCTCTTCTTGCTTCCAGCAGGAGGTGGCCTGCATCTCTCTCCCCTCAAGATGGTGGTTGAAGGGAGGGCTCTTCTTGCTTCCAGCAGGAGGTGACCTGCCTTTCTCTCCCCTCAAGATGGTGGTTGAAGGGAGGGCTCTTCTTGCTTCCAGCAGGAGGTGACCTGCCTTTCTCTCCCCTCAAGATGGTGGTTGAAGGGAGGGCTCTTCTTGCTTCCAGCTGGAGGTGGCCTGCATCTCTCTCCCCTCAAGATGGTGGTTGAAGGGAGGGCTCTTCTTGCTTCCAGCAGGAGGTGGCCTGCCTTTCTCTCCCCTCAAGATGGTGGTTGAGGGGAGGGCTCTTCTTGCTTCCAGCAGGAGGTGGCCTGCATCTCTCTCCCCTCAAGATGGTGGTTGAAGGGAGGGCTCTTCTTGCTTCCAGCAGGAGGTGACCTGCCTTTCTCTCCCCTCAAGATGGTGGTTGAAGGGAGGGCTCTTCTTGCTTCCAGCAGGAGGTGACCTGCCTTTCTCTCCCCTCAAGATGGTGGTTGAAGGGAGGGCTCTTCTTGCTTCCAGCTGGAGGTGGCCTGCATCTCTCTCCCCTCAAGATGGTGGTTGAAGGGAGGGCTCTTCTTGCTTCCAGCAGGAGGTGGCCTGCCTTTCTCTCCCCTCAAGATGGTGGTTGAAGGGAGGGCTCTTCTTGCTTCCAGCAGGAGGTGGCCTGCATCTCTCTCCCCTCAAGATGGTGGTTGAAGGGAGGGCTCTTCTTGCTTCCAGCAGGAGGTGGCCTGCCTTTCTCTCCCCTCAAGATGGTGGTTGAAGGGAGGGCTCTTCTTGCTTCCAGCAGGAGGTGGCCTGCCTTTCTCTCCCCTCAAGATGGTGGTTGAAGGGAGGGCTCTTCTTGCTTCCAGCAGGAGGTGGCCTGCATCTCTCTCCCCTCAAGATGGTGGTTGAAGGGAGGGCTCTTCTTGCTTCCAGCAGGAGGTGGCCTGCCTTTCTCTCCCCTCAAGATGGTGGTTGAAGGGAGGGCTCTTCTTGCTTCCAGCAGGAGGTGGCCTGCCTTTCTCTCCCCTCAAGATGGTGGTTGAAGGGAGGGCTCTTCTTGCTTCCAGCAGGAGGTGGCCTGCATCTCTCTCCCCTCAAGATGGTGGTTGAAGGGAGGGCTCTTCTTGCTTCCAGCAGGAGGTGACCTGCCTTTCTCTCCCCTCAAGATGGTGGTTGAAGGGAGGGCTCTTCTTGCTTCCAGCAGGAGGTGGCCTGCCTTTCTCTCCCTTCAAGATGGTGGTTGAAGGGAGGGCTCTTCTTGCTTCCAGCAGGAGGTGGCCTGCATCTCTCTCCCCTCAAGATGGTGGTTGAAGGGAGGGCTCTTCTTGCTTCCAGCAGGAGGTGGCCTGCCTTTCTCTCCCCTCAAGATGGTGGTTGAAGGGAGGGCTCTTCTTGCTTCCAGCAGGAGGTGACCTGCCTTTCTCTCCCCTCAAGATGGTGGTTGAAGGGAGGGCTCTTCTTGCTTCCAGCAGGAGGTGGCCTGCCTTTCTCTCCCTTCAAGATGGTGGTTGAAGGGAGGGCTCTTCTTGCTTCCAGCAGGAGGTGGCCTGCCTTTCTCTCCCCTCAATATGGTGGTTGAAGGGAGGGCTCTTCTTGCTTCCAGCAGGAGGTGGCCTGCATCTCTCTCCCCTCAAGATGGTGGTTGAAGGGAGGGCTCTTCTTGCTTCCAGCAGGAGGTGGCCTGCATCTCTCTCCCCTCAAGATGGTGGTTGAAGGGAGGGCTCTTCTTGCTTCCAGCAGGAGGTGGCCTGCATCTCTCTCCCCTCAAGATGGTGGTTGAAGGGAGGGCTCTTCTTGCTTCCAGCAGGAGGTGGCCTGCCTTTCTCTCCCCTCAAGATGGTGGTTGAAGGGAGGGCTCTTCTTGCTTCCAGCAGGAGGTGGCCTGCCTTTCTCTCCCTTCAAGATGGTGGTTGAAGGGAGGGCTCTTCTTGCTTCCAGCAGGAGGTGGCCTGCCTTTCTCTCCCCTCAAGATGGTGGTTGAAGGGAGGGCTCTTCTTGCTTCCAGCAGGAGGTGGCCTGCCTTTCTCTCCCCTCAAGATGGTGGTTGAAGGGAGGGCTCTTCTTGCTTCCAGCAGGAGGTGGCCTGCCTTTCTCTCCCCTCAAGATGGTGGTTGAAGGGAGGGCTCTTCTTGCTTCCAGCAGGAGGTGGCCTGCCTTTCTCTCCCCTCAAGATGGTGGTTGAAGGGAGGGCTCTTCTTGCTTCCAGCAGGAGGTGGCCTGCCTTTCTCTCCCCTCAAGATGGTGGTTGAAGGGAGGGCTCTTCTTGCTTCCAGCAGGAGGTGGCCTGCCTTTCTCTCCCCTCAAGATGGTGGTTGAAGGGAGGGCTCTTCTTGCTTCCAGCAGGAGGTGGCCTGCCTTTCTCTCCCCTCAAGATGGTGGTTGAAGGGAGGGCTCTTCTTGCTTCCAGCAGGAGGTGACCTGCCTTTCTCTCCCCTCAAGATGGTGGTTGAAGGGAGGGCTCTTCTTGCTTCCAGCAGGAGGTGGCCTGCCTTTCTCTCCCTTCAAGATGGTGGTTGAAGGGAGGGCTCTTCTTGCTTCCAGCAGGAGGTGGCCTGCATCTCTCTCCCCTCAAGATGGTGGTTGAAGGGAGGGCTCTTCTTGCTTCCAGCAGGAGGTGGCCTGCCTTTCTCTCCCCTCAAGATGGTGGTTGAAGGGAGGGCTCTTCTTGCTTCCAGCAGGAGGTGGCCTGCCTTTCTCTCCCCTCAAGATGGTGGTTGAAGGGAGGGCTCTTCTTGCTTCCAGCAGGAGGTGACCTGCCTTTCTCTCCCCTCAAGATGGTGGTTGAAGGGAGGGCTCTTCTTGCTTCCAGCAGGAGGTGGCCTGCCTTTCAATCCCCTCAAGATGGTGGTTGAAGGGAGGGCTCTTCTTGCTTCCAGCAGGAGGTGACCTGCCTTTCTCCCCCCTCAAGATGGTGGTTGAAGGGAGGGCTCTTCTTGCTTCCAGCTGGAGGTGGCCTGCCTTTCTCTCCCCTCAAGATGGTGGTTGAAGGGAGGGCTCTTCTTTCTTCCAGCAGGAGGTGGCCTGCCTTTCTCTCCCCTCAAGATGGTGGTTGAAGGGAGGGCTCTTCTTGCTTCCAGCAGGAGGTGGCCTGCCTTTCTCTCCCCTCAAGATGGTGGTTGAAGGGAGGGCTCTTCTTTCTTCCAGCAGGAGGTGGCCTGCCTTTCTCTCCCCTCAAGATGGTGGTTGAAGGGAGGGCTCTTCTTGCTTCCAGCAGGAGGTGGCCTGCCTTTCTCCCCCCTCAAGATGGTGGTTGAAGGGAGGGCTCTTCTTGCTTCCAGCTGGAGGTGGCCTGCCTTTCTCTCCCCTCAAGATGGTGGTTGAAGGGAGGGCTCTTCTTTCTTCCAGCAGGAGGTGGCCTGCCTTTCTCTCCCCTCAAGATGGTGGTTGAAGGGAGGGCTCTTCTTGCTTCCAGCAGGAGGTGGCCTGCATCTCTCTCCCCTCAAGATGGTGGTTGAAGGGAGGGCTCTTCTTGCTTCCAGCAGGAGGGGAAATATTAACAAGGAATAGCTGAGGGGAATTATTAACAAGGAATTCTTGAGGATGGTCTGCACATTTTATGCAAATTTGTGCAGATTTTCGCACCTTCAAATCAACTCCAATAGTCTTTACTTCATCCCTGCCTGTTCACATCTATGTGTTTTCTGTTGGCCATACACAGCACCATTATTTTGTGTGTGTGTGTGTGCGCGTAAATCACAGGATGGGGACATACATACATCCGCTTCTGTTGCCATCTATCACTCCATTTCTCGTCTCAACAGGTTAGCATCATATTTTTCTCCAACTGCATAGAATCATAGAATCATAGAGTTGGAAGAGACCACAAGGGCCATCCAGTCCAACCCCCCTCTGCCATGCAGGAACTCCAAATCAAAGCATCCCTGACAGATGGCCATCCAGCCTCTGCTTAAAGACCTCCAAAGAAGGAAACTCCACTACACTCCGAGGAAGGAGTGTGTTCCACGGTCAAACAGCCCTTACTGTCAGGAAATTCCTCCTAATGTTGAGGTGGAATCTCTTTTCCTGCAGTTTGCATCCACTGTTCCGCTTCCTAGTCTCTGCAGCAGCAGAAAACAAGCTTGCTCCCTCCTCAATATGACATCCCTTCAAATATTGAACAGGGCTATCATATCACCTCTTAACCTTCTCTTCTCCAGGCTAAACATCCCCAGCTTCCTAAGGCAGTACTCATAGGGCATACTTGGTTATTGTATGCTACAAAGTTTTCTGAAAAATAGGAGCTTTATTCATCTCTTCTCTCCTCACTTTGTGCTTGAAATCTGAGAGAACCAGGTGCACTCCCTTCTCCCTGGCACTGGGTGAGATGGCAAAGCAGTGGCATCACTGAGGGGTCTGAGGGGTGCAGACCCCACCAGGTGACACTCTAGAGAAGGGGCGAGACCTAGTTGGGCTTTCCTCCCCATTCAATTCAGGAGGGGTGAATGCACACCCTTCCCAGGTGCTCCATCACAGGGCTTTCTCCCTGGGGAGGAAGCCCAGTGATGGGATGAAGGTGCATCGTTCCTTCTGACACCTCCACACCAGGTGACACTGTAGGTAGTGACTCCACTGGGGGAAAGAGTTAATAACTGGGGGAAGAGAAGAGGGATGGAGATGTTGCTAGGATCACTCCAGCTTCCTCCTGTCAAAGCGAAGGAGCAAAGCATCATGGATGCAAGCTCCAGGACAATGGACAATGGATGCAAGCTCCAGGAAAAGAGATTCCACCTCAACATTAGGAGGAACTTCCTGACAGTAAGGGCTGTTCGACAGTGGAACACACTCCCTCGGAGTGTAGTGGAGTCTCTGTCCTTGGATGGCCATCTGTCGGGGATGCTTTGATGGAGAGTTCCTGCATGGCAGAATGGGGTTGGACTGGATGGCCCTTGTGGTCTCTTCCAACTCAATGATTCTATGATTCTATATTTCCTCCACAGCTAGGGACCTTTAACTATTTAAATGCCCATTGCCTTTGAAATTGGGAGGGAGGGATGGAAACTGAATACCAGTTTCAATTACAGTTTACAGTGTGCAATTTACAATTGGATGTAAAATGCCTAGGAGAACAGGCAAACCCTGTATCTATGATGGCAAACCTTTTAGTGACCGAGTGCCCAAACTCAAAGGCCTTCCTGCATCAGGTGTTACCCAGTGCTTGGGGGTGGGACTTCTGGGTGAGGGAGGACTTCTGCCTTCCAGGGTGGGACTTCTGGGGACAGGACTTCCCCAGAGACGGCTGAAGACCTGGGAGGGCAGGGGGAAGAGCAAGAACAGGTGCACATCTGTTCCTCTTCTTTCCCTGCCCTCCCATCTCTCTGCATGTTCTCAGAAATGGCTTTGTGTGCAAGAGGGGGCACACGTACCATCAGTTCCCCACCATGGCCCTATATACACCTAAAATCAAAGAAATCTGTTAGCAGTAATGCCCAGCTGCCCACCTCCCCATCCATCTGTACATCCATCCTCTGCCATGCAAAGGCATTCGAAGAGGATGTTCACACAATCGATAATACACATCCTTCTGGATACTACAGTAAAAGGTGTGTTTCCTTTTTCTTTGGAGATAGAGAACTTTCCATTCCCCCCATTGGGCAAGTCACATGCTCTCAGCCTCAGGGAAAGGCAATGGCAAGCCTCCTCTCAACAAATCTTGCCATGAAAACTCCATCCTAGGTCCTTTGAAGTTCACTGAAACCCACAACAGATTCACCACCTTGTTAATGTAGGAGCCAGAGTAGCTGTTTGGTCCAGAACAACTGCTGTGTATTTTGACTTTGAGGGAGGGATGGGGGTAAGGACAATGTTGTAGGAGAATTTTCACCTGAGGGGAGGAAATCAACGGGGCTGAAGGTTTGGGGTATCCATCATTATAAAAAAGATTTCTGTAGAGAAAATATCCACAAACACCACCTAATAAATGCATTTTAATTAGAAAGTCTTTTTTGAAGCCTCCAAAACAGAAAATAACTTTCAAATGCAGTATGTGAAAGCTACTTTGAGTCCCCTGTGAAGGAAATGTGGGATCTAAATTAATTAATCAACCAATTAGTTAAGCAGATAAAATGTTCACATGGAAAATAGTCGTGTAAGCTAAACAGCTGTGATTAGGAAGTAAACGCACAACTTGTGAGTCATCTTACTATAATGCTTTGAACTGTTGGTAAAATCTATGCACCGTGACTTCTCTGGAAACCTGTGGAGAAACTGTCCACTTGAATAAATTACTGTCAAAAGCCAAGACTACTCAATTTTCTCTGCTCTGATGAAGCACTGAGCATCAGCATGCTGTCAGCACATGCATCAAAGTTGAGCATGAATTTTCTCGCACAGCTGTAGATGAACCTTGCAAATAGTGCATGCATAGAAAGGCTTCCTTGGCCATGAGCAATACTTTAGTAAGTTTATGAAGTGTTAGTACTGTGGTTTTGCAGCGTTCTACCATTTTTATATGCCTAAATGATGGCTGGAATTCACAACTGCAGTTAGGAACACATAACCTAGAGTTGTATGTTCCTAACTGTAAACAGCATTTCTTTGTAGCTTTTGTTGACAAATGTTAACAGTATTTGTAACTGATTTTTATTCATGATTCCAATGTATTCAATAGTGTAGGAGATACATACAGATTGTAAAAGTCCCTCAGTCTTGATTTACCAGGCACAGATTGCTGTGAGCAATTGGGACACATCAATTCCAGTCTCTCCTTCCCACACACAAACACAAGCAATCTCTGGTGTGAGGCAGAATTGTGACAGGAATCCTGTTTCTGACTGTCACTCCGGAGATCAATATTGTGAGAAGGTATGCAAAAACAACATTATTTTTTATTGCTGTTAACTGCCATTAAGTCAGCTTTGACTTATGGCAACCCATCACAAACATAGGAGGGATAATGGAGTGAACCAAAGAATTCCAGAAGAAAATCAGCATGTGCTTTATAGACTATAGCAAAGCCTTTGACTGCATAGATTGCAAATTGTGGAATGCTCTTAAAGAGATGGGAATGCCAACACATCTGATTGTTCTGATGAGAAATCTATAGTTAGGACAAGAGGCCACTGTCAGAACAGAAGATGGAAAAACAGAATGATTCCCAATTGGAAAGAGCTGAGGGAAGGCTGCATTTTGTCACCTGTCTGTTCAACTTGTATGCAGAAAATATCACATGAAAAGCAGCTCTAGACTCAGAAGTGGGTGGAGTGAAGACAGGAGGGAGGAATCTCAACAATCCAAGAGAAGTGAATGACACCATACTACCAGCAAAAACAATCATAGATATGGAACAATTAACTGAGAAAGGTCAAGGAAGAAAGTGCAAAGCCAGGCTTACTGATAAACATAAAGGCCCCATTCCCACTACATTTTGATTCGAAGTATGACGCGGGCTATATGACCCTCATTCACACTCGAATCAACTTCCGATCTTCATCGGATTGATTAGTGGAGGAAAGGACCGGGTTAAAAGCAAATAGCCTGGGCTTTCCTGACACTAGTTTTAAAGTGGTCTTTTTCGGAAAACATGATTCTGAAGCATTTCCAGTAAGTGGGAATGGTGGTCAGAATCGTGGTTTTGTTGTTGTTGTTGTTGTTGTTGTTGTTGTTTTTGGAAGGAGATATTGATTGCAAAATGAATCTTGTGCATTTGTGATCTTGTGCATTTATGATCTTGTGCATTTGTGATCAGTATAATGAAGAAAAAGAGAAAAAAAGGAAGGAAGGAAGGACCCCCCAGGAGCAAGTGTATGTGTTTTTTTCCCTTTTTCTTCATTATACTGATCGCAAGTGCACAAGATCACAAATGCACAAGATCACAAATTCACAAGATTGATTTTGTGATCAATACCCCCCAATAAAAAAAAAATTCCCCTGCAGGAAGGGGATGGGGCGTTAAGGGCTGTCACCTTACATGGCTGCTCCAGTGGGAACGACAAGCGTTCCGGCTAAGAAAGTGATTCCAAACAAGGTCCCTTTTCATAGTGTGGATGAGGGGCCTTTTGGAATCGCTTTCATAAGCAGAGCACAGCCCGGTTCCAATGCGGGTTTTTCCACAAGTGGGAATGGGCCCAAAGAAAACAAAAATAATAATCATAGAAGATCTACATAAATTCAACCTAGATAACAAAAGAAATCAAAATAATCAAAGATTTCCTCTACCTTTGGTCAAACATTGACCAGAATGGAGACTGCAGTCAAGAAATCAGATGAAAACTAGGAATGGGAAGGGCAGCTATGGAAGCGAAGATTATGAAACTGAGGCAGTTGTACTTTGGCTACATGGTGAGAAGGCACAACTCATTGGAAAAGACAACAATGCTAGGAAAGGTTGACAGAAATAGAAAGAGAGGCAATCCAGTCAGGAAAGTCACAGGAGTGAATCTGCAGGAGCCAAACAGAGCAGTGGAGGACAGGGGGTCTTGGAGATGTCTCATCCATTGGGTTGCCATGAGTCAGTGTCGACTTGAAGACAGTTAACAACAACAAATGAATGAGAGACCTCCAGGTCACCCTGACATTCACAAGCCTGGCTTTGCATATTCAGCATAGTGGCTTTCTTGACTAAATCTATCCATCAGGAATACAGTTTTCTTCTTTTCCTCTGGCCTACTATCTTACCAATCTTAATTGTCTTCTCTAGCGAGTCAGGACTTCTCATGATATGTCCAAAATACAACAGTCTCAGTTTAGTCACCTTGGCTTTTCAGGCTTGATTTGCTCTGGGACCCATTTATTGATCTTTTTAGCACTCTACCACAGTATCCACAAAATTTTCCTCCAGCACCACATTTCAAATGAGTTGACTTTCTTCCTAGCTGCCTTCATCACTGTCCAGCTTTTACAACCATACAAAGAAAATGGAAATACAATGGCATGGACACTCCTAACTTTCGTGTCCAGTGATGTAGCTTTACAGTTCAGGATTTTGTCTACTTCCTTCATAACTGCTCTTCCTAGTCTTAGTCTTCTTCTGTTCTCTTGACTGCTGTCTCCATTCTGATCAATGATTCAGCTAAGGTGTGGAAGATTGTGAATGAATTCATTGTGTCGATCATGTACTTTAAATATTATGTAAAACATCAGTTGCCTATGTCCCAACTGACTGAAAGGAGAACAAACCCCCATCACTTGCAACAGCTGCTGCCTGGTAGGTCAGGATGGGGAGGTCACTACTTAGCTATGCAACTAAGATAGTTACGTAACTACGTCAGACATGTAGAATTCCAGCCTATAGGCAGAATCCTGTATGGGATTTACATATGTGTAACCACCATAGTTATGGTGCTACACAGCGAATCCTGGCCTAACCCTTCAGTTCCCATTTACCAGGCAGCAGCTACTGTGGTCAATGGGGGTCTCTTCCCCTGTCAGTCAGGAAGTCTTCCATTTCCACTTTGTCCCATGAATGATGTCTTCCATTTCCACTTCCTCCCATGAGTGATGTCCGGCACAACAGGCAAAAATAGGGCCACTTTTACAGTTTTGCGCCAGAGACCACTTGCATGAGGGAGGTGGGTGGGAATTTTGTACGACAAGCAAAAAAATAGGACCCAGTTTTCCATTTTGAGCCAGAAATCACCTGCATGAGGAAGGTGGGTGGAATATCAAGTAACTGATTCCAGATCAATGGAGGAACAGACTTCCATCAATGACAGCAGCTGCTGCCTAGTACAGGGAGGTTTTCACAGTCCCTACACAGTCCTTAAACTTGGAGCTCTCTCTTTCTCCTCTGAAATATAGTCTACAGTACCTGGTGTTTGTTGATGGTCTCCCATCTAAGTACTAACCAGAGATAACCCTGCTTAGCTTCCAAAATGACATGGGATCAGGTATCTTTAAGATATCTGTGTTTTACAGGGGATACACAAGTATCATGAATATGTAACAGTCATGAGTACATAACTGCAGGTTATGCATTTATAACTTCCATACAGGAAACTGGTCAATATTTCTAAGTGTTCAACTGCAATGTTAGAAATTTGGGGACTGATGAGAAATTTCATGGGGGAGGGATTTTTTATTTGTGGAGGGGTCACTGCACCCCTGGGTTGGGTTCCCTTATCTGCAGGAAAATGGTATTCAAACAAAGGTTGATGCTACTCCTAATATTTAGCTTGCTTATTTATTTATCTGTTTGCCTTTCAGTTGCTGCGGCAACAGTGACAACAACAACAACAACAAAAGAAGAAGATGGGATGTCAGATATTCAAAGCAGGCTGGTAATCAAAACCAGCATAACAAGATAGCAAATGCAAAATATAAATTAAGACGATGAAATGGTCCACATTCAGAGAGTCTCACAAAGGAAAGAACAATGGCTCTCAATATATCTGCAATTGCCTCTAATCATGTCAGAGAAAAAGGAAGAGAAAGGCAGGGATGTTTGTGGAGAGGGGGAAAGTTGGCTTACGGAGAGGCTTAACTCTTCTGAAATTGCCAAGCAAATACAAGAGCAGTTTGAACAAACGAAGAGATTCCATTTGGTCAATAAAACAAGCAACCAAAAAGATGGAGAGGAGAAATGGATGATGCAAGTGAAAATGTCAGCTACTAAAAATATTGACTGAGTTCCTCCATTGTGCTTGTTTGGTGTAAATCGACACTTGTGTAGTTACACAATGGTTGCGCTATCTATGCTTCTGCTGAATATATATCAAATGTTGGTTAAGCAATCGGATATCTGCCAGTGTGCCTGCTTCTTGTCTCATTTTGCAACTGGGAATGAGCAGTGATGGATTCTGAAATTTCAGCAACTCAAGAGGTACATTAGAGGCACTGACAAATAGTTATGCACCTCTCAAAATGCACAACTGCATGGAAACTGGTTACATTTGAAGAGCTCTGCTTACACAGCCATGAGCTGAAGACGTCCTTTATGCAATGGCCAAAAAATGTCCAGTCATGTGGGTACAAGGGAACTTGTGTATGATACCAACATGATTTGAATCTATGCATCAGAAAAGTAAAATGCAGTCAAGGCCTTGTGATGGGAAGTTACAGGTTCTGAAAGAATTACATTTTTATTGAATTTCTGGGCTGTATAACTTCATCCTCACCTGGACTAATGCATAGATTGGCACTTTGGTATCCAAAAGATTTTTCTCCTCTTCAAGTGTGACAAGGCATTTCTTGGCTCTTTTGGATGCATCAACCGAAGCGTTCAGACCCATACTTTAAGAGAAAAATGCATACTTAATCTTTTAACAGAGATATAGCAGAGCCTTGGAAGAACAGAGGAAACTTTTGACTTAAAACATGCAAAATTGACATAGGCAGAGATAAAAAGATTTTCCCATCTTTCTTTGGAGATAGAAGGAAGAGGCATTTGAAAGATTTTGAGCTGACTCAAGTGATCTTATTCTGAAACTGTTCCCTAAATCATTGGCCTTACAGGATGGAGGATTCTGTCAGCTGTGGCCCAGAAATAGAACATTTTCAAGCCTGTTTGACATTCAGCAGAATTACATTGCTACATGTAGAGTTGGTTTAGAAACTGTCTACGATGGCTAAGAGAATCTGGAGACTGTATTCCAAAAAGTAACTTCATTATATGGAGGAACACTTTGCTGTTATTCAGAGAGATAGCTGGGTTAGTCCAGAATATCAATATGCAAAGGGATCTTTTAACGCCTTTCAGACTAACTTTGCAAAAGAAGATATAGCATAAGCTTTTGGAGATGCATCTGAAGAAATAGACCAAGTCTGCAAAAGTGTATGCTACAACTTCTTTCCTACAGTTAGTCTCAAATGTGCTATAAATGCCATTTATGCCTTTCTATTATGTTCTGGGGCCCTCTTTTAGTAAAGCAAGTTTTCAATTTCAAAAGGATTTTCCTGAATTTTCCTGGCATTTACAAAACGCCTGGCATCGTCCTTCATGATTTCTGTATCATCATCATCATCATCATCATCATCATCCATTCATTATATCATGTCATAAGATACGATGTCACAGAGCAATGCAATTGAAATGTGTAGGTCCCTGCCTGCATTAACATGCAATTCATGATATTTCCCAGGGTTTTCAATCTGTGCACAGCATGATAAAACCACAGCGCTGGAAGGAAGAGTAAGGACTATGTATCGAAACCTCCCCACCAGTGTAAGAATGCACATCTGAATCATCCCTTAAGGTAGCCATCTACTACGCTCCGAGGGAGTGTGTTCCACTGTCAAACAGCCCTTACCGTCAGGAAGTTCCTTCTAATGTTGAGGTGGAATCTCTTTTCCTGCAATTTATATCCATTGTTCCGTGTCCTAGTCTCTGCAGCAGCAGAAAACAAGCTTGCTCCCTCCTCAATATGACATCCCTTCAAATATTTAAACAGGGCTATCATATCACCTCTTAACCTTCTCTTCTCCAGGCTAAACATCTCCAGCTCCCTAAGGCGTTCCTCATAGGGCATGGTTTCCAGTCCCTTCACCATCTTAGTTGCCCTCCTTTGGACCTGCTCCAGTTTCTCCACATCCTTTTTGAATTGTGGTGCCCAGAACTGGACACAGTATTCCAGGTGGGGCCTGACCAAAGCAGAATAGAGTGGCACTTTTACTTCCCTTGATCTAGATGCTATACTTCTATTGATGCAGCCTAAAATAGCATTGGTCTTTTTAGCTGCCGCATTGCACTGTTGACTCATGTTCAGCTTATGGTCTACTTGGACTCCTAGATCCCTTTCACATGTGGTCTCATTCAGCCAGGTGTCCCCCGTTTTATATCTGTGCATTTCATTTTTCCTCCCTAAGTGCAGAACCTTACATTTCTCTGTGTTGAATTTCATCTTGTTAGCACTGGCCCAGCTTTCTAGTATATCATTGTCCTGCACCAATGCTTCTTATGCTGTTTGATCTGGTAAATCACTATTCGCTTTCCAATATGCCAATGTGCCAAATGATCATCATTGTTTCTCTATTTCCTGGAAATTTGCCAGGACCCAGAAACCTATGGCTAGATACTGGCACCGGTCCAGGGACAACCACTATGAGTAACTCTGTTCTACATGACATCCCCTCAAACCTCTCCATCATCTCTCCTTCAGGCTAAACATATCCAGCTCTCTAAGCCATTCCTCACAGGGTTATCTCCAGATCTTTCACTAACTTGGTTGCCCTACTCTGGAAAAGTTCCAGCTTATCAATTCCTTCTTAAACTATGGTGTCCTGAACTGGGTACAGAATTCCAGGTGAGGTCAGATCAAAGGAAAAAAAGAGTAGTACAATCACAATTCTTGATCAGGACACCATCCTTTGGTCAATGCGGAATACTGTTCTTGAAGCATATGTGTCATGTGCCAGGGCTTTTTGGAAAGCCAGCTGAAGTAGCCTAGAACATTGGCTCTCAAACTCCAGAGGCTTGGGACCTCAACTTCCAGAATTCATGCATACTGGCCATACTATTTGGGACTACTAGGAAAATAACTGCAATGCTCTTAGAGGACTAAGACCTTACAGAGATTGCCTTTTCATTGGTTAAATAATTCCCAAGCTCTCCTACTGCCCTAATAGTGCCTCCTGTTTTATCAGTGCATCAAAATTCTTCCTTTTGTGATAATGCTACCATATCTAAATGAATATTTGTCTTCCATACAACCAAGAGCAGAGGCTGGTGTGGTTAGGTAACTCTGGGAGATTAGGTTTGGATCCTCATTCAGCCACAAAAATGCACTGGATGAATTTGGACAAGTCACACTGGAGTTTATCTCATGAAGGGATTTGGAAGTATAATCCAATGGTAATCTGAATGCAATCATGCAATCAATCTGAACGCTCTCATCCAAAGAGAGAGGACATGACAGATCTCCCATGAATAAATGTTGTCCCTCTCAAAAGTACCCAGTCCAGGGAGACAGTACCCATATATTAGAGTTGACTTGAAAGCACTTAGCAATAACAGATACATGTTGAACTTCATTGTCAGCAGAGCATATTCAGAAGTTGGAGAACTGATTCATTTTAGACAGCCAGCATGGAGTAGTGGTTTAAGTGTTAGGCAAGGACTCTGGGAGTCAAGGGTTTGAATCCCCATTTACCCTGGAAACTCACATTGAGCAAGTGACACTCTCTCCACCTCAAAGGAAGGGAACATTGGCAAACCTCCTCTAAAGAAATCTGGACAAAACAAATCTGTGATAAGGTCACTATAAGTTGGAGTTGACTTGGAGGTGCAGAACGACAGAAAATGTAGAAGTTCTGGGCGTAACAGCTACTTTAAAATGGCTGCTGAGGCCAAGGCCCTCTGAGCTGGTTTTCCTGCTGAAAACTGCAGATATGCAAAGACCTGGAACAGAAGAAACTGCAGACTTCATGTACTGGAACAAATGGGAACTATTTAAGCAGCAAGAAATAGAAAATGCAGCCACAAATAACAAGGTAGAGATTAGTTAACAACCTCTGTCTGTTTTACTCATGCCTGAGTTCCCCCAGAGAAGTGGTTGGATTTTTTTTCTGATGAAGTGCATAAGCCTTTATTTCAAGGCTTCAGAAATGGAACTTCACATATGGTGGGTGTGTCTGTACATACTGATATGTAGCCATGTCCCTATGCATCCATACACATGTGTATGCACATGCATGTTTGATCAGATCCTTGGTTGTGCATTCAGTTGCCCAAGGTTACCATTCAAAAGAAGAATTACAGGACTCTCAATCAGTGCCTAACCCCATATGTGCAGATTTATGCTTTGATGTAAAATCTTGGCTAGTGCATGTGTGTATGTTCAGTCCATCACTTTATTTCTCCCAGACTGGGAATCAAGGTGGCTTACAAAAAGGAAGAAAATAAAATACAAACACATGTGAACGTCCTGTGTATTATGCAAAAATCCATTCCTGGACCTTTCACTTAATATGATTTTTGTGCAAACCTTGGACCTTTATTTCTCTTACCTGAAATGAATGGCAAAGTATTCTCTTTAGGAATTTTCTAGGTCCTCCAACACAATTTTATGGTATGCTTCCACTGGACACTGACCGCAGAGTCACACTGGAGGTCCTACAATGCCTAAAGGATTGTTCTTTCTAGGAATATCTAAGTCCCCCAATGTGACTGTATGGTGAACATCTGGCAGAAACATATCATAGAATCATATTGGAGAACCCAGAAAATGGCTAGCAAGAACCCCCTTTTTCTAGTTCGTGAAAATAAGCTGCATTATTTGAACTTCCATAATATGCAGGACTCCTGTATAGTTAAAAACATACAAAATTAAGATTGAATAGAAGAATAGAATTAAAACCATTTTAAATCTTACTTCAAAACAATGATTAAATTAAAGTTGTGTGTGTGCTGTCCTTGTATGCACTCCTATGTTCATTTTCTTTTAGGCTAGGATCCCACAGAATTACCCTCAATCTGAACAAGAAAGAAGAGTCAGCAGTCAAGACTTGGGTGAGCTCCTTGTGGAGTCAGAATATGAGGTTGGAAATACAAGGCAGAAAGGTAGGTTTATGTTGCTCCAGCAACAAAACTTGTTCAATGTGAGATTTCCTTAGTTTTTTGGTTTCTAGAGCAGGTGAAGTCAGTGGCAACTAGTGGCTTTGTTGTCAGTGAGATGATGAATCTGTCCAAAGTTTTAGCCTGATCTTTAAAGGAATTATCCATGATCCTGCAATCTGTCCCTCCAAATGGGTTCAGTATCTTGCCATAGACTGCTGGTGGTTTCTAGGGCTGCATCCACACTGCAGAAATAATCTAGTTTGACACCAGTTTAACTGCCATGGCTCATTGCTAAGGGATTCTGGGAACTGTGGCACCAGAACTTTCTGACAGAGAAAGTTAAATGTCTCACAAAACTACAATTGCCAAAATCCCATAACATTGGACCATGGGAGTTATGAAACTGAATTATTTCTGTAGTGTGGATGCAGCCTAAGTCAATAGGGTTGTAAATTCAGTTTTGGTTTTCATTCTGAACTTTAAAGGAACCAACCCTGATCCTGAAATCTATCCCTCCAAATGGGTAGAATACGTTGCCAGAGACTGCTGGTGGCTTCCAGGTCAATAGGGTAGTGAATTCAGTTTGGGTTTTCATTGGTCCTATCCACAATCTAAAAATAATACATTTAGACACTGCCTTAATTGCCTTGGCTCAATGCTAGGGCATTCTGGGAATTTTAGCTTTTTGAGACATTTAGCCTCTATCAGAGAGTTCTCTGGTGACACAACAAACGACAATTCCGACAATGCACTGAGCCAGGGCAGTTACAGTGGTGTCTAACTGCATTCTTTCTGCAGTGTGTATTGGACTATTCTGGACTTTAAAGGAGTTGTCCAAGATCCTGGGCAACTGAAATTGGTCTGCCCCAATGGCCTTGGTCTCTCCCAGGTCCCGGTATGATGAATCTTCTCCAATCCCACCCCACAGAAAATGAGCTTTCCAGGGTCCTGAAGCTATTGTGGGAGATAGAATTCAGCATCTTGGAGAAATCTTTAAAATGTGTAATAAAAAGGAACATAGATGGGATTAACTCAAACCATACAAATTACCAGTTCCCACTTGCAAAACTCTGGCTTCTCCTTACATCCACCTCTCCTATTACCTGAATGATCTTTCATCATATTTACTGTCAAACCCTTGTTTTTCCCACCCTCCCAGGCTACTAGATCGGCATTTTTCTGTTGAAGTACCCAATTTGTGGTTAGTTGCTGCTGCATTAATGCTAACCAGTCCTAAATGGAAACTGACTACTTAACAGAAAATAATATTTAAGGGGGAAAAACCATGGCCCCCAGTGCATGGTGCATAATGACATAATTTGCATGAGTGTTATTTTTCTGTTTATTTAGCTCTTTAATCCCCTTATCCCCCAAAGGCCTGGAGGAAGAAGCAACATAGAAAAGTAATAGGAAAGCACTTGGAATGCACATGTGGAAATACAAAGTGCAGTGTAAATAACACACCATTCATGCAAGGCAGTTTCTGTGGTTCCAATATTGCACCCACAGCTTTGCCTGAAACCTTAGCATAATCTCTAGTGCCTTCCCCCATTTGACATTCAAACAAGCAGCCCTGTATTCTGCAATGGTGAGAGTCTTGTATGTATTAAATCTTCCTACAAGGGAGCAATTTTCTCAGCCTGCCGATGTGTTCCCTACACATCTTTCTTTGGCCTAATACCATGCATCCTCTTCCTGCAATTTGCTTGGCTTTGAAACTGCTTCTCCGTCCCCCCTTCCTTCCTCAATTTGCTTGCAATTCCTCTGCTAGCAATTAGAACACTTTGTTTAAAGACAAATAAGATTTAATGCAATCTTTCCCCTCTTTCCTTGGCAGCTTCCTCCTTGACTGGAGAAGTGTGGATACCTCACAGCCAGTTTTGCTGAACACGATTTCTTCTCATGCTCTATTCATGGCACATTGCTGGTCTGCTCTGCAAATGGAACCTGGGTTGGTGGCACTGTGCCAGGGATCATTCAATGCTTGGCAGGCCTGATCAACCAAGTGGGCATCGAGAGACTGTTTCTTTGTTTGTGGCCAAGATTGTACATCACAGAGAGAGAATATAACTTTATGCTCACAGAGTTATGCAATGACACCTTGCTAGTGAATCACAATGCCCAAATGCACATGCACATTTCCACGCACAATGGCACCACATGTGCAAGATTGTTTTTGTCATTGTGAACCCAATATAGCATTGGACAAAGGTGACCGACTACTTCTATAAGAGACCTTACAAAGGTGTAAGACATCAATAGATTTACAGCTCTGTTTGTGCTACAGACTTACACTGAATCTGGGAGGGAAGCCAGAGAACTTAAAAGGCATTGGTCCAGAATGGTGGAGTAAAAGAGTAGAGTAAAAGGGCCAGGTGAATGACAGGAGCCAAAGGGTCAGAACTGTGGATCCACCTAGAGAGGGAATCCCTCACACTGGGCAGGGCTCCTTCAACAGAAAATTTGGTACCAGAAGCAGAAATAACATTGCGATTGTGTATTTCTGCATGGCAGGGGGTTGGACTGGGTGGCCCTTGTGGTCTCTTCCAGTTCTATGAGTCTATCTTTCTAACATTAAAAGAACAGGGACAGGTTCTTACACCACAAAAATGAAGAGCCTTTCAACATATTTCAGCAAACTTTTCATTCAAAGCTAAGAATATGCACATGTGAAAAGATACAACCAGGTCAGATAAGTCTTGTTTACATTTGGATCCTTCTAGAGACCACTTGAGGTACAAAGTGTTGGTTATTACCTTCAAAGACCTTCATGGTTTGGGTTCAGGTAACCTACGGGGTTGCCGCCTCTTATATAACCCAGCTTATATACTCAGATCCTCAGGGGAATATTTACCTCAACCGGCCAGGACTAAACTGGCAAATGTCACCCAGAGGACATTTTTGTTAAGCTGGGATTAAGCTGAGGCGAGTAGATAACTGTATGATTGACTATTGGGATATTCAAGAACCACTGTTCTAAGGTCCGAGATGGAATGCCCTAGAAGACTGAAGTGTTCTGCAACCAGTTTTTGTGTATTCCTATTCCTAATATCTGATTAATGTCCATTTATCCTCTGATGCGGGGACTGGCCTGTTTGCCCAGTGTAGAGTGCTGAAGGGCATTGCTGACATAGAAAGTAAAAACAAAGACAGAAATGGACAACAAGGATGGTATATCTGCTGGATGAAAAAGGCCTTAGCCTGGTGCCTAACTGCTATTCTTATGGTTGTCAGGCATTCTGACATTCTGACGTTTAGGGAAGCGTTCCCAAGATTGTGCTGTCTGCCCCAGGATGCCTCCTCTTAACTATGTATTAAGAACCCATGCAGAGCCCTCCTTCTGCCTTGGTACAAGCCCCAGAGGTAGAGAAGAACCATTGGACCTCATCCCCTTCCCACCACCTTCCCCTTTTCCTTTTGTGTTGTCTTTTAGACTGTAAGCCTGAAGGCAGGGATCCGTCTAACTATAAGATTGTATGTACAGCACTGTGTAAACTTACAGCGCTATATAAATAATAATAATAATAATAATTATTATTATTATTATTATTATTGGAAGGATGCTCAATAGACAGGGACTAGTGTCCTCCATCATTGGGGCAATTTGACTGCTCTGGGTTTTAGGCTAAACTTTTAAGAAGTCATCAAGGTGACTGAATATGGGTTTAATGGCTATGGGTTACTCCATTAATACCTCCCCCCAAAATCTTGTTGGAAATTTCTTGCCTCCCTGACAAGGGAGCCAAGAGCCCCGACTCATCCATTGGAGCTATCCTTGGAGCAGAATGCTAGTACCAAAATAGGCTCAGCACCTTGGACAGCTGCTTTATAATTTTGAATAAATTCTGGAGCATATTCCTGGCCAGAGTAGCATGCCAAGAACTCTTGGAGGCACTAATCAGAAGGGGCTTCTTCTGGTAGTCATTGTGAGGGGTGATGTTTTGAGAAGACCCTCCAAAGATCTACCTGCCATGTCAAAGAGGTCCACAGGTCTATGAGCTGCTGTCTCCAAGGCTCTGCCTGCCAAGCTCATGCCAGCAAGGTCATGAAGTTGTAGTCTTGTTTTCTGTTTTCTTTTTCCTCTTCCTTGTTTCCTTTCAAATGATTTAAATAAATAAATAATTAATATGATAATAATGAATTCCCACGCATTGGTTTCATTGGGAACAACACAATCTAGGCCATCTTAATATATTCCTTTTGCGAACAATTAAGATTCTGTTTTTGTTTTTGTTTTTCTAAAAAAGGAAATGTATTTAGAATTAACTGTTTTTTAAATCCTCCAGAGTGAGGCTGGAGATGGGTGAGCTCTTTGAGGATTCAGATACAGCAAAGATACTAGCCAAGATTCTAGATTGTCCTTGTGTGAAGAGTGGGGTGTACACACTGTAAAAAATAAATAAATCTACACTTGTGTAGTTAAGTAGTCATTGTGTGAATACCAGTACTGTACAATGAACTGTACATCGGCGAATATGATTACTGTTTCCAGAATCCCAATGAATCAAGTGGGTTACTGAAGTCACTGAGAATCAGTTACACAGCACCCAAGACAATGCAATTGCATGACTAATATTTAATCTATAGAACATGCAACTGAGAACTGTACATGAGTATTAAACCATGCATGTATGTATTTCCATGTTAAGCTGGATGTGAAGAAAGTCAGGAATCAAGTCAATACATTTGAGATGTGGTGCTGGAGAAGAGTTCCATAGATAGCATGGACTATTAAAAAGACAAATGATGGCTTTTAGGGAAAATCAAGCCTGAATTCTCAGTAGAAGTCCTGATGACTAAACTGATGCTATTGTATTTTGGTCATATCATGAGGTGTTATTACTGATTTCAAATGATAATGTTGCTCACTAAAATGGAAGGCAGTTAGAAAACAGATCAATCTCATTACAGATGGATTGATTCAATCAAGGAAGCCAGGGCTGCCCTGAGTTTGGACCTGAGTGGGACATTTGGTGACTGTGGCTGTTTGATGGCTCTCATTCAGAGGGTCCCTGTAAGTTGAAGTCAACTTTATGGTGAGTAACAACAACAACAACAACAGCAACAACAACAACAAGATGAAAGGCTTTAAGCCACTGGGGTTTATCTTCCCTTCTCTGACAAAATTGAGATTTTGAAGGTGCAAGGAAAATACTCAAAATGGCAGACAGTCTGAGCTCTGTTGCAATGTTCCCCAAGCAAAACTCTAATTTTTTTACAGTGTTTCTTTCAAATAAACAGCTTGTTACTGGAACAGGTATCATAATTGGCCCTGATGCAACAGCCGAGAACACAGCCTTTCTGGCATGTTCCTTCCCTGTTTCATTTCAACTCTACATGAAACTTCTTATCATGCTGTCCATGTTGCCCAACAAAGGACTGCAATGCCAAATTGGCTCCTTCCTTGGCCAATAGTCCAGTAATTCAAAGGCATCCTCAGGTCTTTGCCTGGATGTTCTTCCATCTTCCTGACTTGACTCCAGTCCCCCCCCCCCGCCCCCAAGTCTGCACAGAATCTGTTTGTTCTTCATTTCACAGACTCTCCCTTCCATGCGTCAATGGTCTCTAGTTGTATTTTGTTCTTCTTGTTCTTGCCAAGGAAATAAAGAGATGTTTGGCACTCTCTTCCACACACACACACCCAACAACCCTGGCCTAAAGGACTTAAACTTATAGACCAAGCATCAAAAGGAAACATATCTTGGCTGGAAATGAAGACCGCTTGAGCAGAAATATATTCCAGCCACAAAGCCGGAATGCTCTTTGTAGAGCACAAAAGAGATTTGATTCTCACTTTTAAAAGTAACTTTGACAGGAAATAGCTTCCTGCTTACCCTGTCTGTATGCAGCCCAGCTCTTCCTTCTCTCACCACGGGGGAATCGACATTGTCAGATACTTTATCCTTTAGAACCACTTGACATATTGGCCCAGAATATGATGGAAGGTATTTTTCTATTCCAGAGAACACGGTCTTAACAGCAGAGCTTTCCTTAACTGCTTTGATGGACAGCTTCTACCTACTCGAGCAGAAAGGAGGCCCGTGGAAAGATCGAGGCGGAGAGCGAGAGGTGCTCAAAATGCACCGCCAACAAACTCCAAATAGTCTCCTCTGAAGGAGAAGAGCTGCCAAGCTCAGCCAGGCTGCCTTCAGCCTCTGGGGAAGGGCTGCCAGTTGTATCAGCCACATGTTTTTGACTAAAGCAGAACCCAGAGGAATTGCCGGTGTTTCTGCGCATGGCGGAACCTGCCAGTTGATGAGGATAACAACGTTTGGTGGATGAAGCAGGCCAGGCAGTGGAGTGTGAAGGTCTTAAAATAAGACACCCGTGGGCCAATGTCCCACATCGAGGAGACACAGCCTAACTTTAAGCTCATGAAGTTATGCAGTTGTTATGCAGTGTCACTTTCCTAGTGAAATGTTATGTTGCTGCATAACTGAATGTATAGCTGAATGTACATATGCATCTCCTTTCAGGACATGTGGTTTCCCCTTCATTCAATTTGTAAACAAACAAATTCCCCATGAAGACCACTCTGTTCTTCTTTGGTCATGCCTCATCTTGAATTGTGTGTCCGGGTCTGGACACTACAATTCAAGAAGGATGTGGACAAGCTGGAGCGTGACCATAGGATGGTGACCAAAATGGTGAAAGGTCTGGAAGCCAAAAAACAAACAAACAAAAAAAAAAAAAAAACAAAACCAAAAACCCTATGAGGAGTGGCTTAGGGAGCTGGGTATGTTTGGAGAAGAGAGAGTTAAGAGAGGACGTGATAACCATATTTAAATGTTTCAGGGATGTAATGTTGAGGATGGATCAAGCTTGTTTTCTGCTGCTCCAGAGACTAGGACCCGAAGCAATGAGTGCAAGCTGCAGGAAAAGAGATTCCACCTCAACATTAGAAAGAACCTTCTGGGGGTAAGAGCTGTTCAACAGTGGAAGACAGTGTTGCCTTGGAGAGTGGTGGAGTCTCCTTCTTTGGGGTTTTTAAGCAGAGACTGGATGGCCATTGTTCATGAGCAGGCAGATTTCATTGTGCCTTCATGCATGACAGAGAAGCTGGGACATTTTAAAGCAGTTGAAAAACTGGGATAAAAAAGGAATAATCACCACAATTTAAAGGTATGAACTTCACTTTTCCAATCTTGAACTGAATATAGATGTTCCTCATTGGACAAAACATGCCCAACAGTAAGGGAAGGTGCCCAATGTCTTCTGTAGAGGAACCTGTGCAGCAATGGAATTTTTGGCCATTATTTGTAAGAAAATGCAGGGCTTGCAGAGAAATCATGCTTCCTGTGCAGGAAACATGTTTTCTGTGCCATTTGTATTTCCACAGAAAAACTACATATATTTGAACGCAGAGCAAATTCCCTGAAATACTTCAGGATATGGGAATATCTGGAGAAAACAGTGCAAAGGTCTTGCTGGTGTGTACTTTTTCTATAAAGGGTTTTTCAAAGGTTGGGAAGCTCCTATTTTTTAGCCAAGAAATTTATAATAATTCCAATTGTTTCTATTCCTAATGCACATGAATAAGGAACTTTAGAGAGAAGATTCGGGCAATTTGGGGGCAGTGGGAACCTTTGCTTCTTATTTGCACACCCCTTACCTCCCTTGAATGCTGTTCCAAATGAATGCACAAAAGTGTCTCCATGGAGAGGCATTGCATATTCTCTTTGAATTTTGCTCCATTTAAGATGGAAGTCCTTTCTCTAGCAGTGAGCCAGTGATGACTTGCTCTTGATGCTATGGTGAAACTGCTATGTGGAGAAATTGTGCATTCCGCCCAATGGAGTCCTCCTTTGCCAGTCTGTGCATGATCACTTGTCTCCAGGTAGAAAGCCTTGTGAGTCAAGACCCTCTGATCTTGGGAGGGTTCACTCACGCATGCATTCAGGGAAGAATCTACCAGCCGGGAAAGAAATGTCTTGACGGTGAACAAGGACTAGACTGCACTGTGGGTCACTGTTGCTCAATTAAGCCTCTGCAAGAGGTGTTGCCTCCTTTGATGCTGCCCCTGTTCCTGTTGATGTGCTGCAAAGGATGGGTGCCTCCTCAGTGTCCCCCTTCACCAGTTGCTTGCAAAGGGGTCTGCAAAACAAAAACCTAAGAGGCTGACAGAGGAGGATGAGATGTTTAGTTTGCAGAAGAAAAGATGGAGGTGCAATAGGTCTGAAGGGCTGTTAGGTAGATGATGCTTCTCTAGATGGAAGGGCCAGAACCAAAGGTGGTATATATGCTTTCTTGTGGGTTGTGACCTGCTAGAGGCATGCTCTACCATGTCCCACCAACGGGATGAAAATAAATGGGGGAAAACATGGGAGAGGGTCTTCTTGGTTATGGCACCTCTTTTATGGAACACCCTCCCTTTGACCAGCAGCTGTTAATATTGGCTTCCTTTTGAGCCTTAGCAGGACCTGAATTGGAGCTTCGGTTTACTTTTGAGCATATACATGGTTTTAAGATACTTTTTTTTGCCCTTTAAAGCCAATTTGGCTTGTTTTAATAGATATATATATATATATAGAGAGAGAGAGAGAGAGAGAGAGAGAGAGATTGTTATTTATTGATTTCAATTTGAACTTGCTTAAATTGTTTATATTACATTATCTCTTTGGTGACTTAAGATCTCATGATAGAAAGGCAGGATAAAAATATTTAAATAAATAAGAAGAAAGGGGATTCTGATTAAAGGAAGTGCCTTAACTATTGCTTCCTACACTAGAAAGGGGTCAGACTAAGTGATTCTTGGGGTCTAAGTCTGTGTTTGCATATTCTTCAAAATGAGTTCATCACCTGGTTAACCTTGGAAGAAGTCAGTGGATTCACTTCCCACTTTCCCTCCAAACTGTAGTGATAAATTCTTCTAGCCAGGGAAAACACCATAGTATTACTTTAAAAACATTACAACTTAGATGGAAGAAGAAGAAAAAACAAGCAAGACACACTGTCAGATACTGAAGTGTTTCCTTGATTTAGAGATGTAAAAACTCAAGCCATTTTAAAGAACTGTATAATTCTTCTGTGTTTCATTTCTCTTGTTTTTGCTGCAACAGATGGGCATAGCTACTCATCTAAGCATGAAAATCCAATGCCTTGTATAACCCATATCCAGAAATGAATGGAGCACTTTGAAATGTTGCCTCATCCATGAAATGACCAGATCAGGCCAATTTAATGCACAATCCAAAGGTTTAATTGTGTTGTCTGGGGCTGCATAATTGTTACCGATTAAAAAATATATGACAAAGATTACAGGTGTGTGGAAAAAAAACAACCCACAACTACCCATAGTTGAAGAGCAGAAAAGGCAGAACATCAAATGGCTTTGTGTCCTGTCTTTTTTCAACACAGAGTTTCTCTCCAAACACAATCGTGTTCAAAAAAATTGTTTGCTGCTGGCTGAGCAGAGCCGAATGTGCCAAGGAATTCATTCAGAGCCGCCTCCTAACTGCAAATATAGTTCTGACCCCGGTCTTCTTGAGGACGCTGATTACATCTTCTCTTGGAATAAACTTATTACAGCAGATAAAACAATAGATTGCAATAGGCGAGACACAATTCTGGGTGAACAAAGAACCTCAAATACCGCCTCAAATAGATTTTGCAATATCTTTCACACATAACATTTTCCTCCTCCAAAACAAAACAAAAGAAAGAAAGAATAACTAGACAAACACAGGCCAGAGCTGAATGGTGAAATAAAGATGTCTGGAATACACAAGCCGATAGCTATAGTTGCTCTTTCAAGTTGTAGTGGCTGGAGTAATTTAAAGTACCCTGAAGTTGGAGAGAGACAGAGGACACACGTGCCCTCATTCCAACTATATTCCATGAAAATTTATCCAGATTTGACATATAGCTGGAAAACTCTGCAACATTCATGTTGTTCTATCTCAAAAAACCCAGGATGCTGAGGGGAAAGCTCAGAGGTTGACCACAAAGCCTTTACTCATACTAAAGGGAAGGTATTCTGAATCATGTTGTTGTTCTTGTTGTTGTTCTTGTTGTTCTTGCTGTTGTTAACTGCCCTTGAGTTGTCCCTGACACTCCTTGAGTTGTCCCTGATGGCCCTGTGGATGAGACAGCTCCAAGACCTCCTGTCCTCCACTGTTCTGCTCTGGTCCTGCAAATCCAGGGCTGTGATTTCCATGATTGAGTCCATCCATCTTATGTTTGGTCTTCCTCTCTTTCTACTTTTCTCCATCTTTCCTAGCATTATTGTCTTTACCAATGCGTTCTCATGATGTGGCCAAAGTACGACAGCCTCATTTTGGCTTCCAGGGAGAGTTCAGGGTTGAGCTGTTCCAAGGCCCATTTGACTGTCTTTTGGGCCAGCTACAAGTTCCTCAGCACCCTTCTCCAGCACATCTCAAATAAGTTGCTTTTATTTCTATCTGCTTTCCTTAATGTCCAACTTTTGCATCCATATATGGTGATGGGGAATAATAATTTTGCATCCGTATATCGTGATGGCTTGGATAATTCTATCTTTAGTGTTCATTTGTATATCTTTCCTCTTTAGCATCTTGTCTAGTTCTATCATAGCTGCCCTTCCTATTCTTAGTCTTCTTACTTCTTGATTACAGTTGCCATTCTGATAAATGTTTGACCCTAGGTATGGGAACTCTTTTAAGTCTTTTGGTTTTCTCATTATCTAGGCTGTGTTTATATATTTCTTCAGTGGCCATTTTTGTTTTGTTTTCTTTATGATCAGCATTAAGCTTGCCTTTGCACTTTCATCTTTGACCTTCCTTAGTAATTGTTCCAAGTCCATGATGTTTTCTGTTAGTAGTATGGGATCATCTGCATATTTAAGATTGTCGGTGTTCCTTCCTCCTGTCTTCCCTTTTTCTTCTTCTGAATCTAAACCTGCTTCTTATATTCTCTGCATAGAAGTGGAACAAACAGGGCGATCAGATGCAGCCAAAGAGCATGGCAGGGGCAGGGGCAGGGGAATCAAAGCTGCAGAGTTAGTATGTGTGTAAGAATCTCAAGAAAAAGCATATTAAGCATTAGCACAGCATTTTGATTCTATTGTCAACTAATTGGCTCTTTCAACTGATAACATCAACAATCAGAAACATAAGGAAAGGCTTCAACATAAATAGCTTTTATGTGGTGTTTGCTTGGTAATTTTCCATTATGGCTTAACAACTGCTTTTTCAAGGACTAAATATCCTGAGGTCAGCAGATCCCATCTCCATTCTGGGAGACCAAGATTTGACTTCCAGCCTAGCCATGGAAAACTACTGGGTGACCATCACACTCTATCAGCCTCAAAGGCAGGCAAATTCAAACCTCCTCTGGATACATCTGGAGGGGTGGGGAGAAGAAGATGCAGTGTGGAGGAGTGGTTTGAGTATTCGATTAGGGCTCAGGGAGACTAGAGTTCAAATCCTCATTCAGCCATGAAAACCCACTGGGTGGCTTTGGGCAATTCACACTTTTGCTCAGCTGCATAGAAAGGAAATGGCAAATCTCTTCTCAGTTAAACTTCCCAGGAAAATTCCATGATAAGTCCATCTTAGAGTCACCATCAGTTGGGATTGACTTGAAAACACAACAACAACAGCAGCAGCAACAAGCTTTCCTGGACCATTGTTTGGATCCAACAGATCTCTTCTGAGATGGTTTTGTGTGTAGCCATTTCAAACTATCCTTGTGGCCCAGACCTTGGCTCAGATGGTTTCCATCACATCTCCTAGCCCCTGGTCAATTCAGCTTTATAATGAAGCTTGTGCAAAGAGATTAATCAAATGCTTCACTGAGACTAAACAAACTCTTCTGGTTAATTTGCTTCCCCCCACCCCTTTGGGGAATATATATATATATATATAATTACCAGAAATTACTTTCCCAAAATATGCCGTGATAAAGAGACCCAGGCAGCTCTTCAGTGCATAATCTCAGAGGCCCACTTCTGCCAAGAGTGATAAAACAAGAGTAACAAACTACCTGTATCTGGCATCAGACCAAGCAGCACTCGGTGTAGATAGGAACGTAATTATTTCCTGTCATTTCATCTGGGGCTCAGGAAAATAAAGGGCAGCAATTTCAAGACACCCCACGTTGTGCAAGAATGAAATAAAAGTGCATTCAAATAATTGTCTGCCTCTTTCCAATGGAAAATCAAATGAAAAGGGACCATCTTGAAAACAGCAGAACTAATGATAACATAAAGGTACCAGCAAAGGGATGATAGTGAGCAGAGAGCACAGTTTGCCTGGATTTTCACCTGCAAAATCTCCACTGGAGTAAACAGGATTTCAGTCAGACTGTCAGAAAATTATTTCTTGGTGACACAACTGCCAGAATCCCCAAGGGAGATGGGAGTTGTAGTCCAAGAAAGTAGCATTCCAAAACTATGGGCAGAAGCCATAGTTGTACAAAGGACAGACTTCCCTTGGTTAGTGATGCTAGCCTAACTGGGGGTTATGAAAGCATAAATGCTTCTTCCAGACATTGTACAAGGACGGATCCAACATTTGGTTGTGCAACAATTTTTCCCTAGCAATGGACAAATTTCCATTTCCAACCCAAATGGCCACTGATTGGGCTGGAGGGCACCCAAAGAGTTGCCTGCCTGGCAGTTGTTTTTCTCTGGATCTCTTACATTAAGTATTGAATTGTATTATATTGCACTCAATCATGCTGGCATCCTGTTGGTGTCTTACACTAATATATCCACTTTTCTGCCAATTGGTAATGTGCATATTCAGTTGAAGGTTATGGAAAGCAAGTTACACATGGGTGCCAATTCACACCATTGTACATTATCCATTGTATTTTGTTGTGCATTATGCATTGAATGCACGTTTTCATCTGGCTGTACACTGCACATTGTACAGCAATCAACAATGCTCCTTGGATTGTCCAATGTCACAATTTTGTAATGAGGTGGCATAGTACAACCAAGGCATAATTCCATGAGCATAAAGTGATGTTATGCCTCTTGGCTTAGTTTGTGCCTCACTTTTTCACCAAAGCAGGGACACAAGGCTGTTTACAACATAATAAATAAATCCAAGGTTTAAAAAGGGTAAAGAATGCAAAAAAGAAAATGCATAAAATAGAAGCACATGCAAAAAGAGATGTTTAAAATGGCATTCAACTGAACACAACACAACAATAAGGAAAACCTTTTCTCGTAAAAGACTTAGTTCCTGCTGCAATAAAAAGGTATTCATCCACTGATGAAAGGACAGCAAATACTGGGAGCAAGCCCAGTCTTGCTAAGAAGAAACTCAAGAGTACAGGCATAACTACCCAAAAGGTACTCTCTTGTGTTCCCGCACATTGTACTTGTGAGGCTAGCAGACCCAAGATGAGGGATTCATCAGCATCACAGAACTGGGGCAGATTGTTCCAGGTCTAGTCTTTGCCAATTCTTACCATCAGTTTTTTCTGACCTGAACATATTTAGTTCAAGATCCGACAGCAATGCAAATAAAAGAGATCTAGGACTCTTATTAGACCACTAGTTGAACATGAGTCAACCGTGTGATGTGGCAGCTAAAAAAGTCAATGCAATTCTAGGCAGCATCAATAGAAATGTAATGTCTAGATTGCTATCAGCTTCAGCTGATATGCCAGCTGCACCCCTTCCTAGAGTATGGGGACCTAAAAACTGTGATACATGTGCTGGTAACCTCACAACTTGACTTCTGTAATGTGATCTACATGGGGCTACTTGTCATGGCCAGCCAAGAGATGGAGTCAGAGGATAAGGATGAGGACATGGCTCCTCAGGAGCAAGAGGATAGACCAGGTCCCACTTCTGCTCTGCCAGACCCCAGCCCTGACAGTTCAGCCCCAGGAGTGGAAGTCAGCCAGGCTCTAGTACTGTGGAGCTCCCTTCAGAGGCTCAGCAGCTGAGTGAGGTTTCAAAGGAAGAATCCAGCTTGAAGGTTCCCTCCTTTAAGGAAAGGAGGGCTGAGAGTGCTTGTATGCGCCGGTCCTGCAGGCTTGCAGAAAAGCAAGCTGGTAATAAAACACAGCTGACAACAGGGAGGGTGTCTCCTACTTAAGCACCTGTGGGATGCCATTTCCTTTGCCAGAACTTATTGAAAGTCTCTTGATGTGACTGTGTGCTGGCTTCGTGTCTCTTGAACTCTGGTTTGCCTTGACCTTGGAACGACTTGGACTTCTGCTGATTTCTCCTTGCCCTGACCTTGGACCGGACTGACTTCTGTGATTTCCCCAACCCTGACCTCGGCTCTGGCTTTTGGACTATTCTTAGGGTCAACATTTAGGTTTGTGGAACTGCCTTATCAGCTTGTGTTGGTGTGTGCTGGCTGCAGTCCAGGACACTACTCTTGTGCCTAGTCCGGAAACTTCAATTAGTCCAAAACATGGCTGCCAGATTGGTCACCAGGTGGTTGAGAGGTGATCATATAACACTGATTTTAAAATCTCTTCACTGGCTGCCTATTAGTTTCCGGGCACAGTACAAGGTGTTGGTGATGACCTTTAAAGTCCTTCATGGCTTGGATCCAACTTTCTTCTGTATAATACACCCTGCACACTTAGGTCCTCTGAAAAAAAAATTATTGCAGCAGTTACCCATCGGTCACTCCTAAATTATGGAATGGCCTGCCAGAGGAGATCCGACATATTACCAACCTTGACAGCATTGAAACGGCTGTCAAGACAGATCTCTTCTGACAGGCCTTCGCAGAATAATTGACTCAGTTGCCCCCACTGATGTGGACAATCCTATTGACTATCCCATTGATTGTCCTATTTCTTGTCTTAGTAATCATTTTAATGATCTTAATTATATTTTGTTATAGTTATTATTATGTTTGTACTTATTGTTGCTGATTTGGGGTTAAGGAGGGAGGGGGATTGTGGGATTTTATTCTACTGTATTGTATGGATTTTATTGATATAACCCACCTCGATCTTGTTGGAGAGGTGGGATCGAAATAATAATAATAATAATAATAATAATAATAATAAATTATTATTATTATTATTATTATTATTATTATTATTGAGGAAAGTAATAGAAACACTCTGTTTTGCTTTGGTCAGGCCTTCCCTGGACTAGTATGTCCATTTCTGGGCAGCACAATTCACAAAGCATGTTGGCAAGCTGGATCATGTCTAGAGAATGGCAACCAAAACGGTGAAGGGTATGGAAACCAGCAAGCCCTATGAGGGGTGGCTTAGAGAGCAGGGTATGTTTAGCATGGGAAAGAGAAAGTTAAGGAGTGATGTGATGTTCATGTTTAAATATTTGTAGGGATGGCTTACTGAGGATGGAGGAAACTTGTTTTCTGCTGACCCAGAGACACAGAGCAGTGGGCTCAAGCTACAGGAAGAAAAATTCCACTTAAACATTAGGAAGAACTTGCTGACAGTAAGGGATGCTTGATAGCAGAATAAACTGACTCAGAGAGTGGTAGAGTCTCATTCTTTGAGGCTTTACAAGCAGAGGCTGGGTGGCCATTTGTCACAGAGAATGCTTGGATTTTGTCTTCCTGCGTGGCAGAAGGGGGTTGACTGAATGACCCCGGGGTCTCTTACAAGTCTGTGAGGCCGTCATTCTATGATTGTGGGTGGCCACTGCTCTTTGAACTAGGACGCTGGAGAAAATAGCATTTTCCCTAGCTTGCTCTTTGGAGTAGCCCGGGCTGAGGTAAAATTCTAATTCATTATAATGGATTCTGTGAACTGGATGGCCATTGCGGTCTCCTCCAGCTCTATGATTCTGTGATTCTAAGTTTTTTGTGGCTTCATTCACAATAACCAGTTTCTTCACCTTTTCTACATTTGAGTAATGGAGTTAATGGCTGGAATCCTTTTGGAATCTCACCCATGACTATGTTCCTCCATGAAAGTCGTTGGACACTTTTGTCTAATGTCCACATTCACTTCAAGGTTCTGGAAGCAGAGCTGTTCATGTGCTGTCCTAGGGATGCAAATCCTTGACTATTTCAAGGGGCTGTGGGGATTCAGAGGAAGTGAATCAGGGACTTGCCTGTAGAAGGAGCTAGCAGCCAGGAGCTCTCTAGATAACTGTAGGCCCAGTTGACTGAGCTCACTAACAGCCACACAGGAAAGCCCACAGTCTTGTTTCAGTGCCTCCTTAAGACTTCTCACTATGGACACTGAGGGACCTGCTGCAGTCACCTGCAACACCTGTGGGATGTTTGTCTTCTTGCGTACAGATGTGGGGAACTTCACCTGCACCAAGTGCAAGTTGGTAGCCCTCTTGGAAGAGAGAGTTCAGCAGTTGGAGGCCCAGGTGTCCACACTTCAGCATCACAGAGAGCAGGAGGTTCTCCTGAACAGAAAGGACCGGACGGTCATGGACAGGAAACACACAGAGAAAGTTGCTGGGGAAGACGAGGTCACTTCACACACAAAAGAAGTAGATGGTTGGAGGAATGTTACACACAGAAGTAGGGAAACCACGGTTCGTTCTGTGAGCTTGCAGCTACAGAATCGCTTTGAATTTCTCTCTGTTGTCAGAGATGATGAGGAAAAGCAGCAGGGACAGACGTCAGGGACAGAGCAGGGCAGCCTGAGAGTATCACGAAAGGGAACAGCCACTGCTAAGCCTCGGAGGAGGCGCGTGGTGGTGCTGGGGGACTCCTTGCTGAGGGATACAGAAGCAGTGGTTTGTGGGCCTGACAAGATGTCTCGGGAGGTGTGTTGTCTCCCTGGGGCAAAGATCCATCATGTGACAGAGAGGCTGACAAGACTTGTCAAGCCTACTGATCAATACCCCTTTCTTTTGGTTCATGTGGGAACCAATGATACTGCAAGGCACAGCTTTCAGAAGATCATAAGGGATTATGAGGATCTGGGTAGGAAGCTGAAAGAGATTATAGAATCATAGAATCATAGAGTTGGAAGAGACCACAAGGGCCATCTAGTCCAACCCCCTGCCATGCAGGACGTCCAAATCAAAGCATCCCTGACAGATGACCATCCAGCCTCTGTTTAAAGGCCTCCAAGGAAGGAGACTCCACTACGCTCCGAGGGAGTGTGTTCCACTGTCGAACAGCCCTTACTGTCAGGAAGTTCCTCCTAATGTTGAGGTGGAATCTCTTTTCCTGCAATTTATATCCATTATTCCGCGTCCTAGTCTCTGCAGCAGCAGAAAACAAGCTTGCTCCCTCCTCAATATGACATCCCTTCAAATATTTAAACAGGGCTATCATATCACCTCTTAACCTTCTCTTCTCCAGGCTGAACATCCCCAGCTCTCTAAGTCGTTCCTCATAGGGCATGGTTTCCAGTCCCTTCACCATCTTAGTTGCCCTCCTTTGGACCTGCTCCAGTTTCTCCACATCCTTTTTGAATTGTGGTGCCCAGAACTGGACACAGTATTCTAGGTGGGGCCTGACCAAAGCAGAATAGAGTGGCACTATTACTTCCCTTGATCTAGACACTATACTTCTATTGATGCAGCCTAAAATTGCATTGGCCTTTTTAGCTGCCACATCGCACTGTTGACTCATGTTCAGCTTATGGTCTACTTGGACTCCTAGATCCCTTTCACATGTGGTCTCATTCAGCCAGGTGTCCCCCATTTTATATCTGTGCATTTCATTTTTCCTCCCTAAGTGCAGAACCTTACATTTCTCTGCATTGAATTTCATTTTGTTAGCACTGGCCCAGCTTTCTAGTCTATTCAGGTCATTTTGAATTTTGATCCTGTCCTCTGGGGCATTAGCTACTCCTCCTAGTTTAGTGTCATCTGCAGATTTGATAAGTATGCTCCCAATTCTGTCATCCAAATCATTAATAAAGATGTTGAACAGCACTGGGCCCAGGACAGAGCCCTGTGGGACCCCACTGGTCACTTCTCTCCAGGATGAAAAGGAGCCATTGTTGAGCACCATTTGAGTTCGGCCACTCAACCAATTACAAATCCATGTAACAGTTAACTTGTCTATCCCACATTTTGCAAGCTTATTTGCAAGAATGTCATGGGGAACCTTGTCAAAGGCCTTACTGAAATTGAGGTAAACTATATCCACAGCATTCCCTTCATCTACCAAGCTGGTAATTTTATCAAAAAAAGAGATCAGGTTCGTTTGGCATGACCTGTTTCTCTGAAACCCATGTTGGCTTTTTGTGATTATGGCATTGGCTTCTAAATGTTCACAGACTCTCTGCTTAATGATCTGCTCTAGAATCTTTCCTGGAATTGATGTCAGACTAACTGGACGATAATTGTTGGGATCCTCTTTTTTTCCCTTTTTGAAGATGGGGACAACGTTTGCCCTCCTCCAGTCTTCTGGGACTTCTCCTGTTCTCCAGGAGTTCTCAAAGATTATTGCCAATGGCTCCAATATCACCTTTGCCAGTTCTTTTAATACCCTTGGATGTAGTTCATCTGGTCCTGGAGATTTGTATTCATTTAGGTTAACCAGGTATTCCTGTACTGTCTCTTTACTTATTCTGTGCTGAAATTCCCCCACTCTGTCCCCTTCTTCACTGTCCTCAGGTTGAGCACCCTTTGCCTTTTCTGAGAAGACTGAAGCAAAGAAGGTGTTGAGTAATTCTGCCTTTTCTCTGTCCCCTGTGAGCATTTTGCCATCTTCTGCACGCAGTGGTCCTACCATTTCCTTCTTCTTCCTTTTGCTGCGGACATATCCAAAAAAGCCCTTTTTATTGTTCTTAACCTCTCTAGCAAGCCTGAGTTCATTCTGCGCTTTAGCTTTTCTGACTTTACCCCTACATGTGCTGGCTATTTGTTTGAATTCCTCTTTGGTGATTTCCCCATTTTTCCATTTTTTATACATGTTCCGTTTAAAACGTAGCTCAGTTGTAAGTTCCTTAGTCATCCATCCTGGCTTCTTGAGACATCTTCCATTTTTCTTCCTCATTGGGACTGTCTGAAATTGTGCTTTCAGTATCTCCCTTTTGAGGAACTCCCATCCATCTTGAACTCCCTTCTCTTTTAGTATTCTTGACCATGGGATCACCCCCAGTATTTCTCTAAGTTTATTGAAATCAGCTCTCCTAAAGTCTAGAATTCGTGTCTGACTATGCCTGGCTTCCCCTTTCCACTGTATAGCAAACTCCAGGAGGACATGGTCACTTCCACCTAAGGATCCCACCACTTGCACCCCATTGACTAGGTCTTCCCTGTTGGTTAAGATCAGATCTAAGATGGCTGATCCCCTTGTTGCCTCTTCCACCTTTTGGACAATGAAATTGTCTTCCAGGCAAGTGAGGAATTTGCTAGACCTTGAGGATTTGGCTGAGTTTGACATCCAGCAAATATCCGGATAGTTGAAGTCCCCCATCACTACTACATCTCTCCTTTCTGAGTGTGTGCTCATCTGTTCTAGAAAGGCATCATCCAATTCCTCTGCCTGAGTTGGGGGTCTGTAGTAGACTCCCACAGTAACATCCCTGTTATTTCCCTCTCCTTTAATTTTTATCCAGATACTCTCCACCTGACTTCCAGTATTGACTTCCTGGATCTCTTCACTGGTGTAAATATCCCTGACATATAATGCCATTCCTCCTCCTTTCCTGTTTGGCCTGTTTCTTTTAAAAAGGTTATATCCCTCTATTTCTACATTCCAATCATGAGACTCATCCCACCAGGTTTCAGTGATGCCTATTATATCATATTTCCCTTGTTGTGCTAGGAGTTCAAGTTCATCCTGCTTATTTCCCATACTCTGTGCATTAGTGTAGAGACATTTAAGACCATGTGTCCTCTTTACTTGCTGCTTTTGCACATTTTTTTGCCTCCTACTGTTGGGTCCTTGCACTGTTTGCCTTGTTCCCTCTATGCCACTTGGACTATTCTCTCCATCCCTTTTGCCTTCCAGAATAATGTCTCCCTCCCCCACATAACTCAGTTTAAAGCCCTCCTGATCAGATTCTTCAGACTGTTGGCAAAAACGTTTTTGCCAACTGGCGTGAGATGAAGCCCATCCCTTGCCAGAAGTCCCTCCTCATGGAACCGCAGCCCATGATCCAAGAATCCAAACTGTTCTTGGCGGCACCATCTACGGAGCCAGTTATTCACCTCTGCTATTTTCTTCTCCCTTCCTGGACCATGCCCTTCTACCAGGAGAAGAGATGAGATCACAACCTGTGCATCCATCTCTTTCAGCTTCCTTCCCAGAGCCTCATAATCCCTTTTGATATTCTGAAGGCTGTGCCTTGCAGTATCATTGGTTCCCACATGAACCAAAAGAAGGGGATAACGGTCAGTAGGCTTGACAAGTCTTGTCAGCCTCTCCATCACATGATGGATCTTTGCCCCGGGGAGACAACACACCTCCCGAGACATCTTGTCAGGCCCACAAACCACTGCTTCTGTACCCCTCAGCAAGGAGTCCCCCACCACCACCACGCGCCTCCTCCGAGGCTTAGCAGTGTCTGTTTCCTTTTGTGATACTCTCAGGCTCTCCTGCTCTGTCCCTGATGTCTGTCCCTGCTGCTTTTCCTCATCATCTCTGACAACAGAGAGAGATTCAAAGCGATTCTGTAGCTGCAAGCCGCTCACAGAACGTTCCCTGGTTTCCTTACTTCTGTGTGTGACCTTCCTCCAAGCATCTACCTCTGTTTTATGTGCAGTGACCTCCTCCACCCCAGCAACTTCCTCTGTGTGTTTCCCACCCAAGACATTCTGGCCTGTTCTGTTCAGAGAATCTGCTGCTCTCTATGATGCTGGAGTGCAGATATCTGCTCCTCTAGCTGCTGTACTTTCTCTTCCAAGAGGGCTACCAACTTGCACTTGAAGCAGGTGTAGTTCCCCACCTCTGTAGGCAAGAAGACAAACATCCCACAGATGTTGCAGGTGACTGCTGCAGGGCCTTCAGTGTCCATACTGAGAAGTCTTAAAGAGGCACTGAAACAAGACTGTGGGCTTCCCTTGCTAGACTTGGCCTTTATTCCCAAGCTCTAACACTGAGTTCAAGTCACGGGGCCTATAGGTATGTAGTGAGCTCCTGTCTAATAGCTTCTTCCAGAGGCAAGTCTCTGATTCACTTCCTCTGATGCTTCAGGCCAGCTTTCCTTCTATTGTCTAAAAACTTCCTTGACTAGATAAGAAAAATGAAAATTCGCGCGCCGTTAGGCGCGCGCCTCTCCAAGCCTTGTGTAGCCTTAAGAGGTTTGGGTTCTCCCAGCAGTTGCTCCCAGTATTACAATGGGCTCAAGAGTAAATTAGATTAGATCTCACCCAAGCACATGGACTAAAGCCCCCTCCTCCTTCTCCTCCTCCTTCTCCTTTCTGAAAGAGATGGATGCACAGGTTGTCATCTCATCTCTTCTCCCGGTAGAAGGGCATGGTCCAAGAAGGGAGAGGAAAATAGCAGAGGTGAATAACTGGCTCCGTAGATGGTGCCGCCAAGAACAGTTTGGACTCTTGGATCATGGGCTGCGGTTCCATGAGGAGGGACTTCTAGCAAAGGATGGGCTACATCTCACGCCAGTTGGCAAAAATGTTTTTGCCAATAGTCTCAAAAATCTGATCAGGAGGGCTTTAAACTGAGTTATATGGGGGAGGGAGACATTATACTGGAAGGCAAAAGGGCTCGAGAAAATAGTCAAAATGACATAGAGGGAACAAGGCAAACAGTGCAAGGACCCAATAGTGGAAAGCAAAAAAATTTGCACAGGCAGCAAGTAAAGGGAACACATGTTCTTAGATGTCTCTCCACTAATGCACAGAGTATGGGAAATAAACAGGATGAACTTGAACTCCTAGCACAACAAAGCAAATATGATATAATAGGCATCACTGAAACCTGGTGGGATGAGTCTCATGACTGGAATGTAGAAATAGAGGGATATAACCTTTTTAAGAGAAACAGGCCAAACAGGAAAGGAGGAGAATAGCATTATATGTCAGGGATATTTACACCAGTGAAGAGATCCAGGACATCAGTACTGGAAGCCAAGTGGAGAGCATCTGGATAAAAATTAAAGGAGAGGGAAATAACAGGGATGTTACTGTGGGAGTCTACTACAGACCCCCGACTCAGGCAGAGGAATTGGATGATGCCTTTCTAGAACAGATAATCACATACTCAGAAAAGAGAGATGTAGTAGTGATGGGTGACTTCAACTATCCGGATATTTGCTGGAAGTCAAACTCAGCCAAATCCTCAAAGTCTAGCAAATTCCTCACTTGCCTGGAAGACAATTTCATTGTCCAAAAGGTGGAAGAGGCAACAAGGGGATCAGCCATTTTAGATCTGATCTTAACCAACAGGGAAGACCTAGTTGATGGGGTGCAAGTGGTTGGATCCTTAGGTGGAAGTGACCATGTTCTCCTGGAGTTTGTAATACAGTGGAAGGGAGAAGCCAGGCATAGTCAGACACGCATTCTAGACTTTAGGAGAGCTGATTTCAATAAACTTAGAGAAATACTGGGGGTGATCCCATGGTCAGGAAAACTAAAAGAGAAGGGAGTTCAAGACGGATGGGAGTTTCTCAAAAAGGAGATACTGAAGGCGCAATTTCAAACAGTTCCAATGAGGAAGAAAAATGGAAGATATCTCAAGAAGCCAGGATGGATGACTAAGGAACTTTCAACTGAGCTAAGCTTTAAACAGAACATGTATAAGAAATGGAAAACTGGGGAAACCACGAAAGAGGAATTCAAACAAATAGCAAACATGTGTAGGGATAAAGTCAGAAAAGCTAAAGCGCAGGATGAACTCAGGCTGGCTAGAGAGGTTAAGAACAATAAAAAGGGTTTTTTTGGGTATGTCCGAAGCAAAAGGAAGAAGAAGGGCCACTGCGTGCAGAAGATGGCAAAATGCTAAAAGGGGACAGAGAAAAGGCAGAATTACTCAACACCTTCTTTGCTTCAGTCTTCTCAGAAAAGGCAAAGGGTGCTCAACCTGAGGACAGTGAAGAAGGGGACAGAGTGGGGGAATTTCAGCACAGAATAAGTAAAGAGACAGTACAGGAATACCTGGTTAACCTAAATGAATACAAATCTCCAGGACCAGATGAACTACATCCAAGGGTATTAAAAGAACTGGCAAAGGTGATATCGGAGCCATTGGCAATAATCTTTGAGAACTCCTGGAGAACAGGAGAAGTCCCAGCAGACTGGAGGAGGGCAAACGTTGTCCCCATCTTCAAAAAGGGAAAAAAAGAAGATCCCAACAATTATCGTCCAGTTAGTCTGACATCAATTCCAGGAAAGATTCTAGAGCAGATCATTAAGCAGAGAGTCGGTGAACATTTATCAGGGAATGCCATAATCACAAAAAGCCAACATGGGTTTCAGAGAAACAAGTCTTGCCAGACAAATCTGATCTCTTTTTTTGATAAAATTACCAGTTTGGTAGATGAAGGGAATGCTGTGGATATAGTATACCTCAATTTCAGTAAGGCCTTTGACAAGGTTCCCCATGACATTCTTGCAAACAAGCTTGTAAAATGTGGGCTAGACAAGGTAACTGTTACATGGATTTGTAATTGGTTGAGTGGCTGAACTCAAATGGTGCTCAACAATGGCTCCTTTTCAACCTGGAAAGAAGTGACCAGTGGGGTCCCACAGGGCTCTGTCCTGGGCCCCAGTGCTATTCAACATCTTTATTAATGACTTGGATGACAGAATTGGGGGCATACTTATCAAATTTGCAGATGACACCAAATTAGGAGGAGCAGCCAATACTCCAGAAGATAGGATTGAAATTCAGAATGACCTGAATAGACTAGAAAGCTGGGCCAACTCTAACAAAATGAAATTCAATGCGGAGAAATGTAAGGTACTGCACTTAGGATGCAAAAATGAAATGCACAGATATAGGATGGGGGACATCTGGCTGAATGAAACTACATGTGAAAGGGATCTAGGAGTCCAAGTAGACCATAAGTTGAACATGAGTCAACAGTGCGATGCGGCAGCTAAAAAGGCCAATGCAATTTTAGGCTGCATCAATAGAAGTGTAGCGTCTAGATCAAGGGAAGTAATAGTGCCGCTCTATTCTGCTTTGGTCAGGCCCCACCTGGAATACTGTGTCCAGTTCTGGGCACCACAATTCAAAAAGGATGTGGAGAAACTGGAGCATGTCCAAAGGAGGGCAACTAAGATGGTGAAGGGTCTGGAAACCAGGCCCTATGAGGAACGCCTTAGGGAACTGGGGATGTTCAGCCTGGAGAAGAGAAGGTTAAGAGGTGATATGATAGCCCTGTTCAAATATTTGAAGGGATGTCATATTTAAGAGGGAGCAAGCTTGTTTTCTGCTGCTGCAGAGACTAGAACGCGGAACAATGGATGCAAACTGCAGGAAAAGAGATTCCACCTCAACATTAGGAGGAACTTCCTGACAGTAAGGGCTGTTCGACAGTGGAACACACTCCCTCGAAGTGTAGTGGAGTCTCCTTCCTTGGAGGTCTTTAAGCAGAGGCTGGATGGCCGTCTGTCGGGGATGCTATGATTGGGAGTTCCTGCATGGCAGGGGGTTGGACTAGATGGTCCTTGTGGTCTCTTCCAACTCTATGATTCTATGATTCATCTTTGCATGCAAGGACAAATAATTGCAACAGTTTTTGCTCTTCTTCAATAGAGAACAAATATCTCTCCACCATATATGTATGTCCTAATGTCCTGTAGAGGAATTATTTTGCAAGGAAAAACACTGATGCTTATTTTGGGGTGCAAAATACATTTTCTGTACAGTAAACAGGTTTTTGTACAGAAAAATATAAAAAGGAATCTCTGCAGAATTATTCTATTATTATTATTATTATTATTATTATTAGTTTTTTGTGGGGCTTTCAGGCTCTGTGGCCATGTTCTAGAAGAGTTCCTTTCTGACGTTTTGCCAGCATCTGTGGCTGGCATCTTCAGATTATTCTCTGAAGATGCCAGCCACAGATGCTGGCAAAATGTCAGAAAGGAACTCTTCTAGAACATGTCCACATAGCCCGAAAGCCCCACAAAAAACTATGATGCCAGCCATGAAAGCATTTGACTCCACATTATTATTATTATTATTATTATTATTATTATTATTTCCTGCCTTTCTCCCAATATAAATGCTCAAATACTGAAAAAAAATTGCCCATAGTTCTCACTCGTCTATTATTCTTCCCATCCCAATACAGTTGCTCAAATGTTGAGTATTATTTCCATTTTTTTTCCAATTTCCACTTTATTTCTGTTTTTTACTGCCGTTATGGCTACAGATGAACATTACACATAGATACTCATTTCACATTTCACATATTTCACATTTTGCATGGCTTTGCATTCAAATTTGGTTGCATTTTTGGGTCTCTATTCAGTTGCACAGCAGCACTGAACATGAGTTGTGGAGCACATTTAATGCATTGCGCTGCATAGGGAGATTAAAGCCACACAAGCCCATTGTAGGATCTTGCTCAACTACTTGAATGATCCTCCAGGAATTGGCTTAAATATAAAACCTACAACCAACTCTATGGGTTGTTTTTTTCCTGCTGGATTAATTTTCACTTTGGCACTTGGAAAGTTAACCGAGTCTCTTAAAAATGTGTGTTAAATTTTAAATGCCTGCTCAGTCTGGCTTTAAAAAAAAAAATCTCCCTTAGGGATGCCAGTTCCCATTAGATGAAGGCCAAAATGATGTCAAAGGGAGCCTGTGTATCAAACTGCTTTGGCTCAGGCAGGCCTGTAGGTTTCTAAAATGAAACAAGAAAACACAGCCAGGGATTTATAACACGAATCCAACTTGTGTGTGGAAGTGAGGCCTAGTTTGGATGAGAATTGCTAGCAGAGGTAGTAAGACAATTTCTACAACAGTTCATACACTTTCATTGTATATGTAAATGGTATTAGCACTAATAAATACTCTAAAGGCAATAGATTCTGTCTGATCTTGGAAGTTAATCAGGATCATCCATGGTTAGCACTTGAACAGGAGACTACCAATGAACGCTGTAGGCTTTATTTCAGAGGAAGGAACTGACAAAATCAACTCTGAGTATTCCTTGCCTTAGAAAACCTAAGTCGACAGACACTAGAGACTAGAACGCAGAACATTAGGAAGAACTTCCTGACAGTAAGGGCTGTTCAACAGTGGAACACACTCCTTCAGAGGGTGGTAAAATATCCTTCCTTGGAGGTCTTTAAGCAGAGGCTGGATGGCCATCTGTCGGGGATGTTTTGATGGAGAGTTCCTGCATGGCAGGGGGTTGGACTGGATGGCCCTTGGGGTCTCTTCCAACTCTATGATTCTATGACAGGTGACCTGAACGCACACATTGACACACACCTAAATACCCTAAAGGCACCAGATCCCTTTTGATCATGGAAGCTCATCAGGGTCAAGTCTGGTTAGTACTTGGATGGGAGACCACAAATGAATACCAGGTGTTATGGGCTATATTTCAGAGGGACGAACTGGCAAAACCACTATTCCTTGTCTAAGAAAACCTTCTGTCCACTTCCACAGCTGGACTCTTCCTACTGAAAGTTCAATTTGTGGGGCTCATTGCCTAGCCAAAATAAAACACAACAATTCTGAAATGTTTCTTTCCCGTGCTCACTTGTAGGCTCAGATGAGAAGGAAATGTAGGACATTACCACTTGAGAAGCAATCACATCAGGATTTTTTTTTTAATGCAGACTTTCAGAGCATGTGTCTTTCAGTCCTGTGACTGGGTCTGTTGCCTCTTTCATGCTCACTTATTGGCTCTCCCTCTCCTATTCCTTTTGCTTATATTATTTTTATCATTTCATTTTTTCCCTGCAGTCCTGGAGCTCTGCTACTGTGAGTTAAGCTCTTCTTTTTTAAAAAGAAAAGAAATAGAAAAAAAGTAAACATAAACAGGCTGCTTGGGAATAGGAAGAGGGAGGATAGGAAGGGACATTGATCCCAAGTCCCTCACAACTGCCCTGGCAGCAAAGTTTCGCACCTGGGGATTTGCGTTATTGAGAGCTCATTGACAGGTTTTCCACATCAATGAAAAGAGACACCTTAATTGTGGTTGGGGAACACAGCAGATGCAGGTCAGAGGCATTGCTGTGCTACAAATGTCACCTAACCCATCTTTTCCCAATTTATTTGTGGTTTAAAAGTTGTGTGTCATAATCTCTGTAGACATTTATTTGTCAAATGAAACCTCATCTCAGGAGATTCATCCACACCCTGAACATGGAACTGGAATCTAGCTTCATTTGGACAAAGTCCTTTTCAAACACTTATGCTGATACAGTCCTTTTCAAGTACTTTTGCCTTCTTATGCAAGAGACAACAAACACTCCTCCAGATGTAAAGGCCATGTGCTCTTGTTTGGTTTAAGAAGTGAGTTGTATTATATGAATATGTTGTTTTCTATTCTTGTGTTTGCTCAATGCTATGATGGCCAGGCAGCCTTCTCAGAGCCATTTTGGGCTGCTGAAGAATTTGGATGTTTTTGCACTCATCTGCTCAGCTGCAGTTGTAAAGGTTGGACAGGTGTTAAGCGTAAATTAATAACTTGCATCTAAGCCATGCTTCAGATCCCCCGCAATATTAATTCAGGTTGGGACCCTGAACATAGGTTGCAAAAACAAAATGCAAAAATCTCATCTCTCTGATGGAACCAGGTGAATGTCTTGCCTTCCCCCTATTTGGTTGGATGCATTTGCCAAGAGAATAACTATTTGCATTCAACAGTTGTGCAAACATGATCATGTGTCAGCTTTAGCAAAGGGCTGATACAGACAGTGCTTTCATTGTGCATGGACTTTTTCAATCACCCCAACCTCTTGGGAACCAGGTGGAAATGCTTTTGCTTGACAAAACCCACTGGACAATTAATCCCACAGCAATACCTGACCCTTCATATACATCAGGTCTTTGCAGGTTCCCCAGCAGCTGGTAGCTTAAGAACATGTTTAGCGATACCTCAGGAACTCAGTCTTTGCAAATTCTGATGTAAACTGGCCTGATCCACATCTCTCAAATGAATGTGCGGATCAGAATGCAATTATCCTTCAGATTTCAAACCTCTAAATTTTGTGATGTACTTCTCATCTTAAAGAGGTACCCAAAGCATTAAAAATGAATATTTGGGGATCAAATACCTTCAGAAATGTGCACATTCAGATAAAAGTATGTTTACAAATGCATATTTTCTGAGAAGATACATCCCAAAATACATATGTAAATACATATCCTGAGCTTTTTTAAATGGCATATTAATGCAAAAACAGGATGCAATGGATTTATGAAAAATCCTATGTGAAATCAACATGGGCTGTTAAAAGACCAGGTTCTGAAGAATCGCAGAATCTGTGGGAGAGGGCAGGTTTGTTCTCTGCTATCCCAGAGGGAAGGACCAGGTTTAATGTTTTTTAAGTAACAAGAGGGTAGATTTGGATTGAACAATAGAAGGAATGTTTTGAAGGTAAGAGCAGTTCAACAATGAAGCCAATTGTCCAGAGAAGCAGTGGGTCTCCTTCTCTGGATGTCTTCAAAAAGAGGCTGGACAATGTCATCCTCCTGGGAATGCTCTGGCTGGAGTTCTTGAGCTGAGCAGCTGGTTGGATTTGATGGCTTCTGCAGGGCCCTTACAGCTCTATGTTCACAAAATTTCTCATTATTTAATCTGCGGAGAAACCACCAGGCTGTATGACACTTCTCCACTCTATGGTGAGAATGAGAGTACCAAGTTTGTTTGTTTTTTAAATCGAATTTCCATAATTTGTCAAAAAAGGAGGGGAGGGGGCTTTGCACAAAATTAGTGGTAATGTAGCTGTATAACCCTGAAGGGCACCCAGGGTACTCAGTATCATTCAGAGTGACATACTGGAGTGTGTCCAGAGGAGGGTGGTCAAAATGGTGAAAGGTCTGGAAGCCACCAAGCCCTATGAGGAGTGATTTAAGGAGCTGAGTAGGTTTAATTTGGGGAAGAGGAAGTTAAGGGGTGACTGACAATCGTGTTCAAATGTTTGAAGGGATATCCTATTGAGGATGTACCATGCTTGTTTTCTGCTGGTCCAGGAACTAGGTTATGACAGGAAAAGAGATTTTGCCTCAACATTAGGAAGAACTTCATGATGGTAAGAAGACGCTGCTGCCTTGGAGTGTGATGGAGTCTCCTTCCTTGGAGGTTTTTAAACAGAGTCAAGATGGCCATCTTTTGGGAGTTTATGGATTATGTCTTCCTTCATGGAAGAAGGGAGTTGGACTGGATAGTCCTTAGTTTCTCTTCCAACTATGATTCTATGAGATACTAGACAAACCAGAATCAAGGATATACAGAAACAAAGCAAAGCCACAGATGATATAAGATACAGTTTTATAGACAGCAGCAGATGGAAATGGAGCCAGCAGGGTGTAGTGGTTTGAGCATTGGACTAGGAATTAACAAAATCTTATAAAGGCCTGGAATTTACAAGAGGTACTCACACATGAAGTGCGTAGAGGGACTTTGGTTTGATATTGCCCATGTTGCTTTCTAGCATGACCCAAACTACAGTGGGGTCCCTTTCCTTTCAAGCCGCAAGATCTCTGCTAGCCTCCTCCCCGGAGATGTTTATTTTCCACCTGGAGAATAAGCTTGATAGGAAGTGAGGCGAGACTAACGATTATGCCAAATGAGGTGACACTTTGCGCTTATAATTATTTTTGCTTCATTCATGGAGGCTTTGCAGGGGGAAAAACACAGGGAAGCAAGCATGAAAAGAATACATTAAATCGCTTTGGTGTTTATTCTGTGTCTGGCTGCCTGAGCCGGCAGTTACATCTTTCCCCATCTCGCTGTACCTGCAATTCGGGGAAAATTGCCTTTCCAAATTACCGTCTTTAGTCAGATATCCACGCTCAGCTTCCCTGCAAGAACGAGGCGGAAATGAAATGGACTGAAATGTTAATCCAGCCAAGGTTTCCTTGGGCTCTTCAAATGGCCCAGGCTCATAGCATCCGTCCTGCTTATTAAAAGGTCATTGAGATTGGGGATTGAGGTCCTGAGGAACTCATTGCTGCTCCAGAAGCTGTTTCTGATACTGCTGTTGGAAACAGGAGCAATATCTGTAGACATGTCTACCAGGGCTTGTAGCAGAATGAGATTGTTAAGCGGATGGTAAGGGCATAAAAAATACTCTTTGCTTTCTCATCCTCAGCCCCCCCCAAAAAAAAGGGGGGGAGAGGGGGCTCTCAACATTGAGAAATTGGGAATAGTAACATGAGCATTTGCACACCAGGATTTATTTTTTCCTGGAAGTTTCCCTTTGCTGAAAAACATGGGCTTTGTGCAGAAAATATGATTGTATGTGTGTGTGTTGCTTTTTTGCACAGGTAACAAGAAATATATATGTATGTATATCTGTGTGTATGAATATGAATGCAAAAGCATATATATATATATATATATGCAAAAAGCAACATTTATATTTGCTGTTGTTGTGTACCATCAAGTTGTTTTCAGATTATGGTGACCCTATCATGGGGTTTTCTTGGCAAGATTTGTTCAGAAGTGTTTTGCTATTGCCTTCCCCTGAGGCTGAGAACATGTGACTCATCCAAGTATAGGCAGGAAATCATGGCAAAAAAACTGTTCTTACTTCCCAATACCAAGAGCCAGCATAAAATAGTGGTTTGAGCACTGGACTATGGAGTTCTGGAGACCAGGGTTCAAATCTTGCTCAGCCAGGAAACCCACTAGGTGGCCTTGGACATGTCACTCTCTCTCAGCCTCAGGGGAAGGCAATGGCAAATCTCCTCTTAACAAATCTTGCCTCTCCAAAACACCCATGACAAGGTTGCCATAAGTCAGAAATGACTTGAGGGCACACAACACACATATGCAGGTCCCTATAGAGTCAAGCCTTTGAATCAATTGGATTTATCTATGTATTGATTCACCATTAACAATGGATTCAATCAGTCTCCTTTAGCCAGGACTAAGCATGTCTTGGTACTACATTGACACCAGTGTTTGAAAAGTGGGAAATCAAGTTTATGTTTAATGTCTGGGATGTGTTCTAAATTCAGTTAGACACAAATATTAATGGGATGTTTGTATTTGGTTTGGTTTGTATACTGTGGGATTTGTTCTTTAGGGAGGATATGATGTCTATGGTGATACATTTAATTGTATATTTGTGTGTGTGTGTGTGTGTGTAGAGGTGTTTGTTATTATTCATATATCAGTTTTTTTAAAAACAACAACACACATTTGATCTAATCGGTTTACTCTGTTAGGAACTGACCTACAGTATTGTATTTTTTGCACAAAATTTCTTTTCTGTACAAGAAGCAACTTTTTGCATAGAAATTCATGGCTTAGATTCTGCTGGTTAGACCCCATCAAATAGATTTATTGCTTCAAATGGAGTAAACTCATAGATAACTCCATCTAAATGGTGAGTAAACTCATAGATAAACCCCACCTAGTCGCCTGTCACACTGCAGAATTAATGTAGTTTGCCAACACTTTAACTACCATGGCTCCATGTTATGAAATCTTGGATTTGTAGTTCTCTGACAGAGAAGGCTCAATTGCTCACAAACCTACAAATCCCAGATTGCTATAGCATTGAGTGAGTCGTGGCAGTTAAAGTAGTGTCTAATTTCACTATTTCTGCAGTGTGGCAGCAGCCCTATTCATTGAGACTAACCATAGCATTCAAATATTTTCTAAACACACAGTTTCTTGGAGTGAGGAATGCTTATTTGCACAGAAAACAAGTTTTCTGTGCAAAAAAAGAGAGAGTAATTCTTTCTGCACAAAAAGCATATGTTTGTGCAAACTAATTTTCCCAGTGTGTGACTAGTCCCAGAAGATCCTGCAGAAACCCTTGTATGTTTGCAAGGCAAGGAGAAAAATCTGCAAGTGTGAATTACGGGAAGATTAACATCCCTTGTATGTAAAGTGTATTCAGAATAGTAAGGAATATATTGCTTGTGAGCCTACGAAACCCGAACAAGTCGTGGCCAGAGAAGAGAGAGTGGCTTTTGTCTCCCTTCCCTGAATGATGGGAAGGATGCTGTACCATTTCCCCCCCAGGTAGAGATGAGTTCCAAAGGTTGATTGATCACACTTTGTGCACAAGGACACATCTCCTGTCACTTCGTGCCAACCTCCTGTCTATCCATCTTGTGCAAAATGAACACAAGTCAGACCTCTGTAATTTATTATTTGAGATGTTTGTAATTTGTGATTTTAATGGTTTGTGTGTGTGTGTGTTTTAGGTCGAGGAGGAGATGCTCTGAGCTCCTACCAGGAAGGCCAGAATAGCCGCCCCATCCATCAAATCAAAAACCAGGTTTCCAGCAGAGCTTTGGGACAACTGATACTTCGCTTTGTGAAGAAAGAGGGATTTATTTCTTTATTTCTCAGCATCAATCAAGAGGCTCAGACTTTTTGAACTGTTTCTTTGTATGACAAGGAAATGCTCCATTGTCCCCCAAGTCAACAAGGGTGCTGCCACACTGCAGAATTAATGCGGTTTGACACTGGATCCATCCTATGGAATCCTGGGATTTGTAGTTTGTTGGGGCACTGGAGCTCTCTGATAGAGAAGGCTAAATATCTCACAAAACTACAAATCCCAGAATTTTATATCATTGAGCCATGGCAGTTAAAGTAGTGTCAAACTGTATTAATTCTGCAGTTTGGCATCACTTTCAGTGCGGTACCTCCATCCTGGGGAATCCTGGGATTTGCAGTTTTACAAGCTCTTTGGCCTTCTCTGACAAAGAGTGCTGGTGCCTCATCAAATCCCAGGATTCTGTAGGAAGGAGCCATGGCAGTTAAAGAGGTGTCAAACTGCATTATTCTGACAGTGTAGATGCACCCCGGAGGTCTCTTGTTCATAGGGACACCAAAATTTCCAAAGTCAGCTTGCAGGCAAATACCAGCAAACGCTAGTCAGGCATAACAGTTGGGTTTAGGCTCAAAAGGCAAAGAGAGCTTTAGGAAGGCTCTCCTGAAGCAAGCAAGGGAAAAGGGAAAAGAAATAAAAAATGGGCCAAGGAGAAGCTTTGAATGAAAGCAGCTTCAATGGTGTTTTGCCCCCTTTTTCTAGAAGTGAGCATTCATTATCAATGCAAATATTTCCAGCTGCTGCAGGTAGAGAAATGTCTTTACATGGCTCCTTGTGCACTTCAAAGAAATATTGACAATGGCTCAGACAGCAGGGGGAACTTCACATGCTGACAATAGCTGAAGAGGAAAAAAGAAGTCTATAGGCTTTGTCTGTGCTTGCATATGCAAGAATCAAGCAAGAGAGTTTTCAAAAATTAAAAAGAGCAAATTCTCATGGATCTTGAGTTTTAGTGCTCTTCTTCTTGCCACAAGGCTCTATGCCTTTGCAAACTTCCTTTGGTTTTTCTCCCTGCAGGAAGGGCTTCCTTGGAGCCCTTTTCTCTGCTTCCTACTCCTCATGTAGTTTGGCCAGAAATGTGCATCTTCACTCTCTTGCAAGCTCTGGAACCATATGGTCCATTGTGTCCTAAATTATGCACCCATCCTATTTTTGCAGCCACATGTAAAAGTCAGTTGCCCTTTCACACCACTCACAGTTAAAGTGCTATGATTCTGCTTTACAGTCCTAGGATTGGCAGTGTGTTCTTAGTTGGCTTCAACTCATGGCAACCCTGTGAATGAGACATCTCCATGTCTTCCTATTCTCAGCCACACGGTTCAGGTCTTGCAGACTTAGATCCATGGCCTTCTTGATTGAGTCTAGCCATCTGGTGCATGGTCTTCCTCTCTTTCTACTACCTTTAACCTTTCCCAGCATTATCGTCTTTTTGAGTGAATCCTGCCTTCTCATGATGTGTCCAAAGTATGACAGCCTAGTTTTGTCATCTTGGCTTCTAGGGAAATTTCAGGAGTGATCTATTCTAAGATCCATTTGTTTGTCATTATGACTGTTCACAACATCCTCAGCACTCTTCTCCAGCACTACATCACAAATGAGTTGATTTTTCTCTTCTCTGCTTTTTTCACTGTCCAGCTCCCACCTCCATACATGGTGATGGGGAATACAGTGGCTCGGGCAATTCTAACTTTAGCCCTCAGTTGTTTATCTTTACTCTTTAGGATCTTTTCTAGGTCTTTCATAGCTGTCCTCCCCATTCCTAGTCTTCTTCTGATTTCTTGACTGCAGTCCCTGTTCTGTTTAATGTTTGATCCATGGTAGAGAAAATCTTTAACTGTTTTGATTTCCTTATTAGCTCGGTTGAGTTTATGTATTTCTTCTATGGTCATTATTTTTGGTTTCTTTACGATCAGCATTAAGCCTGCCTTTTCACTATCTTTGACTTTCTTTAGTAATTGTTCCATGGCCATTATGCTTTCCACTAGTAGTATGGTGTCACCCACATACTCGCATAGATGGTAGATGTTCCTTTTTCCTAGCTTCACTCTGCCATACTGCCTGGTTCTGTGCCTGCTCTTCATATGATCCTTTCTGCATACAAGTTGAACAGATAGGGTGATAAAATGCAACATTGCCTGACCCCCTTTGCTAAGTGGGAACCATTCTGTTTCTCTATATTCTGTTCATACAGAAGCCTCTTCTCCTAAGTACAGATGCCGCATCAGGACTATCAGATGTGTTGCCACTCCCATGTCTTTAACGGCATTTCTTAGACTTTCATGATTTATGCAGTCAAAAGCTTTGCTATAGTCTATAAAATACATGCTGATTTTCTTTTGGAATTCTTTGGTTCACTTGACTGGCCACTGTATGTTTGCATTGTGGTCCCTAGTGCCTCTTCTTTCTTGAAGCCTTCTTGAATCTCTGGGATTTTTCTCTCCATATACGGTTGAAGTCTATGTGGCATGATTTTGAGAATAATTTTGTTGTGTCCAGTTAATTCTATGGTCTTATAGTTCTGCGGTCTTTTTTGTCTTTTTGTGTGTGGATGGGGATGAATATTGAATGTTTCCAGTCTGTTGACTACTGTTTTGTTTTCCATATTTGTTGGCATATTTTAGTTAACACTCCAATTGATTCAGTTTGTGTGGTTTGAAATAGTTCAGTTGGGATGTTGTCTGTTGAGTTATTCTTTCTGATTTCTCTGAATGCCACATTGCTTTCTAAAACATGTGGTTTATTGTTATATGGTTCTTCACTCCATGGGTCATCCATTTTTTCATCTCTGTTTTATATAGCTCTTCTGTGAATTGCAGTTTAGGGAGGGGCATATAGAGTTCTCACATGGGCTGCATCTGCACTTCAGGAGGCGGTTGTCAACCGCTCATTTCCACCCTTCCTCCTGGAAGGTGGTTTTGGCAGTGTGGTAAACAAATCACTCAACCATGTATTGCTAAAGAGCTATTATGGGGGAAAGTGGGATAGGAAATGATGCCAAACCAGTGGGCCTCCATTCTTAAACTAGCACTATTGTGGCAGGGAATCAGGCTGGTGTGATAAAGTCCCCTGAGCTATGTGCCTTTAGTGTATACATTTTATTCGATGTAATTGTATTTTAATGTTAGCCACACCGATTGATCTCAAAGGGGCGGGGTATAAATAAAATTTATTATTTATTATTATTTTTGGACTTTTTGATGCACGTTGGTACTGAGTTTACCCAAGTCTATCACTATTCACCAAGGAGGCAGTGGCACCACTTGGGCTGGTGTCACCTGGTGCAGGAGGGGGGCAAATTGCCTTGCCCTCTCTCTTGCCAGGCCAGATTGCAGAAGCCTACCCAAGGCCTCTGGAGTCCCACATGGTCATGCCATGCAGGGCTCTGAAGGCAATCCTGGCCCCAGCAGCCTCTGCTCATGAGGGGGATGGCCCTGTAGGGCTTATTTAAGGTCGTAGGGTTGCTGGGAAAGCACTGTACAAGTCCTCCTCTTCCTCTCCTCTTCCTCCTTCCTGCCTCCTCCCCTTTGTCTTCTTCCTCCTTCTCTTCCTCTCATCTTCCTCCTCCTCCCATCATCCATCCTGTCTGGTATCTCAGCTGAATATTTCATTGCTTCCTCCCCCCCCCTCCACACACCCCCAAGCAAGAAAACACACCATAAATATTCATCCCACAAGCACTTATGGGTCTATTAAAAGCTGCCTCTTCTTCTTTCTCTCCCTGAGGTGGCTTCATCCATTCCGATTATGTTAACGGCCCTCGTGCTAAATATGCCATCACCGGGGTGATAAATGCGGCCCGTGGAGTGGGTCCATCCGGACATTAATCGAAGGCCTTTAATGAAGTCAGCGTGTTGCTTGTGCCCATTAGGAGGATGTTCTGGAACCGGGCCCAAGGGATCTCATGGCAGCAGAAGCAACCTTGGTGGTGGCGGGGAGGCTGACTCTGTATGTGTGTGTGTACCTATGTATGTGTTCATTGCTCCAGAGGTAGAGAAAGCACTTAAGGACTTCCACTTGGGAGGGAGCAGAGAGGACAAACATCTAATGGATTTTTTATTGCTAGCTAACCCTTTTAGTGCTGAGCTTCATTTCACCCCCTCCTCTCGAAATATACCACTGCTCGTTGCTTTCAGGTATTAATGGTGTTTTGCTTCTCCATCATCCTTTCCTCCAACTTTCCCTCCCAGGTGTTGTGGCTAAAACATTCAACCATTTCCTCAACTGGCTTTCACCACCGCCACCCATCTCCATCCCACTCCTCCAATTTCCTTGCTGACTCTGCTTTTTCCTTCCTATAAAAAGGTAAGGCTGGGATGGGGAAGTTGGGGTCAGTCCTTACAATATATTTCTATGGTCAATTCTGCATTCCTCAATGGTGGATTTTTTGTGGACTATGGCTGGCCCTGGGATTTCAGAATCAAAACCTGGGACCTGGGGATAGGGATCTCTTGTCATGCCAAAGGGGTGGGCCCTGGTGATATCATTAAATGTCGTACCAAAAGCATTGACTACAGTTGCACAGAGTGCGTGATCCAAACAAAAACCACCCAGTTGAACAAATGAAGACAATGTAGACCCAAGCATAACTTTCAAGGCAATGTTCTCACCCTGAGATTCCTCCTCCTGGCACTGAGGACCAGAGGAGTTGGGTCAGGCTTTGAGACTCAGGCTGCATCCACACTGTAGAAATAATCCAGTTTAACACCACTTTAACTGCCCTGGCTCAATGCTATGGAATTCTGGGCATTATAGTTTTGTGAGACATTTAACCTTCTCTGTCAGAGAGATCTGGTACCACAACAAACTACAATTCCCAGAATACCACGGCATTGAGCCAAAGTGGTGTGACAATGGATTATTTCTGCAGTGTGGCTGCAGCCTCAAGGTTTGGGCTGAGAGCTGGGAAGCCTAACTGGCAGTGACTCCAAGGGATTTATTAGGACCAACCAAAATGCCACAGAGGTTTGCAGACTTTCAAGTTCTACAGAACTCTTTGTTGGTAAGGGAGGTGTAAGGAAAATTGGACGTGGTGAAAGGAACAGGAAAATGGTTAAATGTGGGAGGATTAGGAAGCAGGTCCTTCTGGACGGTGATACCTTGGTTGCAGAATTCCCTTCCTTTCACAGCCCAGTTCGTACCAAAACTGGTTCCTTCTAGCACTAAGCTCTTGTCTCTCTTCTTTTGGGGCCCATTTGATTTCATCCAATTCGTCTACATTTTTGGTTTGCTGTTCCCTAAAGTGAACATATCATGGGGTTTTCTTGGCAAGTTTCATCAAGAGCCATTGCCATCCTCTGCGGATGAGGGAGTGTGACTTGCCCAAGGTCCACCAGGGTGTTTGTCTGGCTGAGCAGGGATTTGAATCCAGGACCTTTATCAGACACATTTTCCCCCTTGTTATGAGCACTGGAAGGGGATGCTCGGGGATGCGCAAGACTGAGAAAAAACATTTTACCGCACACGAAAGTGTCCTCAAAATGGCCCCATTCTGGTGTCTGGCACTTTCAGTGCTGAGGCACGTTAAATGTTTGGATGGGAAGTCTTTCGTTCAAGACAAAGAACATGCCTCAGCACTGAATGGAAACGGCCTAGCGCTGGGCACCACAATGGGGCCATTTTGAAGACCCTTGGGTGTGCGGTAAAATCCTTTTTTTCTCGGTCTCATGTGGCCCCGAACGTCCCCTTCCGGTACCCATAAGGGGGGGGGGGGATGTGTCCGATAAAGTCCCAGGTCTCCAGAGTCATAGTCCAGTGCTCAAACCACTACACCAAGCTGGTCTATATAGACACAGTTTTAATCTATTTTAACTGTTTAAATTTTCCAGTTCTTTCGTAGCTGTTTAGAAAGCAGCCATTGTTTTCATTGTTTTAAATTTTAAATTATTTAAACTGACGTAAGTTGCCCAGACTTCTTAGGATACAACGGAGATTGCAATTATATAATGTAATAAATAAATACATCAAATTCATTATTTATAATTAATTGGCCAGAGGTTCTGGCTGTGAGGTCTGTAGTTTAAATTCAGGGCATGCCTGCACTACAGAGTTATATCAGTTTGCTACCATTTTAACCATCATTCTGCCCTGAGAAATCTTGGGATTTTTCATTAAGTGGAATAGTCAGAATTATGTGCAAAGGGATCTTGTAGCACTTTTGCGATTAACTGTTAGTGTCCAGGTACTACAAGATCCCTTTACATACTGATATTCCAGGCTAAGTGCCATGGCTCAGTGCTATGGAATTCTGGGATTTGTAGTTTTGTGAGATATTTAACCTACTCTGTCAGAGAGCTCTGGTGCCACAATAAGCTACAAATCCCAGGATTTCATAGGCTGGACCCATGGAAATTAAAGTGGTGTCAAACTGCATTGTTTCTGCAGTGCAGACCAGACCTGAATATTGGACTATATCCCTAGAGACCAGGGGCTTGGCTATGGAAATTTGTTGGGTGACCTTGGGCAAGTCACAGTCTCTCAGCCTCTGATGAAGGCCATGACAAACCCCCTCTCAACAAATCTTGCTAAGAAAATACTGCGATAGGTTCACCTTAGCACCGCCATAAGTCAAAAACAACTTGAAGGCAGACAAAATGATGAAGAAGAGGAGGAGACTTAGGAAGCATCTGGACTGTAGAAATACTACAGTTCGATACAACTTTAACTGTCATGGCTCCATCCTACAGAATTCTGGGATTTGTACTTTAGTGAGGCACCAGCATCATTTGGCAGAGAAAGCTAAAGACCTTGCAAAACTACTAAACCAAGGATTCCATAGGATGGAGCTACTGCCTTACCTAGGTATACAAGTGCAATATTTGTACAGTGTAGAGGCATTCCTACATCATCACAACTCACTTTTATGGTCATTGCAGAGGTCAGCATTTTTATTCTGGCCAGGCACTGACCAAACTCATGCTTCCAACAAACAAACACAAACAAACTTGTCAGCAGCCCTGCCACCTCATCCTTTCCATGTTGTCAGAGAATAGGTGGGATGACCAAGGAGATGGGAAATGTCTAGCTATTTCCCTGTAGCTGCATGTTTTGCAAGGACTTCATCTTCAGAGAGCTTGGAATGAGCCCTGGAAATCTCTGCAAATATCTGTTTTTAGGGGATGGTGCTGGGAGGCATTACTATGGAAACATAGCCACACAAGACCTGAAGAGGAATTGGTTCCTCCATTAACCCTAGGGAAAATTAGGAGGCCATGCTGGTGAATCAAGGGCCCAGCTTTATTGCAAGAAATGCATTTCTGTCCTTGACAGTACACCCTTCAGAGTTGTTAAGTCACTCATACATTGTACATGTGTCAGGGTAACTTTTTAAGGAGCCCTGTCGGCACAGTGGTTGAATGCCAGTCCTGCAGCAACAAGGTTGTGAGTTCAGTCCCAGGGCTCCAAAGTTGACTCAGCCTTCCATCCTTTCATAGGGCAGTAAAATGAATACCCAGCTTGTTTGGATTGGAAACTGCTTAGATAGTGCTGAATTCACTACTAAGCGGTATAGAAATGTAAATGCTATTGCTATTGCTATCCCACCAATATTGGGCCCAAGCCATGCCCCCTTCATTCTTGCTCGAAAACAAACATGTCCTGGGAAAGGTTCTTCATCTGTCTTTCTCCTAATACTTACATGCTGACCGCCAGATCACAGTGCAGCATGCAGATGAAATCAATTCAAAACCATTTGAAACAATGAGGAACAATTTAAGCAGTCATGCCATGCGAACACATACAACAATTTAATAGCAAAAACATCAAATAATTCAGCAGTGAAGGGCAGATTAAAACCACTTAAACCCTACGCAGATTTGGACAAAGTTGTTGGACTCCCTGAGGCTTTGATAAAAAGCTGTGTTGTAAGTAAGCAGGTGCTGGAAAAAATCCAGTGTCACTGCCAATTGATAGCAAACTTCAAGGCAATGAATAAATAATAAATCTGTATATGTGTGCATGTTTGTGTGTGGTTATCAGTGTAAGTAAATTGCTAACAATATAAGGACACAGGGCAATGCAAAGCAGCTATGAAAACAGCAGCGGGACAGAAACAACTCGATATAGCAATTGGACTCCAAGCATGGCAGGGCTGGGCAGTGGAGAAAGTGCAACCAAAAGGTTGTATGTGACCCCATGGCTGTTTGGGTGTCCCTATGGGTCCCTGGGTCCTCAACCCCATACCATACAACTCTACAGGGGATACATTCCCAGGTTTATTTTGGAAATGTGAAATCATAACAGTGCATGCAACTGAAATGAAGGACTTCCAATAGAGGTTGTCCATAGAGTCATGCTGGGGGGCTTAGAGATTCTGAGAGAAGACACCTCTCTAGGCATTTCTGGGCCCTCCAGTACAATTCTACGGTTACCTTCTGCCAGAAACATACCATAGAATCACACTGGAGGATGCAGAAAATACCTTTGTTGTTGTTGTGTGCCTTCAAGTCAATTACAGCTTATGGAGACCCTAAGGCAATACTATCATAGGATTTGCCACTGCCATCCTCTGAGGCTGAGAGAGTGTAACTTGCCCAAGGTCACCCAGTGGGTATAAATTGCTGAAGATCCCTAGAGAGAACTTTTTTTCTCCCGGATGTGGTTAAATGAAACTGTGGGTACCAATCCCAAAGATACGGGAGTCACACTTCATGGGAAATCAGAAAAAATATTTTGATCCCAAAGCCTCTAAGTGTGCTATGGTCCCTTTTATTGAATTTTCAGTCTCACATATCTTTCTAAGTCCTGGGCCAGATTTTTGTTCCAAACCAGAAAGGATTAGGCAACAATGGTTGGTGTGGTCATCCAAATTTCCTGTGAGAGGCCCAATGCAGCCCCCCACCTCCTGGCAATGGGCATCTGGTGGCTTCCACATCAGGAGTACAGGGAATCTGTTTTATTCCAGGTTTAAAGAATATTGGGGTTTATTACACGAAGGGAATTGGAAGTATAATCCAATGGCAATCTGAATGCAATCATGGGGTTTCATGTAATTGCATGAAAGCTGTTCACACACATTTTTGGGCAAAGGGAAGTCCTTCCAAACGCAATCGTGGGGTTTCACGTGATTGCCTGAGAAACTATCACACACAATTTCAGGCACTGGGAGGCAATTTTGGGCAGTTCTGGATGCAATGCAGTGTCAATACACAATCAAGTAACCGAACTAGTGAATTTACTCAATTCCGAACTGGCCTCACTTCCATTTCTTTCGAAATTGAGAGAAATTCCTCCCGTGTGATAAACTCAATTATCTAAGTTGCTGAATGTGGTCCCTCAAATAGGTGCAGCACCACGGACAGTTCTTCAGAACAGACTGCCATCCTGCCACCAAGGAAAGGAGCAAGCTTCTTTTCTGCTGCTTCAGAGACTAGGAGATGGAGCAAGGTATACAAATGACAGGAAAAGAGATTCCACCTCTACATTAGGAGGAACTTCCTGATGGTAAGAGCTGCTTGACAGTGGAAGGTACTGCTGCCTCGGAGGGTGGTGGGCTCTCCTTCTTTGGAAGTCTTTAAAGAGAGGCTGGATGGCCATTTGTCAAGGGTGCTTTGGTTGTGAGTCCCTGCATGACAGAAGGGGGTTGGACTGGATGGCCCTTGGGGTCTTTCCCAACTCTATGCTTCTAAGATTCTAACTATCAGCCAGTGGAGTCATTTTGATATTGGTGTGCTGTAGTAACTCTTAGATTTATCAATGTAGATGTACCTTAGAATCATAGAAGTATAGAGCTAGAAGAGACCTCAAGGGCCATCCAGTCCAACCCCTTGCCATGCAGGAACTCACAATCAAAGCACTCCTGACGCATGGCCATCCAACCCATTCTCCAATCAAGAGAGACATGATATATGTTTCCTAAGACCGCTGGCCTCAGATTTTGCTGGAGAGAAGGTCCCCTTCTTCTGCTCCCTTGAAGAGCTGTTTTGAAGTTGGCAACAGCTCAGACTACTGTAATGTGCTGTACCTGGGGCTACCCTTGAAAAGTGTTTGGAAGCTGGTGTCAGGTGTGTATTTTAGAGACCATCTAACATCAGTCCTGCAAGAACTACCTTGGTTTCCAATTTGCTTCTGAGCTTATTCAAGGTATTGGTCTTGACCTACAAAGCCCTGAAAGACCACCACTTCCTATAGGAGCCTGCCAGAAATTTGAGATCTTCCAAGGAGGCCCTGTTTTATGTCCCAACATCTTGTGAGGTTCAGTTGGTAGTCACACTAACATGGCTTTCTGAGTAGCAGCATCTCAACTGTGGAACTCCCTGCCCAATGAAGTCAGACTGGCCCCATCTCTTTTAAACTTCCATCCGCAGCCAAAGCTTCTGCAACTTCTGTTTTAACTGTTTCGTTACTGGATTCTAGGGTTCTTTTCAGCTTTAAGGAATTTTAAAAGAGTATTTTAATGTTGTTGTTTTTTTAATCCTGTGATATAAGGCAATGAGCAGCTGTTTGTTTTTAAATTCAGCTGAACATGTTCATATGGAATTTGCTTTTATAAACTATTGTAATAAGCATCAATATTTGTTTTATATCTATGTTATGGTTTGAGAGGGACATTTTAGTTAAGTGAACCTGTAAAAAAGAAGTAGCACGGAAAGAAAATGGGAATGAATGCAAATATTAAATTCAACTGGTTGAGATGCTAACATATTGATGATGTTTAAGGAAGAAACAGTGTGTTGGTTTAAAGAAGAAATATATGTGAACTGTGCATTAACGCCTTTGAACACAGTGAAAGATTGTGACAAAACCAGGGGTTATAAATGTGTATTTGAAATTCATTATCCAATTATCCTTGTTGATCTTTTTCTACCCTGTATATTAAGTTTACAAAAATAAATTATTTTATGTGTAGACTGTGAAAAAAAATTTTTTTTTAATCTTTGTATTATTTAATTGGTTTTTATTTGTTCATTGCCTTGGGAGCCATTGTGGGTTGGGAAGTGATACAGAAATACTTTAAAGCAGTAATAAATAAACTCAGAGGGAACAAGGAGGCTCAACAGGCCACTGGAGCCGGTGGCATTGATGTCAGAATATGGCTTGAATCAGTAGATTTAATTGGTTTTTGCATGGAAAGAGAGTCCATCTCAACATCAGTAAGAGCTGTTTGGCAGTGGAATGGACTTCCTCAGAAAGTTGGGGACTCTCCTTTGGAAATCCAGAGGAAACTTTGCATACTCCCAAGTTTTGGTAAATAGAAGACAGCAGCTTACTCCACAACATGGTGAAGGATCTGGAAACCATGCCCTATGAGGAATGACTTAGAGAGCTGGGGATGTTTAGCTTCAAGAAGAGATGGTTAAGAGGTGATATGGTCACCCTGTTCAAATATTTGAAGGGATGTCATATTGAGGAGGGAGCAAGCTTGTTTTCTGCTGCTGCAGAAACTAGGACTCGGAACAATGGATGCAAGTTCAGGAAAAGAGATTCCACCTCAACATTAGGAGGAACTTCCTGACAGTAAGGGCTGTTCGACAGTGGAACACACTCCTTCCTCGGAGGGTGGTGGAATCTCCTTCCTTGGAGGTCTTTAAGCAGAGGCTGGATGGCCATCTGTCAGGGAGGCTTTGACTGGGAGTTCCTGCATGGCAGGGGGTTGGACTGGATGGCCCTTATGGTCTCTTCCAACTCTATGATTCTATGATACTACATACCAGGTCAGATGTCAGCATTAAAACTGAACAGGCTGGCATCGAAGCAAACATACACCTGATCACTAAGGAAAATCTACCCGGCAAAAGCATACAATATACAGGAAATCATAGATTAGATCAGTGGTTCTCAAACATGGAGTTTTTGAGACCTGAGACTGGGAGGCCCTGATCCCTCATCCTCTTCCCAAACTTTTCTATGTGTAATATGTAAACATGCCTTGAGTTGAATATTGAATTTAAATAAAACTGTTCTAATTAGAATGGTGTTATTTCCTTAGAAAATATTAAAATATGAATATACATGAATGTGCAAATGAAAATGTGCACACTAAATAAAATATTTTTATTCACTGCATTGAGTAGGAGGTGGTGTAATGTCTAGATGTAGATGTAAAGAATAGGTCCTAAGGGTAAAAAGTTTGAGTACTACTGGATTAGATACATATTTTATATTAGATATATTAGCTAATGTTGGGATTCGGGGAGAAGAACGACGCCGAGAGACAGGAATGGGGGTGCAAAATCTCCTTGTTCTTTATTGCATGCTTGCTAGCTTGCTTGCTTCCTTGCTTGAGCTTTCGCTTGCTTCAGGAACCACTGCCAGTTCCCCAGCCTTTATTAGTCCTTCTGGTTAGCCAATAGTTAGAGAAGATCAGCAAGTATTGTTTGTACATAGCTCAAGGGTCAGGTGTGGATGCAGGATCAGGATGTGGACTTTTGGGGGTCGGGATGCGGTCATAGGAAGTGTAAACCATTCAGTTAATTATGAACTTCATAGATCCGGACATGGACGGACCCTGGGCCTCATTATCTGGGAGCGCAGGAAGGCAGGCAGATACAGTGGCGTTCCAACAGATCCCCCACATTCCTGAGCCCCCAGGAGGAAGGTGTGTGCAGGGGGAATTGCTGATGTATCAGCGAATTCCCGACAAGCTAATCATTAAACAGAACTAATTACATCAAAATGGAAACTACTATGCAAGCACTAAGTAAAAGCTATTCATGTCAGATGTTCCCTATGTATTTCAAATTGTCATTGTTATAAATTTAAAGCACCACTTCAGGTGTATCTATGCTAACAAACAATGCATTTTGATACCACTTTAAGTGCTGTAGCTCCATCCTATGGAATCCTGCCAAAGAGTGATGGTAGGCCACAAAACTACAAATCCCAGGATTCTTTTGGATGGAGCCATGGCAGTTAAAGCAGTGTCAAACTGCATTATTTCTACAGTGTAGATGCAGCCTTACTAAATGGTACAGCCAAAATGCATGGGAACTGTTTAATCTGCTTTTCGGTTAGATTTATAAGAGCTTAATATCTCTGCAGCTGTTAGGCTGCACTTTACTTTGGCTTTATGCTAACCCTCTGAACTTTCCACATCAAAAGGCCTTTAAACAGGAGTTAGATGGCCAACTCTTGGGAGTGCTTCACCTGTGTATTTCTGAATGGCAAGAAGTTACAAGTATGATCTGGGATCTCTTACCAACACTATGGGGCGATTTAGACCTCCCCCTTTGGGGCGGTCTCTACCCGCCTCCAGACGCGGCGGGATGGGGCCGAAGCTGCCATACCGGCAGTCTCAGTGGCCCCATTGCACCACTTCTGGAGGCCGCGGGGAAGCGGCAAACTGTGGCTTCCCCGCGGCCACTAAGTGGGGTGCAGTGGGTGTCCTGGGCGCCTGCTACACCCTGCTTGAGGAGGCGGGGCAGAAGGGAGGAAGGGGCCGCCGCCGTGGCCCTTTCCTCCCTTGGTCTTTGCCGCGGCTGTCTAAAAGCCACAGCAAAGACCCGCCTCCAAAAAGGAGCTCCATTCAGAGCTCCTTTTTTGTGCTGCAGGAAAGGTGCAATTTGCGCCCTCTCATGGTGCAAAGGCGTCATCCCGTGCGCAGCGCGTCTAGCAGCTGCGCACATGATGACGCTCTTGCGGCGCATCCATATGGATGCTGCCATCTTAAAATGGCGGTGTCCATGCGCTTTAGGCCTAAGGAGGGTGTAGATGCTACACACTCCCTAACCCTAAAGGCGGGCTTTTCAGCCCTAAACACACTGATTTTTGCCCATCTAGATCAGGCCTATGATTCTAAAATTCAATCAATCTGGTGTGGGCCAGAACTTTAAAGGAGCTATTCAAGATGCTGAAGAGTTGGTGATGAGTGTTATCCATAAAGCTTGTGATGTCTTAAACTGACCAGTTGTGCATGGTCCTTTCTGTCCATGCCTGTCCTCCATGACTTCATGCTCTTCAATGCAATGGGCCACAACACCCACCATTTACTGTTTGACAGTGGAAGGTGCTCCCTCGGAGTGTGGTGGAGTCTCCTTCTTTGTAGGTTTTTAAACAGAGGCTGGATGGCCATATCTCAGGGTTCCTTTGATTTTGTGTTCCTGCATGGCAGAATAGGGTTGGACTGGATTGCCCTTGAGATGTCTTCCAGTTTGTAATTCTATTAATTTATATGCAGCCATATCCTTCCATATTGACTTGAAGAACAACCTTGCTGAATTAAAGGAATTTGCAGTACTTACTCTGAAAGATGGGGTGGTGGGGGTGAAGTTGCACCCTGAAGCCTGTAGCCCAATCTAGCTGGTATATAAACTTGCTTTTATAAAGCAAAAAATATTATCAAAGATTCGAGTCATAAAGTGTCAGTTCGGCTGTACACTAGACACGTACAGGTGCTCAGAGAAGGTCAAACTCCAGAGGAACATGGGCAATGAACTTATACATATTCTCAGTTATCATCTTCATGAATTTCTTCTTAATTATGTATATGTAGCCAGAGCCCTGGAGGCATCGGACACATTTTTAGAAATCTGAAAAATCATTACAGAGGAAAACTCCATGGAGGCAGAGGGAGAAGGAGAGAAAAAGAAAACCAAACCAAGGAAATCCTTACATAACCCAGTGAAATTCCAATAAGTCATATTTTAAAGACAAGAAAACAACTCATTAAGAAAAGGGCAACGAGTATGATAAGAATGATAGAGAACAAAACCTATAAGGAAAGGTTGAGAGAGTTGGGCATGTTCACCTTGGTGAAGAGAGGACTGAAGAGTAACATGACTGTAATCTTTCAATATCTTGAATGGGCAACAAAGAGTCATTAGCTTTTTGAAAAAGACCAGTTTGTAGAGAGATTACAAACAGATAGAAATTATTATTTTTATATACACTATAAACCAAAACACCTGCCTACATTTTTGGACCCTCCTTTTGAAGTTGCTGTAGAAATTGTCATAAATTAGGGGCCCAAAGATCAACATTCACTGTTCCATATCATGTAACATCTTTGAAATTACAAGAAAGAAGATTTCTTTGTTGCTGGCTCTCAGGTGTGCAGTGACAAAAACAAACAAAAACTAGGCCCAAACAGGTGCCAACGTTCAGCACTGTCTGGGGTGCTTGACCTCAACAGTAGCACACACACAGCAGAGTGCAGAAGCACAAGCCAGTATTACAATATTTGGCAACAAGGCACTGACCAACCTGAAATGAGGCACAGACACAGTTGACTTCTTCCAAAGTCCTCGGAAGCTTTTATCTTCCTGTTGCAATTATGTACAATATATACAACAAAAGCTCTGACTTTTGTCAACATATGTTGTCTGATATATTTACAATCCATACTCTCCACACTAACACACCAACTCCTCTCTCCAATCCACTATCCTCAGCCCACACCTTACAGAGTCCTTATATACATTACTAACAACTAAGGATTGACACTTGGTGTTTCTCACCATTTCCAGCCATACAATTATTTTACAACATCTTAAAGGGACATTTTACCCAATAAAATGAACTTTAGGAAGACCTTCCTGCTGGAAGGAAATGTTCTGTGGTGGAATGGGTTATATTTGAAGGTGGGGAATTCTTCTGTGCAAGAGGATTTAAAACATGTTGGATGGCGAGTTCTTAGGGATGGTTTAGCTGCAGATTCCTCCACAGGTGATGGGGGAGGTCGTATTAGATGGCCGTTGGGGCACCTTACAACTGATTCTCTGATTCTTTGACTATGTCTTTTAAAAGCAAAGGAAGGAAGGAAACCTGTAGGCCAAACCCAGCTGCCAAGAACAGATGGCTGTTGTGAAGCTGGACAGGTGAAGAGTCTTCAAAGTTTCCCTTTTTTGGAATACGGTTGACCTTCTGTATCCATAGCATGGAAATATTAAGAAAACTATACATTGCAAAAAGCAAACCTTGATTTTGCCAGTTATATAAGGGACACCATTTTACAACCCCACTGTACTGAATGGGACCTGAGCATCCACAGATTTTGGTATCCACAGGGGGTCCTGGAACCAAACCCCAGTGGTTACCAACGGCCCACTGTACAACCAGGATCTGTAGTCCTAAAAAGGATACCCCCAAGCGCTTGTCAGTACACCAATGGAGAGAGAGCTGACATCTAGTTTCCAGCATCAAACTGAATGAACTGAGAAAGTCAGCTAGCCTGTGAGATTTCATCCTCCCCGATGCAGCAGAATTGGCTTCTCTGGAATCTGCAAACAAGAATTGAATGCAGTAGTTCTTGAGCCCTTTCACATTATGTGACTGTAGTGCTATGATTCCACAACTATGGCTCCATCCTATGGTGCCCAAAGGTTTATCATTTGATGTTGCACTAAATTCCAAATCCCTGGCTTCTGTAGGATATTCCCATGACAGTAAAACTGGGATGATAGTGGTATAATTGCACAAGGTGTAATGTGCTCCTCTCCAATGAGTTCCAACATGGTTTGCATAGCAGAAATCCAGGGCCGCATTCCCACTATGATTTAAAGCAAATTGTTGATCAGGTTATATGACCATTATTCCCATCTGAAACCAGTTCCGATCCTACTGTGATCAATTCCAATCGTGATGAAGTGAGGCAAACACACACACACAAACAAAAACCATTTTTTTCTTGACATACTTCTTTGGCAGTTCGTTTGATGTGACTGATGGGTGCATGATTTTTTTTTTTAAAAAAAAATAAAATTGATAGAAGATTCAATTCATTGGTTTTGCAACTACTTGCAATTACCCGAGTGATGCAACGGCAGCTCCAAGCAAGTAGCTGCAAAACCAATGAATCGAATCTTCTATCAATTTAGTTCCCAAGCTGGGCTGCGCAGGATGCTGATTACGTCAGTGATGAAGCACATATGATTGACATGCATTTTGAAGCAGTGCAAACTAGTGGGGACAACAATCGTGCCCCCCCCCCCCCAAAAGAATCAATTACAAGGGGATAATAAAAAGATCTGCTTTCATAGTAGAATGATGGACCTTTAGGAATCGATTTACCAACATGGAGTGAAGGCGAATCTCAAACCAATTTAAATGTACAGTATGTGGGAATGAGCCCCAAGTGTGCAATTGACAAAGATCCTGGTTCAAGCCTTGTACCACTGTCACAAATGTTATAGTGTCCCATGCTGTTGTTTGCTTTCATCTTCTAACAAATCTGTACATTCCTTTCTATCTGTACATTTCAAGCGAGGCATCTCTGGCACTGTGTAGTATACATGTGATGTTAGATGCAAGCCACTTAGGACTTCGGTTTTAGCTGCTTAGTTATCATGAATAATTTACCCAGCAGAGGTCTTGCAAAGAGCAGCCGTGCCTTCAGCCTGTCCTCTCACCTTCTCTGGGGCTTTTTATACACTGTATATATGTTTGCAGAGCACAAGAGGATAAGCCCTTTCCTCTCCAAAGAGCCAGAAATTGAAAATGTGATGCCCAAGAAAGAGATGTGAGGAAAGTAAACAGGGCATTACTAGGCATTTGTTTCAATTGCACATGCCTAGACTTACAGCCCTGGTGACACAGTGGTTAAATGCCTGTACTGCAGCCACTCACTCAAAACCATAAGGTGGCGAGTTCAAGACCAGCAAAGGGCTGAAGCTCGACTCAGGCTTGCATCCTTCTGAGGTCGCTAAAATGAGTACCCAGATTGTTGGGGGGCAAATAGCTTACAATTGTAAACCCCTTAGACACTCCTTAAGGGTATGAAGCGGTATATAAATGAAGCTGTTTGTTTGTTTGTACAGAACGCGTTATAACTAGAAAGCCAGGGTGGAGCAGTGGTTTGAGCATTAGATATGAAAATCCAATGGGTGACTTTAGGCAAGTCACATTCTCTCAGCCTCAGATGAAGGCAAACTCCCCCTGAACAAATTTTCCCAAGAAAACCCATGATAGGCTCCCATAGAATCATAGAATCATAGAGTTGGAAGAGACCACAAGGGCCATCCAGTCCAACCCCTGCCATGCAGGAACTCTCCATCAAAGCATCCCTGACAGATGGCCATCCAGCCTCTGCTTAAAGACCTCTAAGGACGGAGACTCATTCCTGACCTTGCCATAAATTGGAAAGAACTTGAAGGCACACAACAACAACAACCACAACACATAATATTTAAAGTATTTAAAGTTACTGTTATAGTTTAGTTATAGAAAATTGTGAGTTATTTCCAAGACTTCCAGAGAAAAGGTGGGTTTTAAGGGAAAATGTGGAAGGAAAGAAAGAAGGTGGCATTACTTAAGTGTTCTGGAAGTATGTTCTGACCATACTTACGGACGAGAATGTTGTCCGCAAGGGGCCTTTCATCTTACACATTTATACCACTGTGATTCTATTTTATCTGCCACAGCTGTATCCTAGGGAATCCTGGAGTTTGTAGTTTGGGCAGGAGGCACTAGGTCTCCCTGTTTGGGAATTCTGAGTATCCAGCCAAAAACCTGAAAATCCCAGGCCTTCACAGGAAGGAACCATGTCAGTTAAAATGCAATCCCAGCGCTATAACTGCCTAGTATGAAATGGGTGAGGCTCATGAAGGAGCAGGGAGACTGTGGGATGATGAAGGGGAATGGAACTGCTTTACTGGGGATGTCCCAGAGCTGAGACAGTATGTTACCAGAAGTGCCCTGTATAAAAGCATGGCATAAATGATATCCACATACATGACCCCCAGATGAACCCTGGCTGCTGGTTAATCCAGAAAGGTGAAGCAAGAGGTCACAGACTCACTGCTTCAAGGGGAATTCTCCTCTTAGAAAATGTTGCACCCAGATAGTCTAGGGAGTCCCAAGTAAGATTATCACCTGGACATCAGGAGGTATAATGTTTGTCCTCCTTAATCTGCTGACTTCTCTGATTCCCCGACTCAGGATGCCCTCACGATAGACTAATCCCTCAAAGACAATCAGACCCCATTGTACAGACATTTAGTTTACCATTAAACACCTTTGCCAGAGTGTGCTTTTCCCCTATAAAAACCCCCAGTTTTAGTCACTCTGATCATACTCCACGCCAGTCTGATCTCTGATCTGGACACCCTGACAGTAAGAGCTGTTCGACAGTGTAACACACTCCCTCGGAGAGTGGTGGAGTCTCCTTCCTTGGAGATTTTTAAGCAGAGGCTGGATGGCCATCTGTTGGATATGCTTTGACTGGGAGTTCCTGCATGGCAAGGGGTTGGACTGGATGGCCCTTGGGGGTCTCTTCCAACACTGTGATTCTATGATTCTATGATTCTAAGCCCCACTCAAACCCACGTTGCGGAGCGCACTTGTCCCAGACCCAACTTCATTTGGCTCCCAGAGGAGAATCTACACTTTGGTAAGCATCACCTGTAGTCAAGCCTTGAACTATCCCCAACGCTAACTACTGACTTTCCTGAGCCTTGTATGTATGTGTGTGTCTAAATGCATTGTGTGATTGTATTTCTCCCTTAATAAATTGGATATTTTTAGATAAGTCTGTCTCTGCTCAATTTCTTGAACCTCGGTCTTCTCGGTATACACAATGGGAGACGACCTTGCAAGGTTATTGTAGCCAGCCCATCTCACAACTTGAGCTAATAATAAAATTCCCCAAACCAGGCTCTTGGCTACAAGTGCAGAGCAAAACACTTTGGGGTGCATTTACACTGTAGAAATAATGCAGTTTGGTACCACTTTAACTGCCATGGCTCCATCCTACAGAATCCTGGGCTTTGCAGTTTTGTGAGACACCAACACTCTTTGGCAGAGAAAGTTAAAAACCTTGTAAAACTACGAATCCTAGGATTTCATAGGATGGCGCTACAGTCTTAAATTGGTGCAATGACTACGATATTTCTAAAGTGTAGATGCATCCTGGAAGACTGATGAGTGGGTGCTGGTGTGTCACATATCATCATACTGAGGATGGAGCAAGTTTGTTTTCTGCTGCTCCAAAGACTAGGACATGGAGGAATGGATGCAAACTGCAGGAAAAGAGATTCCACCTAAACATTAGGAAGACCTTTGTGACAGTAAGAGGTGATCAACAGTGGAATGGGCTGCCTTGGAGGGTGGTGCAATATTCTTCTTTCGAGATTTTTAAATAGTGGCTGTATAGTCATCTGTCAGGGGTGCTTTGATTTGGAGTTCCTGCATGGTGGAATGGGGTTGGAATGGGTGGCCCTTGGGGGGGGGGGTCTCTTCCTACCCTAGGATTCTATTATTCTAGAGCAGTGATCCTCTCCCCCTTTAAAAAAGTTCTCCGGGACTCTGAACCTATTTGGGAGATATGGTTCAGCATTCTGGATTTCCCTTCCTGAGTTCATAGTAAAACTAAGAGCAGATTCAACATGGATGCCTCCAAGCAGCTATTGGCTCCATGCAATGCAAACTGTGCCTGAGGCCATGTGGGCTTTTGCATGCGGTGAAACTGAGCCTGCGGGAAAGTCTTTGGCTTCCATCTGCTCTCTGGCAGCCTCGAAGCCTGCCTTGTCATGTTGTGTAGATGCCAGTTGATGTGGAACTGGATGCTGGGAAAGGAGACTGGGGAAGAATCTAGAGGGCTTGGATATTAACACCGGATGTGAGGGGAGAAAAATGATTCTGTGCGCATTGAAAGAGCTGACAAGTCCATGCATTTATCTCAGTACGCTAGCTGACACCATCTGAGATAAGGTTCCCTCACTTTCCCTGTCCTCACAGAACTACAAATCCCAAGATTCCATAGCATTCAGCCATTGCTGTTAAAATGCTGTCAAACTGCATGATTTCTGCAGTGCAGGTGCAGTCTGAAATCAATGAGATTTGCTTATGCTTTGACTTTCCATGATGCTGATGAATGTCTCCTGTCCTGCAACTGTCCCAGTTTAGCTGGGACAGACACACTCATTTCAATACCTTCCCACTTTCACAATGCCCTGCTTTTCCTCTTCTTCCAATAGGTCAACTGTAGTTGGTACCAGCAACTATTCAGGACTACATATTGTTTCAGTGTTGATGTCCCTAAGGGAATTATATTACATGCTCCTCTACTTTCTAAAGTACCTTTCCTGCAACTGAAATCATCCCAGTGCAGTAATGATAACTGGCAGTTGCCATGCCAGCGTGATGGTAAATCAACTCTGGATTTAAGCCTGAATTTTAAAGAAGTCGTCCAACTTAGTTTGGAAACAGAGTTCAGAACCTTGGATAGCTCCGTTAAAGTGGTGCCACGCTGCACTATGTCTGCAGTGCAGATTAGACTTCAGGCAGAGCACGGGGAGGGGGAAAGGCCTCCCGGCCCAACCCCCAGCCACCACCCACCCCAGCTCCACGCCGAGGCCAGCGGCGGCACAGAGGCCTTAAAAGTCGGCCCAGGAGATCAGCTGTGAGGCGGAGCAGCACCAGCAGAGCACGGGGAGGGGGAAAGGCCTCCCGGCCCAACCCCCAGCCACCACCCACCCCAGCTCCACGCCGAGGCCAGCGGTGGACAGGCTTTTTTTTTTTCCCCCATTTAGCAACGATGAACTTGGCCGGTTATTGTATTGACTGTGGCACCTCTTTCCTTCATTCCCCCCTCTATCACCCTGTTTTACTGTGGAGGGGATGGAGAATTTTAATAAGGAAGGAGAGCGAGTTCTACTTGAGGAGGGAGGGGATAACTGTCCCATTACAAGCGGGGCTCCTATCCAAGTTGTGTGGGGCAATGGGAAGTATGATGGTAGGAGAAAGGACTGGCGTTGCAGGGGAAGGCGAGATCGATGCTTAATATCTATCTCTCCTTCCAGTCCTTCTCCTAACCAACGGGGCCTGAGGGTCACTCCAACCGTACCACAAACCCTGTCTCTGCTCCTGTGCAATGCCAGGTCCATCAAGAACAAATCCCACATCGTACATGACTTAATCGAGGATAACAATTGTGACCTGGCTTGCATAACCGAGACCTGGCTCGGGCCTGAGGGGGATGCTGTGTGGGCTCAGGTCCTCCCTTCCGGGTACTCGGTGAAGGACCAGAACAGGTTAGGTGGGCGGGGGGGGGGTGTTGCCTTGGTGCATAAAGACAACCTGTCTCTAACCAGGAACCATGTCCGTCAGACCTCCTACATCGAGTGTATTTTCCTGACCCTGAAGGCTAGAGACAGTCTAGGGATTCTGTTGGTCTACCGGCCACCCCGTGCGCTAACAGACTTCCTTAACGAGCTGACACAGTTGGTCTCGGAGCTGATGTTGGAGTCCCCCAGGCTTCTAGTCCTGGGAGACTTCAACATCCCCTTCGCGGTCAACAATGTTCCATCTGGTGCGGCTCGGGAATTCATGGATACCATGGCAGCCATGGGCCTGTCTCAGTTGGTTCTGGGTCCAACGCATTGTGCGGGGAATACACTCGATTTGGTCTTCTGTTCGGACATGGAAAATCCGTGGGCGGAAATTACCAACATTTCCGCCCTGTCATGGACGGATCATTTCTTGGTTGAGGCAAGCATCAAGGCATCCACCCAGATCCCCTCCGGGGGTGGCGGACCTATTAGAATGGTCCACCCTCGAAGGCTGATGGAACCTGATAGGTTCCAAGAAGCCCTAGAGGGGTATATGGTTGGAAGTGACGGCGACACTGTTGATGCCCTAGTTAACACCTGGGATACTGATCTCTCCAGGGCTATACACAGTATCGCTCCCAAGCGCCCTCTCAGGCCCGCTTCCAAAAGGAAGCCCTGGTATACGGAAGATCTCCGGGCAAGGAAGCGGGTCCTGCGACGGCTAGAGTATGCCTGGCGGAAACACCAGCGTTTATCCGACAAGGCTCTCCTAGACCTTCATTTGGAGGACTATGGAGAGGCGATACAAGCAGCTAAGAACTCGTTCTTTGCTGCTCGTATCGCGTCCGCGGAGTCGCGTCCAGCAGAGTTGTTCAGGGTAGTGAGGGAGCTAACTCAGCTCCCCCCTGCCCCGAACCAGATCCTTGAACCAACCAAGGCCTGCTGTGACCAATTTAACAACTTCTTCGCGGATAAAATCTCTCGGATAAACGAAGGTCTGGACGCCAGAGTTGAAGCAGAACCCAGAATAGAGGCGTCTAGAGCTTCCGTGGACTCTGTTGTACTGGATCAGTTTGAGTCTGTCGGTACCGAGGATGTGGACAAGATCCTTAGAAGTGTTCGGAAGACAACCTGCTCTCTCGATCCCTGCCCCTCGTGGCTAGTGGCCCAGGGGGGACCGGCAATAACCTTGCTGTTACGCCAAATTATTAATACATCTCTGAGGGAGGGACAATTTCCTGACCATCTAAAATTGGCCATAGTAAGACCACTATTGAAAAAGCCCTCCCTCGACCCCCTGGTTCATAATAATTATCGGCCAGTCTCGCTGCTGCCATTTCTGGGGAAGGTGATCGAGAGGGCGGTTGCACTCCAACTTCAATCGATCTTGGACGAAACGGATTTTCTAGATCCATTTCAAACCGGTTTTCGGGCGGGCTATGGGGTGGAGACGGCCATGGTCGCCCTGGTCGATGATCTCCGTCTGGGCATCGACAGGGGTAGCTTGTCCCTGCTGGTGCTCTTGGACATCTCAGCGGCTTTCGATACCATCGACCATGGTATCCTTCTGGAACGCCTGGCAGAGGTGGGAATCCGGGGCACTGCGCTCCAGTGGTTCCGGTCCTACCTCTCTGGGAGGTTCCAGATGGTGCAGCTGGGGGACGTTTGCTCCGAAAAGAGGGCCCTCAGTTCTGGGGTCCCTCAAGGAGCCATTCTGTCTCCCATGCTCTTTAACATTTACATGAAACCGCTGGGAGAGATCATCCGGAGACATGGGGCGCGGTGTTATCAGTACGCTGATGACACCCAAATAGTCTTCTCTATGTCTCCGACTGATGCAGTGACCAGGGATGGCATCGCTCCCCTCGTGGCCTGTCTGGAATCGGTAATGGACTGGATGAGGGAAAATAGACTCAGCCTGAATCCAGAGAAAACGGAAGTACTGGTGATAGGCTCTCCCGGTCCAGGGATGGAGGTGGTTCCACCCGTCCTGAACAGGGTCACGCTCCCCGTGAAGGACACAGTACGCAGTCTGGGGGTGCTCCTCGATTCGTCGCTCCATCTGACTTCTCAGGTGGATGCGACGGTCAGGAGCACCTGTTATCAGCTTCGGCTGATTCGCCAGCTGCGTCCCTACCTAGACCGGGGGGACCTTGAAACCGTAGTACATGCTCTAGTAACCTCTCGGTTGGACTTCTGCAATGCACTCTACATGGGGCAGCCTTTGTATCATACTCGGAAGCTACAACTGGTACAAAATATGGCAGCGCGGGTGGTCACTGGCGCTCCCAGGGCCGCCCATATAACACCAATATTAAAAGATCTACATTGGCTGCCGATTCGCTTCCGGGCTCAGTACAAAGTGCTGGTTATTACCTATAAAGCCCTATATGGCTTGGGTCCAGGGTACTTGAAGGACCGTCTCTTCCCATATAATCCGCCCCGCACACTTAGATCTTCTGGACAGCGGTTATTGAGAGTTCCGGAGACCAGACTAGTGACCACGACGAAGAGGGCTTTTTCCATCTCTGCCCCCGGTCTCTGGAACTCTCTACCTATTGATCTCCGCTTGTCCCCCTCCCTTGCACAATTCAAAAAGGATCTAAAGACCTATTTATTTAACCAGGCATATCGCTGAATGGACTTTTTGTATTAGCCTGTTGTAATGCCGCCCACTGTTTTGCTTTGCTGCCTATTTGCACTTGCACCTGTAATTGAGAATTGTGATTTTATAGTTTTATTGTTTTATTGTATCTGGCTTTTTTATCTGTTTTTATGTCTTATTGTTTTTATTGTTTTTACTTGCTGTACACCGCCCTGATCTATGGAAGGGCGGTATAGAAATAAACCATATTATTATTATTATTATTATTATTATTATATAGCAGTTTTGGATACTATGGGGCTAGAATCTGGCTGGTGACATATGCCACCCTAATTAACCTTACATTGTTGTTTATATCTATTGAGACACTGGGGAATGATGGTATTATGTCTTCTGGTTGTTGTGACACTAAGGTTATGGTGACCCCAAGGGGTTTTCTTGGCAAATTTTCTTCAGACAATGTTTGCAATTGTCTTCCTCTGAGGCTGGGAGTATGTGACTTGCCCAAAGTCACAGAATGCGTTTCCATGGCTGAGCAGAGATTTGAACCCTGCTCTCCAGAGTCATGCTCCAGTGCTGAAACCATTATACCATGCTGGCTCTCAGTATCCTGGTTACAGCTGCACAGAGGTCTATTGATCCAACATTGAGAAAAATGTTATGCTCATGCAGCAGTTCTGCAAGGTGAATTGTGACATTGTGCAGCCACCTATGAATGCATATGTGCATGCACATGTGCAACCATAAACATGCACCAGGCACAGCTGTACTGATGCACAGTGGCCCCACACGAATAACTCCACTTCCACAACTTTGAAGAACCATTACTTTCCTCTCAACTATTCCGCATGAGACAAAAATGTCCAATTGCTTCCATTTAGGAATTGATAGACCCATAAAACACCCACAGGATTCCAGCCATAGTATAACAGAATCATGCAGTGACATAATATGCACTTGCACAATGATGTATCCCAGTAAACAGGCAGCAGAGTGCAACAGCCCAGCTACATAGGTGTAACTTTACTCCACCGTTTTATGGGATCTTGGCCTTGTAAGAACTAGGGTTTTTTATTTTCTTTGTAAGGCAGGCACATGAGGGGGCAGAGTTAAAGTTTCATTGGGAACATATCTTTTATGTTGGCTACAATTTTGATGATTAAATCTCAGCCTGGATCTGCTATTAAAGAGCATCTGTCAGCTATCATTTAAGTCAAGAGGTATTTGTGTTGTAAAGAAATCTCTTTTGTGAAACCGAGGGCTTGGAGAATTCAGTTTGAAGTCTACAGAATGTTTAGTCATTTTAATTCACACACAAAGCACAATATTTTTAAAATAAATCTCCTGTTTTGTGGGGGGAAAGAGAGTGATCTTGACACTTTTCAGACAAACAAGAGCTGGCAGCTTTTATTTAAAATGGCACCTGAAGTGAGGATTGGAAACACTTTGAGTTGGAAGGGAGGCAGAAGGCTCCGAAAGGTTGTGAAATGGGTGGGGGGGGGGGGGTTGGAAAGGAGACTCATGTCCAGGCAGCACAATCTGCTGGATAGTCTCCTGAAGCAGGAGAGAAGCCATGCAGGGACCTCCACACTGAGATTTCAATGGGCCTTGGGCAGGAGACCTTCCCAGTGGATTGTTGACCTTTCTTAGCTTCCAAGATCAGACAGGATCTGGTGCTTTTAGGGTATTTAGACAGTTATGTGCAGTAACTTCTACAGCCAATGACTGCTTCTCATGAAAAGTCTTCAGGGGAAAGAAGAGAGGTCTTCCGGAGGGAGGGAAAGTGTGATGGGCATTATTTCCACCAGGAAAGAGTGGCACTGCTAAAGCACTTTGAAGGGATTATTAACCCTGTTAAGTGAGTGTGTGAAGGGGGGGGGGGAAGGGAGCGCTTCCTTTTTCAGCAACGATGCAAGACCTGGGAAGTTTGTGTTGACCTTAGCATAAAGCTGTCAAGATGCAGAAATGGAAATGCAGCCCCACCTTCGCCCCTGTCAAAAAGAAGAAAAGAGTCCTCCAAAGATATTGCAAAGGCAATTTAGCTTTTCACATGATTTTGGATGCCGCTCAAGTGACAGGACAGCCTCTGATATGAAGATGAAGAAGCTGAACTTTCTCAGTGGCAGCAAGATTTCTTAGGAAGCAAAGTGGAGATCAGGAGAGTTGTGTTTGGCATAGTAAAAAGTGCCCTGGTGAATAATAGGATTACTAAAATTAATAAGTGTCTGGGGGTGTCTGGAGAGTAGTTTGTGAATTGCATGTTCAAACATTAGGACAGGTTCGTGGGGACAAATGTGACCTCTTTTCATGACCTTGGCCTTTCTAAGAACTCTGAACTATCCCTTTTCATCTAAAATACAGATTGTGAATACTTTTGCCTTGCAGATTCTAGAAGGGGCAGATCATTTTAAAAATAGTTTGCAGCCTCCTGACCCCACCCTGTTATCATTTTTTAAAAAAATACCCTCATGTTTCCAAGTTAAACATAAAATTTTCAGGATCCCCAACTTACGTATCCTTTCCTGTTTTAAACTACTTAGCCAGGGTTGGCTAAAGAGTAACAAAAGAGAAAGACACCCCCCCCCCCCCAAAAGCAACTTGATGCAGCATGACAGAGGTTTGGTGTTCAAATCTAGGGAAGGAGTAGTCCTACTCTATTCTGTTTTGGTCAGAACTCAGCTAAAATCCTACATCGATTTCTGGGTACCACAATTCAAGGTGGATGTTGACAAGCTGGAATCTTTCCAGAAAAGGGTGATCAAGGTCATCAAAGGTCTGGAAATCAAACCTGATAAAATGGTTGCAAGATCTGGGTATGTTTAGCTTGGCATTGAGAAGACTGAGAGCTGAGAGGTGACATGATACAGCCATCTTTAAATATCTGAACGGATGTCATATAGAAGGTAGAGAGAGCTTGTGTTCTGTTGTCATTTTTCTTGTAATTTGGATCCATTGATTCAATGTCTAGTCTCTGGAGCAGGAGAGAACAAGCTTGTTCTCTCTTCTGCCTGACATATGTTCAGATTTTTATGGCTATTACTTCCCCTCTCAGTCTTCTCCAGGCTACCCAGCTCCTTAAATTATTACTCATAGAGTTTGGTTTTCAGACCATTTTGGTTGCCTTTCTCTGGATATGGTCCAGTTTGTCAATATCCTCCTTGAATATGCTGCCCTAAGCTGGAAACAAGATTTCAGACCAAGGAAGGATATAATACTTCCCTTGACTATACTCCTGTTTGATGCAGCCTAGAATTGCCTTGGACATTTTGTTTGCCACATCACACTGTTGATTCCTATTTGGCTTGAAGTCTACTAAGATCCCCAGATCCTTTTCAAACCTACTGCATCCCAACCGGGTGTCACCCATTTAATATTTGCACATATCATTTTTCCTGCCTAGATGTAGTACCTTACACTTCTCTCTGCTGAAAATCATTTTATTAGTTTTGCTGGTGGTTAGTTTTGTTAGTTGGGCCTGCTCTCCAGTTTGTTAAGTTCATTTTGAATTTTGATCCTGTCCTCTGGGGTGTTAGCTACTCTTCCTCACTCCTCAGTTTGTTGTCATCAGCAACAATCCTCCTCTTTTTCCTCTTCTACTATTACTTTCTCATTCTTTGTCTTCCTGCTCCTTCTTATTCATCCTGCTCCACTACCACTATTACTACTACTATCTCCTCCTTCTCCTTCTCCTTCTCCCCCTCCCTTTTCAGCTTGCTCCTCTACTATTACTTTTCATCAGCACTCTTCCTCCTCCTCCTCCTCCTCCTCCTCCTCCTCCTCCTCTTCCTCTTCCTCTTCCTCTTCTTCCTTCTCCCCCTCATTCCTTCTCCTCACTACTACTCCTTTTCCCATAGCCTCTTCCTTCTTCCCTGAGGCATCTACATTGCAAGCAATTAAACATTTATTTGATTCCTTAAAAATGAATACTCTGCTCCTTTCTCTTTAGAAAACATAGATCACTGTTTGGTGATAGTCCAAAGAGTCAGGCAACCAATGCTCTGCACAGCCCGCTTCTCCTGAAAACAAAAAGTTCCATTTGCTCCTGAGCTTGATGCAATTTTCACATTTGACTATCTATTCAAAACAAGAACAAGAGGGGGAAAACCTTCAAAAAACCAACCTAGCTGTACAAGCCTTCCAAAACTTAAAATGTGGCTTATGCTGAGTCTTCTTATGAGTTTGGAAGGAATACATCTTCTGAAAGGGAGTCCTATAGGGAAGATGCCACCTGGATGACCCCGTTCTTCCTAGTAGATGTCAATCCAACTTCTGTGAATGATAGGATAGATAGATAGAAAGGCCTCTTCAGATGGCCCCAGAGTGACTGGAAGCATGTAATTCCTTAAACAATCGAGGATCCCAAGACTCCACACCCCCAGGCAATCATATTATGGGAAGAACAATGTGGAGCTACGCCATCAAAATAAGCCTGAAGATCACAGTGTGCAGGACAATTCAGCGTTGTCTGTGGTCCTTCTTAAATTCCAAGAATCTCTGCATGGGACAACTTCACAGACCCACCGAGGAGAGCATGACATGCTGTTCCCACCCAACCCCTCTCAGCTTTGTCCAATAATTTATTTATAAAATGAAAATTAATCCTCTAATTCTCCCCCCCCTTTTTTTTTTTAAAAAAAATTCTTTGTCTCCACCGCCATAGGCTGACTTCAATTCTGAAGCTGGGAGCTGATGTCATGAGAAGGCTTTAATAATTGAATTACTGTTCATTTTCTGTGGCAGAAGGTATTAAAAATAAGCTGAAATGTCCCTTTTACATTTTTGTGCCAAGGAGATCAAATGTATCCCAAAGAATTTAATAATATTTCTACATCTGTGCTCTTTGGCCTTCCTTGATGGGGGAGGGGGGAGTCAACTTCAAGCTGCACCAATTTTATTTTATCATTTGCAAGGCTTTATTTTCTTTCCTAGTTAGATGTGTACTGGATTTGGCACAGGAGTGGGATGCTTAGCGTGATTCTTCTGGATTTGCTAGAAACCATTTGGAGCAGCCTTCGCTGGACTCCAGATGCATTGAGCAGCCATTTCCTAGCTATGGGATGATCCTTCTTTGGCTTAGATCCTACATCATATTTGCAGAGTATAAATCTATACTTGTATACAAGTAAGTCTATGAAAGCTGCTTGTGCTACACCACCCTTCCAATGGATACTGAAGTTGTGTATTTATCAAGATGCCTGTTTCTTGTTCCATTGTGCAATGGGAAAACCCACATTGCCTCTTTCTGAGGCATCAGTGGAACAGAACAGTGAAGGCAGAGTTTAGTGCTATCCTGGGCTATGCAAATGTATCCTGTGGATGATTCCCAACTAAAGTAAATCCATTGAATCATTTGGTCATTCCACATTCTAGGGGTGGCTGAAGAAAAAGTTCTCTGGGTCCGGCTGATAGACCTCAAGATAAACATGAGTCAACAGTATAGAAAGGCACCTTATAGCCCCTTTGAGACAGCCTTGTGAAAGAAATTGTAGCACTAGCTTTTGTAGACTGAGAGATAACATCATAGCCATCTTTAAATATCTTTAAAAAAAAGATAATGTAGAAGATGAAGAAAACTTGTTTTCTTCTGCTCCAGAGATTAGAAAACAAACCAAAAAATTATAGTTACCAGAAATGAGGTTCAACCTAAACATCAGGATGAATTTCTTTACTGTAACAAGTTGTTTGGCACTGGAATAGATTGCCTCAAAGAGTGGTGGAGTCTCCTTCTTTAAACATTACTTGTATAGGCATCTTTCAGGAATGCTTTAGTTGTGTGTGTTCATGCTTGGCAAGTAGTTGGACTAGATGCCTTTCCAGTCCCTTCCAGCTCTACAGTGCAATGATTCTAGGAAACTGAACTTATGAAAGAACAGCCTAAAATGCATATGTTCTATATGGATAATGCCACCAAAAGTCTGGCCTTAAATTCTATGAGTCTCTGCATAGGATACCTTCACACAAAGAAAGAAGAGACCTGAAGACACCATGAGAGCTCTCCATAGCTATGGGCTGATGGGATTCATAGACTCACAAATCGGAAGAGCACAACATTAGGAAAGGTTCATCAAAAGTCAGAAAGGAAGGGTGATGAATCCATCACTCAAGAACTTCCTGATGGTAATGGATATTCAACAGTGGAACATGCTGCCTCAAAGTGTGGTGGAGTCTCCTCCTCTGCAAGTTTTTAAACAGAGGCTGGAAGGCCATCTGTCTCAGGTAGGGCAATGATTGTGTCTTCCTGCATGGCAGAAGAAGGTTAGACTGGATGGCCCTTTGGGTCTCCTATAACTCTAGTATTTATTATTGTATGAACCCATGAGAGACTCTTCAGTGGCTATTCTATCAAGAATGGAGCTAGCTTGTTTCTGCTGCTCCAGAGACTAGGACTTGGAGCAATGGATTCAAGCTACAGGAAAAGAGATTCCACTTAAACTTTAGAAAGAACCTCCAGACAGTAAGAGCTGTCTGGCAGTGGAAGAAATTGCCTCAGATTGTATGTGGACTCTCTTTCTTTGGAGGTTTTTAAACAGAGGCTGGAATGCTATCTGTTGGGTATGCTTGAACTGTGTCTTCCTGCAAGGCAGAATGGAATTGGGCTGGCTGGTCCTTGTGGTCTTTTTTTTTATAATTCTGTGCTTTTACAATTCTATGAAGCAGTGATCATAGAATCATAGAGTTGGAGGAGACCCCAAGGGCCATCCAGTCCAACCCCCTGCCATGCAGGAACTCCCAATCAAAGCATCCCCGACAGATGGCCATCCAGTCTCTGCTTAAAGACCTCCAAGAACGGAGACTCCTCTACACTCAGAGGGAGAGTGTTTCACCGTCTAACAGCCCTTACTGTCAGGAAGTTCCTCCTAGTGTTGAGGTGGAATCTTTTTTCCTGCAGTTTGCATCCATTGTTCTGCATTCTAGTCTCTGGAGCAGCAGAAAACAAGCTTGCTCCCTCCTCAATATGACATCCCTTCAGATATTTAAACAGGGCTAGCATATCCCCTCTTAACTGTCGCTTCTCCAGGCTAAACCTATCCAGCTCCCTAAGTCTTTCCTCATAAGGCATGGTTTCCAGACCCTTCACCATTTTAGTCGCCCTCCTTTGGTGTCCACCACCAGCCCACCTCCGCCTTCAGTCTTCCTATCAGGCAAGGCCCAGAGGTCAATGCACCCCGCAAGGACAGGATGCCCCCAGGGAAGGGCTGTGGGTCTGTTGTGGGTGTGAGGCATCCACAGTGACACCCCCCCCCCAAGGACTGGAGCTCTCAACTTAATTCAAAGCCATGGCCAATAAAAGCAGAACACAGGAATAGGAGACAGACATAGTTAAGGCAAGCCCCATCTTGTAACTGCAGTGAGGGCTGGATTTGAAACTACTAAAACCACATCTGACCAAACAAGGCAAACAAACCCACAGCCCTTTGATGGAAGTCAATTAATGTATATCCTACTTTGCTCCCATATGGAACCCATACAGTCAGCTGTGCATCCAGTAGCACTGCACTGTCATTCAGCTTAAGGTTTGCACACTACAATCAATGTGCAGAGATTTACTCCATGCCACCCAGTGAGACTGGCCTTCAATCTTATTGTGGACTCTTTCATACGAGGCTAAATTGGAAGTATAATTTAAGGTCAATTCGAATGCAATCATGGGTTTTACGTTATTGCGAATTAACTCTTCGCACGCAAATTCAGGCAAGAGGGAAGCCAATTCGAATGCAATCATGGGTTTTACGTTATTGCGAATTAAAGCTTCGCATGCAAATTCGGGCAGGAGGGGGTTATTTTCGGGTAATGGGAAGTAATTCCGAACGGAGCAGGGGTTCTTCTGAACGGAGCAGGGGTTCATGTAAATTCGCTAAACAAGCGAATTTACATGAATCCGCATTGGCTCCATTCGGAGTTGGGAGAAATTCCTCCCATTTGAAAGAATCCTGTGACTCCCAACTAGAATAAACTAATTGAATCAATGGGATTTACTTATGTGTTGACTTAGTATTCATCAGTGGGAGTGGTGGGTCGACTGTAGTTGGGAGAAGCCAACAATATTCAGGATAATAACTTAGACATCTATACTAGAACTATGTGGCAATAAATCACAATGGGCTCATTAATGTAACAAATTTGTTCTTATCAAAGTGAGCCATAAATCACCCAATCAATTGAGATACTGCATTTGAAGAGGTTATGCAAATGGCTCAAACCCTAGGAAACCAGAAAGAACATACAGGAAGAAAAGGAGAAGTAGCAATTGTGCAAAAGCTCTCAGACCATAAGGAGAGTTTGAGTTCAATGTCCTCAGAGAACTTACACGAGGAATGAAAATAATAGAATCAGAGCACTGGAGGAGACCACAAGAGTCATTCAGTCCAAAACCAGGCCCCCTGAAAAGACAATAAATGTCCCAGGTTAGATCCCAGACTGTTTGTTGGCAAATCATGTATATCATTTGAAAGGTAACATTAATACTTGTAAGAGAAGGTATATCATCTGGTCTTCCTCTTCTGTAAGATTCTGCATGTCTGATATCTTTCAGCCTATTCATAGCAGTGATGCAGACTTGAGTCAATTGACTTAGGAGTTTATTGTGCTTTCCTCATTTGCATTTAATTTTGAAGCTGGATTTTATTGCCCACACTGGGTGTGATAAACTCCTCAGACTCGTGTCTGACTCAAGTCACTTCAATAACTTGACTTGGACTCGAATCAGCAATAAATGATGCACTGACTCGACTCAACTAGTGACTTGAATATTTTTAGCAACTGACTTGCTGGCATCCAGCAGCAGGCAAGATCTTGTTAGAGCAATGTTCCTTTAAACTGTGGTAAAATATTTTGAGTGGCAGGAATTGCTGAGTCAGAGCACTTGGCACAATGCAAAATCTTACTACAGTACAGGGATCGCATCATGCAGAGTAGCACCAGGTAATGACTCTTAGACAACTCTGCATATAAGTGCACTGAGAGTTAGGGCCCTGTGGGTTGTTGGTGGATTGTTGTTAGTGAGTTTGAGTTAGTTGGATTGTTGCTGAGTTGGTCAGATGGCACATGTTGATGAGAGTCAGGAGGAGAGTTTGCAAATATCTGTACAGGTTGCAACTGATGATAAAGAACCTCAAAAAATGTGGAAGATATCAACAAGTGTCTGTGAGTTTATTACAAGCAGTCAATGCACTGCCAATACTTTAACTGAACTGTTGTTCAATAACTAGATCACAGTAAGATCAGATAAATTAGATAAGTGAGATCAGATATAGGCTACAGTAGGAGAGGCTGTTTTAGGTCCTTTCTCTCAGAAATGGGATCATATGCAGCTTACAATAAAATTAAAGCAAACACAGTTAAAACAGATGAAAACAAATACAGGTAAAAAACATACAAAATGTTATCATGACAAGGGGTTGAACTGGATGGCCCTTGTGGTCTCTTCCAACTCTATGATTCCATGGGAAAAACTATTACTCTGCTACTGCTAGCTACTTCTGAGAGTGTTTATCTCAGACAGTGCGGTAAGTTGGCGTCTCTAGTGATCCTAGAGTTTTGTTTTTGTTTATGTCCTGCAGGACATAGAAGAGAGCCAACAGACCCTCAGAGTACAGGACGTGTTTCTTGGGGGGGGGGGGGGACAGCAAATGCATTAGACAACAGGCTTATGGTGGAAAGATGTTTCTAATGGTTTTTTTTAAAATGTAGTTTTTAAAAAGGGTTAAAAGGCTCCTCTCCTGTACAATGGGAACAGGCTGCCAAGCAGACATCAACCTTCATCTCAAACCAAGAGCAGAGGGTGTGTTTCTCAGATAGAAACAGAAAACACATTAGGCAATGGGCTTGAGGTGAGGGTTGAGGTCTGCTTGGCAACTCGTCTCCACTGTACATCAGAGGAGCCTTCTAAAGTTTTTGGAAAGCCTTCATTTTTACAAAACTTTAGAAGGATCCTTCTTCCTTAAGCCCTTACCTAGTGTATTTGCTGTTCCCTCTGAGAAACACATCCTCTCTCTCTCTCTCTTTTTCCCCTGTTAAACTTGGTTTCTTTTAAAAGTTTTTTCTGTTAAGGACATGAGGCTCATCTTGGGACTTGATATGAAAGTATCTTTTAAGGACTTGAAATCCAACTGGATACTTTAAGGTAGAGATTTGAGACTTGACTTGAAACTTGGAGTAAAAGACTTGAATACATCACAACAGTGCAATGCGGCAGCTAAAAAGGCCAATGCTATTTCAGGCTGCATCAATAGAAGTATAGCGTCTAGATCAAGGGAAGTAATAGTGCCGCTCTATTCTGCTTTGGTCAGGCCCCACCTGGAATACTGTGTCCAGTTCTGGGCACCACAATTCAAAAAGGATGTGGAGAAACTGGAGCGTCCAAAGAAGGGAAACTAAGATGGTGAAGGGTCTGGAAGCCATGCCCTATGAGGACCGCCTTAGGGAGCTGGGGATGTTTAGCCTGGAGAAGAGAAGGTTAAGAGGTGATAGGATAGCCCTGTTCAAATATTTGAAGGGATGTCACATTGAGGAAGGAGCAAGCTTGTTTTCTGCTGCTCCAGAGAACAGGACCTAGAACAATGGATGCCAATTGCAGGAAAAGAGATTCCACCTCAACATTAGTAAGGGCTGTTCGACAGTGGAAGGCACTCTCTCGGAGCGTAGTGGAGTCTCCTTCCTTGGAGGTCTTTAAGCAGAGGCTGCATGGCCATCTGTCACGGATGCTTTGATTTGGAGTTCCTGCATGGCAGGAGGTTGGACTGGATGGCCCTTGTGGTCTCTTCCAACTCTATGATTCTAATTAAATAAGTGAAATGTGCAGTGTCTAAGCAATCTGGCATGAATGCAAATGCATCCAAAATTGCACCATATTTATAACTCCACTTCTGCAACTTTAAACTGAATGCAGACACACTACACCAGGCAAAAATGTGTAATAGCTTCCTGAGGGGTACAAAGACATACACTGGGTACCAGCAAGATTCTGACCTGAAACCATTGTTCTTGTTGAATAAGACATGACAACCTGTAGATGGACGCAATGAGAGTCCTAGGGAACCTGAGACCAAGTTAAGGAATACCATCAAACATCCCATCATAAAGCATCAATAAATGTTATGACAGCTTTCCTCTGCAGTAACCCTGTGTATGTGCTAACTGCCTTTTAAGACAGTCTAGCTTATAGTGATCCTATGCAGGAGACATCTCCAAGGCACCCAATCATAAGTAGCCCTATTCAGGTCTTGCAGACTCAGGGCTGTGGCTTCCTTGACTGAGTCTATCCACTTGCAGTGCTGTCTTCCCCTTTTCTTACTGGCTTCCAACTTACCAAGCACTATTGTCTTTTCAAGTGAGTCTTGCTTTCTTATGACTGAAGCATGACAGCCCCAATTTAGCCATTTTGACTTCTTGGGAGATTTTAGGCTTGATTTATTCTTGCACCCATTTGTTTATTTGTAGCAGTCCATGGTTTACAGAACCCTTCTCCAGCCCCCTATCTCAAGTGAATTGATCTTTTTCTCATCGGCTTTCTTCACCATCCAGCTCTCACATGCATACATAGTGATGGGGAATGCAATGGCATGGGCAATGCTAACAAGTGAAATTTGTGAAGTCGAAGGCTTTCATGGCTGGCAGCCATAGTTTTTCTGTGGGTTTTTAGGGCTGTTCGTTCCAAATCCTAGTCTTCTGATTTCTTGGTTCTGTGTACATTGGGCAAGGACATTGCTAAGAATGTCCAATCCTCTGAGGTCTGCCAGAGAGTAAGGAAACCCAAGGATCAAGTCAAAGCCTCTCTCCAACCACTGCCCATCATAGACGTTTCATTCCAGACCATGACTGTGGATGTCTTTGGCCTTTTGCTCGAAAGACTGCCATCAGAAAACAATATATGGGCAGAATCTCACCTAAAGCCATAGTCCAAACAGTGACTGACATCTTTAGAAATCCTGACAGATGCAGGTACTAATTTCAACCAAGGTTCTTATAAAGACATATTTGGAAGCAAGCCCCACAGACCCAGTGGGGTTTATTTCTCTGAAAATCAGTGGCATAGGGAGACTTCAACCTAAAAATTTGTAGGCACCTGAAATCTATAAATCAGCAAGAACCTGTTTATTTAATAAATGAATAAATTGAACTTTCCCTGATATAATTGGAAGTTCTTGCCTTGCAAATTATTTTAACGACACAAATCTGAAATGTGTAAATTAGATAGAACCAGTTTAATTAGCAGCCAAATGAAAAAAAAAAAGTTAAATTGTGCTTCTATGATGAGAGGTTCCCAGGCTGAAACTTCCTGATCTACACGAGCCTCAATTAATTTGTTTTGACAGATAAATAAATGTTGCACACTTGCTTCTCAATAATTAGCCCCTTAGAATTTTGGGACTCTGGACCTGGTCAAAAATAGTTCATTAATCACCTCCACAACGCCTAAGAAGATGGCAAGCTGCCCTCAAAGTTGGGTGTAATTTAAAAATTATGCCAGGTTGGGCATAATTAGAAAAGAACTTGGGAAAAAAGGTGAGTGGTGTCTTTATAGAAATCCACAATGCCAACATATCTGGAATACTGTGTACAGTTCTGGTCATTGTACTTAGAAAAGAATTGGAAAAGTTGGAGTAAAGAACAGCCAGATCCAGTCTGAGGTCAGTTATGGATTGGATGAGGGAAAATAGACTTAAACTGAATCCAAATAAAACAGAGGTACTCGCTATAGGCAATCTAATTCCGGGTGCGGAGATAAGTCCTCCAGTCCTGGATGGGGTCACACTTCCCCTAAAGGACTGTATTTGTAGCCTGGGGGTATTCTTGGACACGTTGCTTTGCCTGTCATCTCAGGTGGATGCGACAGCCAGAGGTTCCTGCTTTTAGCTTCAGCTGATACGCCAACTGCGACCCTTCCTGGAACGGGAGAACCTAGAAACAGTTGTACATTCGCTGGTAATCTCTAATCTCGATTTCTGCAATGTGCTCCACATGGGGCAACCCTCATGCCATGTTCGGAAGCTGCAATTGGTTCAAAACACGGCAGCCAGATTAGTTACAGGGAGTTCTAAATTTGACTCCATTACACCTATTTTGGAATCCTTACACTGGCTGCCTATTAGCTTCCAGGCACAGTATAAGGTGTTGGTTATTACTTATAAAGCCCTGCATGGCTTGGGCCCAGCATACTTGAGGGAACGCCTCCTCCCATCCAATCCTTCCCGCACACTCAGGTCCTTTGGGAGGAAGCTACTGCAGCCAAAGAAAAACAGGCTGGTGGCGAACTCCCAGAGGACCTTTTCAGCTGCCGCTCCAAAAATATGGAATGACCTGCCGGAGGAGATCCACCATAAAACATCGATGGAGGCCTTCAAGAAGGTGATAAAAATGGATCCCTTCTGGCAGGCCTTCCCTAACTGACCTCCTCAGACTTTTTTTTTTTTAACAGTCCATTTGTCTCACTGCTCCCATCGGATGATTTCCAATCTTATTATGAATTGTTTTTGGGGTGTTTTTTTTAATTGTTCCCCACTTGCTGTTACCCACCTTGACCCAACACAGGGAGAAGTGGGACACTACTACTACTACTACTACTATTATTATTATTATTATTATTATTATTATTGTCTAGGGACTGAAGGAATTGTCTCACGACCTTGACTGCAGTCTCCACTCTGGCTGATGATTGGACCATGGTATGGAACATTTCGAACTATTTCAATGTTTTCATCATCCATTTTTAAAATTATGTAGATAATCTGTGGTCATTATTTTTTGGTTTTTTTAATGTTCAACTCTAAACCTGCAATCTGCACTTTCTGATTAACTTTAGGGCTGCATCTGCACTGCAGAAATAATTCGACACCACTTCAACTGCCATAGCTCAGTGCTATGGAATCCAGAAATATGTAGTTTGTTGTGGTGCCAGAGCTCTCTGACAGACAATTCCCAGAATTCCATAGCATTGAGCCATGACAGTTAAGATGGTGTCAGACTGGATTATTTCTGTAGTGTGGATGCAGCCTAGATTACACATTTATAACTGCAATTGTGAATTCCAGCCTACATCTTTTCTAGTGAGTGCTGGGTTCAGGTTGCCCAATTAGTACCATTCCAGGCCAGAAAATTTGAAGGCCAAAACACGAGACCAAACCAGCCCCTGGTGATGTTATTATGCAGGAAACATTAAGAATCAACCATAGTTGCTCTCCTAGTATTCAATATATTTTTAAAGAAGTCTTATAAAGGAGAATGAACACACACACGTCTTTCCATGACTTGCTCTCACGCAGGGATTCTCCTCATTCTTCCTTAGGCTGTGAAAAAATGAGCCAGGCCCTGAAATTCCCAAAGAAAGGAGGAAAACCAGCAGGAAAGACTCATGATGCTTTTCTGCCATCCCTAATACTTTTCCTAAAGCAGCAGAACCTACTGTTTCCCTCTATTTGACAGAAAAGAGAGGAACTCACACTAAATGAATTCAAATGAATTTTAATGACTCACTTGCTAAAACATATCTTCACCTTCACCATTTCGGGCGTCTAGTGAAAGTGCTTGAAAAAATAATAATAACTGGATGAGTTAAATAACTGTATAATTTCCAAACTCTGCAGCTGCATCTGTTTACCACCAGTAAATATCAGTCTACAGCAAGAGATGTCAGTTTTCAGCATTAAACCAAGCCTTGGTGAGTCCTTGCACTCCTCTAAGGCTACATGCACACTGCAGAAATAATCCAGTTTGACACAATTTTAACAGTCATCGCTCAATGCTATGGAATTCTGGGGACTGTAGTTTGTTGTGGCACCAGAGCTTGTCTTCCCTTGTCTTCTCACATATAGAGAAAAGAGGCTGCACCCCAACTCTGTAAAACACTTTCTTGATGGGAACTTTCCTGTTCCAGCCTCCATCTTTTTGAAAAGAGAGAGCTGTAGGAAAGTGCTTTAAAGCATGTCTAGCGTGGGCTTTCTGAATGTTTCTTGTAGATGACAATGAAAATGTATGGCTAGAGTCCTATTGGTGTCATACACACATGTAAAGTTCCCTTACACACACAGTTTTCCTTATGATGCAAAATGTAAACTTACACATCCATGAGCACATTGATGAGCACACCTAGGACTAGGATCCCAGCTGTGCAGCTTCACATTCTTTGAATATGGCCATGCATTTATTATTATTACTGATACTGCAGCCACAATGTGGCTCCAGGTTGACTCAGCCTTCCATTCTTTCATTGGTCAGTAAAATAAATAGCCAGCTTGTTGGGGGCAATTGGCTTACAGATTGTAGACCTAAGTGGTATAGAAACGTACATACTATTGCGTTGTTGTTGTTGTTGTTAATTATCCAGCTTTTCTCCCAGTTTAGGAACTCAAGATGGCTACCAGCCAACGGTACAAATTAAAAGCAATACAAAAACACTATACTAACTGTAAATATAAAATTTAAAAAACAATGAAACTATTTAAAAAGTTAAAACACTACACAGTAAAAATAATAAAATGTATTTTAAAATGACATCTCAACATCTGAATTGCGCAGCATTTAAAAGTCCAACCCTTATCAGTTCCTTCCTTGGAGGTCTTTAAGCAGAGGCTGGATGGCCATCTGTCGGGGATGCTTTGATTGGGAGTTCCTGCATGGCAGAAAAGGGCTGGACTGGATGGCCCTTGGGGTCTCTTCCAACTCTTCTATGATTCTATGAAAAAGTCTGACAGCACAACAATGTTTTTGCCAGCCATGAAACTACCTTGAAACTACCTGAGTGTAGATTTACACTGTCCAAGAATGTTGTCGTATCTTATCCTTAACTTTTGTTAAGAGGGGTGGGGGAGGTTTAGGGTTTGATTTTACTGTAACTTCAGTGTATTTTATTGTTGTAACCCGCCCGGATTCTTCGTGATTGGGCGGGCTAGAAATAAAAAAATAAATCTATTGTTTCGTAAGCTGTCTCGAGCCCCAGGACTGGGGAAAGGGTGTAAAATAAATCAAATCAGTACCCTCATTGTCATCATCACCACCATTGGTTGTGTTGCATCCCTTCCAAACTATTTCTGTATCTCCCAGCCTGTGAGTATGAGAAACTGAGTTGCTTCTGTTCTGGCTTGCTTTTGAACTTTCTCCATTTTGCTTCTAGGGAAAAAGATATAAATATAGACGCACACGAACAGGCCCAGCTTGTGTTGAGAGCAGCTCCTCTCCATGGTGGAATTCATCGCCTCACATGTGCTGAAGCCTGGAGACACGAGGAAGGCTCCTCTCTCCATTGCTGAGTCCCACCTGGAGGCTTTGAAGCAACTATTCAGGAGGAAAAACCACACCACAGATAGTCTGTGCCAGTAGCTGCCCTCTGATTTACGCTCCCCATCTCCATAAAGGAATTGGCTTTGACTGTGTTCATTTCTCCTCCCCTGCCATGCCAGTCCCGAAGGCAGCTTTTTGATTTTCTTCCTCCTGTTTTCGTGATTTCCCTTCACTTTCCTCTCTGTTTCTGAACACCCTGTGAGATGTGTGTGGGGAGGGAGGGACGTATGTGACGCTGTGAATGCGGGCCACAAACTCCCTTGTTGGGAGAGAAATCCAGCAATTGTTGACACCGCCTACAAAACTGTAAAGCTGTGCTGAATTTTTGAGAGGTTCATTTTTATTAGGGATGGGGAAAGTATCTAACAGTATTTGGGGGCGGGGGGGGAAGGGGAATGTCAGTGGTCCTGGGATGATGATGATGATGATGATTGTTTATATTATTTATAAAATTTATATGTCCCGCCTTTCCTGAGATCAAGGTGGGATTACAACAATAAAGTACATATACAATTCGTAATTAATACAATTAAACCTAATATATCAACGTAAAGACACAATGCAATATCAACAAAAAATTGATACAATATCAATAAAACAATTCACAGCATAAACATAATTGGTCATTTACCGTTACAATCAGTTACAATTAAGATAAACATAAAACAATCAGCTACAGTCCCAAAGTCCTCCATGGGATAAAAAGAGGCCTCTTTGGACTATGGATGTGTTCACACTATAGAAATAAAGCAGTTTGACACTGCTTTAAATGCCAAGGCTCCATCCTACAGAATCCTGGGATTTGGCACCAGCCCTCTTTAGCAGACAATGTTAAAGACCTTGTTAAAAAAAAACAACAACCCTTCAAATCATAGGATTCCATAGGATGAAGGTCCAGGCTGACTCTGCTGATGCCGTGACAGGACTGCCTACCTCCTCTAGCTACCCTTCCTTTGGGTGCATCCACCTTATAGAAATAATGCAGTTTGACACCACTTTAAATGCTGGACCTTCATCCTATGGAATCCTATGATTTGAAGATTTTTTTTAACAAGGTCTTTAGCCTTCTCTGTTAAAGAGGGCTGGTGCCTCACCAAATGCCAGATCCCAGGATTCTGTAGGATGGAGCCTTGGCATTTAAAGCAGTGTCAAACTGCTTTATTTCTATAGTGTGAACACATCCATAGTCCAAAGAGGCCTCTTCCAGGCAGGGTATGACAATTAGAAATTAGTCAAAACCAATGCCAGATGTGTTGTGACACCAATTTTTGCCATGCCTGAAGTGTGGTGCAGCCTCTGCACGGGTGTGAGGTTGAAATAGGTCTCCTTACCTCTTTCCACAGTTGCCTGCTCCCATTGTGCACAAAGGGCCTGAACAGACAGGCCAAAATAGAGCTGCTTCAAGTCACTTTGGAGGTATGCTGTTTAAATTACGCATAAGGACTGGAGCGCAGCTTTGCCACAGCTTTAAATGTGTGTCATTTAAACAGCATACCTCTAGAGTGACCTGAAGCAGCTTTATTTTGGCCTGTCTGTTTGGGCCCTAAGTTACCAGATGCCACACTCCTTTCTTCAACAACAGGGACACAAATCTGTGCCTAAACTCCAATGCTGCAGGAAGGATATTGACAAGCTGAAATGTGTCCAGGGAAAGGTGACCAAGATGGTTAGAAGTTTGGAAACAAAAACGCCTTATGAGGAATGGCTTAGTTTCTCCCATCCTTTGGAACTCACTGCCACAGAAGACTAGGCTGGCCATGTTCCCCTTTTGCTAGCAGGGGAAAGGCAAGCTTCAGGCAGGCTTTTTATATATAACTGAGACGAGACAGGATTCTTACTGGAATGTTTGATTTTGTATGGATATATATTCTTAACTTGCAATATGATATTTTGAATTGTATTCTAAAATTGTACTGTGTTTAAGTAACTTTTGTGAGCCATTTAGGAGAAAGATGTTAAACAAACAAACATAACATGAAAATTTCTTTACTGTCTGGTATGTTTTCAAGTGGATGAGACAACCTTGGAGTGTGGTGGAGTCTCTTTCTTCGGAGTTCTTTAAAGAGAGGTTGGATGGGGGCATCTTTCGGGAGTGCTTTAGTTGTGTTTTCCTGAATGGGTTAGATAGCCTTTGTGGCCTCTTCCACATCTCTGATTCTATGATTCTACACCGGAAAGTGCTGAAAATTGTTTCCAGTTTTGACAGCACTGAGCTAAATGAACCATTGGATTGATCTGAACACCTTGTGGGAAATGGAGTAGGACAGGACAGAAGCAGCAGGTGTGGGTCATTTCTCCTTCTGCCTAGCAATAGTAGGGCTTGAGCTGGTCTCTTCTTTATACTAAGCAGATACTGGACTTTATTGGACCCAGTTTTTCCTCATTATGGGGATGGGAAGGGTATGCTCATGTCCGCACGCGATTGAGGAAAAATGGATTTTATCACACACCGAAATGTCCTCAAAATTGTGACATTCCACTCCATGGTGCCAAGCTGTCCCCAGTTAGTGTTGAGGCATGTTAAATGTTTGGATAGGAAGATTTCCATCTGAGCAAAATGGTGCACATCAGCACTGAATGGGGATGGCTTGGCACCACGGAACAGAATGGAGCCATTTTAAGAATGTTTTGGTGTGCGATAAAATCCGGGGTTTTTTGGTCACATGCGGACATGAACGTCCACTTCCCATTCCCAAAAACAGGGAAAAAACTGTGTCCGATAAAGTCTACTGTCTCATTCAGCAATGGTTCCTTACCAGTTCATACTCTTTGACCAAAAGGCAAGGAAACTGCTGAAATTGAGTACATCCCTGAATATATACTACCCTCAACATGGCTACCAGCCCTTATCTGATTTATTTAGGACTAGCATATTAATTTGGAGGAAAGCTTCAATATGATCTATGGGAGAGAACAATATTGTATCCCACTGGCATATTTGGGTTCCTCGCTGACTTCCTTGTTGAGTCTGATACTAAAGCATTGTACATTTCCAACACTTTCACATCTTATTTGTCCTTTTAAATTGATGTGTGTTTTAACTGATATAATTTGTCTGTTAATTGTTGTTGTTCCCCACCTAGATCCATGGGTAGAAGCGGGTAAGAAAATAATAATAATAATAATAACAACAACAACAACAACAACAATAATAATAATAAATGTGAGGAGGAGTATCCTATTTGGTTAACTAAGGCTGCAATAAATAAGAACAAGAAGTAATGCAGTTTGACACCACTCTGACTGCCATGGATCCATGCTATGGAAATCTGGAAGTTGTAGCTTTGCAAGCTGGTGCCCCACCAAACTACAAATCCCAGCAATCCATAGCATGGAGCCATGGCAATTAAAGCAGTGTCAGACTGCATTATTTCTGTAGTGCAGATGCAACCTAAGGCAAATGTATTTAATTTAACTGAAGCCGTTTCAGCACCAAGCATGGGACTCTTTCAAACGGGGAGGAATTTCTCCCAACTCCGAATGGAGCCAATGCGGATTTATGTAAATTCGCTTGTTTAGCGAATTTACATGAACCCCTGCTCCATTCGGAATTACTTCCCATTACCCGAAAATAACCCCCTCCTGCCCAAATTTGCATGCGAAGCTTTAATTCACAATAAGGTAAAACCCATGATTGCATTCAAATTGGCTTCCCTCTTGCCCGAATTTGCATGTGAAGAGTTAATTCGCAATAACGTAAAACCCATGATTGCATTCGAATTGACCTTAAATTATACTTCCAATTTAGCCTTGTATGAAAGAGTCCATGGACACTTAAGCCAGGAAGTGTGAGAGCTTTAAAAATTTACTTTTTGCACAACAACTCCCAGAACACCCTCACCACCAGCATCGAAGTTGCTGTCCAAAAGAATAATTTCACCAGACTCTTAGAATTGCCTAACAGCTCACTCTGCCTCATATTAATGTGAAGCCATGAACTTGTATGTGAGATGTCACTTGCGGTTGCTATTTTCAGTGGCTTTGGAGATTTAAAAAGTTGGAGAGGAGGTTAGTTTAGAGGATAGTTTTTTGTGGGTTTTTTTTTTTTTTTTTGGCTATGTGACTATGTTCTAGAAGAGTTTATTCCTGACTTTTTGCCAGCATCTGTGGCTGGCATTTTCATTCTCTGAAGATACCAGCCACAGATGCTGGCGAAACATCAGGAATAAACTCTTCATAGCCACATAGCCCCAAAAAGCCACAAAAAATTATGGATGCTGACCATAAAAGCCTTCAACTTCACATTCATTGAAACCATTTCTTGTCCTTTGAGCCATGTACAAGTGAACTTATCACTCAAAAATAAAAAAAATAAAAAATAAATTATTCTGAAGGTTTTTTGGCGGGGGGAAGTGGATGCTGGGGTCACAAAACTGTTGTTAAAGGGCCCATTGGTTATACTTTCTCCATGCCTGGTTTATACTCTCCGTATCTGTTCAGGATGAATCCCTGATGGTTGTTTAGGAAGGCCCTGCCATGTCTGTTCCTAATGCACCTTCTACTTTGCTTTTAAAGTATAAAGTTAAGTACTTTATACATATTAAATGATGATTATGATTTTTTAAAAATATGAAATTTAGTACATCCTTGAATATGTACTGCCCTCGCTGTGACGTCCCTTAGAGCTGACTGTGGTTGTTGGACTGTGGAACTCTTCTTCCCAAAATAGAAATCCCTGGATGCTTTCCTCCTTTAGACAAAATGGCTCCAACTCTGTCTTAATTTGTGAACAATCTTGGCAGTATAATGCCACTTTCTTTGCCTTGCTTGGCCCCCTCCATTTTGCAGAATGTGAGATTTGGTACATCAAGAGTTGGACATCAATGCACGACTGAGTATGAAGGGGAAGATTCAGGGTTTATTAGGAGAAGGAAAAGGAGTAATTTCATGCCTGCACATTCTAGCAGGAAGAGCAAGCATAGACAGACAAAATCTGCAAAACAGTGATAATATTTTTCGGCCAACCAAAATGCACAAATGCATGATGCAAACTTTTGAAACTCAAGTGGCTTCTTCATCAGGCAAAGGAGTTAAGAATCATAAAGGAGAAAGAAAAGTTATAAAATCACTGTGGACTCTTTCAAACGGGGAGGAATTTCTCCCAACTCCGAATGGAGCCAATGCAGATTCATGTAAATTCGCTTGTTTAGTGAATTTACATGAATCCCTGCTCCGTTCGGAATTACTTCCCATTACCCGAAAATAACCCCCTCCTGCCCGAATTTGCATGCGAAGTTTTAATTCGCAATAACGTAAAACCCGTGATTGCATTCGAATTGACCTTAAATTATACTTCCAATTTAGCCTTGTATGAAAGAGTCCAGTGTTAGCCAGAAGCTTGCATTTTCTGAAGGTGCCGTTGATGTTCTTTGGAGGGATATCTACGCAAGCATATCCCTACTCCTCCTGGCCATGTGGCACTGGGAACAAAGCCTCCCCAGGTCCAGGAGATAAAATTTGATTTCCGTTAGCAATGCAAAAAGGTACTTCTTCAAAGGTACAAGATGTCTCCATCCTTTGTGAGGTCATGGTCCCTTTTCCTAGGCAGAGAACACTGAATCTCTCAAGAGAAGCCTCCATGCTTTTGCATTAGGAAAATGTTAGGTATTGTTTTGGAAAATGTAGTCTCAATTTAAATTATGCTTTACCTTTGTTGGAGATAGAAACCCCAAATAGTAACTGCTCAGTCCATTACCACATGGCCAGAAGGAGCAGGGATCCACTTACATAGATATCCCTCCAAAGAACAACACACCAACAATACCTCGAGAAAATGCAAGCCTGGGACTAGCATTGTCATTTTATTTTATTTTTCATCCCGCACAATTCTCAACACCTTTGGCTGATGAAGAAGCCAGTGGAGCTTCAAAAGCTTGCACTATGCATTTTGTGCATTTTTCTTGGTTGAATACAGGCATCACTGTCTTGCGGATTTGGGGTGTTATTGTACCTTGCTATTTGGCCAACACATGTTTGCAAGCATAGACAAAAAGAGTGATATCCACAAAAAAAAAAAAAAAAAAAAAAAGTTGCTATTGCCCCAATAAATTCAAACCAGTGTCCACAGAGGAGGGAGAAGAATGCACTAAGTTCAGCATCGAGACCATCACAATAGTGCTGCTGTTATATTTTTAGAACAGGATTGAACAAAGTGAGTCCTCCAGACTTTCCAGAACACCCTTTCATTATTGGGACTGTCCTACTCTGATTTATGATGACCCTACTATAGAGCTTTCTGGCCAAACATTTTTCAGAGAAAGTTTACCATTCCCTTCTTCTATGACTGAGAAAGCATGACTTGCCCAAGCTCACCCAGTGGGGTTCTATGGGGATTTGAACCCCAGTCTGCTGAAGCTCTAGTCCAGCACTCAATATACTACAGCCCTGAAACACCCCTTAAGAGGTTTGCCATTGCTCTCCTCTGAGACTGAGAGGATGTGCCTTGCACAAAGTCGTCCAGTGAGCAAAGAATAAAACTGTGAACTCCTGGGGTCTCAGGTCCTGTGCAGACTGGCCATTAAGGCCAGCCTGTGGGCAGAGTCGGGGTGTGACATCCACATGACACATGCCCAGACTCCACCCCCAAGGTGCCGTGATGCTGCATGCCACTCCACACAGCGCATGGCATCACAGCACTCCTCTGGCACTGTGTCCACGTGACGCAGCACCAAAGGAGCACCTTAAAGCCGTGGCACAATGGCTATTGCACCATTTCCAGGGTGCAAAATGGAGCCACTTTTTGCGCCCTCGAAAGGCCAGATCGGGGCTGAAGCCAATCTGTCAACGGGGAAGGAGGCTGCAGGTCGCTCCTTAGGGGCAGCCTGCACAGGCCCTCAAACCATTTTCTCACACTGGCAACCCTTTTATTTATTTATTTATTACCCACCTCTCCCCATGGATCAAGGAACAAGAACAAATCAACAATGCACAATTAAAATATATTAATTAAAACAGAAGAGACTGGGCTTCAATGCTGTTTTAAATTCAGACAGCGTATTTAGCTGTCAAATCTCCTTTGGCGGGTCATTTCACAGGCTAGGGGCTGTATTCTTGGCAAGATGCTGCTCTTAGTAAGATTCATTCAGAGGAGGGTTGCCCTTGCCTTCCTCTGAGGCTGAGAGAGTGTGACCTTCCCAAGGTCACCCAGGGAGTTTCCATGTTTGAGTCCACTTTCTTTACCATCCAGCTCTCCCATATATGCATAGTGATGGGAATTACGATGGCATGGGCTTTAGTGTTCAGTTGTGCATCTTTGCACCTCAGATTCTCGTCTAGTTCTTTCAAAGGCCTCAGGCTCAGGAGTCTTTAATTTGAAGACTGTTTCTTTTTCAGGAGGCTCTGTGGTTGGGTTGGTTTTTTTTCAGTCAAAACCAAAGTCAGTCCTTGATAAGCCTAAACTCTTCTCTTATTTGGCCTGCAACATAAAAGAAAAAGAGAGGAGGCTGGAACAAGTTGTGGCTACAGCACAAGGCTCTCCATTAATGTCTCGCACAATATCCCTTCTTTGGGTTTTGCAGAGCAATCATGATGAAAAGACCGAAAGGTCAAGTATAAATCTACTTAGTTCCAAACCAGGAGATGGAGTAACTAACTATCCATCATGAATGCTCTTTCTCTCGTCCTCCCTCTTTTTTCCCCTCCCTTTCCCCTGCTCATATCTTTGCATGAATAATGGTAAAATCACTCATTATTACAAGAAGGGCTTTGGGGGGAAAAGCATGAACATTTCCCCCTTTCCTTTGCTGGGAAATCCACTTTTAAGTTCTGTCTCCACGTTTGCAGATTTTACACGCTGTTGCTGCTCCATTTTCCCCTTCTCTCTTCTTTCATCTGCTTATTCCCTTTTCTTTTGTTTCCCCCTTTCTCGCCCGTCCTCAGATTCCTAGTCTTTTCACTCTGTTCCTTTTCAAGTTCCTTTCTTTCATTTGGATTCACTTACGAAAATGTCTATTATCGGTTCCCTTTCTGCTGAATCCTGAATAACAATATTTACCCTGTACATTAGCCGTATTGAATTGCAGAGCTATTGCTCACTCAGGGGAGTTCAGAGTTCATTTCCCTTCAATCCCGGCTTTTCTTGACATCTGTATTCCTTTTCTTAGTAAATGACAATTTCCTTTCAACTTTGCACTCAGTCCTTTTCAGCTGCCTTTGCTAGGGTTTTTTGCACTTCCTTTCACACTTTCTTCCTAAAACAGAAGTAGTTTGCGTTTTATTTATTTTTTTTAGTGCTTGGACTCAAGTCTTAGAAAGTCTTCCCCGGGCAAATTATCGGAGCTTGGAATGACAGCTGCAGGGGTGGGGGAATTGATACAGGAACAGTTCCAAGGCCGAAAAAGTAGTTCATTGCCACTGTAGTTCCAAGTTAGTAATTAACTCTTCACTTTCCCTTTTCTCACCATAATAGCGAAGGCTGCATTTGCACTTGCAGGATCAGTGCAGTCTGACACCGCTTTAACTGCCATGGCTCAATAATAATAACATTTATTTATAACACCCTTGACACCAAAGGGCCAAACATCAGGCACATATAATCAAGAACAAAACAATAAAGCAACACACCATAATACATTGAAAGTAATAGCAATAACAATAATAAATAAATGCTATGGAATCAATCAGTGCTATGGGTCAGCATAAATCAAAGTAGACTTGATGGAAAATAACAATAAGATGTGAATGGGAATCTAACTCAAGGTGTGGCTGTGGGGCTGGAACAAGGATGTCAAGATAAGAACTCTGAAGTAAATGAAATTTGCCTTCAGTCCCCAAATGTTTAGCATCACGGAGAGTGTGATGCTGAAATTTGTTCACCTCTAGAACTCTTCTATTTGCTCTCTTCACAGTTCCTGGTTCCATTTTGCCTGCCACTTTTCTTTGGATATTTGTATTTCTAAATCCTCCACTGAAGTGTTCAGCTACTGCAATGCTAGACATTTGGAGACCCAAGAAAAATTTCATTGGGGAGGGACAGAGTCTTTATTGCTCCCCTATAGCTATACTTAAACTACTTTATGCAAAGGGGACTTCCAGCACCTTTGAGACTTTTAGCCAGAGCAGATGGGCAGGAAAAAGTGGGTCGATCCTGTGTTTTCCCCAAGTGGGTTGAAACCCCACTGTTTGTATTGCCTGCTCCCAAGGCAGGCCAAACCCCCACCGGTAGTCTGTACAGAGCAGAATCAAACTGCACCATGGGCTATTATTTTTGTTTTTTCACCTCCCCACCATGCATCACATAAACACACAGCCTACAACCTCCAAGTACCTCCCTATCCCACCCAGAGGCCATCCCATTGGCTGCAAGGCATCACTGTCTCTATGTATTGCAAAGCACAATTATGGAGGACCCCCATACCTGCCCCCCTGTTGGACTGTGTTTGTGTACGGTACAATTACATCCTTTGGAGCTGTCACAGTTTCACTTTTTTGCTTTGCCACAGCCCGCATTGGCACCAGGTGTGAAGCCATGCATTTCCTGCATCAAGTCGGAGTATCACGGCTTCTTTTTGATCCAGTTTTTAGCCTCAGAACACTACTTCATGTTGGTTTCCACCTGCTTTCGTCTCGCGTGTTGTCTAAAAGCCTTGCTTTCAAAGAAGATGGAGGCTGTTTTATTTTGCCCATGCATTTTGGCCCGATCTCCCATCTTCTTTCTGGTTCCCAGCCTGCAGGTGGCAGCACGGAGCTCCTCTGGCACTGTGTCCAGATGATGCCACAGCACCAAAGGAGCACCGAAAAGCCACGGCTCTGGCAGCTATGATACCCTTCTGTGGTGCAAAACGGAGCCACTTTTGTGCCACTGAAAGGCCAGATAGTTGCCGCAGTTCCAGTCTGGTCTGTTCAGCTCCTAAGTCTACCAAAGCTTATGCTACAACTTCCTTCACACAGTTAATCTCAAAGGTGCCATAAGATCCTTTTCCATATTGATATTCCAGACTAATATGACTATGGTCCAAAACACACTGCAGAAATAATCCTGTTTGAGACTACTTTAACTGCCCTGGCTCAGTGCTAGGGAATCCTGGGGACTGTAGTTTATTGTGGCATCAGAGCTCTCTGACAGAGAAGGCTAAATATATCACAGAACTACAGATCCCAGTATTTCCTAGCACTGAGCCAGAGCGGTTAAAGCAGTGTCAAACTGGATTATTTCTGCAGTGTGATTTGTCTTCCATGTCAGGGGTGCAGTGGATCTGCTTTGCCTCTCCTCCCTCCCCCCAAAAAATTGTTAAAAGAAGTTTTCCAAGGTAGAGAACCTTATCTTGAAAATAATTTCAGAACCTTGGATATATCCCTTAAAACCTTGAATAAAATTCAGAATATATTTCCCATACATGAAAGAATGTGGCTGCCACCACAGTGTCATTCAATCATACCTTCCAGCAATTCTAACCATTGGTTGTAGTGACCAAGGCTAATGGGAGCTGCAGTGTAGCAACATCTGGAAGGGTGTACCTTTCTAAGTGCAGGATTGTTCTGGCAGGATTGAGGTGGACCCACATGCCCAAAAGACATTCCTCTAGTGAACCACTTTCATTCAGCTCCCTCACCTGCCCCAAACCAGAAAAGTCCTGAACTACAGAAACTGGAGCGGGTCCAAAGGAGGGCGACTAAAATGGTGAAGGGTCTGGAGACCTTGCCCTATGAAGAACGCCTTAGGTAGCTGGGAATGTTTAGCCTGGAGAAGAGAAGGTTAAGAGGTGATATGATCGCCCTGTTTAAATACTTGAAGGGATGTCACATTGAGGAGGGAGCAAGCTTGTTTTCTGCTGCTCCAGAGAACAGAACTCGGAACAATGGATGCAAACTGCAGGAAAAAAGATTCCACCTCAACATTAGGAGGAACTTCCTGACAGTAAGAGCTGTTCGACAGTGGAACACACTCCCTCGGAGGGTGGTGGAGTCACCTTCCTTGGAGGTTTTTAAGCAGAGGCTGGATGGCCATCTGTTGGGTATGCTTTGATTGGGAGTTCCTGCACGGCAGGGGGTTGGACTGGATGGCCCTTGTGGTCTCTTCCAACTCTAAATTTCTATGATTCTATGATTCTATGATTCTACAAAGGCTCTTCAAAAACCATACAATTTATAATTTTGGACCAGCATCTCTGAACTCTGAACTCTGAACTCTTTGAGTGTTATAAGCCACCATTTTCAGAAACATAATGTACTGTCCACCTGACTGCTATTTCACTATCCATATGAAAATGCAAACCAGCCCTGGAACCTCTATCATTTAATGATGCCACATTCTTAGAACTGAAAAAAATTACTAAAAGTTAAAGTCAAACTGGAAATGAGGTGTACTTGTCAATTGTAATGTTACTGTTGCAAAATAATGTAGCGATACCTCTTTTGTTAGGAAACAGAATTAATTTATTTGCAACTAAACCTTGAGAAGAATTTCTGGATGGTAAGAGCTGTTTGGCAGTGTAATGAAAAAGGAAAGTGGTGGGGTTCTTTTTCTTAGGAGGTCTTCAAAAGGAGGTTGGATGGCTACCTGTGAGAGTTGCTTTAGTTCTGGATTTTCTGTATCAGGGTAGACTAGATGGTCCTTGGGATCCCTTCAAACTCTTATGTTTCTATGGTTCAACAATAACTAGTCCCCTTTTTCGGGCTCTGCTAATCACCCCAGCAGGTATCTTTGCATTCCAGCGTAACAAGTTTACCTACCCACATTCTATTCAAAAATAAGGCAAACCCACACAGTTTATTTAATGACAATCGCATGACACATTAAGAACAGGTAGCTACAAAAGATGTAAAAAAGATGGGTGAACTGCAGCCGTAGGTAGCATATTTTGTTCCTGGATTCATTGTGTCAATGCTTTCAATTCCAATAGCAGAAAACAAAGATGGATTGAATGCATTCAGTGATGGAGTAATAAGAGGGGGAAAAAACCTCCTAGCTTTCTGTCTGTGTATTATCTGTGTAAGAGAAAGCAGTGTATTTGTGTGGCCATGCTGGTTGGGGGATTCTGGGAAGTATAACCCACAAAAGAGCTATTTCCTTACTCTGGTGTGTTTATGCATTGAGTGGTGGGGTCTTTCTGCATAGGTTGTTTGAAACTTTGCAGTAGAATCAATCTGTCTCAGATTTTTATTTATTTTTTTAAAATACATTCTATTCAGTCTAATGCTGACAACGGGATCTGGAAGTTGTAGTGGGGAAAAAAAGGAACATTTCTGAGCTCTGCCAAGGAACCTGAACAAACATGGCCCTTCTAGAACATGTTTTGAAACCTAGGTTGGAATCTACTTGGTATTTTAGGCTTGCACAAATTCCCCAGCGGAAGTGGTTGAATGTTTTTCTCTGATGCACAATGTTCATTTTCAGTTTAAGGCTGTGGAAGGTGAATTGCAGATACAATGTCATTATATGTCCAGACCCACATCCAATGGTCTACTCTATGTACAGTTATGCAGTCAGTTGTGGGTTTGGCTGTATATTCAATTGCATATTCTTTTGCACATTCAATTGTGGATTGGGTTGTGCACTCAGTTCCATATTAAATTGTGCATCCAGGTATGTTCAGTTGCATGTTGGGTGTGCATTCAGTTGAGTGTTTTATTGTCGCTAAAATGAGTACCCAGATTGTTGGGGGCAAGTAGCTTACAGTTGTAAACCGCTTAGACATTCCTTAGGCAGTATGAAGCGGTATATAAATGAAGCTGATTGTTTGTTTGTTTGTTGTCCTACAGTTGCTCATTCATTTGTAGATTCATTTGCTTATTTGCTTGTGTATTTCGTTGCACATTTTATCTTGCATTCCATTGTCTTTAGTAGTATATCATGTTGCACATTTCGGTTGGGCATGCAGTTGCTTATTTGGATGTACACTCAGTTGCAATTTGAGTTGTACATCTGTCTGAACATTTGGTTGTGCATTCTATTACTCAACATTACCATTCAACAGAAGAAGTTGGCAGCACGAGCTTTTGTAGACTTATGCCTACTTCCTCAAATGCATATGGAAGTAGCCTTAAGTCTATGAAAGCTCATTCTTCCAACTTTTTTCTTTCAGTTAGTCTCAAAGGTGTGTGCTACAAGATCTCACTACATACTGATTCTACAGACTAACATGACTATATCTTTGAATTCAACAGAAGAGTTGTGTAGCACAATCTATACTCATGCCTCCATGCAGTGATTTAATCTGCATAAGTCCAATGTAGGATCTTGGCAGGGGATCTCAGATCTCTTAGTGCTTTCCCATGGAAAAACTGGTACAAACATGGTTGTAAATGGGGGGATCTTCTGCATTGTGCCTTCTGCAGCCCTTCCACATGATGGCCTTTCTTAACCTCCTGTCACCCGGTGCATTCAGCATTCACTTGGGCTCAACAGGGATGACAGCAGACTTTGGAAATGACCTCCAGTTGAACTGCAGAGCAAAGAACCTTTTTCTCAGTGATATCTTGGCAAAATACGTGTCACCTGGGAAAACAGTTCTCTTCTCATCCTTCTCTAAGGAGAAGCGCTCAGGCTCTGACAATCCCCTTCAAGGCAAAGAAGATCTTTCTCCAAGTTTTGCAGCATTCGTCTGTTACAGGTTTTTATGACAGAAGAACCCGGCACCAAGGTTATGCCACCAGGTCCTTGATGGGCCAGCCTTCTCTTTCTCCTCCTTGCCCTTAGCTGTAATTCTTTAAAGAAAGTTCATGAATTTAGAGGGAAAGGAGACAAGGCCTTGGTGCATTTTATGTTTTTGCACACAGGAGCATGGGGGAGAAGGGGAAAATAAATGCATTGCCGCAACCAGTGTGGAGCAGGTGATGGTAGACAATCTGCTCGGGGTTTCCGTCTAAACTCCTGTTATTTCCAAACAGGGGTTTCTCTACCATTCATTCCCTTAGATACAGAGGGTCTAGAGTATGAAAATTTACTTTATCAGACTACAGCTCCCAGGACCTCCCATCTAACCATCTCATTGAGGCTGCTGGCTGGGGGATTTTATCCTTATCTGGTTGGGAGTCATAAGTCCAAAACACACTACAGAAATAATCTAGTTTGAGACTGCTTTAACTGCCTTGGCTCAATGCTAAGGAATTCTTGAAACTGGAGTTCTATGAGACATTTAGTCATCTCTGCCAGGGAGCTCTAGTGCCACAATAAACTTATAAGTCCCAGGATTCCCTAGCACTGAGCCAGGGCAGCTAAAACGGTCTCAAAATGGATTATTTCTGCAATGTGTTTTGGACCATGGTACAACAAAATAACTCATCCACACTCTGTGAGAACAGAATAGCAAAAATATTTTAAAAGATGACTTGGGCTGACATACTCACACAATGGCTTGACACTTTGATGTGTGCAACTTTCCTCTCCACAAAATAGGTCATTGGCATATTTTATATTTTCTGTTCCTTCTTCACTGGGAATTAAAGATGTTTCTTCTTCATTCAGAATCTACTTATGATAATCTAGGAATTACTTGCTTAGCTTGTTGGTTAGAATAAATGGAGCTCTGTTTCATAGCAATATATATGCGCTATATAGCAGCTCATGGTTACTCACATTTATCTTCTAATGCTGCACAAACCTTACAATTTCTGAGCTGTATCTAGCCATTCAGGATTAGCAACATTTACCAGTACTTAGTGGTAAAGGAGCTTGAGTTTTAAGTGGATATCTTATGTCGTCTCACAGCCCAGCTTCTGGAAGGCTTGTTCAATTTTCGTGTGGTTAAGTAAGAGAATCACAGAATTGTAGAACTGGAAAGTACCCTAGGCTCATCTAATCCAAATGGAGGAGGAAACCAGGAGAAAGTATTCCTGTCAAGTGGCTAACCAAACTCTTCCTAAGCAAGTGTGAGAAAAGAGAGCCCACTGCCTTCCAAGAGGAATAGAAGGCCTGCTTATCAAATGTTCAGATGGCGACAAATTCTTCTGACAGGGCTTCCTCTCTCTCACCTCCATCCTCTAATCTCTGTCCAGAACTCAGCCGCACGTATTATCACATCCGCTCGCCGCTTTGACCATGTTTCTCCTCTCTTATCCTCCCTTCACTGACTCCCCTTCCGCTTCCGCATCCAGTACAAGCTTCTGCTGTTGATTTTCAAAGCCCTCCACGGACTGGCCCCTCCTTACTTGTCTGACCTTCTTTCTTCTCACACTCCTTCTCATTCTCTCCGTTCTGGTAGTCAAGGTCTCCTGTCCCAGCCGAGGATTTCCACTGCCCTGTCCCGGATTCGTCCCTTCTCACTTGCTGCCCCTCACTCCTGGAGCCTTCTTCCCCCACATGCACGCCTCATCACTTCCCTAACCAGGTTCAAAAGTAAGTTAAAGACTATATTGTTTAGGAAGCATTCCCAGGACTGTGCCTGCCTTTAACTATGTATTAAGAAGTCAAGCCCTCCCTCCAGTCCATCTGCCTTGGTCCTGGCCCCAGAGGGAGAGAAGAACTGCTGAACCAGACCCCCTTTGCCACCACCTTTCCCTTCTCCTTTTGTGTTGTGTCTTTTTAGACTGTAAGACTGAATTAAAAGATTGTAGGTACAGCGCTGTGTAAATTTACAGCACTATATAAATAAAGATTAATAATAATAATAATAATAATAATAATAATATACTCCAGAGGACAGGATCAGTATGCAAAATGACATTATCAGATTAGAAAGCTGGATCAAAACTAACAAAAGAGAAGGGGATGGTTTCCTTTTGTGATAGGAGCTAAAGTACAGTACTTGCATTGATCCATGGATAAGTTGGCCCAGGTTTTATTGGGTCAATCTGTTGACTAACATTTCTAGACATACAGGAGTATATACACACTCTGGTAACCTCACACTTGGATTACTGTAATGTGCTCTACATGGGACTACCCTTGTGCTTAACCCGGAAACTTCAATTGGTACAAAATATGGCAGCCAGGCTTGTTACCAGAACTTCTAGGAGATAGCACATAACACCAGTGCTCAAGTGTCCCCACTGGTTGCCGATTAGTTTCCAGGCACAGTACAAGGTGTTGGTTTTAACCTTTAAAGCCCTACATGGCTTGGGTCCATCCTATATAAGGGACCGCCTCTCCCCATATGAACCCCCCCCCCCCCCCGCACACTTCGGTCCTCTGGGAGGAACCTTTTGCAGCCTATGAAGACTAGGCTGACACAGACCTCCCAGAGGGCCTTCTCGGCTGTCGCTCCCAGGCTATGGAACGGCCTGCCGGATGAGATCCCTCTTATTACAACCCTTGACTGCTTTTTAAAAAGCTGTAAAGACACATCTCTTCCAGCAGGCCTTCCCAGATAGTGATTAACTCCCCCCGGCTCCAAAGTTTTACCCAGTTCTTCCAGCTTTTCCCAGCCACGCATCTGACACCACTACCAATGTTGCCAAAGAATAATTGATTTAAAGAGATTGTATTGTTTGTACTGTATCCTGTTTTAATTCGTGTTAATTTAATTCTATTTTAAGGGGTGGGTGGTAGGGATTGGGTTGTAATAATTTTAACTATACAGTAACTGTTTTTTAACCTTGTTGTACCCAGCCCTGATTGTTTCTTCAGAGAGGTGGGTTATAAATAAATTATTATTATTATTATTATTATTATTATTATTATTCAGTTCTTATTATCACCTTCAGCTGATACATCAACCAAAACCCTTCCTAGAACTGGAAGGCCTAAAGATGGTAGGGCATGCATTGGGAACCTCAACACTGGACTTTTGCAATGTATTCTACATTGGGCTATCTACATACCAGCTTCACAAACATCATTTAGTTCAAAACATGGCAGCAAGATTGATTGCTGGTACATCTAGGAGTGAGCATATAACACCAATATTAAAATCACCTCAACTGGCTGCCAGTTCATTTAAAGGCAAAATACAAAGTGTTTGTTATTACTTTTAAAGACCTACATGGTTTGGGTCCAGGTTACTTACAGGATCGCCTCCTCCCATATAATGACATTGACTTCAATTGGCCAGGGCTAGACTGGCAACTGTCACCCAGAGAACTTTTTCATCGGCCACATTTCAAGGATGTGGAATGACCTGCTGGAGGAGATTCCACAGCTAAACATGCCGTCTGAATTTAAAACAGCGTTAAAGATTTACCTTTTGCAGTAGACCTAGCCAGTTGATTTTCAAAATATGAATTTTAAATTCGGATAATTTAATTTATGCTCAATGGTTTTAATGAGTCCTATGCTGATGTATTTTAACAGTGTTTTTACAGTGTTTAAATGCTTTTATGTGTTTTAATCTATATATTGTAGCCTGCCCTGATCTTTGGGGAGAGAGAGGTAAGAAAAAAAAGTATTATTATTATTATTATTATTATTATTATTATATCAAGTAAACCATGCTAAATTAATGATGCCATCTGGGTAAAGTTACTGCCAGCATTAAAATTCAGTTAAGGCCATCTTTAATAGATCCACTCCATCTTAGTAACCTGGTGTGAAACCTTTATTGTAAGTGCAATAGGCCACCTTGCAGAGAGGTGAACTCTCCTTCTCCAGAGGTCTTTAAACGGTGGTTGGGTGGCCATCTCTGGGGTGTGTTTTAGTTGTGTATTCCTGCGTGGCAGATAGGGTTGGACTAAGCAGCCCTTAGGGTCCTTTTCAGCTCTAAGTTTCTATGTGTGTTTGTGTGTGTTCATATGCTTGTGCATACATATGTACACACATGCACCATATGTTCAGTGTTGCTCTGTGTGTGTGTGTATCTGCGTGCACACTCATCCCAAATGGAAAATTCCCTCAAGGCAGTTTGCAGATGTAAAAACCCAAAACCATCAGCAAAGGAATAAGGAAAACAAATAAATCAGGCAACGCTTATCAGCATGATAAATTTAAAGATGCTAAATGCCAGCAATAAAGTCAAAACTGAGAATCAGGGACTGAATGTCTGCCAGAAAGAGAAGATTAGAGACTGGTATCTAAATAATGGTTGGGGGAATCTCAGTCCTTCAGGCTGAATCTTCCCTGTACATAGTTCAACAGCAACACCCAACAAAAACCCTTAGGATTCCTCAGAATAGGGCCAAGGGAATTAGAGCAGGATGTTCAAAGGCTGCATCGGCAGTGAAGAATTTATGCAGTTTAATGCTGCTTTAATTGCCGTGGCTCCATGCTATGGGACTGGGATTTGCACTTTTATGAGATATTTAGCCTTCTCTGTCAGAGAGCTCTGGTGCCACAACAAACTACAGATCCCAGGATTTTATAGGATGGGGCCATGACAGTTAAAGCAGCATTAATCCTGCAGTGCAGATGCCGCCAAATTCCTAAAATGGGGTAGTGGAGGCACAAGTGAAGATTTTGTTCAACCTTGGCCATCCCAACCCATCTAGGGTCTGTTCTGGAATTCTCCAGCGTTCCTTTTCATCACATTTTGCTATTTTGTCATATTCAATAGGTATAAACCAGGCTTCATTCAATAGCTGATTTTCTGAAGGAGTTTGCCATTGTCTTCCTCTGAGGCGTTCTCAAAAAGTGTGACTCATCCAGGCAGTTTCTGTAGCCGAGCAAGGATTTTAACACTGGTTGGTGTAGTGGTTTGAGCATTGAACTCTAACTCTGCAGACCAGGGTTTAAATCCCAGTTTGAGGATGGAAACCACCTGGATGACCCTGGGAATTCACAATCTCTCAAGCTCAGAGGATGACAAGACCAAACCTCCTCGGAAAAAACTTGCCAAGATTTGTTCAGAGGAGGTTTGCCATTGCCAAGTGTTTCAATGAGGCTGAGAGCATGTGACTTGCAGTCATCAAATGGGTTTCATGGTCAAGCTGAGAATCAAAGACTGGCTATTAAAACTGAACAAATATGTCAAAATGGATACACCAACAACATTAAGTATAAATGGTTGGTTAATATTTTTTTTTAAAAAAGATTGGGATTTGATTATTGCATTTTAAAAAAAGAAAATTTGGTCCTATTTCTATTTGAGGGTCTGTTTAATAGCTACAACTCATTTAACTATCATTTATAGGAAAGTTTAAGGAGAGTTTCAAATGTAACCAAATGTTTTGTGGAAGGAAGTCATTATATCTGTGTGGGGATTTTTTTGGTCTTTCTTGTTTTCTTTCTTTTTCATGTAGGGATTTTTGATTAGTTTTTACTTTTCTGTTTTATCTTAGTGGATTCTGTTCAATATGTAGGTTTTATATAAGAATAAAATCTCTGTGTCAATAAAGAAAATATGTTAAAAAGGAAAAAAATGCAGTAGGAGACACAGTGTCCCCCTGAAATAGAAAAGGGCTGAAGATGTCATTTCTCTCTTCCCAAATCTTCAGGGAAAGCCTTTGGTTGCAATGCTTCCTGCCTGAAAACATTGGTTTGGAGGTTCGTGTTCAGTTCTTAATGACAATTAATGTGAACCCCAACAGTTACAAAACCATAAGTCTAGTTAATAATTTCATATATACTGTACAGGATGGCAGCCTGTAATTCTGATATATATATAGTAGGATTTCAATTGGATGGGAGTGGTGAACCTAATGAGTTGGGCCATATATTTCAAATAACACCCAAAGTAGCCACTTTGTGTAATGTTTGAAGTCTATCTCCTGCCTTGTCGCCTATATTTTCAAGACGTCTGCTATAAATTTAGATCAAACGCCGGCTGCCAAGGGATGGGAATGGGACGTTTTCCTCCCCATATGGGGCTAATTTTGGGGAGGTGACGGAGACACATGGAAGCAATTCTCAGAGAAGTTTGGTTCTTCAGCTCACACTCCAAAAATCAGCACGGAGGGGGAAAGATGGGGGACTCTGGTAGGTTTACCATTTATCTTCCCACCCACCCATCCACTCACCCACCCTCAAAGGAGAAGGTTCCCTGTTTTTCTTTCAGCCTGTAAGGAAATATAGGGGGAAACTGATCAAAGCCATCAAGAGTTGGGATCCTGTGTTGTGCCTGTATGGTGTCAATCTGCACTCAAGAAAACCCCCAATAGTTGTGCTACACCACACTACTGCTCAGTTGCATCGCTTGGGGAGTGTGGAGATGGCAGAACGAACTGGTTCAGGGGATCACCTGCTGAGGTGGTTCACCCAGAGAACCTGGCATGACTATTGGGAGAGCAAGAAAGGATGCTCTCCCACTTGTCCAGTAGCTGTGCTGGACCCTAAATGGGCCTGCAGGTGCATGACGTGGCTTCCTCTTTCCCACCTTCCTCCCATAATTTCTGTTTCAACATTCAGTTGCACATATCATGTCTGCTCACCATTTCAATCACATCTCACCTTTACTGTCATCCCTCCACGGATTCCCTCTCCCTTTCTGTATTCATTATTACAAACTTCTGTTAGTGACTTTTAAAGCTCTGCATGGATTCGCCTCTCCCTACCTGTCGGAGTTGGTGTCTCCTTACCGTACTTCTTATGGTCTGGTAACCCAGGACTACTGCCCCAGCCAAGGATTTCCACTTCTTTAGCTCAGATCTGCCCCTTTTTCACTTGCTGCCCCTTACCTGTGGAACCAACCTCCTTCCTGCACAAGCATAGTCCATTGCCTCTTTAACCATTTTCAAAGCTGAGTTCATTCCCAGGGCCTACATGATTGTTAGCCTACACTGTTTTTAACCAGTGTTGTTTATTTTCTTCCTTCCAATTTAATATATAGTGCATCCTTGCTATCTACGGTAGATCCATTCTTGATCCCCCCACAGATAGTAAAAATCACAGGACCTTAAGTCCCATTCTTCTCAATGAGTGCAGGCTCCTGCTTGCACCACTGCATATGCGCGCATGCCCATTCAGAAAACCGGGGCTTGCCAGAAGCTCAAACCATGGATGGCAAGCCCATTCATAGCATGGGTGCACTGTATATATTAATCTCTATTGTTCTTTTTAGATTGTATGCCACTAGCAGGTCTTTATTTTATTTTATCCACAGCTTGAAAATATCTGAAAAAAGTATAAATTCCAAATAGCAAACTGAATATTCCATTTTATATAAGGGACAGTATTTTTGCTATGCCATGTGGGACTTGAGCATCCATGAATTTTGTTATCCATGGAGGGTCCAGGAACCAAACCCCAATGGATACCAAGGAGCCACTGTAGAGCACTGTGTAAATCTACAGTGCTTTATAAAGAAAGAAAGAAAGAAAGAAAGAAAGAAAGAAAGAAAGGCTACTGTGGAGCAGTCTCTTCAGGGTCCGGTGTGGCTTCAGCTGGAGAGGAGGGATCTTTGCTGAACTTTGACTTTGGTTGCATCTTCACTGCAGAGTTATTGCAGTGTGACACCGCCTTAACTGCCATGGCTCCATCTTATGGAATCCTGGGATCTGAACTTTCCTGTGGCACCAGAGCAGTCTGACAGAGAAGGCGAAATGTCTCACAAAACTACAAATCCCAGAATTCCATAGCATGGAGCTATGGCAGTTAAAGTGATGTCAAACGGCATTCTTTCTGCAATGCAAATGCAGCTTAATATGTTCAGTCTGTTTTAATTGCTTTAAACTGATGTATTAACCGAACTGGTTGTTGCATGGCTTTTAACTTTTGTAATATATATTGTTATATTGTAAGCCACTGTGGATATCACATTGGGACAAAAGTAGAAAATAAACAAACAAATTCCCAGGATTTCCCATGTTGGTTGGGAGATTTTGGGGAGTAGTAGTCCAAAAAATATCTTTCTTAAATACAGTGGTCCCTCCACATTCACTGGGGTTAGAGGTGAAGGACCTCTATGACTATGGAAAAACCACAGATTAAAAAACACTATTCTTTTTACATAAGGGAACACCTCTCTGAGAATTTCCAAGTCCTCCAGTGCAACTCTGTGGTCAACATCTGCAAGAAGTTGATCACAGAATCATACTGGAAGACCGTCAAGTGCCTAGAGAAGTGTTTTCTCTAAGAACTTCTAGATTCTCCAACATAATTATATGGTTAACTTCTGACAGAGTTACCCTGGAGGACCTAGAGATTCCCAGAGAGAACATATTAATCAAAACTGCAAATAATCAAATCTGCAAAAGTCAGAGCGGAGGGCCAACTGCACTAAGCTATCTTATTGGTCCACTCAATGTGGCCTCATCAAATTTTGGACTGTTGGTCCACTGAATGCAAAACTATCTGCAACTCGATATTTAGGTTGATAAAATCCATCTGTTTTGATCTTTCCTGCATTCATGGTCTCCTCGCCTCCCCCCTATTCCTAGATGTGGATTCTAGTATATCTTCCAGGAAACACAGTTCTTTCTCATATGCCCCCGCCAAGTTCAACAGGTGCAGCTATCTGACACATGGAGAGAGTTGTGTTGTACCTGCCCACCACACACCTGTGAAAGATGACAAGGAAAGAAAAGGAAAGAATTGCCACCTCAAGAACTTCATCACTAACCAGGCTGAATACAGAGACTCAGTGAGAAACACTAAAGCATTGGAACGTGAGTGAAACCAAAACTGGCAGATTAGATCCAATGCTTTCAGCATCTCCCTAAAGGCAGCAAATGCCAGGTGAAGCCGGCTATAATAAGGGAAGCTATGACAGGTGAGTCAGGCCAGTCCAGTTCATATGCAGGTAGTAAAGGAAATTCGCTGAAGTTTAAGGGAGGAGTATCTTTCCCTTCCCAGGAGGCTCAGGGAAAAGCAAACTGCTGAAGCCTTTTCTGCATTGTCTGTTCTTCTTCATTAATAGCTTTTGACCACACTTTGTGTGTGCTTGGCCACACATGTCCTAGCTTTCATCTGTGAAATGATAGTGGGTTTGAACCCTCTACCTGAACTGAGGTCAACCACAACGTCTTGACCAAATGCAGGGCTATGACTATCATTCCCAATTTTTCCTTCCTTCCTTCCTTCCTTCCTTCCTTCCTTCCTTCCTTTTGTATCATTTTTAGCCCCTTTGCCTGACGATGAAGCCAGTGGAGCTTCAAAATGATTCTGTACTTTGCAATATGAACAACATGGATACCCCTGGATATGTTTGATGGAGGTTCTGTTAGACTTCACATTTGCTTCAATCATCCTGTCTTAAAAACAACACCAGAATTCTTAATTTTGAAACCTACAGTCTGTTCTGCATTTTCTTATTTCTACTTGCATTGTGTTGGTTGTACTATTACTGTAAGCTACATATAACTTTGTTACTGGGCAGTGTATGAACAGACAAATAATATTACTGGTTCATGTCAGTTTTATCTGTCTTCATTCATATATCATTCCTGCTCCTGATTTTGCATCAAGCTGCAATTTCGTTAAATGTCCACGCACAAAATTCTTTTTTAAAATACTGGCTAGGGCTAAATCTGTACTGCAGAAATAAAGCAGTTTGATACTGTTTTAATTGCCATGGCTTCATCCAGTGGAATCTTGGGTTTTTCAGTTTGTTGTTGCACCAGGGCTTGCGACACAGAAGGCTAAATATCTCATAAAACCATATATCCCAGAATTCTATAACACTGAGCCATGGCAGTTAAAACAGTGTCAAACTGCAGTGTGGATGCATCCTGAGATACAGCTGTATAGTGCAAATCTCCATGCGTGATTATTTCACAGCCTGGCTATACAATTATTGTGATGAATGGCAGCATTGCACAACTTAATGCACATCTGAATGTACAACAGAATGTACATCTGTTTGCACAGCGACACCATTTGCACATAGAATCATAGAGTTGGAAGAGAACACAAGGACCACCCAGTCCAACCCCCCTGCCATGCAGGAACTCACAATCAAAGCATCCCTGACAGATGAGCACTTGCATGTGTAGTGGCACCATGTGTGCCCCTGTGTTTCCACAAACATGAACTGAATGCAATTGTTCCACTTTGGAGAAAAATGTCCAATCTCTTCCAGATTAATGCATGCATATGACACCAACGGGGTTCCACAGATGGAAAATGGGAGATGGAGCTGTGGCCAAGCAACATCAGAATGGGGTCAAGACGGCTAACACTATTAATGAGGATGAGCATGCAAGCTGGGTGAAGTTGCAGCAGTTTGGTTTTGCCTGAGGTCACTGGGAAGGACAAGATTCTGCTCCCTCCTCTCTTCTCCCCTTCTACTGAGTGAATTGAATGCAAACAACTTTTGTACTTTGGACTCATTTTACAGCAATTCAAGTAAGCTTCAAAGGGGGGGGGGGAGTGGGAGTGGGAGGAGGAGAGGAAAAAGGGGCCATTATAAAAATAACTGAAAAAAGTAGGATGACAAAGGATTAATTGGGACGGTCCTTTCCAAATCTAGAAGCTCAGAAGGTATATATATTACCTGTGTTTCCCTTGATCAGTTTGCCTGCTCCTTTTCTTTGGATGCCTAAACTTGATTTCTAATTGTTGCGGTGCTAGAAATCTAAGGTTTTGAATGGAGGACACGATTCTTATTTGGATGGAGAAAGCCCTCATTTTCCTACATGCTCCAAATTCCCATGGAAATCCAATGCATCCCTCCTCAAGCCCTCGGCAATTGCCTGTCTCTGCTATGCATTCATGTGGGAGGTCTGGATTATGTTTGGTTCATGTTAGATTTTGCAAGGATTAAATTCCTCATGCACCTTCAATCTGGAGAAGATTATACAGGTTTGAAATCTGCCTAAAAACATTAGCAAATTCATCTTTCTTTTTAAAATGATGATAATGATGATGATCAGCTTTATCCAACTATGCAGAAAGGGACAGGGAGAGATCATGGAGTATGTCTAATATGGTCTCATCTTAAAATGTGGACAAGATAATTTGGTGATCTTTGGAAGGCAGTGGGGGGCAAAGATAGATCCCAGCACTCCAGAAGAGCTTTTTAGAGCTATTTAACTCTGCATAAATTATGGCATCATTTAGGTGCATACTATTTCATGCTCAATTAGTGCCACTTTTATAGGGAGGCTGTTCTGAATGCCCAGCACAACACGGGAATCTCACTGTAGGCTCTGGAAGATCGTCTCGCTTAAAGGTAAGAGAGTAACTATGGAAACAGCACACAGGCATCTCGCCAAGTGCACAGGAGAGATACCAACCGTATCCAAAGGGAGAGTAAAAGGAAGGGCACCGAGCAGGCCTCATTGAGGGAAATGGGGTGAACTTCTGCGAGAAGGAGCCAAGTAATGACTGGGTCACACAACCTAGAAGAGGAAATGGTTTTCCGCTCCTTTCCCTCCAACCAGGTGGAGATGCTAACATCTCTTTGCATTTTCAAGGCACACATCATCTGCATAGAAGCAAGCCTTGGGGATTTGTAGTTTTACCAGGGCTTTAACCTTCATTGCCAAAGAGTGCCGGTGCCTCACCAAACTGCAAAGCCTACGATTTTCTAAGAGGGCATCATGGCAGTTAAACTGGTGTCAAGTTGCATTATTTCTATAGTGTAGACCATTGATACACAAACTTTGGCCAGCTTCCTCAGTAGTCAGGAATTCTGGGAGCTAAAGTCCAAAACATCTGGAAGACCAGAATTTGGGAACTATTGGTGAAGATGCTCCCCTGAAATACATCACATGTGACCTCTCAAAACTTGGTTTTTCTTTAAAGGTAAACCTAGAATGGCCATCAGACACTGTGACGGGCATCCATTTGCAATCCTGAGAGCAATTTCAGACCATTCCTGCCTACTGTTGGGGATGTAGCTGTGGGGGGAGGGAGAGAGGGAGGGCATGGTGGCCCATTTGAATTCTGCCTTCCTTCTTGAAATTTTCTGTGTTGCTTTGTGTCTTCAAGTCACTTCCAGCTTCTGGTGACCCTAAGGCAAACCAATCTTGAGGCTTTCTGGGCAAGATTTGCTCAGAGTTGGCTTTGCGTTTGCCTTCCTTTGGAACTGAGAGAGATTTTCAGTAACTCATGCTCTTCAATGCTAAGAATGTGGGGATTAAAGGAAAGTGACATGGAGAGGCAGGATTCTTATTTGGAGAGACAATGCTTTCACTTCCACCACTGCCCCCAATACATCCTTGGATGTGGCAACCCTTTGGTTCTTCTCCTAAAGTTGACAAGGCAGTGAGGATCAATGGGAACTGCAGTTGGCCAGCATCTGACGATGATGATGATTCTGTTCAGTGACCTAGAATGGATGACTTCTTTGCAAACCTCTGGTGTCTCACGATGGTGAGAATCACGTTGGTTACTTAGGTTGGTGTGCATATTCTTCTGTCAGCATTGTACTTATTTGGACTGGGGCATATCGTGTTCATAGTTCTGTGCATGTATGTGTGTGTGTGTGTGTGTGAGAGAGAGAGAATGTGTGTTAGGAACAAACGATCTCACAAGATAGAAATAATTTTTTGTTTTAATTGTATTGCTTTTAAACAATTTTAATCTTTTTAACTGCATTTTATTCTTTTAATAAATAATGTGTTTTAATACTGCATCAGTTTAGTTCTATTTTAATGTTCACTTTCGAATGTTTTTAATTGTATTCTTCTAAAGGAGATTATTGCATGAAACTTCCCTCCCAATGCTGTTGCAGCTTTTTAAACACCCGAAACAGCAACGATTCTTTTCACATTACCATGCAGTTGCACTGCTGTTCCATTTACTCATCAGCTATCCAAGAGTAAGTAAGTAAAGTAGTCTAGTCTTGCCTTTGTTGGGAATGGGATGTGCAAGCAGTGAAACTCCTTCAAATCCCCTTTCTCATGCCCCAGAGGAAATGGTTGCCTCCTCAGCAGTTAAGAAGTCTTGCTTTCATTAGGAATTTGGGGGGGGGGGGGGGAGAGGTTGCAGTGTAACTGGTTTAAATCTCCTTCTCTCTGAATTACCCTTGAATGACCTATGGCACATGCTTCAATAAGGGGTTAACTGCACAATTTACCATTATTCATGAAATTTTCCCATTCATTAAAAGCAGCAGGAGAAGCACAGATTGACTACAGGATACCTATTTAGCGTGGTAAGATCCTACGATTACAGTTGTACTTCTGATTCTATCCCGTTATACAAGAACCATGAGATAAATTGAGTTCCAATGTGGAAAAAGGTAGGATATTATTATTGTTATTGTTATTAGAAGGCCATAGCCAATTAGAAATTGGGGGGGGGGGAGAGAAAGAGGAGAAGGCATAGTAGCTTCCTGTGTGCCCTCGTGGCGCAGTGGTTAAATGCCTGTACTGCAGCCACTCACTCAAAACCATAAGGTGGCGAGTTCAAGACCAGCATAAGGGCTGAAGCTCGACTCAGGCTTGCATCCTTCCAAAGTTGCTAAAATGAGTCCCCAGATTGTTGGGGGCAAATTAGCTTACAGTTGTAAACTGCTTAGACACTGCTTAGGCGATATGAAGTGGTATATAAATCATAGAATCATAAATGAAGCTATTTGTTTGCTGTTTAAGTAAATAGGCCCAGAAACTGTCCAAATCTGGCAATATTAAAAAGCTAGCACCCTTCTGTAAATCTCCATGCATTCCTGGAGGACAAAGTTCTCCAGAGCTTTCATTTATACTTTCAATAAAAGATAACACTGACAGTATGTATTTCCATGCCTACACTTTTAAAGTCACTGCGTATTCGCACTCTCAGTGCAAATGGGACAATTGTGCAACCCTGGAGTTTATCACATGAAGGAAATTGGAAGTATAATCCAATGGCAATCTGAACGCAATCATGGGATTTTGCGTGATTGCGTGAAAGCTGATCACACACATTTTCGGGTAAAGGGAAGTCCTGCCGAACGCAATCGTGAGGTTTCATGTGATTGTGTGAGAAACTATCACACACAATTTTGGGCTCTGGGAGGCAATTTCGGGCAGTTTCGAATGCAATGCAGCGTCAATACGCAATCACGTAAATTCGCTGAACTAGCGAATGTACTCAGTTCCGAACTAGCTTCACTTCCATTTCTTTCGAAATCGAGAGAAATTCCTCCCATGTGATAAACTCCTGTCTCTCTATGGATTCTCTTGAAAGGTGGTGGATTATTCTTCATTTCAAAACAGAATTTAGATGTCCATCTCTTTGGGACACTTTAGCTGAGGATTTCCTTCACTGGGAGTGGGTTGAATGAGATGTCCCATGGGGACCCTTCCAAGTCTATTGTATCTTTCACACCACACAGTTACATCGCTATGATTCAACTTCAGCTGCAATGGCAATATTCTATGGAAACCTGGGACTTGTAGTTTCGGAAGGCATAAAGCAGAATCCTCCGCCAGGTAGCTCTAGCATCTCACCAAATGACAAAAACTCCAAACAACACTGGATGCAACTGTTAGAATAAAATTATAGTGCTATAAGTACATGATGCAATAGGGACCTGTGATTCTGTGGTTTCCTGTCACCAGAATTGTATATCTCAGAAATCTGTTCCTAGTTTGTTCGATGTAATTTTTCATTTGATGACCTTCTCATTACTGGTCATTCCAAGCCCAACATCCACACAGATGTTATGAACAGTCTGCTTACCTTACCTTCCACACCATTAATAAATATGTTTGATTCAGCCAAGTATTTCTATCCAAGCCACATGCCCCTTGAAAGCCCAGGTCCAGCTTAACTCAATTCTATTTATCAGCCACCTTTTGTCACATGCCCTTAAATCCTTTTTCAATTGGGAAGGGAACTAAAGCCAAGGCAGTTCAGATTAATTTCTCCAGCAACATATTTGCAGGGCGCTTTATCCCAGCCCTGACTAGGTGCCCCATGGCACTTGCATTTCCTCTTGCCTTATTGGAAGCCTCTTTGCTGCAAGAGATAATAAGACCCAGGTGAGAAAGTATGAGGAAGCATCCACGTCTGGTACATGGGTTCAGTGCAGCAAATATCCAATACCTTTAGGCCAGAATCCTTTATGTGTCTTATTTACTCTGTAAAACATGGATTTTATTTTGGGGGGGGGGGGGAGCATCTGGTGTGGAAATTTGTGGAATTCAGTTCAAGGTTGCACATGTGGAGTTGTGCATGAAGTGCCATTTCAGTATGCACTCGGTTGTACATCCAGAGGTGAAACAGAAAAGTGGCTTGGAGCTGTCTTTTCTGAAACCACATTGAAACCCCACCAACCGCAACTGGAAGTGCTCATGTCATGACCATATGACATGGCTTTAAACCAGGAAGCAGAAAAGGCGCCTAGAGGACACTTTTCTTGCTGGCTTCAAGACATGTGTCATCTAAATGCCACGCCTTCAAGCCAGCCTGAAAGCACCTCTTTATGCCTGTCTGTTAAGCCTCAATGTGTCTTGGTTTGGCAATCAATGCAAGCTCTGTGTCCTGCATGTGGAAATGCGCTCTCTGCAACCCCAAAGTTGAGATTTGGACAAAGTTAAGTTTTACCATAGAGTTCACGGATTGGATCTCTGAGGTTCCAGAGTCTAGTCCAACAATTGAACCACTATGCCAAAAACCTTTGTTGTTATGTGTGAACCACTGTGCCAAAAACCTTTGTTGTTATGTGACTCCAACTTGCAGCAACCTTCTTCTAGGGTTTTCTTAGCAAGGGCTCTTCAGAGGAGGCTTGCCACCATTGCCTTCCTGTTTGGCTCAGAGAGTGTGACTTGCCCAAGATCACTCAGTGGGTTTCCATGGGATGAGCAGGGATTTGAACCCTGGTCTCCCAGAATTCTAGTTCAACACTCAACCCACTACACAACTGTGCTCTCCCAAAGTATAGCTTTGGGTTGCCATATAATTATTAACACTCTCACGCAGCAGTTTTTTAAAAGCTTGTAACTTATTGATTGCTGTTCTATGGCTTCAGTTTATGTCCAGCCTACAGCAACCTTATGGGGGGAGGGGGCATTGGCAAGATTTATTTAGAGGAAGTTTGCTCTTGCCTTCCTCTGAGGTTGAGTGTGGTCCACCCAAGTTCTCCCAGGGGGTTTCCTATGGCCAAGTGGGGATTTGAACCCTGGTCTCCAGAGTTGCTCAAACCACTATACTATGTTGGTTCAGATGTACATGACGCTGTGCAAAAGGAAAAGAATAAGACAAACTTATCAAAAATGTGTGATCTATTTTCTTAAAGGAAATATGAGAAAGAACTTTTGTTTAAAATAGAAGTGCAATGCAATACAGATTGTCCAAATATATATCATCCTCCAGTACTCACCAATTGCTAGTTTGCATTATGGTGACTTCCTGTCTGTTTCTGAGTGGGTTTTGGAACCCTGACTCTCCGTAGTCAAGCGTTCAAACCACTACACCATGCAGGTTCTCAAGATAAAATACTTTAGAAAAATTAAAACAATCATATGCATCACTATATACCCCCGACAGGCAGAGTCAAGCCTATGTGGCTGTTTTATAAATGAGTTACCAAAGGGAGAGATTAAAAGAAAGGTTTTAATCTGTTTTTCTGGAGGAAAGAAAAGATAAGTACCGAAGCTCTCGCAGAGAGAAGTTCCAACTTTCCAGGGTGTGAAGGAAAATGTTCTGCTTCCTGCCTGATCTTGCCTTTGCAAAATTCTGCCTAATCTCAGCTCCACTCCTGATGCAATCTGTCATGCTGGGAGATCTCAACCTCTGAGAAGTCCAAGAAGGAAGGGCCATTTCTTAAGATAACTGGGACCCAGATGACTTAACAGTTCCAAAATCCAAAAGTAGGAACTTATATGTGAAATATCTGGAAATTGCACAAGGAATGTGTACAGAAGCTGGAGGAGTGAGAATTAGGTTGCTTGACTACAAGGATTGAGTAGATGTAAAGTGTAGTGCAGTGGTTTGACTGTTGGCCTATGACTCTGGAGACCAGGGTTCGTATCTCCTCTCGGGCCTCCATTACCTCCATGTTCACTCGCTATTCCAGAGTTGATTTAAGCTGTCATAGATTCATAAAATGATAGAGCTGGAAGGGGCCTCATGGATCATTGAATCCAACCCCTTGCTTAATGCAAGATCTCCAGCTAAAAGCATCCCCAGAGAAGGGAATTGATCAGCCCCTTTTTAAAGACATCCAGAGAAGGAGACCCCAAACCCTCTCTAGGCAATTCGTTCCATTGCAAGACCATTGTTACTGCTGAGACATTCTTTCAAAGGTTCAGTCAAAAATTCTTTTCCTAGAACTTCAAACCATTAAGCCTAGACATACCCTCTGGGGCAACAGAGAAGAGGAGGACACTCTGCCAAAGCTTCCTAACCAGAAATGAAAGACAGGATCTAATGACAAAACTTAAGGATTATACATTGTTCAGAAAAGCCCGAAGTTATAAATTACTGGAAGGAAGGAAGGAAGGAAGGAAGGAAGGAAGGAAGGAAGGAATTCAGAGGAGTGAAAAAAGTCTTACCGTGTGAGGCCAGATCTGAAGCCTGGGCTAATGTGAGCACCACAAAGGCATCCAATTTCCCAGCAAACAGCCTCGTGTCTCTTCTCCAGATTAAATGCTACTTTGAGAGAGCCAGCATGGTATAGTGGTCTTAGCATTGGATTATGACACCAGAGAACAGGGTTCAAATCCCCACTCAGCCATGAAACTCACTGGGCAGCTCTGGGCAAGTCGCACTCTCTCAGCCTCAAGAGGATGGCAATAGCAAACCCTCTCTGAAGAAACCTGCCAAGACAACCCCATGATAGGTTCATCTTAGGGTTGTCATAAGTAAGACACCGCTTGAAAGTACAAAACAACAACAAATACAGTTCCTGTGCCATTTCAGCCAAACAGCCTGTCACCCTGATGCTGCCCCATCTTGCCTCGCATGGCTGGCCGTGATGTCTCCTCATTAACCAGAGGTATGGTGCACATCTTCTCAACCATCTCACCTCTGGGATCAATAGAGATGGGTTTTTAAGTACCTTGACATTCTCAGCTTTCCAGAGGAGTGAGTGATGCTGACAGAGTTGTCTGATCAGAATATGAAATCTCTTTGATTTAGGTGCATAATGTCTGAGTCACTTGATGGGTAAATCTTTTAATAAAATAAAATAAACTCCCAGCATCCCTAGTTTGAAAGTCAAGGAAGAAAGGGCAAAGGCAGGTTTATAACAATGTTAAGAGCACAAAAACAATGAGCACAGATGAACTGCATCACTTTAAAGGAGATGGGGAAGACACTGAAATAGTTCAAGATTTGTGGCTGGCATCTTCAGAGAGATGCTGGCAAAATGTCATAAAGGAACTCTTCTAGAACATGGCCACAGAGCCCAAAAGCTCCACAAAAAAGTATGGATGCCGGCCATGAAAGCCTTTGACTCCATAGTTCAAGATTTCTTGTATCTTGACTCAGTAATAATTCAGAATGGAGAATGGAGTCAAGAAATCAAAAGAAGACTAGGACTTGGGCTTCATCCACACTGAAGAAACAATCCAGTTTGACACTACTTTAACTGCCATGGCTCAGAGCTATGGAGTTCTAGGAACTTAAGTTTGGTGGGGCTAAATATTTCACAAAACTACAGTTTCAAGATTTCCATAGCACTGGACCATGGCAGTTAAAGTGCTCTCAAACTGGATTATTTCTGCAGTGTGGATGCAGCCTCGGAAGGGCAGCTATGAAGAAACCAGACAAGATAGTCAAATGTAAAAATATATCATTATATACTAAAATTAGAATTGTCCAAACCACTGTATTTCCAATTTTTATATAGGATTGTAAAAGCATGACAGTGAAAAAAGCTGATAGGAAGAACATAAACTCACTTGAAATGTGGTGCTGGAGAAGAGTTCTGCAAATACTAAAAAGGCCAATAAATGGGTCCTAAAGCAAATCATCCTGAATTCTCCTTAGAAGCCAAGATGACTACATATTTCTGATTGGTAAGTGGGTTGGAATAGATGACCATTGTGGTCCCTTCCAGTTCTGAAATTGATTCTACTATTCTAAGTTTCATTGACTGAATGCATCTATGCCATTTGGGACCAAGAATCATATTGAGACCCTAGTCTCCTTATTTTCAAGGAAAGGAGGATAAAAGATTTTCCATGTGATGAGATGCAATATGAGCTGGAAAAACTTCAATTTATGTTTTAGTCACGACATTACCTCCAGCGCAGTACTCTAAACCTCAGTCATTATTATGTCTAAGTCCAGGCTCTGTTGCGCTTTGCTTTTAATTGGTTTCCCATCACAATTCATGGCTGGTCCTCCTTTGTCACTCCTTGGCTAATCCCATGCAAACAGGCCCATTATCAGAGCTTTTGGTTCTCTGGGACTCTTTCAGATGTTCCTCTCTAACTATATCATAGAGACTTACCCCCTTTTTAAAAATTATTCTCCCTGGAGTGAACAGGAATGGGCAAATCACTTCATTTATTCCTTCTCCTCTTTGGATGTGTCAGTGCGGAAGGTCTGCCTTTGCAGCACCAAAACAACTCACCTCACTTCGTGTTTGCTTCTATGCAGGTCAAAACGGGTCTCCCTTTCTTGGTGATCTTTTGGCACTGACTGCAAGCAGAGTCATGTTATTTTAATGCAGCTCTTAGTAATGACATTTACTTTCCCCATTCCTCCTCCTTTTTTCCTCCTCCTCTTATTCCTACATTTAGACCACAGAAACCAAACACACACTTGGAGGCTGGGAGGATATTTGGCTCAGCAGCGGTACAGGTGGAAAGGACTTTGGGATTATTTTTGACCATAAACTGAACATGAGCCAGTAGCCATTGAAGCTATCCAACTGTTGGGATGACTTTGTGAACATCCCCCATCCCAAGGGGGGGGGGGGGGAGTGGGAAGCTGTGGTTTATCATAGCAATTTTGGGATTAAATGGTAGCGAACTCCCAGTAGGTTGCATGTCATAGTTCTCACATTGGTTTTGTTTCTTGTTGTTTGATTACATTTTCCTGTCAAATCTTGGTTTACTCTGCTTTGCACCCTTGGGTGCATGGAAGGGGAGAGATTTTAAAAGACAATTCAAAATATTTTGGGAAGTTGAGCAGTTAAATAATAGGAGTGCAGGTGAGTTTGCCTCTCACATGGGTCTAGCTTTGTTGGTGGTGTGTGGCTTCAAGTCATTTCTGACATACGGCAATCTTAGAGCAAATCTATCAGAGGGCATTCTTGGCAAGATTTGTTCAGAGAGGGTTTGCCTTTGCCGTCTGAGATTGTGACAATGTGACTTGCCCAAGGTCACTTAGTGGGTTTCTGAAGACTAGCTTGCCCAGGGCTTGCCTGGAACTCTGCTTAAATAATTGGGAATTTAATATATTCATTGTGCCATGTCCCCAAAGCAGAACCATATGTTTAAGGGACGTTACACAAGTATAGGGTGTCGACAGATTTCTAGCCTGATTTCCATTAAAATATCTATGGCAGCCAGTTTGCTTTCCTTATACTTGATCTCATTTTTAATGTCCAGTTTGTGTCCAAATCTCTGTTTATTGTCACAGAAGCAGAAAAGACTCTCCAGCCCATTCAGACATCACTTAACCAGTCGGGATATAAGTCCTCAAATATTTGACTCTTGTATGCAAAGATGAAAGATTACATGAGTTTCCTCTCCTCTGTGGGAGCAAATAGATATTCCTTCATGGTATTCTCTCTTTGTGTTTTTCTGCATGGCAGAAGAGGTTTGCACTAGATGATGCTTGTAGTCTTTTCCAATACTATGGTTCTATGATTCTATATTTGAACAGCCCAAAGAGTTGTGGAGGAATGGTTTTTCGAAGAAAAACATGTTTTGTTATCTGTTTTGTGCTGTTATTGGCATAAAAACCCATCTTGTTTACAGGAGAACTATACAGGAAACCTGCTTTCTGTACAGAAAATCCATTTTCTGCACAACCAACCAGGGGCAGGACCATGTGCAAGAGAGTGTTGCTTATGAAGTCCTACACTGAGGAGATATGGGTATGGTGGCTTATTTCACAGCTGAAGAGCTTATTTAGCTATTGTCGTCTGAAGTTAGAAGAGATATTTTAGGGACTGATGTAGATTTTGCAGTCCTAATTGAATACCTTTGATGAACAGACATTTATATAGAGAGATCTTGCAGTTCCTTTGAGACTAACTAAAGAAAGAAGTTCGCAGCATGAGCTTTTGTAGACTTAAGGGCCTGAATAGACAGGCCAAAATAAAGCTGCTTTAGGTCACTTTGAAAGTATGCTGTTTAAATGATGCATGTGTCCTAAGAGAATGAAAGCCATGCCAAAGCCACACTCCAGTCCTTAGGAACGCAGCTTTGGTGCAGCTTCTGGCCTCTTAAGATGCGTGTGCCATTTAAACAGTGTACCTCCAAAGTCACCCAAAGCAACTTAAGTCTACTTAATAGATGCATTTGGTGGAGTGGAAATGCATCTGAGGAAACAGACGTAAAAGCTCATGCCACCCATTTCTTTCTTTAGTTAGTCTCAAAGGTGCTACAAGATCTCTCTACATACTGATTCTACAGATTAACATGACTATATCTTTGAATTCTACACATATAAATCATAGAATCATAGAATCATAGAGTTGGAAGAGACCACAAGGGCCATCCAATCCAACCCCCTGCCATGCAGGAACTCAAAGTCAAAGCATCCCCATTGACAGATGGCCATCCAGCCTCTGCTTAAAGACCTCCAAGGAAGGAGACTCCACCACCCTCCGAGGGAGTGTGTTCCACTGTCGAAATGTATGTATGTTTATGATCTGCACTGAATATAATATTGAGTTGTGATAATACCATACATAATTGTTTGATATTTAACAGTACCCAGTGATAAGCTGATTATCATAATCACATGTCTAATTTATGTGAACATATTTTGCAGAATTGCTGAGTGCTATAGGGTTTATATAGAGAGCCAGTATAGCATAGTTTTTAGAGTGCTGAGAGGGACTCTGGAGACCAGGGTTTGATTCCCTGCTGAACCATTAAACCCATTTGGTAACCTTGAGCAAGGCAAATGCTCTCATCTTCAGAAGAAGATGCTGATAAACCTCTTCTGAACACATCTCACCAAGAAAACCCCGTGTAGGTTCACTTTAGGGTTTCCCTAAGTCGGAAATGACTTGATGACTACCAACAACAACAAATAGGGTCTATATGTTTAACTTCTTGTGTGCTACAGTTAGTCAGAAGCATGAGTTTTGTTTTTCCTTTTGATACCTCCAAGTCATCCACAGACATGCTCAGGTCTTGCAGCCTCAGGACAGCTCTGGTTTGATTGCATCACTCCAACCATACTGCATTCACTCTCGTTTTGTATCGCCTCCCATTTTTCCCAGCATTACTGTCTTTTTCATTCCCATCATTTCATGCTATGTCCAAAGTATGACAGCCTCAGTTAGGTCATCTTGGCTTCTAAGGATAGTTCAAGTGTGATTTACTCTATGCGGGACCCATTTATTCATCTTTTTAGCAGTCCAGGGTATCTGCAGAACTCTCCTCTAGCACCACATTTCCAGTAAGTTGATTGTTTCCCTGTCAATTTTCTTCACTCTCCAGCTTTCACAGACACACACAGCAAATGGAAATATGATGGCCTGCATATGATTCTATGCTTTTATCTCACAAACATGATTGCCCCGAACCTCAGCAAAGAAAGACAATCAGGTGAAATGCCCTTTAGGTATTGCCAACGGCATAAAACGACGTAATCTTATGTCTTGTTTGTTAATAAAACACACACACACATAAAGTGTCTTCCTTCAGTGTTTTGTCTTGCAGAAATGTCCCACAAACTTTTCCCATGTGCCTGATGCGTTGCTTGGGTTGGGTTTTTGATCTCTGCATCCTGGCTGCTCCATCTCCCTAGGCCTCTGATGCCGATTGTTGTCCTGAATGAAGGGGAGGCCTTCATTCTCGTCAGTGGCGGCAACCTTTGAAACTCTGACAGTCTTTGAATTCCACCTCCTTGATACCTTGAGCTTTGGCAGGGACTATTTTTGGAATCAATAGCCAGTGCCCTACTGATCTCGTCAAGAACACTGGAGAATCGGTAATGGAATTTGAAAAGCAATGGTGCTCTTTGGAAAAAAGGAGAAGAGGAGGAAAGAGACAGCAAAGACCCCATCTGTGATGCTCGTCAGAAGTTGTTTTATTAATGCTCGGCCTAGTAGTTAATAGAGCTTAACTTGACCAGTTCCTCCAGGCTGGAGACTCCTTAGTAGGGATGGAAAAGAATATTCAAAAATGTCCTCAAAATAATTGAAAAATATATTTCTCAAGTGTAGGGAAACCCTGATGAGGAGAAGCCAGGACTGATGAGAATCTTTGCAAAATTCTTTGCCCAATTCCTACTAAAACAAAAACAAAACAAACAAACAAAAAACAGAAGACATCATTTTCTGTACAGAGGGCTCATTCCCACTGGCAGTATAACACAATTTCTGATTCGGCTTTGCTCCATGTCTGTAATCGATTTCAAAAGGTCCCTTATTCCCACTAGTTTCAAATGGGAATGAGGGTCATTTACACCGATCAGCAATTTGCTTTATTTCATAGTGGGAACGCGCCCCAAAAATCCTGTTACCTATGCAGAAAAATACTGGTCTCCATTCCAAGCATCACGTGTGAGTGTTGCACAGAATAAGTTCAAAACTACAGATAATCTTCTCAAATGGTGCAGTTTTCAAAGACTTTGTTGCATCAGAGTTAAAATTGCTAAAAAGTATGCATTGTTTCCTTTGAAAATGAAATTAGCAAATCATTACAACCCTGTTGCTTAGTTTTAGTCATAATTTCTATCTTTTGCTCTCTGAAATCTAAGTGGCTGGTTTTGCTTGTATGCCGTTTTGTTTACCAGGGTTTTTCAAACTATCTTATATTTCCTAGAACCTCAGCTTTCTTGACCAAGAAACTAAACATTTTGTAACACACTTCAGTTCCCAGAAGTTGGTAAAGTCGCACTGAAACTCCCATCCATTAGATCAAAGCAAGTTAGAAGAAGAAGACCTCAAGTACTTTCCACATTAATGAAGATAAACATGACATGTAGCTTCCAACTAGCTCAGATCTAAAAATTTGATGGTAGACTTTTCAGGAGATACCTACTTTAGAGTTTACAAGCATAGCAGAATAATGAAGATTTAATTCTTCTGTTAAGCCTCAAAGCTGCACAATGAACAACGTCTTAATTTTTTTTCCCCTCCTTGGATATATTTAGCAATCCAATTTGAATGAATGATGATATGAAAATATTTACCTTGGATTCCATGACTTTGATAGCAGCAACTTGTGAGAATTAGAGGAGTGGAGATTTCAAAGCCACGCTAGGAAATGAATGTCCCAATCCTGCACATGCTGACCTGAATTCTCATCCCTTCAAAGCAACTGTTGAATGGTGAATCCACATGAAGCCAAATCCCTTTGATTCAATGTCATTCCTTCAGTTGAAATAGTGGACTACAGTCTCTTGATATCTTAAACATGTGTAAGATCGCTCATACAAGCTGCTGGACATTCTTCAAGGCTGTGGAAGAAGAGCTGCGCATGTGTGCCATTGCACAAGAATGCACATGCACACTGTGAATTGGAAAGGATGAGGTGCCCACCCCAGATCCCAAGAATGGGCACCTTGTTCTGACATAAGAGCAAGTGTCTGGCACCAGCGGTAGACACACCTGGTGGCTCATTGGGACATGTTTTGAACAGCCACCCAGCCACTGGAATAGAGGATCTTCCCAGAAGATCCAGAGAAAAAGCTAACTTTTTAAACATTCATTGTAAGTGTGTGATTGCCCAGTTCTGGTGTTGAACATACCAAACACCATCCAGTCTATTTGCTCCAGAACCCAGGATTTGGGCTGTGCATCATCTGGACTCCCTGCAAAAAAGACTCAGGGAGTCCAGTTTATTTGGCTGGTGCAGACTAGGCCATAATTATTACTGAGTTTGATAGGCCTTACTCTCAGGAAAGCAGGCATAGGATTTCAAGCTAGCTCTATGGCAGGATACAAGTATTTTAATAAATAAAAACTTAAAAGGTCCCAAATGTCTAGCAGTTAGATATCTTTTGCGATTTTCCCAGTGCAGCAGATGCAATCGTGGTACCCACCTGATAAAATTACATCTCAAACAGATTAAATGAACTCAGAGGCATTAATTCATATAAGGTTTCTTTTTTGCCGTGTCCCAAAAGTATACCCCAGAGCTGTATTGAATATTTGCATTTAATACTCAATTAATAAAGTAGATTTCTAACATTTATTTTGGCACCCATGGGGAAGGGGAGATTTCCTTGGGGTCTCTCGCCTGCTCAAAGGCAAACCTGGGTAGCTTCGGCATGGTTTGAATGTTGGACAAGATATCTTGGAGAGCAGGGTTCGAAACTTCACTCAGCGACAGAAATGCACTGGAAACTCACTGAGTGGTTTTAGGCAAGTCACACTTTCTCAGCCTCAGATGAAGGCAAATTGCAAACTTCCTCTGACCAAATCTAACAAAGAAAACCCCATGATAGGTTTACCTTAGGGTTGCCGTAAGTCAGAAAGGATTAGAAGGCACACAATGACAACCGTTGTTACAGAATGGACCATTTGATCACCTGTATCCAATGCAGAGATGCACATTCAAAGGCAATGAATATGTTTAGTCTGATGTGACCATTTCTGCAACAACACTGAAGCCAGAATTCTGTTGGTGACTTAAGCAAATGGTTGCACTATTTATCTGGTTGTGCCAGAATTTGCAGATCATGGCCTGAACGGTAACAAAATGGAATATATTGATCAAATGATATTGGTATATTCTGTATGCATAACACACCCATGAAAGTGGTTGGACATTGTTGTCCAGTGTGAAACATTATTCATTTCAAGGTTGTGGAATCCCTGGATTCTGAAGGATGGAGCCATGGCAGTTAGTGTGGTCAAACCACATCATTTCTATAGTGTAGGCCCACACTATACTGCACAACCCTTGTGTTGATGAGACAACAAGTTGCACAAATGAATGCATAACCAAATGTTCACCTAAATGTGCAACTGCATGCAAGCACAGTTCTCTGCATTTGTGAATCTCCATTCACAATAGCACTCCATGCCCTACTACATTTCCACAACCTTGAACTGAATGCAGAGGTTTTGCATTGGACAAAACTGTCCAAAAACACCCACCACAGAAATTACCTAAGGATAATATGCCAACCAAGAACCAGCACGCATGCTGTAATGGTTTGAACACTGGACTACAAGTCTGGAGACTATGGTTTGAATCCCCACTTGGCCTTGGAAACCCATTGAATGACCTTGGGCAAGTCACACACGCTCAGTCTCAGAGGAAAGAAAAGGCAACCTGCCTCTGAACAAATTTTTGCCCCAAATAGCCTGTTATAAGGTTGCCTTAGGGTTGCCATAAGTCAGAAATGATTGGAAGGCACACAACCAGCCAGATTCCAGCCATGCTGTCTTGAGGTTCTGGAACTTATAGTCCAGGAGAAGCAAGTATCCTAAGCTCTGCTTTCTCTTTCCTCCAGAAATTATATTTGCTGTCGTTTAGCAGGAGACTGAGTAAAAGCAGAGGGAACACAGCAAGGGAATAGAACACAGCCCCCGTGAACAGGAACTGCCATCAAATCCTTGTCAACGTAATATACATAATTACAAACATTGCCTCCAAATCATGTAAAGATCCCTTTCAGCTCCTTTTGTTAATCTCAAAAACCATAAGTGAGAAAGCTGGAAAAAGGGATTAGTTGTGGGCCCGTGAGATGTAAAATGGAATGCCCTTCCAATGAAGAAAGGCTAATATGACTCTTCAGCTTAGAAAATAAATAGCTTGTAGAGGATGCGATTGAAAGCAAAGCTTTTATTAAAAAAGCATTTTGGGACCATACAAATGGTGAATCTAGATTCCACACAGGCTGCACTTCTACTGAAGAATTAATGTAGTTTGATACCACTCTAACTGCCATGGTTTGATGCTATGGAATTCTGGGATTTGTATTAGAAGACATTTAGCCTTCTCTCTCAGACAGTTCTGGTGCCTCAACAAATTACAAATCCCAGGTTTCCATAGGATGGAGTCATGACAGTTACAGCAGTGTCAAATAGCATTAATTCTGCACAGCAGTCCTAATCTAGCCGTGGTAAAAATCACATTATACAGTTGAAGGGACTGTGGCATGATGGATATTTATTTATGTAATATCTCAGTTTTCTTCCAATATGGTACACAGGGAGGCTCACAAGATCAGTTCAACCAAAATCCGTTGAAAACAAGGGATAGTACAAAAGTTCAAAAAAGCAATCAAACAATTAGAGTGGGTCCTTGATATCTGCTGAGGTTTTGTTCCAGGACTCCCTATGGGATCCAAAATCCGTGGATGCTCAAGTCCCATTAAATACTGTGATATAGTGAAATGGAGAAAGCCAGCATGGCACAGTGGTGTGAGTGTTGGACTATGACTCTGGAAAATGGGGTTCAACTACCCCCCTGAACATGGAAACCCACTGGGTGACCTTCAGTGAGTCACACACTCTCACCCCAAAAAACCCCATAACAGGATCTCCTTCAGGTCACCATAAGTTAGAAGTGAGTGGAAGTCACACAACAAAAGTTAAATGGGGTCCCTTATATAAAATAGCAAAATCAAAGTTTGCTTTTGGTAAAAATAATAATAACAATATTTTCAAGCCATGGGTGAGTGAATCTGTGGATAAAGAATCCATGGATATGGAAGGCCAACTATATATTGAAAGCATTAATGTAAAGCAGTTGAAATGGCAGTTAAAGAACAACAGGGATGATGATAAGAATACAGAATAAGATATTCTAAGTAGAGCTGCAGAGATAGAGGTTCCTCAACAGATAATGAAACATGGCAAGATTCTTTATCCTGAGCTATATCTTTGGTAGTATTTTCTAGCCCTACAGGAAGGGACCTAGGCAGCTGGGTATGCTTTCCTAGGGAAGAAAGGGGGGTTACATGGCAGCCATGTTTAAATATTTGGAGGGATGTCATTTTTTCAAATATATATTTTATTTTATTTATCTACTTTAAAACACATACACACCACAGAACACAACCATAAACCAAAATCAAACACATTAAACAAACTTAAATATCATCAAGATATCACATCAACAACAAACTGAATATCACATCAATCTTATATCAGTATATGTATCCAAACTATGTATGTCTCATATTGATGATATCCACCTTTTCCTATTTCTTAATCTTAATCAATTATAAATTCATTGGAGGGATGTCATATTGAGGATGTTTTCCCATGCTCCAGAGACTAGGACCTTTAGAGCAATAGATGCAGACTACAGAAAAACAGGTTCCACCTAAACATTAGGAAGAACATCTTGACGGTAAGAGCTGCTCGACAGTGAAATAGCTCTGGCAGTGCAGCAAGACCCCTGGTGGTGCAGTGGTTAAATGCCTGTACTGCAGCCAGTCACAAATCACAAGGTTGTGAGTTCAATCCCAGCCAGGGGTTTAGGGTTGACTCAGCCAGGCATCCTTCCGAGGTCACTAAAATGAGTTGTTGGGGGCAATTAGCTTACACAAACAAAACAAAAACAAACAGCTTCATTTATATACCGCTTCATACCCTTAAGGAGTGTCTAAGCGGTTTACACTTGTAAGCTATTTGCCCCCCAACAATCTGGGTACTCATTTTAGCAACCTCGGAAGGATGCAAGCCTGAGTCAAGCTTCAGCCCTTTGCTGATCTTGAACTCGCCACCTTATGGTTTTGAGTGAGCGGCTGCAGTACAGGCATTTAACCACTGCGCCACACACTGCAAACTGCTTAGGGAGTGCTTAAGTACACTGAGAAGTGATATAGAAATGTACTTGCTATTGCTTGCTATAGCTTCCTCAGAGAGTAGTGGAGCCTCCTTCTTTGGAGGCTGTTTTTAAACAGAGGCTGTCATATGACAGCCATCTTCAAATAACTGAAGGACTATCACATGGGAGATGGAGTGAGTTTGTTTTCTCTTGTCCCAGAAACTAGGACCTGAATCAATGGATTGAAAGTACAGTCGGCCCTCCTTATCCACAGATTTTTTATCCACAGATTTGAACATAAACAGTGTGAAAATACTCCCAAAAAGTATAAATTCCAAATAGCAAACCTTGACTTTCCATTTTATATATGGGACACCATTTTGTTGTGCCATTATATTTAATGGGACTTGAGCATCCACAGATTTTGTTATCCATGGAGGGTCCCGGAACCAAACCCCAGCAGATAACAAGGGCCCACTGTATAAGAAAAGAGACTCTGTTTAAACATTAGGATGGGCATCTTGAGGGCAAGAATTTTCAAGGAACACAGTACCTTGTTAGAAGGAGGCTTCTTAACAAAGATCAGATGGCCACTTCCCAGGAAGGCCTTAGTTCTGGATTTGCTGCATTGGATTGGATTAGTGGTTCCCAAAGTTTGGTTTTCCAACTGTTTTTGACTTTAACTCCCTGAATTCCCAGCTGTTGACCATGTTGGCTGGGTCTTCTGAAAGCTGAAGTCCAAAACACCCGGAGGACCAAAGTTTGGGAACCACTGGATGAGATGATCTTTGAACTCCGTTCCAGTTTTTTAATTCTATGGTTTTATTCCACACATTCATTCCACACACCTATCTTCTGGGAGTGGGATAAGAAAAGCAAAATAGACACCCATATCCTAAACCTGCCTCTAATGCACATATACACCCCCAGAAGGAGAAGGGACAGATTCCTTGACGTCACCACCCAGCCTCCATCTCCCTGGCAGCTCATAACTGTGAGTAATAGCATCTCCTCCAAGGCATGTTACCCTCTCAAAGATAAATTACGCTTATTTCCAATTTTATGGACGAGAGCTGAAAAGGGATGGATGGGTGGGTGGATTGGGAGGGGGAGAATGATCTGGCGGGAGAGAGATAAATAATCTTCAACTGGAACAATTAACAATCGATTGTGACATAGCCGCAGATAGCCCTGCAATTTGGCCTTATCTCTGATTAATAAAGAGGGAGACCCGAGAGGGCTGGGAGCAGTAGGAAGCCGTTCCTTGGCTTATGTCACAAATAATCAGCAATTGTTCCGTCCCAAGATTATTTATGTCTTGTTTGCTTCTCCGCTCCAAGTTCCTAATAAATAAGAACCACGGCAATCAGTGACAAACTCAGAGGAATTTCTCTAGTTTAGAATCTGACCATGTTTTACGTGCTCCAAAGTGGAGTTGTTCAAAGGAACAGTATTGTCAGACCTGCTAGTTGCCTAGTTGGGAAGTTGATTTCCTTTCCTCTGTCTCTGAAAGCTGATTTCCCATATATTTTTTAAAAAGGGGGGACCACTCCATCCTGTATGTCTTGCTTTTGTCGACTTAACACAGCACTATCAAAGATAACCAGAAAGGAAGCATAGCAGAGCATGCATCAAGACTGTAGGAATAATCCAGTTTGACACCACTTTATGTCTGACACCACTTTCTTCTATGGAATCCTGGGAGTTGTTGTTCTGAGCTTTCTCTGCCAAGAGTGCTGGTGCCTACAAATTGACAAATCTCTGTTTTCTATAGGATGGAGCCATGGCATTTAAAGTGGTGTCAAATGGCATTATTTCTGCAGGTATAATGCAGCCAAGCTAAAATTAAAATGTACAATGCTAATGTTGTTGTTGTTGTTGTTGTTGTTATTTATATAGCACTGTAAATTTGCACAGTACTGTACCTACAATCTTATAGTTAGACAGATCCCTGCCCTCAGGCTTACGGTCTAAGAGAGACATCAAAAAAGAGAAGGGAAAGGGTGGTGGAAAAGGGGATGAGGTCCAGTCATTCTTCTTTCTCTCTGGGGCCGGGGCCATGACCAAGGCAGATGGACCGGTGGGAGGGCTTGGCTTCTTAATATAGAGTTAGAAGGAAGCATCCTGGGGCAGATGGCACAGTCCTGGGAACACTTGAAATGTTGAAACACAAAGCAGCAGAAGTATGATGCTACCATTAAAACACCAGCTTAGAGAATAGAATACAAAAGGTGAAATCCTGGGCTGACATTGTGTAATGGAAATTTCTGCATGTGGAATTATGCATTGGTTGTGCTATGCAACTCTGGTGCTGGATGGACAAATGTACAATTCAGTTTACAACTGAATATTCAGCTGAACATTGACCCCAAACACATCCACATGTACAGTGTTGCTATATGCACAACTCCACTTTTTCAACTTTGAACTGCATGGGGAACTCATGCAAATAGGATTCAAACCAAAATAATTCTAAAAGAGAAGATTTCTTGACGGCCATTCAACTTGTTAGAAGAACAGGTACAGAAGTCCTTTCTGGCTTATTGAGACCCTAAAATGATCCTATCATGGGGGTCTCTTGACAAAATTAGTTCAGAGGTGGGTTGCCCTTGCTTACCTCTGAAGCTGAGAGAGTGTGACTTGCCCAAAGCCACCCAGTGAACTTCTCTGTCTGAGAATTGATTTGAACCTGTCTCCCAGACACCTAACCCATCACTCAGTCCCCAATACCAGGCTTGCTCAGGATTTTCTTGGCAAGATTTATTCAGAGGAGGTTTGTTCTTGCCTTCCTCTGAGGCTGAGAGAATGTGACTTGCCCAAGGTTACCCAGTGGGCCAAGCGGGAATTTCAACCCTGTCCTCCCAGCATCAACATCCAACATTCAAACCACTCCAGCACATTGACTTCTACAAACAGTACAGTTACCTTTTGTTGTTGTTGTTATTATGTGCCTTCAACTTGACTCTGACCTAAGTTGCCCTTGGCAAGATTTTGTCAGAGGACATTTGCCGAGGCCTTCCTCTAAGCCTGAGAGAGTATGACTTGGTCAACCTTTCTTCCAGCAAGGGACTCAAAGACTTATAAAAACCTCTCATGGGAATGTTTTATCTGTAGATGGCCGGAGGCTGGACAAGATGGCCCCTAGGATTCTGTCTAACTCAATAATTCTATGAACCCTGCTTAGAAGGGGATGCAAATGTCAAAGGATCTGGACCTGACATGAAATGGTCTGGTCATTTTCAACTGAAGGATTAGAGATCATATTTTAAGTTCACTCCAGTGGCTGCCAATGAGTCCCATGCCAATGCTCTGTTGAATCCGCTCTGAGTTTTAGACCTTTAAAGCATCCATCCAAACTGTCCCTCAGATTCAGCCCCTTGGATAGCTGCTTTAAACTTTGAACTAAAACCCAGAGTGGGTTCACTCTCTCCCAGCCATAACTGATTATTCTAGTACCTGCTCCTACCCACAAATATTTCTCTCCCAGCCATAAATTTGTGAGGGAACCAGCGGCCGAAGAACCAGCATCCCCTGTAGATGGCCGAAGCGAGCTTTGTCACACGGTAACGCTGTAGTCCTGTTCTGGGGAAAAGAAATCATTTTCATCCCCAAATCCATTTGTCAAGGGAAAGCGAGATTCATCTGAACAAAGCATTATTCAAATGCTCCTAACAATAGTCCCAAGTAAATGAAACAGTGTCTGTTTCAGACAATGGCTGTGAATCTTAATGCTTCACTTAATGTCCTCCCATTAAGAAGGGTCTATATTCATTTTCTCTTCCTCCTTCAGAGAGAGAATGAAAGGGGGGGGGGCTTTTGGGCCTCCAAACCTGATCAGGATGCCAGGTCTCATCTTTGGAACATGCAAAGCCATTGACCCAGATTAGGAAGGGGAATAAAGTTGCTAAATGACCTTTATTGTAAGGGATGGCTCTTATTTCAGGGCCAGGAGGCTGGTCCTTTATAGGGCTGGAAGATGGAGTGTGTCCAAAGGAGGGTGACCGAAATGGTGAAAGGTCTGGAAACCACCAAGTCCTCGAAGAAGTGACTTAAGGAGCTGGATATATTTAGCTTGGAGAACAGAAGGTCAAGAGGTGGCATGATAGCCATGTTTAAATATTGGAAGGGATTCATATTGAAGGCAGAGCCAGAAGCATAGTAGTTTGAATGTTGGACTACAAGTCTGGAGACCAGGTTTGATTCCCACCTCAGCCGTGAAACCCACTGAGTGACCTTGGGCAAGTCACGTGCTCTCAGCCTCAGGAGAAGGCAATGGCAAATCTCCTCTGGACAGATCTTGCCAGGAAAACCCCATGATAGGTTTGCCTTAGCATTGCCATAAGTCAGAAACAACTTGAAAGCACAAAACAAGAACAAGAATACATTGAAGATGGTTAAGGGAAACACAATAGCCATGTTTAAATACCAAAAGGAGGCCTTATTGAAGGGGCACCCCAATTCAAGAAGGGAGTTTATCATCACCACTTTCTCAGGGAGAAATGACAGATTTGCATATTTCTTCTGGCAAAGCAACTACTGCTTTTGTGCACATGCTCAATTTTTCCCCCCAAACCAACAACGGGATCTGTCCACATCCATGTGAAAACCAAATACACTTTCTACCCACTTTCTCCTGTTGGCAATATGCTTTTAACACCTTATTGTGCTCTGTGTGTGAAAATTATTAGTGCACTTGTGCACTTATCCAGGATGCAAGCACTTCAATTATTTTTGGGATGAAAGCACATAGGTCCCCATGTGATAAACTCCTATGTGAATAATCTCACTCACACATTCCTAATTTGTTGTTCACATTATTTTTTTAAAACCAGAACTGCATCTATGCACATCTATATGAGTTCTGTTGCCCACACATTTAAGCAGTATGAATAAAGACTATATTATTTAGGGAAGCTTTCCCAGGACTGTGCCATCCACCCCAGGATGCCTCCTTTTAACTATGTATTAAGAAGCCGTGCCCTCCCTCCAGTCCATCTGCCTTGGTCCTGGCCCCAGAGGGAGAGAAGAACCACCGGACCTCACCCCCTTTCCCATCACCTTCCCCTCTTCCTTTTGTGTTGTCTCTTTTAGATTGTAAGCCTGAGGGCAGGGATCCGTCTAATTTAATATTGTATGTACAGCACTGTGTAAATTTACAGCACTATATAAATAAAGGATAATAATAATAATAATAATGATGATGATGATGATGATGATGATGGAGTCAGTGGTGCAGATGTATTCAAAACACATTCGTGGCATGGAGAGCTTTATCCCAGTTTATCCTGGATCTATCCACATTGGTTATTCTGAGACTGCAAATCTTTCAGGAAAGCCTGGGAAAAACACACCAAGATTAATTATCCAGGTTTTTTTTGGGGGGGGGGGAGGAGGGTTGGCAGCCTTTCCCATCCCCAGACTTAATTGGATGCATGCAAAATTAATGTGAACAACACAGATTCAACCCATGTTCTACCAGGATTATTTATGCCATCTGAATAACCTGACAGTCCCAGTTTCTTATCATTAGGTTTTCTAACACTCAAAAAACATATTTCTGGACCATTTTCCAAATATTTTTACTATTCTTCACATCCCTACAATGCTTAATTCTGCAAGTGGAGATTTGAACTACACAACTTCAGTATAAGATCTTTAAACCTCAGGAGATGCAACAATACTGAGTAGGAACACAGCCTCCTTTATCTTTGCACAATACTTACATTTTTGTGCAGGTGTTGCAATGGACTTTCAAAGCTTACATTAAAGATAAATGCCTTTTAAGGTACTGAAACACCATTAGATGTATTCTCCTATACTTTCCAAAGCTCCATTAAATGCAGAACTTGGACTACAAGTCCTAGAATCCCCCAACTAGCTCAGCTTCTTGGAACAGAGAAGGCCATTTAGAGATCAGCTTCCGAATTGCTCACTCCCGTGCTGTGAGGTTCGTGTAGCTTCCTAATACACCCTGGAGTTGTTGCCAATGAAAAGGTCAGACAAAGACTGGAATGCAAAGCTCTGATTCTCTAACATGCTCTAACAGGGCTGAACGCTTGTTAGTACGTTTCATGCCCATTCCTCCATAGTGAAAGCAACAAAGACTTTTTTTTCCTGACTCCATGACAACTTTCAGTAGTTTCTTGGTGTGTTCCTCAGCAGTGCCTGGCTTGGTTTTTGTTTTTTGACACCAGGGGCCCATTCTCACTACACAACTATAGCACTTTAATTCCACTTTAACTGCCTTGGTGCTATCCTATGGAGTTCTGGGACCACAATGTGGCAAAATGCTCTTTGTACGATTCTTCATCCGTCACTATCAGCAGAATCTTTTCATTGCACAATGCTAACTTTTTTATGTCTATAGTGTGACTTATGTGTGCGCACGTTCCTAATAGCATCCTGACTACTGTATAATGCTAGCATGGCACAAGTCCACTGATGGATATTTTTTGCTATATTGAAATGATGAAGGAGCTCAGCCTTGGTGGTTGTCGATGTGGACTGAATCCCTTTGAATGTCAGATGAGTTAAAGAGATTGCCTATTTCCTCTAGAAAAGAATCAAACAGAATCTCTTTTTATTAAGTGAGAAAGTTCATCTTTGTTAAGATAAATATATCAAGAAGGAAAGGCAGAAAAGATCTAGTTGCAGCTTCCGAGCTAGCAAAAAGACACATGGAGCCATGTGTGCCCACAAGATGTCTTTCTCTTCTTTGGAAGAGTTAATGAAACTTGAGAAACAGCAGAAAAAGATAGTCTAGGGCTAAATCTCCACAGGCTAAATAATGTGTCCTTACCTTGATCTCAGTCCTGTTGGAACACAAAAGGTTCCTCTCCTTTGGATGTTAAAACACTACTTTTCATTTCCTGAGGGCTTTAATTTACTCTGCTGTTTAGAGGAAGAACCATTTTTTGTTTGTTTGTTTTAAATAACTTTGGGAAGAACTGGGTTTGACCCCCAGATTGGAATCATGATGGGATCAGAGAGTGGTAGAAGATGAAGGCTGGGTTGGTGGGTGGTTATCCAGGTCAAATGGTTACACAGAAGTTGAGAATCATAGAATCCTAGAGATGGAAGAGATTCCTGTCCAACCCCTTGCCATGGAGGAAGACAGAATCAAAGCACTCCTGACAGATGGCCATCCAGCCTCTACTTAAAAACCACCAAGGAAGGAGACTCCACCACTCTCTGTGGGAGTGTCTTCCACTGTTGAGCAGCTCTTACTGTCAGGAAGTTTCTCTTAAGGTTGAGGTGGAATCTCTTTTCCTGTAGCTTGCATCCAATGTTCCAGGTCCGATTCTCTGAAGCAGCAGAAAACAAGCTCACTCCATCCTTAATATGACATCCCTTCAGATATTTAAACAGGGCTATCATATCCCCTCTTAACCTTCTCTTCTCCAGACTAAGCAGACCCAGCTCCATAGGCCACTCCTCATAGAACATGGATAACCTGGAGTATTCTGACCAGTATAGAATCAACTATTGACATCTTCCAGTGCATGTTACCTCCCCTTCGCACCTTCTTGTTACCCAGCTCAAAGGAGATAAACATCCCTTCCACCCAGTAACACTAAAGGGATTCCATATCCCATTATTCAGTAATACAAAGCAAAGCAGGTACAGAAAGAGTGACCTGACATCCTCCTTTAATCCCAAAACGTCCTCCATTTTAAGCATGGCTAAGAAGCCCATTGAGTAATACCATCTTTGTTGTGAAGTTGAAGGCTTTCATGGCTGGCATCCATCATTTTTTGTGGGTTTTTTGGGCTATGTGGACATATATAGCCACATAGCCCGAACCCCCCCCCCCCAAACTACCACCTTTGTTGTTCCCCTTCAAGAAAAGTATCTGCCTAGCAGCCTATCCTCATTACAAACAAGAGGAACAGATGGATCATTCTAAAGCTCTTTTTTCCTTGGAGTAGCGGCAGACAAGATTCATAGCCATAACTCAGGGCACATTTCTCGGAGGGGAAAAGGACAGCAAACATGTTAGGCAATGGGCCACCTGTGAACACAACACAAGTGTTTAAAGTCCCCCCCCCTTTAATTTCTGCACAATGGACAAATTAAAGGAATAATTGAAATGTAGATTGAGTCAATGGTTTGTTCCTAGTGAAATACAATTTTAAGCATTTGTCCTGCTCAGAATTCTTTTAAGTATATTGCAAGCCAACAAGGCATTTTAACGAGGAAAGTTAATCAGAAATATGCAATTGAATACATAGTAAATGCACTCAACTGTAATAAGGCTGTAAACAAATTATATGAAATTAATTTTTATTTACCTTAGAGCTTTTAGTTTTTGTTTTGTATTGTCTTATATTTTTCTTGAATATCCTACATTTTGAAGTGCCTTGTCCTCCTTTGCAATTATGACATCCACAATATGACCTAGGTCACCTTGTCTTTCTCTCCACGGAATGGTAGCTTCTTTATATTAGCATCTGGAAAAGGCAATGTTGTCTCTTTTTTTGGATTTGCTGTTTACATAGACACATTTGCAGGTTGCCATTCCACCTCCCTTTCTCCACTGACTTTATTTTATATAGGCACAGGTAGGCAATCAGAACGAAGGCTATTTTATTAGGCAAATATGCAAATATACACATATATTGCAGGAATAAAAACAACACCAACCCTGCAGTGGCTGCACTCATGTAACCAGAGCTAAACTGATGGGGTGAATACATGTACATATTAGAAACATCCTCTTGCACCATTGTGAATATGTAATGGATGCCCTGTGTTGCTTTCCAAACTGATTTTGCTTTGGATTAAAACAGGTATGTATGGCAGTAAAGAGGTTAAACAGGAGCAAGGAACCAACTCATTGGAGCTGGAAATAATGCAATTTGACACCACTTTAACTTCCATGGCTCTAGCCTATGGAATCCAGGGATTTGTAATTTGTTGTGTCACCAGAGCTATCTCACAATATTCCAGGTGATGCCTGACCAAAGCAGAACAGAGTGGTACTATTACTTCCCTCAGTCTGAGAACTATATTCTTATTGATGCAACCTAGGATTGCATTGGCTTGTTTCACTGCTGCAGCACAATGTTGACTCATGTTACGCTTGTGGTCTACTAAGATTCCTAGATCCTTTTCACATGTCTGTGTCTATACTCTTAATCTACTCTGGGGTTTAAGGGAGTGTTCCAAGTGTTGAATCTCTTTTAGGGGATAGGGTTGAGCATGTTGGAGAGCTCCAAAACTTGGAGCAAATTAATCACCCCCATGGCACCCTGAAACGTTAGTTGCCACTGGTAATAGCCCTTCAGGTATCTAAACACTGTTATGTTACAGCTTAAGCTTCTCTTCTTCAAGTTAAACCTTCCTTAAATGTCAAATTTCCATAGTCCTAGTCATACTTACTGCTCAGGTGTCTTGTTGTGCGCTTTCAACTCGTTTCCAACTTATGACAACCTAAAGGTCAACCTATCATGGGGTTTTCTTGGCAAGTTTTGTTCAGAAGAGATTTGCCATTGCCTTTCCCTGAGGCTGAGAGCATGTGACTTGCCCAAGGTCACCCAGTGAGTTTCATGGATGAGCTGGAAATTGAACCCTGGTCTCCAGAGTCATAGGCCAACACCCAAACTACTATGTCACACTATCTCTCTTCCTTAAAGTGTGATGACCATAACAGAGTAAGCCATTTTTACAATGTTTGCATGGAAAAATGTGCTATAAGCCATAGGTCCTTTCTTATCCTTTAACAGGAATATAAGATTCATAGAGAAATTGCTTTGAGAGATACAACAGTGTACCAAGAAGACTGCTCTCTCCACCTTCCCCAAGTATTCTGTGAAGCCATCAACACCTTTCCACTTGCTGCTACAGTACCTTCCAGCTGCAGGTGTGGAAGTGCCAATGGCTCATTATAGAGCTAAAATATATCCAGGAGACAAATGCAGAATGTTGCCTGCAATTTCTCTATCTCTGTGTGTCTTCGGTTCCTTGCTGGGGAGAAAATTGCAGCGGGAGGCCAAGAATGAGGTTAAGGAAGTGTCAGTAGGCTTCACCCTAGCACCCTAGTTCATGCCTTCTGTTGCTTCCTCCTCTCCCTGTTTGCACTGGTGTACTTGGCTGCTTGTGTTTTCCACATCTGGGTTGTCAGGGAATCCTTTCAGGTTTACCCCAGACTTTGAAAAATCATTGAATCATAGAATCACAGAGTTGGAAGAGACCTCAAAGGCCATCCAGTCCAACTCCCTATTGCCATGTAGGAATAAATGATCAAAGAACTCCCTGTGACAAATGGTCATCCAGTCTCTGCTTAAAACCCTCAAAGAAAGGGACTACACCACCCTCCAAGGCAGCAGTGTCTTCCACTGTTGAACAAATCTTACTGTCATCAAGTTCTAACTAATGTGTAGGGGGAATCTCTTTTCCTGTACTTGAATTCATTGCTTTGGGTTCTACACTCTGGAGCTGCAGAAAACAAGCTGGCTCTGTTATTAAGACTGGTTTTATATCAAATTATGGTGTGTGTGATTCCATTCATGGCCTTAAACTGACCTCCCAAGGCTGTCATCCATTATCCCCTGAATGGAGGGTCAGGTAGGCGAAGGATTGTGCCTTCACTGACCCCTGCAAAAGGACTCTGGAAATTTCCCACAGGAAGGTTTGGGAGTCACCCAAATGGGAAAGCCATCACCTTCAAGAATAAAACAATACAGCCTGTTTGCTCAGAGTGTCACACTTAATTTGCCAGTGATCATATTAAATGATCCACCCATAGACCTGCCTGCCTTCCTTGATTGTGTCAAGACCCAAACACATTGTTTAAGTCATCATCACACCTCAGCTTAACAAAGCCCAGGCACTCAGTGCCTTTCTCTAGGCCTTGGTCAAACCATTAAGCTCATCGCTAGAGGCTAGTTTGAGTCTATATAAACCTAGGATTTTCCAACTCAAGTGTGCTATTTTTGGAGTGTAGCTGGACTCCATGCCAGTTTGATCTCTGACTTTAGCTCCCTCAGCCATCCACCCCCACGTTTCGGTGGCCGTGCCTCATCATCATCCAGATCTGTATCGGACCTCGGAAAAGCCCACGAAAATGAGTATTTCCTGTAGTTCTGCCCATTGCCCACTTTTCCTGCTTTTCCTCCCTTTTGCTTCTTAGGGCATTGAGTGTGTGTGTGTGTGAATGTGTGTTTCATTGCTGTATGTTTGTTTCCCCTTTTAATAAATATTAGACTTTAATTGAAGAAGCCTGTCTCCATGTTCTCACTTAAGGGATTCTTGATCTTTCCGGTATACATGAAGGGATCCAGTCTCGAAGGATATTGTTAGGGCCCCACTCTTGCAAATTTGAGCTAATTGAAATTCCCCTAATTAGATCCTTCCTAACAGCTCCATCCTCAATATGACATCCCTTCAAATATTTAAGCATGGCTATCATGTCTCCCCTTAACCTTCTCTTCTCCAGGCTATCATGCTCTGCTTCCAGAACATGAACATGGACTCTGACTCAGAGATGGAAGCAGTGGACCTGCTGGGGCCTGGTGCTGAACCAGAGAAGGAGGAGGTTCCAGAGACATAGATTTCAGAGACAGTCCAGAGTGCAGGACCAGAAATGGCAGAGCCCCCTGCTGCCCATTCAGATATAGAAGACCATTTACCCATACCTACTTTTGCCAAGAGAAGACAACAAAGGGAAGGTTTGAGGAGGTATCAGAGGATGTATAGGAAGCAGCAATTAATTGAGCAGTTGCTACATTGAGCAGCTGATCTATAAATTCCCAGCCCTGCCCTGCCCTCCAGGAAGTTTCAGAGATCATCTGACATACCTGGCTCCCTGTCATGTTCCTGAACTCTGTGCTTGACTTGGATTGTGTTACTTGGCTCTGGATGCCATTTACCTGACTTGGACATTGATGAATTCTGTTTGGGAGGTAAGGCTTGTATATACTAAATTAAAGTAAGTGCTGAACTGTAAGCTGCTCTGTGATTTGGCTTGATCATTAGCTGCTGGCTATCAGCTGTGTACAATCAGCCTTTGGCTGGTTGCCCCGACTGTTTTTAGGACATAGCCTAAACATACCCAGCTCCATTAGGACTTGGTGGTTTCCAGACCTTTCATGTTTTGGTCACCCTCCTCTGGACATGTTCCAGCTTGTCCACATCCTTCTTGAATTGTTGTGCCCAGAACTGGACACAGGATTCCAGGTGAGGTCTGCCCAAAGTCAAATTGAGTGGTACTATTACTTCCCTCGATCTGGAAGGTCTCCAAGGTGCTGAACACTTGTGTCAAAATTATTTATTTATCCCTGCTTTTCTCCCATGTAGGACCCAAGGTTGCTGATATGACTTTGATAAAAAAAAAAGACAATAAAGAAGTGACCATCTATTAGCACAGTGGTTCTCAACGTTCCTGATGATGCAACTCTTTAATACAGTTCCTCATGTTGTGGTGATCCCCAACCATAAAATTATTTTCATTGCTACTTCATAACTGTAATTTTCTGATGGTCTTGGGCGACTCCTGTGAAAGGGTCATTTGACACCCCCCCTCCAAAAGGGGTCAAAACCCACAGCATATGGAGCTTGTCTCCTATTCTGCTTTTGTAGCATTACCTGCTTATCGTTTCTTTCCTGTTCGTAACCTTGATCATAACAAAATGCAGCTGAAACTTTTGATTTCAGCATTCAACTGGAACAAGTGTGGTCTCTGTGTGTACTCTGGGGCTCTTTTTGCCTCTCTGTTTTTGCTGAAATAATCTCTTATTGCTACTCAGTGCTTCCAGCTTCATTCAGTTCAGGCATCCTTTATCCTTGGTTCTTTGGGCCTGAGACATTTTTCCTTCAGTGTAAAAGTCTTTCTGTTCTGGTTTGGTCATCAAGCACAGCATGTAAGACCTGGCTCACCGTCCATATTATCTCTCCACTTTGAGGCTACAACTGCTTAGTTTTGTTTATCTGCCTTGCAGACATTATCAAGAGCATTATTTTTTGGTGGTCATGTCTTCTATACCAGGAATTAGATTCACATCACCTCTTACAGCTTCTGCAGCCAAAGCCTGAGATTTTCTTCTCTGTTCGTCTGGAAAGCACTGAGGCTCCTTCATTCTTAAGCCATTCTTCAGTGGCATCTGTTGGCTCTTTGAAACTTCGCCACTAGGTCAGCAGTACTGGCTACATATTGTAGTTTTCTTGTTTTCTCCCTACATGAACTGAAATGTTTTATGGCATCTCACAACAACTAGCCCATATTTGGTCTTTCAAAGGGGAGCCATCACTGTTTGAAAAGAACATTTTTTTCTACATTTAAATATCTATTATGTTAAAATAACACTGACTTAAAAATACATGTAAAACAGTTTAAAACATAACAAATACAGGGTTGGTTTTTAAAAAAACAAATGGGTTCAGCATCATGAATAAGTCCTTTGAAGTCTCTTATAAAACTGAGAGTGGATTCACTGCACCCTTGACATAGAAGCTGTATGCATGTGTGTTGTGTGCCTTTAAGTTGTTTCCAGTTTATGGCGACCCTATCACGGGGTTTTGTTGGCAAGATTTGTTCAGAGGAGGTTTGCCATTGCCTTCCCTTGGTGTTGAGAGCATGTGAATCGAACCCTGGTCTCCAGAGTCATAGTCCAATGCTGAAACCACTCCATTATGCTGGGTCTTTGACATAGAAGCTACTGGTCACAAAATGATAGCATCATAGAATCTTAAAGCTGAAAAGGACTATGAGGGCATGGAGGACTACACAAGGAACGTATTCTTGAAAGATACCTATCCAACTTCCAAAGAAGTCTGTTCCATTCTTGAATAGTTCCTACAGATAAAGAAGAAAAACAAAAAGTTATTATTAACATTTAGATGGAATATCTTTTCTCATAATTTGAATCCTATGGTTCATGTTTTAGTCTCTGGAGCAGCAGAAAAAAAAAAAAAGCTTGCTCCATCTTCCACATGACATGCCTTCAGGAATTTAGAGATGCTCCAGTTCTGGAGGAAAGAAGAATATGAATCATGGTCAGAGATGCAGCTCACAAATTTTGTTCATTTTAACCATTTTCTTGCAACTGCAAGAAAATCTTTATAAACTATGTGGTTTTGAAGAGCCTTTGTAGTTCAGGACTTTTCTGGTTTGGGGCAGGTGAGGGAACTGGATGAAAGTGGTTCACTAGAGGAATGTCTTTTGGGCATATGGGTCCACCTCAAGGGCCAGAACAATCCTGCACTTAGAAAGGTACAACCTTCCAGATGTTGCTACACTGCAGCTCCCATTAGCCTTGGTCACTACAACTAATAGTTAGAATTGCTGGGAGGTATGATTCAATGACACTACGGTGGCAGCCACATTCTTCCATGTATGGGAAATATGTGTGGAATTTTATTCAAGATTTTAAGGAACATATCAAAGGTCTTGAAATTATTATGATCAGGTTCTCCACCTTGGAAAGCTCCTTTAACACCCGGGGGGGGGGGCATGGAAGACAAATCACACTGCAGAAATAATCCAGTTTGACAGTGCTTTAACTGCCCTGGCTCAGTGCTAGGAAATTCTGGGAACTGTAGTCCTATCAGAGAGCTTTGGTGCCACAATAAACTACTGTTCCCAGGATTCCCTAGCACTGAACCAGGGCAGTTAAAGTGGTCTTAAACTTGATTATTTCTGCAGTGTTTTTTGGACCTTAGTTGACCACAGGCTGAACCGGAGTCAACAGTGTGAAGCAGCAGCAGCTAAGAAAGTCAATATGATCCTAGGCTACATCAATAGGAGTGTAATGTTTAAACCAAGGGAAGTAATAGTGCTACTCTATTCTCCTTGGGTCAAATCTCACTTGGAATTCTGCATCCAATTCTAGGCACCACAATTCAAGAAGGTTATTGAGAAGCTGGAGTATGTCCAGAGGAGGGCTACTAAAACTGTGAAGCACATGCACTGGAAGATGTCAATGGTTGATTCTATACTAGTAAGAATAGTCCAGGTTGCTCCTGGAGTATTTTGGCCAAAATACTGGCATCTTATCCGTGTCCTATGAGGTGCAGCTTAGGGAGTTAGATATGTTTATTCTTGAGAAGAGAAGGTTAATAGGGAACATGACTGCCATGTTTAAATATTGAAGGGATGTCATATTGAGGATGGGGCAAGCTTGTTTTCTGCTGCTCCAAAGAGTGGGATCCTGAGCAATGGATTCAAACTATAGGAAAAGAGATTCCAGTCCAACATTAGGAAGAACTTTCTGACAGTAAGAGCTGCTTGAGAGTGGAAGACACTCTTTTGGGGAGTGGTGGAGTCTTCTTCTTCAGCGATTCTTAAACAGAAGCTGGATGGCCATCTGTCCCAGGGAATGCTTTGCCTCTGTCTTCCTGCACAGAATGGGGTCGGACTGGGGGCCTTGGAGGTCTCTTCCAACTCTGTGATTCTATGGCTCTATGACCTCTTATTCAAACCAGTAGGCTTCAGATAGCAAAGGTGCTCTGCCTTCCGAAGGGTTTTTTTTAATCCTGGCAGGGTAGACACTGATCTTTATAGAAAATTATTTGTTTTTATTAAACTATTTTAGGTTATAAATTCATCCTCTCTTTTTCTTTGTAGAATATTTCTGGCTGCCGAGAGACCCCTTTTTCAGTGGGGAAGGGCAGAGGTAAATCAAACTAACAAGTCCTACTTCTTTCTTTTCCCTGGCCCATGTTTTACTGTTCTGAGTTTGTCATAGTCAATCATAACAATAAACTGAGGACAATGTATGTGTGTGTGTGTTGACAGGACAAGAAAGAGAAAACTATGCTGTTCTGCTGCTCTCACATATGCAATGCCCACCATGTGGTGCACATCCCTCTAGTTTTACCAATGGAGAAAATATGTAGATTTCTTTGATTTATTTCTGACTGCAGAATGCGACATGTAAAAATCTGCATTTCCTCTCCTCTGTTGAACACCCTAAAGATCACAGTTCAGCATCTGCTGTCCCTTCGTGCCTAGAAATTCCAAGCCCAAGGACTGCCATTCATGTGCCATTTCTGCACCTGGGGATGCACAAATGCACAATCCATTTTCAGATTAGACATAAAGCCAACCTGGCGGGCCCAATAGCCTTCGCTTTCCCCCTCCCATTGCAAAAATTAGCAGCCTTTTCACTGAAAATACGGACACTTTTTTTGGGTTCCTTTTCAATCATCACATAGATGATTATTATGGAGCAGCTGCTGAGACTCAATGAACCAGTCCAACACACTAAAGTGATCCAATAATGGATGTACTCGTTTAAAGCCGTGGTGGGGGCAAATGCCAACCATGGGCCACAAGTGCCAGGATCAGAGTCCCTCAGAGTTCCTGCCATGCTTGCTAGTCATTTATGCTGTAACTAACATAAATATAAATTCATTTCATATGATTTATTTACAGCTATATGACATATACTGTATGTATTCAACCATATTTTGTTCTGATGAACTTACCTTTGCTAAAATGCCTTGTTGGCTTGCAATACACTTATAGAACTCTGATCAAGACAAATGCTCAAAATGATGCTTTGCTAGCAACAAACCCTGACTCAATCTCCATATAAATGATTCCTTTCATTTGTCCATAATGCTGAAATGCCCTCAAGCAGCCCATTGCCTAATATGCTCGCTGTCCTTTTCCCATATGATAAACAAATCAGACCCAAGCTCTGGGTGTGAGTTCTCTGCTACTGCTCTAGGGAAAAAAATTAATCTAATTGGATTCAAATCCGCCCTGGTTCCCACTGGCAGTGGCTTTCCTGGCCATACCTCAATGCTCAGTCCTCTGTCCTCCTGGCCTGCCTCTCTCCTTCAGCATGGAAAGGGGCCAGAGAGGCTGCTGGAGGCCAGCCTGACGCCCCCACCCCCGGCTCCTGGCAACTCTCCTTCCTAGGCAGCCCCCTGAGCCCAACGGAGGATGGCCTGGCTCCCCTCGCCCCTTTTCCATGGACCATGGCGTGATTGAGTGGCCGCCGGGGCAAGTGGAAGGCCCGCAGGAGAGTGAGGTTACCTGGGAAAGAGCCACCCCAGAGAGAGACAGCAACAGGGCTGGAGGAGGCCTTGGCTGGAGCCTGGGGTGCAAATCCTTGCTCACTCAGCTCTGGAAACCCACTGCGTGGCTTTGGGCGAGTCACGCTCTCTCAGCCTGAGAGGAAGGCCATGGAGCCAAACCACCCAATTAAGGTGGCCAGGTGGGTGGGGGTCAGGCTGAAGATGGCCATACTCGCCAGTAGGTGCCCTGCATTGCCATGCCAGGAGCCTCCTGCCTCGCCACCTGGCTCCCAGAGCACAACCCCCCTGGTGCCACAGACTGGGTTCTTCCTCCTCCCCAATGGGGATGACAACTGTCCCCCAAAAAGAAGCAATCACACTATTTCATAGTGGGAACAAGGAATCTTTTGGATTTGATCCCTAACACGGACTGAAGGCAAATCAGGAAATGAATTAAACTGGAAGTGGGAATGAGCCCTCTGAGACACAAAACTCATTGGGTAGACATTGGCCCAGTTCTCTTTCTGTCACTGCCTGATCTGATTATCAGGTTTGTTGTTAGAATAAAATGGGAAGTAAAGGAACAATGTACCCTGCCTTGAGCTCACTGGAATAAAGCAGGGTGTTATCAGTACGCTGATGACACCCAGATTTATTACTCCATGTCTTGGTCTTCAGCTCTGTCCTCAGATGGCGTCTCCTCTCTCAATGACTGTTTTAAGATGATAATTGACTGGATGAGGAAAAACAGATTAAAACTGAATCCAGACAAAACAGAGGTATTTACGGTACTGGCCACGAACCCAGGTATCAGGATATAAAGGGTTCACTCCTGGATGGGGTCACACGCTCCTCTAAGGACTGTGTTGGCAGTCTGGGGGTGCTCCTAGATCTGTTGCTTCACATGACAAATCAGATGAATGCAACGATCAAGTGTGCCTGTTATCAGCTTCGGCTGATAAGCCAGCTGCGCCCTTTCCTGGAAGTCAGGGATCTTGAAACCATTGTACACGTGCTAGTAACCTCACGTCTGCATTTCTGTAATGCACTCTACATGGGGCTACCCTTGTGCCTGGTCCAGAAACTTCAACTGGTACAGAATATGGCAGCCAGACTGGTCTCAGGTACATCTAGAAGAGACCATATTACTCCAATTTTAAGATCTCTTCGCTGGCTGCCCATTAGTTTCTGGTCCCAGTACAAGGCATTAGCTATTACCTTAAAGCCCTAAATGGCTTGGGTCAAAAATATCTCTGGGACCGCCTCCTTCCGTGTAATCCACCCCGCACACTCAAGTCCTCTGGGAAAAATTTGTTACAACCAATAAAAACCAGGTTATCCACTACTGCCCAGAGGACTTTTTCAGCTATCGCTCGCAGACTATGGAATGGCCTGCCGGATGAGACCCACCTTAAAGAGCTTTTTAAAAGCTGTTAAGACAGATCTCTTCCAGCAGGCCTTTCCTGAATAGACGCCCAGCCTCCAAAGGAGAGAAAGAAATGAATTTGATCCCGTTTTGCTGTTTGCTTGTTCATGGTTGTTGCTGTTGTTTTATTGTTTAATTTTTTTTATTTTTATTGTGTACATTTTTATTGATTGTTAACAGGTTTTAATTGTAAAAAGTTTAATTCTGTTTTAAGGGAGGGAGAGTTGGGGGTTATGTTATGTATAATTTTAATGTTGTAAGCTGCCGTGATTGCCTTAGTGCAGATGGGGTGGGATCTAAATAAATGTTATTATTTATTATTATTATTTATTATAAATATGCAATCTGGAAATAAAGCTAGGTGTTTCAGTGGTCATACACAGGTACACATGCAGCTGTACTTTTTTGGGCTATTGTGAAAACAGAGATGTTCAGTTCACAGTCGCATTAAGTGGAGCTCTGCAAGTGGAACATTTCACCTTGGCCTTAACCCTATTGCTAATGTAGAGCTGTTGCTTTAACTGGATTTGCGTAAGTGTTGATTATCACCATTCAATAGTTGGTTGGACAGATCTTGTCCATAGGCTTCCAACCATACAGTTGCACATTCTTGGATGATGCATAACTATTTGACACTGCCTTCAGTGTCCCACTTAATTCTCAATGGGGTTGCAGAAGCATCTATTGCACATTTCCTGTTTCTCAATGTGACAACAAGCAAGTACGTTAGCACATATACTATCAGTTGCATCAACATTAGGATAGTCCAAATTAATCTTCTGTTGCCCTACTTTTTCAGTTGCATTTAAACCATCGTGGTTTCTATCTCCTCCTCCCACTTTCAACTTTTGGCCCTGCTTACTTTAGTTGCTGCAAATTAAGTTCAAAGTGCAAGAGTAGTTTGTACTCCATTTACTCATCTGGGAGGGGAAAAGAGGAAAGGAAAGGAATGGAGGGAGCAGAAACTTGCCCTTCCCAATCAGCTCAGTCACAAGTAAACTGCTGCACTGTCTCCTGGGTTGTGCATTCTTCCTCATGAATAACCCATAGCCATCTTGGTAGAATTCAGAGACATAGCCATATTAGTCTGGAATATTAGTATGCAAATTAAGCAATGACCATAGTTAAAAGCTGAACTTGTCATCTCATCACCATACCCATAAGTTTTGCATTTTTATGACTACTCATACAGTCTGATTGTAAAGGTCCTTCCTGGGCACCTGTTCATTCCATGCATCCGAGAAAGCAAACCAAGCCTACCAAATTTTACACTACAATGTCTTTTGATCAGTCTCAAAGGAGGTACAATTTCCCTTTAGCCAGCTTGACCACATTCTGAGGTAGTTTGGCCACACATGACCCAATTTTCATCTGTAAAATATTGGAGGGTATGATCTTGACTAATATAAAATGAAATCTTTCTGGTGGCGCAGTGGTTAAATGCCTGTACTGCAGCCACTCACTCACTCAAAACCATAAGATGGCGAGTTCAAGACCAGCAAAGGTCTGAAGCTCGACTCAGGCTTGCATCCTTCCGAGGTCGCTAAAATGAGTACCCAGATTGTTGGGGGGCAAATAGCTTACAATTGTAAACCGCTTAGACACTCCTTAAGGGTATGAAGCGGTATATAAATGAAGCTGTTTGTTTTTGGTTTTTTGTGTTTTTTTGTAGAGGTAGAAAGAACATGACCACATTTCAAATCCAAACCTTCTAATCTCTCAAAGGCTTTGGCGTTCATGGGGCACAGGGACAAAGGCATCATACATACAATGGAACAACCATGGCCTGTGGACCTCACACAGTTTCCAAGTCCCTAAAACAATATGTGCGTGCGCGCACACACACGCACACACGTCTTCTGGGATTAAAAAAAAAAATCACCCAAGAAGGTGCAAAAACACTCCCAAATGAAGCAATTTAGCTAATTACATTCACAAATCACTTATTCCTCCCACTCCAGAAGGCCAAAACTGAGATGCAAGCAAAACTAGAAATAACTTCTACATCACTTTTGGGTTGCCAAAAACATGCCCATGCATCCCACCAAGGCACATAAGGTTGAAAACTCCTCTCGCCTCTGCACCCCACCAATTTTCCCAGTCTGCTATTTGTGAAAGCTTATTCACAACTAATTCAGAATTTGTACTGCTTTTCCAAATAATTGCAAGTTGGAAAGAGCTCCTTAATTATGGATTGGAAATGTCATCTCTTGCCTCTTGCTACTCAAAGCTATTTTCTCTGTGCACCTCAAAGCCCTCTTCCTGCAAACTGGGGATGGCTGGTATAATGGGAGGATTGGCTGGTTCCAGCTGCGTGGGCTGACCGTGGAGATCCACCACGTTGTTTGTGCTTTCTGCTTCCCTGCAGCTCTGCACAGCAGACTTTTTGTTTTTTAAAGAGAGGTTGGCTCTTCTGACAGCTCTACTGCCTTCTCCTTTCTCCTGTTTCAGCTCATCCAGCAACTGTGGCACTCTTGCTTAAAAGCACTTTGAAGAGATGTCTGGCACCCACCTCCACCCACCCACCCACCTCCCTTTCCCAGGTGAGAGCTTTTGATGTGATAATTATGCCAAACCCAATAAAAATCTCTTCTGTTTTCCTCCTTGGTTCCCTTTACACTCCAAGAAAATAGATTACTTTCCACCCTCTGACAGCATGTTCCTACCTCTCCTGGGAATCTGTAGTCCAGATGGAAACTGCAGCAAGCTTTGTCGCCCATCTCATCTAGCTTACATTCTGTAAATCGATAGCTCCTTGAACATTGCATGTATCCCCAAACTGGAGGCATGTTTGTTATGTTAGATTTGCCAGGTTTTCCCTTATTATAAGGAATGTCCCTTATTTGAGGGTCAGAAAGCTTGTCCCTGATAGGGCTTGCAGACATCCCTTTTTATGAGGAATATCCCCTATCTGAGGGTTGCAAAGCTTGACCCTAATCAACAGTTGCCCACAGCTGGTCTAAACCAATTCAAAGAGGAACTACCAGGTTTCTGAACCCAACACTGCAGTTGCTCTAGATAAAGGATGTTTCTAGGTGGTGTGGACTGCACCAGGTGACACCTCAAAGGAGTGCTGGTGGGAAGGACTGATGTCTGGGTGTGGAATGTATTGCAGTGCCTCTTCATGGGCAAACTAGGGGTCCTGGAAAGTGAATATCCTGGGAAGGACCTGGTCCACCCACTGACAAGCAGCAAGGAAAGTTGGCCAGGATGCTGTGAATGCACATAACGGTGAATTCCTAGGGAAGTCTGGATGCCTTCGGGAGTTGTGAACAAGATGGGTAGAGCAGAATTGCCTGGGAAAGGGACAGTTCTCTTCTGGTGTCCCAGTCCACTACCCCATCAGCAGCAAGGAAGCCAGCCTCTCTTCCTCAGCAGCCCAATCTGCTCATGATGGACTATTGGCTTGGCAGTTCCAAGCTTCAGAAGGGCCCAAGAATTCCATATTGCCACACTGCTGCTCTGGAGCTATATTTTGTGTCCCGACCATCCAGCTACCTACCAACATTTCAGACCTCGGTGAGGGCACCCAAACACTAAACATGCCTGTGCGTATTTCCCCATGGAGTCAGTCTCATGTGGCCTTCTCTCTGGGAGGAAACCCTAGAGGCCTCTCCTTTCACCAAATGGTGCATTCACACCCTTCAGGAGTTGGGGACATGATGGGTAGACCAGAACTGCTTGGAACACGAGTCCCTTCAGGTGCCTTGGTCTACCAGGCAAATTGACAGCAAGGAGACAGGTCTTTCTCTTCCATAGTGGCACAATCTACTCCTGTGGGACTATTGACTTGGCTGGAGGATGTGCCAGATAGGCTGCAGGTGACAGCATGAGTGACTGTACTGGGGTGGCACCAACCCTAGTGATGCCTTTACTGTAGACTAGTGCTACTCACAATGGTGGTTCCTGGACCAGTGGTGGTCCCAGAGCCATTGCCTGCCTGTCCCTGGAGAACTTCTAGGTAAGAAAGATACTGATACTATTGTAGCCAGTTGACACAAAGATAGTGGTGGTCCCTGGTACATTTGGGAAAATAATAATTGTCAGTTCCCCCCACCATCACACACCTTGAGAAGTGTTAGAAGATGTCAGTGTTGTCTCTCTCTCCTCCCACCCCCACCCCCCCTTTGCTACTTAGAGCGAGTGGGATTTTCAGATAACTCAAAGTTCCTGCAAGAAAAAGCCTTGCTTTCTCCCATCATTTAAACCTCCGTGCTCAGCACTAACATTGAATTACATGGTAATAAATGCTTTGGAAACTGGTAAACAAACCATGTGATTCATGTCACTTCTTTTTAGGAAGCCACTCTCCATGACAAAGAGAGCCTCTCCGTGGGTGCACTTTCCTCTGGAGAGAGAGTGAAATTAAAAATTTCTTCTTTTGCTTGAACTATTTGTTAGCTTAGTTAGGATGTCAGCTTTCCCGTGCCTATGTAGAATCAAGCTATTGGTAAACTTTTGTCAAACTGCAATCTACTCGTCTTGTTGTTTTCTGAGTCAGTTTCAGTTCTTAGAGAAGCATCAGCAGATGAAGACATGTTTCTATTACTCTGCAGATTTAAAGCTAGACTCTAACAGACTTAGCTTTGATATTTTGATATTTAAATATTTTGTTGCCTAAACAAGGGCTGAAGCCTTAGGAAACTTGAATTGCTCCAACAAGAAGCACCACTAGAAACGGTATCTGGGACTTTATGCATACAAGTGTCATGCCATTGAAGCCTGATGGTCATGAAGTCCATAAAGACTGATTTGCTGGAAGAAAATGTACTGCCTGTTTTTCTCCATTGGTTGGTGGTCTCCTCTTATCTCGTTTTCAGTGATTATAACATTATGTGATCTTTCCTGTTTCAGTTTGGAGCTAGAAAGACAGATTGACATATCTCTCTGTGTGTCTCTCTCTCTTTCTATCTTTTCTCAGCATAATTTCAACACGCAGAACCTCATATGACAGGGATCTTCTCACGTGGCAAGTGTATCTAGTGGCCTCACCAAAATCTTCAATTTCTTGGTTCACACTACAAATTTGTTCAGCTGGAAATACTCCACTGTGTTCTGAACCTAGTGCCATTTCCTTCCAAAGTTTATCTCTGTTATGGAATGTAAAACATTATTTGGAGCACATGCAGTCAGAGGTCAAACACACACACACACACACAGAGAAACTATTTGGCCAAGTTCTTACATAATGCTTGTGCAGTGTAAATCCGTAAACAATAATAAAATAAAATAACAATTTAGTTTATTCTGCAATCACAATTGTACAGTTTTTAACCAGGCACAGGATGCAGAAAGCAATATAATCAAAGCACATATTGTGTCCATGCCTGAGCATGGTTTTAATACCGCATCCTCCATCCAAAGGCTAATTTGCTTCCAGAATTTGGAACAAACATATATTACTACATTTAGACAAAAAAAAATGAAATGCACACATAGAGGAAAGATAATACCTACTTTAAGGGGGAAAAAATACATGTGAAAAGGATTTAGGGGTCTTAATAGACCACAGACTGAGCACAAGTCAAATCAAAAGTGTGATTCAGCAGACAAAAAAGCCAGTGCAATTCTGGGTTGCATCATCAACAGTAACATAGTGTTAAGATCAAGGGGAAAAGAAGTATTCGGCTTTGGACAAACCTCACCTGGAATCCTACGTGCACTTCTAGGCAATACAGTGCAAGAAGGACATTGGCATGCTAGAGCTTGTCCAGAGAAGGGCAACCAAGAGGATCCAAGGTGTTGAAGCCATGTCCTATGAGAAGCAGGGTATGTTTAGCTTGAAGAAGAGGGGATGTGATATACAGTATGAAGGGATGTCATATAGAAAATGTAGCATCTGCACTGTAGAAATAATAGAGACCACTTTAACTGCCATGGCTCCATCCTAGATAATCCTGGAATCTATAGTATGGTGAAGCTCTGCAGCTCCTAGACTTAGAATTCTAAATGTTTTGCTATAACTGCAAACCCCAGGATCTCATAGAATGCAGTCTTGGTAATTAAAGTGGAATCATCTTGTCTGACCGCTGTCTCTCAGTGGATGTGGCCTTGGTGCTTGAAGCTCAACATGTCCAAGACAGAGCTTCTCATCTTCCCACCTAAGCCCACCCTTCAATACTTTTTTTCTGTTTCTGTTGATGGCACTTCTATTCATCCAGTTCAGCAAGCCCACAGTCTCTGTTTCATCTTTGATTCCTCTCTGTCGTTTACTCCCCAAATTCAGGCCACCGCCAAGACCTGTAGATTCTCTCTCTACAACATTGCTAAAATCCATCCTTTCCTCTCCGCCTCCACTGCCAAGACTCTGGTCCATGCCCTAGTCCATCTGCCTTGGTCCAGGCCCCAGAGGGAGAGAGGGACCACTGGACCTCATCCCCTTCCCACCACCTTCCCCTCTTCCTTTTGTGTTGTCTCTTTTAGATTGTAACCCTGAAGGCAAGGAACCATCTAATTATAAGTTTATATGTACAGTACTGTGTAAATATACAGCACTATATAAATAAAGGCATAATAATAATAATAATAATAATAGCACTATAACTGTATAGTGTGGAAGGGCCCCAATTCTTAAGGACTGCTTCATGCTTGGAGAGCCAGCATGATGTTGTGGAATTAAACATTAGGAAAGACTTCTTAACTGTAAGAGCTGTTCAACAGTGGAATAGATTTCCTCAGAGAGTAGTGGTGGATTCTCCTTCTTTGGAGATTTTTTTTTAAATCACTCTTTATTAAAAATTGCATATCAACTTCAAATGTTATCTTCTGTTGCTGATATCCACCACATATCAATACATCATACAGTATATACAAAAACATACAATAAATTGTACTATTATTGAATAATTTTAGTTTCTTACAAATAAAATATATCTCTTATTCTTGTTAGAGAACTATCAACTTCCCACAAGAAATGTGTGGGACTTTCTCATTTAGTTTTCTGATTTTCTATTACTTTAGCTAGTAACTTTATCTTCTACTCTTTATGTATTACTCACACGCTTTATCCTTCCCTTCCTGATTGTTGCATTGTTTTTTTCTGTCTGTTTCCTCATAATATTTATTGTTGAGTTTCTATGTTAGCTAAACTCGACCATTTCTTACTCCAGAATAATTTTATCCACCTCTAGTCTTCTTCAGTCTGTTTTATTGATCTGTCATTTATTAGAGCAGCTAATTTATCTAGGTCCATCATTTCTTTCAGTTTTATATGAGGTCTTTTATATGTGCAGAAATGTAAGGGAGGGAATGACGGTAGTTGTTAAAGAAATGTTGGGTAGCCATATCTCAGGGGTGTTTTAATTGGGTCTCCCTGCATGGCAAGCAACTTGTCTTGATGGTTCTTGCTGGTTCCTAGCAATGTGCCCACCGGGCGACGCTGCCATGAGGCCTAGCACTTGTTTTTGCATGCAGTCCATGGTCAGCTGCTGTTTTCCTTTCTAGTATTTAAAGCAAATACACCAATGCAGTTGTAAACAATTCCAAGAAAGGAAATAATTATCACATAATTATCTGTTTGGATACAGAAGATTAATTTTTTTGCAAACACGAATATAGAGTGTTTGCAAAACCATCCCATTCCTGCCTCTTTGCTTTAATCCTAACATAATTTGCTTGTTTAGCTGTACTTGCAAAGCCCCACTTTTTCATAATCCATTCGCTTTCAGTCAGAGACTCTGGTATTTTGCATGCAATGTCTCAGGGCAGATATCATGGAAGAGGCAAACTTTTAGATGGCTAGCAAGTGAATCACAGCAGGGGTGGAATTCTGCACTGGTGAATCCAATCCTCCTACCCAAGGGAGGACATGGGCAAAGGGTTTTGCTCTTCTCATTCTCTCTCTCCCTTTCTCCATCCCAGAATACATGGCAAGAGAGCATCTGTTGGGCATTTTGGCTTTTCACTGTGCCTTGGCTGTCACACAGGAGTAAACAGCTGAGGGGAATTAGGGGAAGGTTTTGCCAAATTGTCTTGAAGTTCACACTGGGACAGAAAGCATTAGGTCTCTTTCACACTACCCAGTTTTGTTCCTGTTTTAACTGCTGTGGCTCCATTCTATGGAGTCCTGGGATCTGTAATTTTGGCGAGGGACTTGAAATTGCCTGCCAGAGAGCTACAGTGATTCATCAAAGTATACATCCCACCATACTTCCAGCAGAAGCCAACCAAGCGCTATAACTGTGCAGTATCAAGAGCTGTCCTATGGACTATTGTTTTGTGCTGCTCTAGAGACTAAGGGCTCATTCCCACTACGAAAGAAAGCAAATTGCCGATCGAATTATATGATCATTGTACTGATTTGAAACCGTTTCTGATCCTGGTGCGATCAACTGCAATCGTGATGAAGCGAGGCATACGCACAAAAACTGTTTTTTTTTCTGACAGAATTGATTCCAAAGAGTTTTCAGCAAGTGGAAACGACAGATCGGAATCGCATCATTCTGGAGAGGAGGGACAAATGGCAGAAGGTTGCTTACCATCCCTCCCCAGTTTTTTGGAGATGTCACACACCTCCAGTGCTGCCTTTTTACTTGTTTACAAATTTACTTGTTGTTTACAAATTGGTGTGACCTATGGGTGCTTTTTTAAAAATAAAATTAATCAATGAATTAATTGATTTCGCAACTACTTGCCAAGGCAAGTTGATGCTAAACCATTCTATTGATTTTACAATCTTTTTTTTAATAAAGCACCCATTGCCTTGCCTTCCTCTCATCTTCCTCCTCCTCCTCCTCTTCCCCTTCCTTTTCCTCAAGACCCTCATCCTTCCTTGCCATGTGGCACACTATGTGCCAGGCAGGAAGGTGTCGATAATGCTCTCTGAAACTCTTCAGAGCTGGTAGAAGCCACAGACACAGAAGACAGCATGCCCCCATCCTTCAGTGAACACAGGAGGAAGAGGTGCTGTGTCCATATCAAATTAAATACTGAATGCTAAACCTATTAGGCACCAATGGGGCATAGATCACCTTACAAGACCGCCCCCCCCCCAATAAATATCCTGACAGTTCTCTCCCAGCCTTAATGCTGGGAACTACTACATCTGCTGGCACTACTCTCTTGTGTTCCTGCCTTGCCTTGACTTTGGGACTGACTGTGTTTGGACTCCTTGCTGGCTTGTGCACTTGGACTTCTGGACTAGCTAGTGACAACCTTAGATTGCTTCTCATTGTATCCTGCTCAGATAACCCGTGAGTGACCTGGACTGGATTGGCCATTCAACATTCGTGCTTCCTTGGTCACTTCCTCCCTCCCTCTGTAACTGTGGACTGGAGAAGAAGGTCCAGGCACTGAGATCAGCCCTGGCATCCTTCCGTAGGTCACTAAAATTTTGGTGACAATTGGCTTACAGAATGTAAACCGCTTAGAGAGTGCACTGATGAGAGGTATAGAAATGTACTTGCTATTGCTACTTGCTTGCTATAAAGGGGGAGTGAGAGCAGAAGAGAAGGAGGAAGGGGAAGATATATATGGCCTTGAAAATGTTGAACCATAGGAGGAATATAACTGTAATATAAGCCAATAAGAAAGTGGAATGTACTACCATTAGTACAACTTTGTGCAAAGCCTATGCACAAGCTAAAATGATATTAAGGATGAGCAGGGTTTGGGAAAATTCATATTTTTTTGGACCTGGTGTCCCAGAATACCCCAGCTAGCATGGCCACACTGGCTAGGGGATCTGGGGGACTATGCCCCCAAAATATAACATTTCCTGATCTCTGAAATAAGATCTCTTGTTTGATCTCTTAACATTTGAGACTCTGTCACTCAAGTTTTTTTACCCTCTTGCTGCTCTAGAGAATGGATTTTGGGCAGCGGACATGCTGACTGTGGGATTCAATGAGCAGCTGCCCCCTAAAGGTAACTTTCCCAAGTTTAGAGAGGTTCAGGATTGGTACAGCCACTTTTTCAGAAGCAGACACCTTGCATATTGTATGTCAGTTTACGAAAAACGAATACACACAACCCCTATATACATGCACACACACATACTTTCTGATTTTCTCAATTCTCAGGGCTCAGCATGGTCAGATTTTGACAAGTGGATGCCGAACACTGGGCAGAAATAGAGCTTGTTGACCTTAGTGCCCATCTGGAAAATATTGAGCACAGCAAGAGAGAAGGCAAGCCATCAATCCAGCCCTGAAAACATAACGCTGAGGGCTTGGAATGCTTTGCCCCCAATTCATTCCCCCCTCCTTCTCTCATATATATATATATATATATATATATATATTTCTAGTTTGTAGCTTCATGGCTGACCCCTGGTTCAATACATTTGTGTGAACAACTCTCTTTTGGTCATGAGCTCCTTCAGGCATGACAGAAAAAGCCAGAAAGCACAGATGGGAAGGAGGGAGGCCAGGCATAAGACGACCATAGCATCATAGGGCACTGGTTTTGTTCTGGGTTTTATATTAAACTATATTTATATTATTAATTATATTTACTCTGGGTTTTATATTAAATTATATTTATATTATTAATTATATCTGGGTCCTGGATCTTGTCCTCAAATAGGGTGCTCCATCTTGGATGTTTACTTTAAAGTTTGGACTAAACTCTTGAATTGGGAACTACTGGAGACTGCAGCTTCTTATCCCTGGCCAGATGGAGTCCTACAATTGAAAGTAAAGGACTTGCACAAGACTCCCCTTTCTGATCCAGTGGCTGCCCAGAACCTCCTGTACATTTAAGGTGGGGAACTATGGGGGTGAATTTCAGTCCCATCTACTACCTGTCAAAATAGTTACATGCCGGGATCATACAGAGAAAGAGAGAGAGAGAGAGAGAATTAAATGATCAGTTGGCTGTGAATTTCTAGCAAGAGGTGGTGCCATTAGGGGGTTTGGGGGAGTGTATTGCACTGGGTGACACTATCAGAACGGATGACACCAGGCACCAGTGAGATGTCCCAAACCCATTCCTCCAGAAAGAAATGGGGGACTCTTCTTGGCATGCCACTGCCAATTTGGGGATGAGGACGAGGGTGAAGCCATGGGCCTTTCTCTCTGATCTCCCCTCCTACAGCCTCCTTCTCCTGATCTGTTTGTCCCCTTTCCACTATTGTCCTCTGGGGGAAAGGGGTTGTTTAAAGTGACTATCTTTTTCCTTGAGGAGATCTTTCCTCATTCAAACACTGTTCTTGCTCAGGAGAGGGGGCAGGGCCAATGGTGGTGGCAGGATAATGATGATGATGATGATGACGACGACAATTATTTAGCAGCTTTCAACTTGTAGCGAAAACAGCTATTCTTGCATTTGGGAACAAAATAAGCATAGATTTATGGCTATGATTCTATACTGCAGTCTCCATTACGGAATTTCACACATACCTAACTACATAGTAGAGGCATTAAGGAACCCTCTTAGTGTATTAGTGAATTGTGAAGATTATGGCACCGGCAAGAGTGCCCCAACAATGCCAGTATCCCTAACCAGTATTTCATTGTGCTTTGGTCCTATTGTTCATCAGTCTTGATGCACATTGGTCACTTTAAAGCCTCCCCTACCTAGTAATGTCATGGCAGTCCCTTGCTGAATACGGAAGTTGGAAAACTGCTCAATTGTCATCGCTGCAGACATAAGTCCACTTGCAAAAATGTTACGTCCTTTACTGAATTCTGTCCTGCATCCCTTGGATACAGAGTCCCTGAGCCGTGTGGGTGGTAGCGCCACGAAAAAAGAGAGAGAGATTCTACAGAGAAGGGGGGATTTGAACACAGCCCTTCCAAGTCTGAGACTAACACATACCGGCTCTGAATGAGTTATCGCAGCCCTCACAGAGCACCATTTTCTTTCAATTTTTCCACCTGAAGTGGCCTTCTCCTCTGACTCAAAGTGGCCAAGGCAGCCAGACCTCTAATTCCCAACTCTCACTTATCTTCATTTCCTTCCCTTACAGCCCCACAGCCACCACCACCACCTCTCTCTCGTTTTGATTAAATCCTTCTGGTGTTTCTCACGATCCTTCCTAGTTTTATTTTTCTTTCTTTATTTTTTTTCTCCCTCTTTAAAGGGAAAATAAAAAATCTTTTTCAAAGGAAACAGTTCCCTGCACTGGAGGAGTTTTCATCACCTCTTCTGTCCTCGCCAGCTCTCCGAGCTGTTCATAAATAGATTAATAAACCCCAGCACTAGGTCTGGCCCTTGGGGGCCTGACTCTCTTAACCCCCTTCCATGCTGAGGTGCCCCCATGCACTGACGCTCTTTGTTCCCTCACACGTGAACCATTCTTGATCCACGACGGGATGTTGCCCCTTACTCCCATCCACATTTGTTTTCTTTCACGGTCCCTTGCGAAGAACCTTGTCCAAACATCTTTGGAAAAAAAGCAAGTAAATTGTGCTCAGGAGTGTGCTTGAATTTCTTATTTCCATTAACTCTTTTATGGGCCTTTCATCAAATGCAAAAGATTCTTTAGTTGGCATCCAGGGTCAGTGTAATGCATGTGGGTCTTTATACTGAGTTATATTTTGGAGTGACCCACTCTCTCTGAATCCAAACAAGTTAAACAGACTCATATTGATGTCTTGCACATGAGCAATTTTTCCCCACGAAACCAGTGGGACATTTTGGTCTGTTGCAAAACATCCACATACAGTTGAAACTTGCAGAAGCTGTACTGTTCATATGGGGCTCTTGTACATGTAATTGTGGTTTGGATCTTGCATTAGATTGTGCATTCAGCTTGTGTTTTCAGTTGTTCATCTGCTCATGCATTCTGTTTTGTAACATTGCCACTCAACACAAGGGTTCTGCAGTGTAATCATAACACAATTCTGCACGTGGAGATTTCCACTATCTAACCCACATGTCACATTTTGGCTGTTTGGTTTTGCATCAGCCACCAATTACACATATGCAAAAATTAATTGCACAGACCTCTCTCAAATCATTGATTAAGGAAAGTGGCTTTTGGAACTACAGTTGGTCCTCCATATCCATGAATTTAAGCATCTATGGATTCAACCATACACTGCTTCAAAATATCTTTTGAAAATGAATTCCAAAAAGCAAACCTTGATCTTAGAAATCATAGAATCATAGAAATTTTAGAGTTGGAAGAGACCACAAGGGCCATCCAGTCCAAACCCCTGCCGTGCAGGAACTCCCAATCAAAGCATCCCCGACAGATGGCCATCCAGCCTCTGCTTAAAAACCTCCAAGGATGGAGACTCCACCACCCTCCGAGGGAGCGTGTTCCTCTGTCGAACAGCTCTTACTGTCAGGAAGTTCCTCCTAATGTTGAGGTGGAATTTCTTTTCCTGCAGTTTGCATCAATTGTTCCGAGTCCTGTTCTCTGGAGCAGCAGAAAACAAGCTTGCTCCCTCCTCAATGTGACATCCCTTCAAGAATTTAAACAGGGCGATCATATCACCTCTTAACCTTCTCTTCTCCAGGCTAAGCATCCCCAGCTCTCTAAGTCATTCCTCATAGGGCATGGTTTCCAGACCCTTCACCATTTTAGTTGACCTCCTTTGGACACATGGCTCCAGTTTCTCCACATCCTTTTTGAATTGTGGGGCCCAGAACTGGACACAGTATTCCAGGTGGGGCCTGACCAATGCAGAGTAGAGTGGCAGTATTACTTCCCTTGATCTAGACACTATACTTCTATTGATGCAACCTAAAATTGCATTGGCCTTTTTAGCTGCTGCATCACACTGTTGACTCATGTTCAACTTGTGGTCTACTTGGACTCCTAGATCCCTTTCACATGTTGTCTCATTCAGCCAGGTGTCCCCCATCCTATATCTGGGCATTTCATTTTTCCGCCCTACGTGTAGGACCTTACATTTCTCTGTGTTAAATTTCATTTTGTTAGCTTTGGCCCAGCTTTCTAGTCTATTCAGGTCATTTTGAATTTTGATCCTGTCCTTTGAGGTATTAGCTACTCCTCCCAATTTGGTGTCATCTGCAAATTTGATAACTAGGCTCTCAATACTGTCATCCAAGTCATTAATAAAGATATTGAATAGCACTGGGCCCAGGACAGAGCCCTGTGGCACCCCACTGGTCACTTTTTCCAGGATGAAAAGGAACCATTGTTGAGCACCCTTTGGGTTCGGTCAGTCAACCAGTTACAAATCCATGTAACAGTTGCCTTGTCTAGTCCACATTTTACAAGCTTGTTTGCAAGGATGTCATGGGGAACCTTGTCAAAGGCCTTACTGAAGTCAAGATATACTATATCCACAGCATTCCCTTCATCTACCAAACTGGTAATTTTATCAAAAAAAAGAGATCAGATTTGTCTGGCATGACTTGTTTCTCTGAAACCCATGTTGGCTTTTTGTGATTATGGAATTATCTTCCAGATATTCACAGACTCTCTGCTTAATGATCTGCTCCAGAATCTTTCCTGGTATTGATGTCAGACTAACCAGACGATAATGGTTGGGATCCTCTTTTTTCCCTTTTTGAAGATGGGGACAACGTTTGCCCTCCTCCAGTCTGCTGGGACTTCTCCTGTTCTCCAGGAGTTCTCAAAGATTATTGCCAATGGCTCTGATATTACCTTTGCCAGTTCTTTTAATACCCTTGGATGTAGTTCATCTGGTCCTGGAGACTTATATTCATTTAGGTTAACCAAGTATTCCTGTACTATCTCTTTACTTATTCTGTGCTGAAATTCCCCTATTCTGTCTTCTTCCCCATTATCCTTAGGTTGAGCACCTTTTGCATTTTCTGAGAAGACTGAAGCAAAGAAGGTGTTGAGTAATTCTGCCTTTTCTCTGTCTCCTGTTAGCGTTTTGCCATCTTCTGCACGCAGTGGCCCTACCGTTTCCTTCTTCTTCCTTTTGCTGCGGACATATCCAAAAAAGCCCTTTTTATTGTTCTTAACCTCTCTAGCAAGCCTGAGTTCATTCTGCGCTTTAGCTTTTCTGACTTTACCCCTACATGTGCTGGCTATTTGTTTGAATTCCTCTTTTGTGATTTCCCCATTTTTCCATTTCTTATACATGTTCCGTTTAAAACTTAGCTTAGTTGAAAGTTCCTTAGTTATCTAGCCTGGTTTCTTAAGATATCTTCCACTTTTCTTCCTCATTGAAACTGTTTGAAATTGTGCCTTCAATATCTCCCTTTTGAGAAACTCCCATCCGTCTTGAACTCCCTTCTCTTTTAGTTTTCCTGACCATGGGATCACCCCCAGTATTTCTTTAAGTCTATTGAAGTCGTGTCAGCCCTAGATTATTTCTGCATTATCGATACAGGCTAAGCATTCTCAGCTCCCTAAGGCGTTCCTCATAGGGCATGGTTTCCAGACCCTTCACCATTTTAGTCGCCCTCCTTTGGACACGCTCCAGTTTCTCCACAGCCTGGAGAGGAGAAGGTTAAGAGGTGATATGATAGCCCTATTTAAATACTTGAAGGGATGTCACATTGAGGATGGAGCAAACTTGTTTTCTGCTGCTCCAGAGACTAGGACCCGGAACAATGGATGCAAGCTGCAGGAAAAGAGATTCCACCTCAACATTAGGAGGAACTTCCTGACAGTAAGGGCTGTTCGACAGTGGAACACACTCCTTCCTCGGAGGGTGGTGGAGTCTCCTTCCTTGGAGGTTTTTAAGCAGAGGCTGGATGGCCATCTGTCGGGGATGCTTTGATTGGGAGTTCCTGCATGGCAGGGGGTTGGACTGGATGGCCCTTGTGGTCTCTTCCAACTCTATGATTCTATGATTCTATGACTTTAACTGCCATGGCAAACCAAATTATATCAGCTGTGTGGATGCAGCCCTAGTTAGTTCACCTTGCTAACTTAAACTGAGACTAGGAGTCTCACTTCCAATCTACAGAAGAGACTGCAGATGGCTCCTTTGCACGATTGGCTTTCACTGACGTTTGCACTCCTTTCTGGCTAATTCTTTTTTCATTTCTCCCATGCCTCTTTGTCTGCATCCTGCCATTTCCCCTGATCACTTGCTCAAAGTTAAACATGCCCTGGGCACAAGCAGCAGTCTGTCAGGGAATGGATTCTGCTTATATGTTAATGTAACATGCACACAATCGATAACTCGGTGGAAAGGAGTCACCGAGTCACTCCTTCTTCCTGATGGCAGCTCTTAATCTTTTTAACATTACAATCAAAGATCTGATGAGACATCAGGGAGGTGAAGATGCATGTACCTCTTTTTTCCTAATTGAAATCATTAAACCTAAAGACAGGGTTTTTAACAAAACAACACAAGTTAGTGAAATTCAGGAAAACTTTTCTCTAAGGCATCCTCATCGGGACACTGAAAAATCTTGACTGGAATCCTGTTGGTTTCTTACACGAGTAAATTCCCTTTTGGAAGTGGTTGGACATTTCTCTCTGATGCACAATGTTTACATTCAGTTTAAGGTTGTTGTTTTTTTAATAATGTTACATCCCAATCCCTCCTTAGATTAGACCAGCACAAAATTAAAAACAGCAACAACGAAAGAATAAAACAATACAGTGTATCCAAATCAGGATTTATTGGCAGCCTCGAGTTGATATGTGATGTGGCTGGGGGAGGCTGGATAGGTGTCTTAGAGACCAGGGAAGATTAGCCACTATCCGGAAAGGCCTGCCGGAAGAGATGCGTCTTGGCAGCTTTTTAAAAACCGTCCAGGGCCGTAATAAGATGCATCTCATCCGGCAGGTCATTCCACAGCCTGGGAGCGATGGCGGAGAAGGCCCTCTGAAAGGTCTGTGACAGTCTGGTCTTCATGGGCTGTAGCAGGTTCTTTCCAGAGGACCGGAGCATGCGAGGGGGCTCATATGGGGAGAGGCAGTCCCTGAGACTAATGGTTTGAAGTTACAGGAGGGTAGATTTTAATTGAACTTGAGAAGTCTTGACAGTAAGGGTGGTTCTGCAATGGAGGCAATTGCCTTGAAAGATGGTGTGGTCTCCTACTCTGGACATCTTCCAAAAGAGTCTGGACATTCCCACCTTCTCTGGGAATGCTTTAGCTGGAGATTCTAAATTGACCAGGGGTTGGAATAGATAGCCCATGAGGCCCCTTCCAGCTCTACAATTCTATTACAGTCGTCCGCCGGGTTACGAAGGTAATCCGTTCCGGATTACCTTTCGTAACCCGGAAATGGTCGTATCCCGGGGGACCGCTTTAGCGGACGGACCGCACGGCCGATTTAAAGGGGCCGCGCGGTTTTTCCATTTCGTTCCCCGGGGGATCCTTCGGATCCCGGGGGAATTTTAGCGGTCCCGCCAGTTTCGAACCCCGGGGATTTCGTTCCCCGGGGGATTCGTAAACCAGGGGACCACTGTATTAGGCAAAACTTGTTATTTTTCCCATCCTCAGTGAAACATCAAACAAGAAAATTATCACAAGAGTCTTTGCATTTCAAGGTCTTTTGTAGCAGAAATAAAGAAAACCTAAAAAGCCACACCTGTTTGCAAAAATAAAAAAGTCCCTTGTGGGTTTGGTGTTTTTTTTGCGGGGGGGGGGTGGTGGTGGTGGTGGTGGAATTGTTTAGGACATAAAACAACATGAAAGGAAACCTATTGGTCACTCAACTACAGTAAACAGCTAATTTCATTACTTGAATGGTGAGTCAAAACATAAGTAAGTTCCAGTGATTCAATGGCTGTAATTTAGATGGGACTAACAATAGAAATTGAGTATTTATGTTGAAAAAAAAAGGCATGAGAGTTGTCAAGCATTTTCTTGCTCACTTTTTTGAAAAATGAGCAAAACCTCTTATAACCTCTCCTAACAATGAGAAAACCTTCAAAATTATTTTTTCTGGAACTCGCAAAGATTTGCATCTCTAGTGGAGATGTATGCTAACCCAGATTTCCTCCAATAAGATCAAAGAAGCATACATGCTTTTTTCCTCTTCACAACAATCTTGTGAAGTAGGCAGGGAGAAAAAAAATGATTGGCTTCAGGTCACCCAGTGAGTTTCTTGTTTGGTGGGGATGATGGGATCTCCACAAAGTCTGCGTGAAGTGCTCTAACTGCAACATCATGCTGGCTCTCCAAGCCTGAACCAGTCCTTAAGATCTGGGGCCCTTCCACACTATACAGTTATAGTGCTATAACTCCACTGTAATTGCCAAGACTGCATTCTATGAGCTCCTGAGGTTTGCAGTTATGGAGAAGCATTAAATTAAAATTCTCAGTCTGGGAACTCTAACAAATCCCAGGATTCCATAGAACGGCAGTTAAAGTGGAATTATAGTGCTATAATTCCTGGTGGCGCAGTGGTTAAATGCCTGTACTGCAGCCACTCACTCAAAACCAGAAGGTGGCGAGTTCAAGACCAGCAAAGGGCTGAAGCTCGACTCAGGCTTGCATCCTTCCGAGGTCGCTAAAATGAGTACCCAGATTGTTGGGGGGCAAATAGCTTACAATTGTAAACCGCTTAGACACTCCTTAAGGGTATGAAGCGGTATATAAATGAAGCTGTTTGGTTGTTTTTTTTTTTTTTGTTTGTTTATGATGGTGTAAGTGTGAAAGGGCCTCTGATCTCAAGCTTGCCTCCCTTCCAGTCAGAGGGCAGCTCCTAGAGAGAAGGCGGCCTTCCAAACAGCAGTCTCTGCAATGCAATTCCTAAACAAGACTGGAAGTTGCCTTCTTTGCACTCCTATCTGTGGCAGGTGAAGAATTTTTTTTAATTCTCCAAGGCATGTGACTGAGTTTTATTCCTGCTGATCTGTTTATGTGACTGACTGCTGTTTTATTGATCACTTCATTGCTTGCTCCTCCTGCTGCTTCATTCTTCCATTGTTCTTATTTTCTTTTTGTTTTAAGGTGCTCTGGGAGATTTAAAAACGCAGCATAGCAAAATGTGGAATAAGCATCCTTGTATAAAGAGCTGGAGTTAGTTGGAATTTTGTCATTCATAAAGTTGCTGTCTGTCAATATCCTGATCTGTAAAAATAACGCAGTTTGACACCACAATAAGTAACTTCCATGGCTCAATGTTATGGAATCCTGGCATTTGTAGTTCGTGGCCCCAGAGCTCTCTGACACAGAAAGCTAAATAACTCACCAAACAACAAATCCCCTAATTCCATAGCACTGAGACACGGCAGTTAAAGCAGTGTCAAATTGCATTCTTTCTACAGTGCAGATGCTACCAAAGTCAACTGGATGGCAATTAACAATGACCATATGAGATCCATCTTCAAATGTCTGAGGGGATGTCCTTGGAAGATGGTGTAAAGATTGTGTCAGTTTGTTTTGTGTTGCTCATGATGATGGGATAATGCTAAGTTTAATTCCTTTCTCTCCTTGACTCTCTGTGTTGGGTAGGCTGTGTTGAGTTTAGCTTCTGCCTCGCACGTTAATTACTTTGCTTGAGAGTTCCTCACATTGTTCCCATCAGAACATCCTAACAGTAAGAGTTGTGAGAGAGTGGAATAAACTACCTTAGAAGGTGGTAGACTCTCCTTTCATGAAGACATTCTGTCTTCCCTTCACCACTCTTTGTCTCAAGCTCCTTTCCATAAAAACATCAACGATAAAGCATAAAATATTTTTAAAATGGATATGAAGAAGTTGATGCCACAGATCAAAGCAAATGAGCAATGGCCACAAAAGGACAGGAGACAAAACTTTACAGCTGTTTTAATAATATTGGAGAAAGACAGAGTGTTGTAATGATCTGGATGTTGGACTACTGGTCTGGAGACCAGAGTTTGATTCCTTCCTTGGGCATGGAAACCCACTGGCTGATCTTGGGCAAGTCACACCCTCTCAGCCCCAGGAAAACCAGAGATAGAGTCATCTTTGGCTCACAATACATTGGGAAGGACTTGAAGGCACACAGCAAGAATATTATGAGACCAAAATGAATATTCTTCCATTTCCCTGAAAGCCATGGCCTGGATGAAGGAGAAAGTCTATCCAAATTGCTCCCATTAGCTCACCGGCATGCATTTTGAATTTTCTTCCTTTATCGGCACCTCAAACAGGTGAATGTTAGGCTCCCAAGCATAGATTACTTCCATGATTTATGACCTCCAAGTCTGATGAAGATGCCACACTAAATATTTCCAGACATTTCTTGCAAGTCAAGTCCTGGTTCTTTAAATCTAAGGACCAGGTTGATTGGTTGCAAAAGTGATGGATCGACAATCCAAAAGAAAAGGCTTCCAAGCCAGTATCCAGCTGACAGGTTTGAACCAGATTTCTGGAAAATCACAGATGGAGGCAACAGGAGCGGGTGGGGGCTGGAGAAAGGCTTTGAAATCTTGAGTTGTACCCTTGTGCCAAGATGACAAAAACACAAAAGCATCACAAGCTGAGATGTGAATTTGAAGGCTGTGCATGTGCAGATTCTCACATGGGGCAACTCACGAAGCTGTCAAATGTTGGCAAAGGGGTATGTGTGTCAGAGCCAGCTATTCACATCTGAAACACACAAAGAAGCAACACTCAAACACCATCCAGCACTTGTTCCCTCCTGCCAACTCAAAAAAAAATGTATTTGCTCAAAGAAAGTAGCTACACCAGCACTGAACTTGCTCAACACATTAGACAGGATCTCTTTCATTCTGGGTTTAAAAACAAATTAATCCCTAAAATCTCTTATCCCCTGATTATGCAAGCATGGTAGTTTGGTGCTATCTATAACCCCACACTATAGAGTGCTGGGATCTGCAGTTTGGTGAGGTCTTTATAATTCTCTGAGAGAGAGAGAGAGAGCACTAGGAATCTGTTTCATATATACTCGTCCCTCCACATTTGCGGCTTTGAGTTCTGTGGATTTGATTATTCATGGATTTTATTAATATGTTTTATCTAGGAATATCTAGGTCTTCCAGTGCAACTCTATGGTCAACCTTAACCAAAGGTCACACTGAAGGACCTAGATTCCTAGAGAGAACTCAGAACACTCAACTAGGCATTTGTAGCTCCTCCAGTGCAGTTCTGTGGTCAACATCTGGCAGATGTTGACCACAGAGTTGCACTGGAGGACCTAGAGATTCCTAGAGAGGTGTTCTCTCAGGTTAAAAAAAAGTGTTTTTGTTCTTTGCAGTTTTTCCACATTCATGGGGGGTCCTGTGCCCCTAACCCCACTTGTGGAGGGACAAGTTTGTGTGTGTGTGTGTGTGCATTAAGACAATCAATTGGTTTCAGTGTTGAACTACAACTCTGGAGCCCAGAGTTCAATTCCCCGTTTGGCCATGAAACCCACTGGGAGACCTTGGGCAAGTCACAAGTCACATGCTCTCACCCTCAGAGGAAGGCAATGGCAAACCTCCTCTGAACAAATCTTGTCGATCAATAAAAACAACAATAAAAATTCAAACTCACATATACTTTAGTGTTCTGTCTCATATCTTTACACTTTAGGATCTTGTCTCATTCTTTCATAGCTGGCCTTCCCAATCCTAGCCTTCTTCGGATTACTTGACTGCAGTCTCCATTTGATCCATATTTGATCCAAGCTATGGGAACTCTTTGACTATTTTGATTTTCTCATTGTCTAGGATGAATTGTTGTAGCTCTTCATTTTCTTAAAGTTTAGCATTAAACATTAGATGATACAGGGTCATCGTTAAGTATCAGAAGGGATGGTGTATAGAAGATGTCACATAGAAGATGGAGCCACCTTGTTTTCCGCTGTTCTAGAAAGGTTGTGTGCCTTCAAGTCATTTCCGACTTATGGCAACCCTATTATGGCAAACCTATCCTTGGGATTTCTTTGTAAGATTTGTTTGGAGGAGGTTTTGCCCATGGTCACCTAGGAGGTTTCATGGCCAAGCAGGAAATCAAACCCTGAGTTGTAGTTCAACACTCAAACCGCTATGCCATGCTGGCTCTAGAGACTAGGGACGCTATCGCATGGGGTTAAAACCCTGGCTTACCTTTCCTGAACTCAGTTCTAATTCGGGATGCAGCCAGGTGTTCTTGCAAAGAAATCGCTGCCCTGGTCCATCCCAGATGCAGCCCTGGTCCTGTAAGGAAGCTTCAGAAGTCTAGAAATGGCTGCTGAAGCAGCTTCCAGGACCCAGGCTGCATCTGGGATGGACCTGGGTGGTGATTTGGCAGCAATTTCTTTGAGATAACACCCGGCTGCCTCCCAAATTAGGGTTGAATTCAGGACAGGTAAGCCAGGGTTTTAACCCCATGCAATAGGGTCCTTAAACACTAAATCAATGGATTCAAATGACAAGAAAAGAGAGTCCACCTAAACATTAAGAAGAACCAAAGACTTTCATAGCTGGCATCCATAGATTTTTGTGGGTTTTTTTGGGCTATATGGCCATGTTCTAGAAGAGTTTCTTCCTGATATTTTGCCAGCATCTGTGGCTGGTATCTTCAGAGAGTTCTCTGAAAATGCAAGCCACAGATGCTGGAGAAACATCAGGAAGAAACTCTTTTAGAACATGGCCACATAGCCCAAAAACCCCACAAAAATCTATTAGGAAGAAGAGCTGCTAGACTGTGGAATAGATTGCTCATGGACTCTCCACCTTTGAAATAGAGATCAGATGGCTATCCGTTAGAATTATAAAATTGGAAAAGACCTCAAGGGCCATGCAGTCCAACCCCCTGCCATGCAGGAATACACCATCCAAGCACCCCTGTCAGATGACCACTGTTTGAAAAACTCTGAAGAAGGAGACTCCACCACACTGTGAGGGAGTGTATTGAGGAGTGCTTTAGTTGTGTATCTCAGTATGGTGTGGAGTTGAACTAGATGGCCTTTGCAACTCCTTCCAACTCTATTAATCTATGAAATCAGGGGAATCTTGGAGTAGTGCGAAGATAACCTTGGGGCATATGTGACCCTCAAACTACATTTTGCCTAACCTTGCTTTTAAACAGTTAAACACAGACCTGTAAGCAACCTCTGTAGGTCTTCTCAGCCCTCCAGAGGAACTTTCCAAACACACACAAAGAGGATAAGAGAGCAAGCAGCAAACTCTTGCCCTTCCCAGAAGGCTCAAGCAAAAACATACTGCTGCAGCCTCTTCTAGTGTGTCTGTTCTTCCTCATTAAATACTTTTGTCCTCTGGACTAAGCTGGGATGTTGCTTGACCACCCATGTTGTGGTTTTCATCTGTGCAAGGGGAGCAGGTATGTAGATGCCACAAAGTACTAAGCCTTGACAATGCAGAGCTTGGAGGACAATTTCCACCTTGGAGGAAGGGAACAAAAGGCCCAGAAGACTAAATCATCTCCTATTCGAAGCCTCTTGATTTGATTTGATTGTCTCTTCCCGGCAATTTGCATGTTGCTCAAGCAAAACCTTTTAGTCTAAATTACCCTGACAGCCTCACACGAGACTTTCTGGGAACAAAAGAGGGAAAACAATTATGCATTTACCATGTTCACAAAACACAAGCTGAAGAAAGGAAGCTCCTTTGTTCCCAGTGTCAGGGCTGGATCCCCCCATGTAGCAAAACCGTTTCTTTGCTGCTAAGGAAAAGAGGTTCCTGCCCACCACTTCCTTTTCCAAAAATTAACTTTGATTGCCAAGCAGCTGCTCCATCTCTTCCCATCCATTATGGTAACTTTGCATGTTCTTCTTCTGCTTACCCCAGAGGATCAAAATTCAAAATGACCTTAATAGATTAGAAAGCTGGACCAAAGCTAACAAAATGAAGTTCAACACAGAGAAATGTAAGGTACTGCACTTAGGGTGGAAAAAATGAAATGCATAGATATAGAAGGGCACCTGGATGAATGAAAGTATGTGTGAAAGGGATCTAGGAGTCTTAGTAGACCACAAGTTGAACATGAGTCAACAGCTGGCAGCTAAAAAGCCAATGCAATTTTAGGCTGCATCAATAGAAGTATAGTGTCTAGATCAAGGGAAGTAATAGTGCCACTCTACTCTGCTTTGCTCGGGCCTCACCTGGAATACTGTGTCCACTTCTGGGTTCCATAAGTCAGAAAGGATATTAACAAAATGGAGCATGCCCAAAGAAGGGCCACCAAAATTATGAAGGGCCTGGAAACCATGCTTTATGAGGAAAGACTTAGGGAGCTGGGGATGTTTAGACTGGAGAAGAAACAGTTAAGAGGTGATATGGTAGCCTGTTTAACTATTTTAAGGGGTGTCACATTGAAGGTCCTTTATAATCAGACTGTATGAATAGTCATTGAAATGCAAAATTTGTTATATTGTGATGAGGTGACAAGTTCAGTTTTAAGGATGGTCCTTGAGGGACAAATGCAGGAGGCACCATCCATATGCGGTAGGTCTGGGGAGGGTGCAAATGCTGCGCCCTCCCCAGCCCTACTCACAGGCCCTTTTGGGCTGTCTGTATCAGGCCATAATAAATTAAGAGCATCCTCATGAGGCTGGGGTATTAGCCAGTGTTGTAATGTGTGTAGTATGCCAGAAAGCCATACTCTTTGTTCAATCCTCTGTTAATAATAATAATTATTATTATTATTATTATTATTATTTCTAACCCACCCCTCTGAGCGAGCAATTGGGGCGGGGTACAACAATTAAAAACATATAGCATTAAAAAATTACAATCTATACAATCCATACCCTCCTCCCACCCCTTAAAACAGGATTAAACTAAGTCATAATTAAAACAGTATCAAATCTAAAAAACACTCAATCTCAAGGTCCAATATGGCAGCCACATGTCAATGGGAGATAGGAGGAGCTAGACATCATTCAGGCAGTGGGAGGCCTGCTAGAAGAGATGCGTCTTGGCAGCTTTTTTAAAGCCGTCCAGGGTCGTAATAAGACGCATCTCATCCAGCAGGTTGTTCCACAGCCTGGGAGCGATGGCAGAGAAGGCCCTCTGAGAGGTCTGCGACAGTCTGGTCTTCATGGGCTGTAGCAGGTTCCTCCCAGAGGACCGAAGTGTACGAGGGCTTGACTATGTGACCTCCTCGCTTGGGGCTTACAGTATGTCAAAAAACAATCCATGTAACATAATAAACATCAAAAACTACAGTTTATCACCGTTAATAAAAAGCAATTATAAAAGATGAAAGTTCTAAGGAAGTAAAAATAGGTTCCATGACTGCCTGCCAGGCCAATGCCTCAGGAGCCAACCCAGGTGCATCCTCTCCTCCTCTGCGAGGGCTTGGAGGGAAGGCACAATATTCATGAGGGGGTGGGTGAGGAGGTGGTCTGTGTATCTTCCACACTGGCCCATCAGTACCAACTGGTGCTCTGCAGGCTGTGGCTTGCTCCCCCTCCAGAAAAACACTGTTCAGGTGTCCTCCGGCATCTCCTCTTGAGGGGGGATGTTTGGCAAGGAAGAGAGGAAGGTTTTAAAGCCTCAGAGTCCTCCAAGCCCCACCTCCTCCAAGCCCCTAACGGCGCTCTTTAGTGCGCATCTAGAGCAGGCCATTGAATACAGTTGGTACACATCAGCCAAAAATGCCCACTTGCTTATGTAAAGGGATCTATGCATGAAGAAAAGACCAAGAGGATGACAGCCAATAGAGTCTGGGTGCATGTGCACTGTAGAAATAATGAAGTTTGGCACTACTTTAAATGCTGTAGCTGGGATTTTTAGTTTTACAAGGTCTCTAACCTTTTCTGCCAGAGCATTAGTGTCTCACACATCTACAAATCCCAGGATTCTGTAAGATGAAGCCATAGCAGTTAAAGTGCTGTCAAACAGCATTGTCTACAGTGTAGATGCACCGCCTTGTGAGGGAAAGAACATGTTGTCAGAGGCCAAAAACTATTTCAATCCTAACTTGAGTTTCTGGACAGGCTATCAGTATGTCTAAAAAAACAGTCAAATGCAAGGAGTAGTGCCTTTTTTTTCAGTGCCAACTACCAGACATTATATTGTCTGTGAAAAACACACTGATGTGGTTTTGCTCTGAACCTGCCAAGGGGGTTAAGTTGGAGGTTAATAGAATAATGAGTGATTTGGCGAATGTTAATCAAGAGCAGCTGTTCTTTTTCTTTTCGTTGTTTCGTTCAAGAAAAAATGCAGCCATGGGAAGGGCAGAGGTCAGGCATTAAAAGACAAAAGACCAGGTCTAAAATGGGGCATAGGGTTTTGGCTGGAATCCTTTTGGATGATGCCACACTGCCCAGATATCTACCCCTCTCACATCATCTCTTCAGCATTTTAAAGGGGCACAGCTGAACACCATAGCCCATTTCTGCCCAAAGGCAGATGTTTGGGGAACACTGGTGTCTCCCTTGCTTATGGTATCACTTTGTGTGGTCCGCATCCCCAGCACCCCCCTAATGACACCACTGGACTACATACAATGCTCACACCCAGGGATAGCAGTGAAAGCAAAGTGCCACAGGCAGAATGGTTGTAGATGTGGTTGTGTGCCAAGTTTCGTGGAGTTCACAGAATTACGGCACAGAGTCCTTTTCTGTATCACAGCATGTCTGGCCCCGTGCATTGAATTAAAGAATCAAGGAATCATAGAGGTTGCATCTGTACTGTTGGAATAATCCAGTTTGGCATCACTTTAAATGCCACGACTTAGTGCTACAGAATGCTGGGACTTGTGGCTTGTTGTGGCACCAGAGCTCTTTGACAGAGATGTCTAAATGTCTCACAAAAATACAATTCCCAGGGTTCCAGTGTATTGAACCATGGCAGTTAAAGCGGTGTCAAATTGGATTATTTCTGCAGTGTGGATGTAGCCTCAGTGGAATTACATGGTTACTTTGCTAGGCTTCCACATTATCCATAATTTAACTTCTCCTGAGTCCCTTCCACGAAACAATTATTGCACTATGATTCTGCTCTAACTGGCTGTAGGGTGCTCAAGATAAATAGATAGCTGACATTGCCAACAAAACCTGTGGAATCCTGGGATTTGTGGTTTAGAGAGGGGCGTTCTATGGATACCATGGATGACCAAAATGATAAATTGATATGTCCTAGAGCAAATCAAGCTTGAATTCTTCCCAGAAGCCAAGATGAAAGCTGGACAGTGAAGAAAGCTGATAAGAAGAGAACCAACACATTTGAGCTGTGGTGCTGGAGAAGAGTTCTGCAGATACTGTGGACTTCTAAAAAGTCAAATAAATGGGTCTGAGGGCAAATTAAGCTTGAAATTTTTGCTAGAAGTCAAGATGACGAAACTGAGACTGTTGTACTATGGCCATATCGTGAAAAGAGAGGACTCAGTGGAAAAGACAATAATGCTTGGGAAACTAGAAGGCAGTATGAAGAAAGGAAGGCCACATTGCAGATTCCATCAAAGAAGCCACAAAGGCTGCCCTGAGTCTGCAGGACCTGTGCACAGCTGTTGAGGACAGGATAACTTGGAGGTCTCCCATTCATAGGGTTTCCATATGTTGAAATGGATTTGGCAGCAGTTAACAACAAATTTAGAATTCTCAGCCAGAGAGTAGTTACTATGGTAATTGAAGTGGGCTATAACCCTATAATAGTGTACTGTGAATGGTCCCCTGGGGAGGTTACAGAGAACGTTCCAGATTCTTCCAATAGATATCCCAAGTCATGGAGGGACAGAATTGACCATTTTGGTGGTCATTTATGGGTTGTGGGGAGGCAATGCTGTGCTGTCTTAGCAAACCAACCTGTCCTGTTGAATTGAAGACAAGAAAGGAATAGCATGTGTAAACAGGTACTGGATGTCTCCTTACACAACGGTGTACAAAGTACAACCACCAGTATAGCTGCCAATGCCCTAAAAAGATTCTGTCCTTCATTTTTCAGATGGGTGTGAACTGGGCAGCTCTTCATAGAGAAGGTGCCTTCAGGGAGAAGTTGCTCTTTCTTGTTGTAATTTGTTGTGTGCCTTCAAGTTGTTTCTGGCTTATAGAGATCCTAAGGTGGACCTATGATGGGGTTTTCTTGGAGAATTTCTTCAGAGAGGTTTGCCATGGCCATGACCATCCTCTGAGGCTGAAAGCGTATGACTTGCCCAAGGTCATCTATGGCCGAGCCAGGATCTGAACCCTGGTCTCCAAAGTCATAGTCCAGTGTTCAGACTACTACACCACACTGGCGTTTCCTACGATCCTTCAAATAGAGGATTGTCCACCATAAAGGAGGATACCTGGCTACCCTACCCGCTGTTAGGAATGGAGGAAAAGAGAGAAAACCCTTGTGACCTGGGTGAGGACCCTCCAAGGCACTTACTAATGCCTCTTTTTAGAAAGAAAAGAAAATGTTGAAGACCTGGAGGAGGTGTCTTTGAAGTTTCCACCAGAAAATATTATAAAATAAAATAAAATAAAATAAAATGAGAGCAGCTTGGCTTTTCAACCAGGCCAGTTGACACATTAAAGAAAATCTCCAGGTGGATGCGAGGATTTCCATTTTTGGTTCTTACACTGGGTTAAGTGGCAGCTGCAAAGGAAATGGATCCCAAACGACTTTGAATGTGGAAGCTTCCTAAATGGAGCAGGAACATCAGAGGACATTGTGGTATGTGCAGAAGGATAAGTATAGCAGAAGAATGTGCCTTGTGACATACCAGATAGTCAGCAATGGTGGTCAGTCCTTTCTGGGTTTTATTCTCTTCAATGGAGCTATCCAAAGTGCTAAATTCTGCCCTAAAAATAGGATTCAGCATGTTGAGAAATGCCTCGAAAACTCAGTTGAAAGCCTGGCATGGATTCATTGCCTCCCTGAGGTGGGAGCCATAAGCTAAGACCATACATAGTTTAAAAACCATGAATAAAAGATGCTAGGGGCTGCAGATTTTACTTTGGAGCAGATTGGTCAGAAAGTCAACACAGGGAGCACAAAAACAATAGACTAGAGGCAGCCTATATGGTCTGTCAAAGCATTTCCACTTATTAAATTTGCATCTCATATTTTCCTGAGAAATGGGGTTCAATATATCTCACTACAAAGTATGCAAATAAAGATGAACAATTGATTATTCATTTCGTTTATATCCTTCCTTTCTCCCACTAGGCATCCCAAGTTGGCTACATCTATGGAAATTAAAAAATACATGAATTAAAAATAAACACACAGCACCCTTGATGGAAATCTGATTCAACAAATAAGACTCCATAGGAAGACCAAGGCCTGGGAGTGTGTGTATACACAGTTATAGCAATTTGATACCATTTTAATTGCCTGGTTCCATCCTATGGAATCCTGGGAAGGAGCATGAAACTCTCTGCTAAGTTCTTAAGTAGAGCATGACCATAAAAAAGGCATCAAGATGATCTAAGGTTGGGAAAGGAAATCCTGGGAGGAACAGTTAAGGAAGGTGAGCATATTCAACCTACATAACAGAAGATTGAGAGGTGACATGATAGCCGTCTTTGAATATCTGAAGGGATACGATGTAGAAGATGAATGAGTTTGTTTTCTGCTACTTTGGAGACTAGAACTTGCTGGTGTCTGATCATGCACTGCAAGGTATTCAGGGCTTGAATGACTGGTTGCTGCCATTTGCAAAATTCTCTAGGAAATTAAATGCATGGTGACCAGATGTCCTCCTTTTCCAAGACACACCTTACATTTCATCTTTCTGTCCAGAAAGGATTCCAAAATGTTCTCCATTTTGAGCATCACTAAGAAGCACTTTGAGTAGCACCATATCTGCTTATCATAGAATCATAGAATTGAGTTGGAAGAGACCACAAGGGCCATCCAGTCCAACTCCATTCTGCCCTGCAGGAACTCCAAATCAAAGCATCCCCGACAGATGGCCATCCAGCCTCTGCTTAAAGACCTCCAAGGAAGGAGACTCCACTACGCTCCGAGGGAGTGTGTTCCACTGTCGAACAGCCCTTACTGTCAGGAAGTTCCTCCTAATGTTGAGGTGGAATCTCTTTTCCTGCAGTTTGCATCCATTGTTCTGCATCCTAGTCTCTGGAGCAGCAGAAAACAAGCTTGTTCCCTCCTCAATATGACATCGCTTCAAATATTTAAACAGGGCTTTTCTTTTCCTTTGCTGTCCCTAATTTTTGCCTTTCCACTTGACTGTACATCATTATTATTTCCAGTGACTCAAGTCACCCCGTGATGTGTCCAAAGTATGGTAGCTTCAGTTTAATCATGCTGGTTTCATGGGAGAGTTAGGCTGGATTTGCTCCTAGGGCTTGTTCCCACTATGACTTAAAGCAAATTGCTGATCAGTTTATATGACTGTCATTCCCATTTGAAACTGGATCCAATCCTACTTTGATTGATTTTTGTCACGATATAGTGAGGCAAACCCAGACACTAGTTTTCTAGGGGTTCTTTTGGAAAAAAGCAATTCTGGAGCATGCTCAATAAGTGGAAACGATGGATCTGAATCACATCATTCTGGAGGGGAGGGACTAATATCAGAGGGGTGTTTACCATCCCTCCTCAGGTTTTGATAAATCCACCATCTCCCCCCCCCCCCCCGGTGCATGTGGTGTGACCTTTGGGCACATGATTATTTTTTTAAACAATAAATTTGATAGAAGATTTGATTCATTCATTTTGCAACTACTTGCAATCAGTGAGGCAAGTAGTTGCAAAACTAATGAATCAAATCTTCTATCAATTTTATTTTTTTAAAAAAAACGATCAAAGATTTGATGCATTGGTTTTGCAACTGCTTGCCTCACTGATTGCAAGTAGTTGCAAAATTAATGAATTCTATCAATTTATTTTATATATAGTTCCCAAAACCTGGGCTGCCGCTTACATCACTGATGATGTACAGATGATTGACATGTGGAGTTGACAATCATGCCAAAAAAGAAGTGATTACAGGGGGATAATGAAAAGATTCATTTTCATAGTGGGAACAATAGACCTTTTGGAATCAATTTACCAACACGGAGCGAAGGTAAATCCCAAACCGATTTAAACATAAGTGGGAATGAGCCCTTAGACACATTTATTTGTCTTTTTGGTGGTCCATAGCTTCTCTACAGCTCTCCTCCAAAACCATATTTCAAATGAGTTGTCTTCCTATGATCTTTCTTCACTGTCAAGCTTTCACATCCATACATAGAAAACAAAAATACCATTGTGTGAATGATCCTAACATTGGTATTCAGTGGTATATCCAAATAGTAAGCCTCTTGTTCATTCGGAAGCCTCAAGGAAGCAAACAGTAGCCATCTCCCTGAGCTTTAATCCCAATGGCTTGTTGATGATCATGGTTTTCTACACCAGACAAGAGGTAAACCTGTCTTTAGGCTATTTTTTAAAAGGACAAACATTTGTTTTGAAATTAAGAATTTTCTGGCCAATACAAGTGTAGCTATGCATGCTTGCTTTTTTCCTACATTTACAATTACTTTACTACTTGCAGCAGTACAATGGGGAGCTGGTGTTTCATCATGCCATGTACGCCTGAGCAGATGCTTCTGCTCGGAAACTGATTTATGGCTCCTGCTACCCTCTATTCGCAATACAGGTAATAAATTGCACCACAACAGGAAAGAGACATGACATTATCTTTGCCTTTGTGCCTCAGGCTCCTTCAACATTGTTGATGCAAGAGGGGAGGGCATGTTAGGGACACCCTATAGGTCCTATACAGATACATCAGTTGAGAGATACACATTGCCTGGAATTCTACTGGTACAGTATCTGATGCGTGCATAAATTCCCTGATGGAAGTGACTGGAATTTTTGTTTGATTTGTAATATCCCCAGAAGTGGAGTTGCACATACAGTGCTGTTGCACATGGAGATGCATTTGCAGGTGGGCACTAAGTTGTACATCTTGTTGTACATCATTATCTTTCATCAAGAAGAGCTCTCTTTTTGAGGAGCAACCCTGATGGTGCAGTGGTTAAATGTCAGTAGAAAACCCTATGATAGGTTTACCTTAGGACTCCCATAAGTTGGAAATGACTTTAAGGCACACAACAACAACAACAACAACAACAACAACAACAACCTATCAAGGCAAACCTATCAAGGGGTTTTCTTGGAGAGATTTGTTCAGATGACATCTTGTCTTTGCATCCCTGAGGCTGAGAGAGCATGACTTGCCCAAAGCCATCCATTGGGTTTTCATGGCCTAACAGAGAATCAAAACCTGATCTCTCATTGTCTTAGTCCAACACGCAAACCACTGCAGCAGACTGGCTCTCCTATGTGGGATACATTTCCATTATGCAGCCCTGGTCGAGGATCTCAACCACTTTTTGTCTGAAGGGATTTTGCTACATCCAGGGAGTCTCTAAGAATTGTCACTCCCCAAATGGACTTCACCCCTCTGTCAGTGGCTGCAAAAGGGGGCACACAGAAGGGGAATGACACATGATAAATCATGCAAATGAAAAAGAAAAAAATAGCTTTGTTGGCCATTTTTAAAAATATCCAAAATCTATATTTTGCAGTCACATTTTGGAGGGTCAACCAAAAAGATACAAAACTATGTGCAAAGGGAGGGCCTTAACTCAGTGAAAGCAAACATGCCTTTCTGTCTTTGAAATCTGAGACTCACTTTCCGGTACATCCAAGGATCCAGTAGCGGCAAAAGCACCAAGATGGTGGGAAACCACTGCAAGCCACTTGTGCTGGGCAGACAAATTATTACCCCTTGGAGAGAAGTTGGTTGTAGTTAATCCCACTTTCCCCTCAAATTGGGATACAAAGTGCCTTACAAATTAAAAAACAATAGTTTAAAACATAGAAAGTGGGCATATGCACTGCTCAATTTAGCTATTTAATTATCAAGCGGTCATTGCATCAATTTAACTATTAAATAATTTAACTAACTGTGGGATAGACTACCTCATAATACGTTAGACCTCCTGTGATAAACAAGTTGGATAAGCAATTGTCAACCGTGTTTTAGCTGTGGATTCCTACACTTGGAGTGTATTGAACGACATGGCCCTTGGGGTCCCTCCCAACTCTGACGTTTTCTGACAGTCTCTTGCTCTTATCTTATGAATAATCCTGTATTTGTATGAGGATTTCAAAACAAAACAAAACCAGCAACCACAAAAAAAATAAGAATAGTAAAGTAATAGAAGAGAGCCAGTGTGATGTAGTGGTTTGAGCATTGGACTTTCGCTCTGGAAACCAGGGGTTGATTCTGCATTCGGCCACAGAAACCCACTGGGTGAGCATGGCTGAGTCACACACTCTCAGCCCCAGAAAATTTAACCACCGTGGAATCGCTGTTAAATTGGAAAAGACTTGAAAGCACACAGGAACAACCACAGCAGTGTAACAGAGGAATGAATACTCAGCTCCCTATCTATGAACACGTCAATATATAACGTTAATGTACTGCTTATTATTTGTTAAAGCTTGACTTCTCTGCTTCAACATAGAGTGTTCTGCATACCAGCTCTCCGCTATCACACACATGGTGGGCGTTGGGTGGAATTATACACATCCCATTAGATTCTATCGAAAACATAGTTTGTCTGAATTCAGATTGCATATTGATTTCATTATACTGATTTATTTACATATATTCCATTGCTATATTGCATATTCCTGTTACAGTCTCATTTCATTGCTACAACAAATTGTGGTTGTTTTAGGTCATTTTAATTGGAATGTGATAGCTCTTCTGGATTGATCTAAAGAATAACGGGTCTTGCTGTTTAGTTCTTGCCTTTCGCTTGTTGTTTTCACCTCTGCATCCCCTTATTTCATTCTTGAGAGAAGGATTGTTTGCAGCAGTTTCTTGACTCTGCCATAAGGCCCTTTGAAAGCTTTGGGGTTTGTTTGTTTGTTTTATTCCTTTCTTCTTTTCTTTCTTTCTCTGAATAGGGAGTACAGTTTCCTGAGTTTTTCCTATCATTCAAACAGCATTTTTTTTCTCCTCTGAAGTTTTTTTGGGGGGGGAGAAGTCTTGGCTATAGATTGGCAAAGGAATGAGGCATGGCTGCATTTTATTGCACTACCTGTTTAACTTGTACGATGAATATATCATATGTAAACCCGAATTAGACTCGGAGGAAGGAGGTGTGAAAAATAAACAATTTAAGGTATGCAGGTGACACCCTACTACAAGCAGAGATTAGTAAATACCTGGAATGACTAATGATGAAAGTCAAGTTGGGAAGTCCAAAGGCAGATTTATCTCTGAACATGATAAAAACAAAAATAATGACCAAAAAATGATTTATATAAGTTTAATGTAGATGAAGAAGACACTGAGATTGTGAAAATTCCTATACCTTGGCTCAGTCATTAATCCAATTTAGGACATCAATCAAGAAATCAGAAGAAGACTAGGATGTGGATGATCCTATCAAGTCACACTCTCTTAGCCTAAGTAGAAGGCAATGGTAAACCTTCTCTAGAAATCTTGCCAAGATGACCCTATCAGAGGGTCTCCATAAGTTCAAGTTGACTTCATGAAAGCACATAACAATGGAGTCAGCACGATGTGGTGGCTTGGACAATAGAATGAGACTCCTGAGACTCAGGTTTGAATCTGTGGAAACCCACTAAGTGAGCTTGAGCAAATCACACTCTCTCTCAATCTAAGAGGAAGGCAATCTGAATAAACACTGCCAGGAAATAGAGCCAGCATGGTGCAGTTATTTGAGCCTGAAGAAATCTTGTCAAGGAAACCCCATGCAAGGCAGCATGGTGTAGTCTTGGATTCTTGGAGACCAGGGTTTCTATCCCTAGGCAGCCAAAAGCAAACAGATGACCTTAGGGAAGTCATACTCTCAGCCAAAGAGAAAGGCAGTGGCAGACCTCCTCAGAAGAAATCTGGCCAAGAAAACTCTTGGTTAGTACTTGGATGGGAGATGCCAAGGAATACCAGGTGCTCCGGGCTATATTTCAGAGGAAGCAACTGGCAAACTCCATAAGTTGACTGGGGACTTGAATTCTTAGGGTTGCCATAAGTTGACTGGGGACTTGAAGGCACATGCACACACACTGTCACCCGTGAGTCCTAGTCAACTTGAATTTCCATAAGAACAACACAAATGAAGTCACCAAGGAGCACTGGGAATCCCATCTTCACCTAAAAAGTGAATTCAAAAGTGGGTGAGGATAATATATTGCCAGCCATGCAACCATCCAGAATGAGAACCTGGAATCACTTTCTGGTTATTATAGTTACATTATAGTTTAGGACTCTAAAAAGTGGGAACAAAATCCATCACAAAAGCACACATTGTGAAAGTGCATATGGATTGCATGCTATAACCAGAAATTCATGCTGCTTTCAAGAAGTTTTTTAAAAATTCAAGTGCGCAGATAAGTCTAGAAGGGTTTCACTGAAGCCTTCTCCATCCCTATACATCAATGCTTCCCCTCCTTTTGGTTAATGATTGCTTCCAGTTACATCCACCTGGATTCAACTACCCTCTGCGTGATGGAATGGCCTTTTTCTCTGCAAATGTTAATCATTAACAGCACCATCCTTTGCATGTCTCCTCAGGAGCAACTCCCTGTTGAGTTCAATGGGACCTACTGCCAGGTAAAGGTTTCTTTCATCCAAATTGGCAAAATCTTTACAGCATTTTCTCTCTGGTAACTTTCAAAAGGAGGTCATGATTATTCCAAGGCTTCAAATGGAGAGCTGGCAGACCAAGGGCAGATGCCCTTTAGGGACTAGACTGAGTCCTGGTTAACAATTGGGGGTGTTGAAGAAGGTGGTATCTGATACTTTCTTGTGCAAGGGCTTTCTCCAGGGAGCATAGTGGCAGCTAGACTGTGCCAAGGCAACTCACTGATGGGCCAGTGGTCATCTGCATTGCCTGCCTTCTTTCTGTTTGGACCACCATGTACAAGCAAAAAATGGAGAACATCCAATGGAACCCATGAAGGAAGAGGAGATACATGGTCCATGTGGGAACCAAGGATACTGGAAGGCACAGCCTTCATTATATGAAAGGGATTATGAGGCTCTGGATAGGAAGCTGAAGGAGCTGGATGCTCATCTCATTTCTTCCCCCAGTTGAAGGGCATGGTCCAAGTAGGGAGAGGAAAATAGCAGATATGAACTACTGGCACTGCATAGAATCAGCCTGTTTTAAAACTTGCAAAGGAGACCCTACCACACTCCGAGGGAGCATCTTCAACTGTTGAACCATCAAGAAGTTCTTCCTAATGTTGAAATAGAATCTCTTTTCTTGTAGCTAGAATCCATTGCTCTGTGTCCTAGTCTCTGCAGCAGCAAAAAACAAGCTTGCCCCATCCTCAATATGAAATCCCTTCAAATACTTAAACATGGCTATCATGTCACCCCTTAACCTCTTCCCAAGCCTAAACCTGCCCAGTTTTCTAAGCCGCTCCTCAGAGGGCTTGGTGGTTTCCAGACCTCCCACCTTCTCATCTATGAAGGTATACTACAAAGATATATTAGGGGCCTTCCACATTATTAGGCATGGGCTGTTCGACAGTGGAAGATGCTGCCTTGGATTGTGGTGGAGTCTCCTTTTTTAGAGGTTTTTAAACAGAGTCACCAGGAGTATTTTGACTGTGTATTCCTCTGATTGTGTCTTCCTACCTGGGGTTGGAATAGATGGCCCTTGCATTATTTTCCAACTCTATGATTCTATGAAAACCAGGACACATGGGGCCAAGAAACATCCAAATGTGGTCCAGAAGGACAAACAGTTATTCATGAAGGAGAACACACAAGCTTGGAGAGGCTGATTGGGAAAGGCAAGATTCTGTCCTCCCCTCTCCTCTCCTCGCTGCCCTCCTGAGTTAATGGAAAGCAAATTATGTTTGCACTTTGAACTCAGCTTGCAGCTGTGGAATTAAACTGAGGACACAGAGGGAAAGTGGGAGGAGGAGGAGGAAACTGGGGCCTTTTACATGTAGCTGGGAAAGTGAGATGGCAGTGGATTAATGTGGACTTGCCCTCCTGAATCAAGGCAGTTGGAGTGTATGTAGCAGGCCGCACCATCAATACAAAGAGAAGGAGTCTAGAGTACTGAAAAACTATGTCATGGGTCTGACATAGTCACTGGGTCACTATGTCACTGGGTCAGGAGGACTGATGCTTCTGCATGAGGACTGGGCATCTTCTGAGGCACAAAGGGCCATTTTGAGAAACTCTGATCCATTGGTGGCACCTTTACCTTAGCAGCAACCAGAACAGTTGTTTCAAGTAATGAGAAGTCTTCAAATCATTTCGAAAGCAGCTGACAACGCATGCATCTTCACTGCAGAATTAATGCAAGTTTGACACCACTTTAACTGCCATGGCATAATATTCTGGGATTTGTTGTTTGTGTGAGACATTTAGCTTTGGTGTCCAAAACAAAGTACAAATCCCAGGATTCCATAGGATGGACCCATGGCAATCGGTGCAGTGCAGATGCAGCCTTTGTCAGCTGCTTTTTAAATGATTTGAAGACTTGCCCATTACCTGAAACAATGCTTCTGGTTGCTTCTAAGGGTTGCCATGGCAGTTAAAGATGTGCCAAACTGCCTTAATTCTGCCGTATAGACGCATGGTGTGCCCTAATTGCAAAAGCTGGCAGCATCTTCTTTGCAGAAGGAGCCAGCCTTGGTGCCCTTCCATTGCCCTTCAAAATCCATATGAATCCTTCAGTCTTTTTTTTCTACTTGCAGCTACTCATCTTGAAGAAATCACAGGAAAGCCAGAGAACTGAAGACAACAAGACCTGCCGTCTCTCAACAAAGGGCTGCCCATTTTTTATTTTATTTTATTTCTTCTGGAGATCCCCGTAGCGCTATTAGCATCTCTTTACAATAACATTCCTTTCTTCCTTTCTCCTCCTTTTTTCTTCTTTCCTTTTGTTTCCCCAAGGAAGGCAAAGCTGTCACTGTGAGCCGGCAAATGAAACTCGATGAATACTGAACAGATATTTCATTTTCAATCTCAGCCGCAAACTGGATTGAACTGGAACTGGCCAGCAAAGGGGTGGCCGCCGTGATTAAATACAGCTTTCCAAAGAAATCAGGATGCACCTGCAAACGGGCCGGCTCCGAGGAATACCAGGGGGCATCTATCCCACCCGCTCTCCAACTGTATGCAAGTCAGAACTGCAATTGGTTGCGAAGGCCGGTCGAAAAATGGTAACAACTTAAAATCTGGTAGCTCCAATTCTTCATCTGAAGGTGTGCTGTGTTATGACATTATTGTTATCATTATTTTCTAAACAAAGCTATCCTTAGCAGTCATCCTTAGAGGAGTGTGTAGCGGGCATTTCTGAGATATCTGCCCTTTGCCCCATGTAGGTCAGTCTTGCTGCCAAATATCTCTGTTCTCATGCACATAATGTAATGCAAGAGAACAATTTGTCAGTATAGAATCATAGAATCATAGAATCATAGAGTTGGAAGAGACCACAAGGGCCATCCAGTCCAACCCCCTGCCATGCAGGAACTCCAAGTCAAAGCATCCCTGACAGATGGCCATCCAGCCTCTGCTTAAAGACCTCCAAGGAAGGAGACTCCACCACACTCCGAGGGAGTGTGTTCCACTGTCGAACAGCCCTTACTGTCAGGAAGTTCCTCCTAATGTTGAGGTGGAATCTCTTTTCCTGCAGTTTGCATCCATTGTTCCGCGTTCTAGTCTCTGCAGCAGCAGAAAACAAGCTTGCTCCCTCCTCAATATGACATCCCTTCAAATATTTAAACAGGGCTATCATATCACCTCTTAACCTTCTCTTCTCCAGGCTAAACATCCCCAGCTCCCTAAGGCGTTCTTCATAGGGCAAGGTTTCCAGACCCTTCACCATCTTAGTTGCCCTCCTTTGGACATGCTCCAGTTTCTCCACATCCTTTTTGAATTGTGGTGCCCAGAACTGGACACAGTATTCCAGGTGGGGCCTGACCAAAGCAGAATAGAGTGGCACTATAACTTCCCTTGATCTAGAAACTATACTTCTATTGATGCAGCCTAAAATTGCATTGGCTTTTTTAGCTGCCGCATCACACTGTTGACTCATGTTCAGCTTATGGTCTACTTGGACTCCTAGATCCCTTTCACATGTGGTCTCGTTCAGCCAGGTGTCCCCCATCCTATATCTGTGCATTTCATTTTTCCGCCCTAAGTGCAGAACCTTACATTTCTCCGTATTGAATTTCATTTTGTTAGCACTGGCCCAGCTTTCTAGTCTATTCAGGTCATTTTGAATTTTGATCCTATCCTCTGGGGTATTAGCTACTCCTCCCAGTTTAGTGTCATCTGCAAATTTGATAAGTATGCCCCCAATTCTGTCATCCAAATCGTTAATAAAGATGTTGAATAGCACTGGGCCCAGGACAGAACCCTGTGGCACCCCACTGGTCACTTCTCTCCAGGATGAAAAGGAGCCATTGTTGAGCACCCTTTGAGTTCGGCCACTCAACCAATTACAAATCCATGTAACAGTTAACTTGTCTATCCCACATTTTGCAAGCTTGTTTGCAAGAATGTCATGGGGAACCTTGTCAAAGGCCTTACTGAAATCGAGGTATACTATATCCACAGCATTCCCTTCATCTACCAAGCTGGTAATTTTATCAAAAAACGAGATCAGGTTCGTTTGGCATGACTTCTTTTTCTGAAACCCATGTTGGCTTTTTGTGATTATGGCATTGGCTTCTAAATGTTCGCAGACTCTCTGCTTAATGATCTGCTCTAGCACCTTTCCTGGAATTGATGTCAGACTAACTGGACGATAATTGTTGGGATCCTCTTTTTTTCCTTTTTTGAAGATGGGGACAACGTTTGCCCTCCTCCAGTCTTCTGGGACTTCTCCTGTTCTCCAGGAGTTCTCAAAGATTATTGCCAATGGCTCTGATATTACATTTGCTAGTTCTTTTAATACTCTAGGATGTAGTTCATCTGGTCCTGGAGATTTATATTCATTTAGGTTAACCAAGTATTCCTGTACTATCTCTTTACTTATTCTGTGCTGAAATTCCCCTATTCTGTCTTCTGCTCCATTATCCTTCGGTTGAGCACCTTTTGCCTTTTCTGAGAAGACTGAAGCAAAGAAGGTGTTGAGTAATTCTGCCTTTTCTCTGTCCCCTGTTAGCATTTTGCCATCTTCTGCACGCAGTGGCCCTACTGTTTCCTTCTTCTTCCTTTTGCTGCGGACATATCCAAAAAAGCCCTTTTTATTGTTCTTAACCTCTCTAGCAAGCCTGAGTTCATTCTGCGCTTTAGCTTTTCTGACTTTACCCCTACATGTGCTGGCTATTTGTTTAAATTCCTCTTTCGTGATTTCTCCATTTTTCCATTTCTTATACATGTTCCGTTTAAAACTTAGCTCATTTGAAAGTTCCTTAGTCATCCATCCTGGCTTCTTGAGACATCTTCCATTTTTCTTCCTCATTGGAACTGTTTGAAATTGTGCCTTCAATATCTCCCTTTTGAGAAACTCCCATCCGTCTTGAACTCCCTTTTCTTTTAGTATTCCTGACCATGGGATCACTCCCAGTATTTCTCTAAGTTTATTGAAATTAGCTCTCCTAAAGTCTAGAGTGCGTGTCTGACTATGCCTAGCTTCTCCCTTCCACTGCATAACAAACTCCAGGAGAACATGGTCACTTCCACCTAAGGATCCAACCACTTGCACCCCATCAACTAGGTCTTCCCTGTTGGTTAAGATAAGATCTAAAATGGCTGATCCCCTTGTTGCCTCTTCCACCTTTTGGACAATGAAATTGTCTTCCAGGCAAGTGAGGAATTTGCTAGACTTTGAGGATTTGGCTGAGTTTGACTTCCAGCAAATATCAGGATAGTTGAAGTCCCCCATCACTACTACATCTCTCTTTTCTGAGTATGTGATTATCTGTTCTAGAAAGGCATCATCCAATTCCTCTGCCTGAGTCGGGGGTCTGTAGTAGACTCCCACAGTAACATCCCTGTTATTTCCCTCTCCTTTAATTTTTATCCAGATGCTCTCCACCTGGCTTCCAGTATTGACTTCCTGCATCTCTTCACTGGTGTAAATATCCCTGACATATAATGCTATTCCTCCTCCTTTCCTGCTTGGCCTGTTTCTCTTAAAAAGGTTATATCCCTCTATTTCTACATTCCAATCATGAGACTCATCCCACCAGGTTTCAGTGATGCCTATTATATCATATTTCCCTTGTTGTGCTAGGAGTTCAAGTTCATCCTGCTTATTTCCCATACTCTGTGCATTAGTGTAGAGACATTTAAGACCATGTGTCCTCTTTACTTGCTGCTTTTGCACATTTTTTTGCCTCCTACTATTGGGTCCTTGCACTGTTTGCCTTGTTCCCTCTATGCCACTTGGACTATTCTCTCCATCCCTTTTGTCTTCCAGTATAATGTCTCCCTCCCCCACATAACTCAGTTTAAAGCCCTCCTGATCAGATTCTTCAGACTGTTGGCAAAAACGTTTTTGCCAACTGGCGTGAGATGCAGTCCATCCCTTGCCAGAAGTCCCTCCTCATGGAACCGCAGCCCATGATCCAAGAATCCAAACTGTTCTTGGCGGCACCATCTACGGAGCCAGTTATTCACCTCTGCTATTTTCCTCTCCCTTCCTGGACCATGCCCTTCTACCGGGAGTAGAGATGAGATGACAACCTGTGCATCCATCTCTTTCAGCTTCCTTCCCAGAGCCTCATAATCCCTTTTGATATTCTGAAGGCTGTGCCTTGCAGTATCATTGGTTCCCACATGAACCAAAAGAAGGGGATAACGGTCAGTAGGCTTGACAAGTCTTGTCAGCCTCTCCGTCACATGATGGATCTTTGCCCCAGGGAGACAACACACCTCCCGAGACATCTTGTCAGGCCCACAAACCACTGCTTCCGTACCCCTCAGCAAGGAGTCCCCCACCACGACCACGCGCCTCCTCCGAGGCTTAGCAGTGGCTGTTCCTTTTCGTGATACTCTCAGGCTCCCCTGCTCTGTCTCTGATGTCTGTCCCTGCTGCTTTTCCTCATCATCTCTGACAACAGAGAGAGATTCAAAGTGATTCTGTAGCTGCAAGCCGCACACAGAACGTTCCCTGGTTTCCTTACTTCTGTGTGTGACCTCCCTCCAAGCCTCTACCTCTGTTGTATGTGGAGTGACCTCCTCCACCCCAACAACTTCCTCTGTCTGTTTCCCACCCAAGACATTCTGGCCTGTTCTGTTCAGGAGATTCTCCTGCTCTCTATGATGCTGGAGTGCAGATATCTGCTCCTCTAGCTGCTGTACTTTCTCTTCCAAGAGGACTACCAACTTGCACTTGTGGCAGGTGTAGTTCGCCACCTCTGTAGGCAAGAAGACAAACATCCCACAGGTGTTGCAGGTGACTGCAGCAGGGCCTTCAGTGTCCATACTGAGAAGTCTTAAGGAGGCACTGAAACAAGACTGTGGGCTTCCCTTGCTAGACTTGGCCTTTATTCCCAAGCTCTGTCACTGAGTTCAAGTCACGGGGCCTATAGTTATGTAGAGAGCTCCTGGCTAAAAGCTCCTTCCAAAGGCAAGTCTCTGATTCACTTTCTCTGATGCTTCAGGCCGGCTCCTCTTCTATTCTCTAAACACTTCCTTGACTAGATAAAAAAAAAAATCAAAATTCTCGCGCCGTTAGGCGCGCGCTTCTGCTAGCCTTGAGTAGCCTTAAGTAGCCTCCCAGCACTGGCTCCCAGAATGCAATGGCTCAAGTGTAAATTAAATTAGATCTCACCCAAGCACATGGACTACAGCCTCCTCCTTTTCTTTCTCCTCCTTAAAGGAAATGCAGCTTCTGCTAGCCTGCTAGCCTTGGCTCAAGTGTAAATTAAATTAGATCTCACCCAAGCACATGGACTACAGCCTCCTCCTTTTCTTTCTCCTCCTTAAAGGAAATGCAGCTTCTGCTAGCCTTGAGTAGCCTTAAGTAGCCTCCCAGCACTGGCTCCCAGAATGCAATGGCTCAAGTGTAAATTAAATTAGATCTCACCCAAGCACATGGACTACAGCCTCCTCCTTTTCTTTCTCCTCCTTAAAGGAAATGCAGCTTCTGCTAGCCTGCTAGCCTTGGCTCAAGTGTAAATTAAATTAGATCTCACCCAAGCACATGGACTACAGCCTCCTCCTTTTCTTTCTCCTCCTTAAAGGAAATGCAGCTTCTGCTAGCCTTGAGTAGCCTTAAGTAGCCTCCCAGCACTGGCTCCCAGAATGCAATGGCTCAAGTGTAAATTAAATTAGATCTCACCCAAGCACATGGACTACAGCCTCCTCCTTTTCTTTCTCCTCCTTAAAGGAAATGCAGCTTCTGCTAGCCTGCTAGCCTTGGCTCAAGTGTAAATTAAATTAGATCTCACCCAAGCACATGGACTACAGCCTCCTCCTTTTCTTTCTCCTCCTTAAAGGAAATGCAGCTTCTGCTAGCCTTGAGTAGCCTTAAGTAGCCTCCCAGCACTGGCTCCCAGAATGCAATGGCTCAAGTGTAAATTAAATTAGATCTCACCCAAGCACATGGACTACAGCCTCCTCCTTTTCTTTCTTCTCCTTAAAGGAAATGCAGCTTCTGCTAGCCTGCTAGCCTTGGCTCAAGTGTAAATTAAATTAGATCTCACCCAAGCACATGGACTACAGCCTCCTCCTTTTCTTTCTCCTCCTTAAAGGAAATGCAGCTTCTGCTAGCCTGCTAGCCTTGGCTCAAGTGTAAATTAAATTAGATCTCACCCAAGCACATGGACTACAGCCTCCTCCTTTTCTTTCTCCTCCTTAAAGCAAAATACTACATAACCTGTCATGCAGTGTGACTGCAAGCCAAACACACAATTGTAAAAGTAAACACAGAGTGCCAAACTGCTATAGACTGGCTATGATTCCCATCCATGAAGTTCTCAAGACTGGACTGTGCACTTCTGTGTGAAGAGACCTGGAAACTAAAACAAAGAGGTTTTTGTTGTTGTTATTGTTGCCTTGATTTTTTAAGTAAAACTATAATACTGTAATATAAAACTCTAGGATCATAGGGGGCAGAAAATAAGAACAGGTTGTGGGGATGAGGTAAAGGGGAACCGTGTATATACGGCAATAGCATTTCTATACAACCTTAAATCAATTCAAGGTGCAAGTTAAAGCCTAGGGTGCATGCACACTGTAGAAATAATTCCCATGGAATCCTGGGATTTGTTGTTCCTCAAGATCTTTAGCCTTCTCAGCCAAAGAATGCTGGTGCCAAACAAAACTACAAATCCTAGGACTTTGTAGGATGAAGACGTGGCATTTAAATTGGAGTCAAACTGCATTAATTCATGGAATCATAGAGCTGGAAGAGACCACAAGGGCCATCCAGTCCAGTGTAGATGCAGCCTGAAGTGGAATGCCTGAGTTTTAGGAGTTTATTGCATGCTGTTTAAAGAAACATATAATTTTGAAGCCGGATCTTATAATACATGCTGGGAGCCGGGTAAGTTCAATCTGGTTTCCACCCGGACCCCAGCTGTGCTTATCCAGCATCTCTGCAAAAACAGCACACTTTGAAAAGATACCAAATAAGCCTGGCGGAGACCCAGGCTGCAGCCGGGTTGCACTCGCCCAGCCCCTGGCAAGTACAATAAGATCTGGATTCAAAATGAAATGCGAATGGGGTAAGCCACTTTAAATGGTGTGTGATAAATTCCTATCTCAGGACTGTCCCTTCCAGCTGGAGGAGTCTTGAGCCAAGCCTGCCTCCTCTCCTTTGTGAATATACCAGCTGTGAATGCAATAAACGCTTCCTGGCTACAATCACCCCACTGCATATCCTCTCACATTATTTTAGCATTTGTTGTTTTGTTGTTGTGTGTCTCCAAGTCATTTCCAACTTATGGGACTCTAAGGCAAACCTATCATAGAGTTTTCTTGGCAAGCTTTGTTCAGAGTGGGTGTGTTTCAGAGTGAGGCTGAGAAAGTGTGACTTGCCCGAGGCCATTCAGTGGATTTTTATGCTCAGGCAGGGAACTGAACCCTGATCTCCAGAGTTGTAGTCCAGCACTCAAACCATTACACCCTTCAGCAAACCAACACCCATTACCCAGTCTTTACACTAAAATCTTGACAGGCACGATGCATAATGCCTTTCCCGTCACATGGAACAGTGTTGACCTATTCATTTAATTTTGTTTCACCTTCAGAGAAGGAGGAAGCAAGAAGGAGGGAGAGAACAGACTAGGAGAGGCAATACAGGACTTTCATGGGTTTGGTTAGAAGTGTTGAAATGCTGACTGATGTTTCTACACCACATTTCTCCCACCACTTCTTGACCATCTTGAAAGTCAACACTTGTTGAAAATCGAAATGGCTCTTTGCTTCCTTGCAGGAGACTTCAAGGCGGACAGTCGTTGTTGCTGAATATTAAAAATGCATTTATTCCACATCCTCCAGCATTTCCCAGATGAAAACAAGGACATTCTTGTTTATTTGCAGACCACTCGTCTTCCTCGCTGGAAGCCTGGGTGCCCCCTTCTCCACTCCACTTTGCCCAAAGGGCTTCACCAACTTCTACAAACTGTGCTAATTTATTCTGCAAGAGCCAGAAACAATGTTGGCTGGGAGGCTGTGCAAAGCCAACACACATTTTGAGGATCTTCCTGAAAATCTTGTCTGATATCCCATTGGTGGTTGAGGCACACATAGGTTGCTTACAGATGGGTTGTACTCCCCCCCCCCCCCCCGAAAGTGTAGTGGTTGCATTCAGTTCACATTTGTGTAAAGGGACTTCCAGAAGTGTAACTGTTGCACAGGTAATAACATTCCAACAATGATACCTTTATTGGGACAACCAAAATGCGCAGTTACATGTTGCAAGCTTTAATCACACTGGCTTCTTCATCAGGAAAACAGGAGAAAGAGATTGAAGATGTTAGTCATAGGCCTGTTTCTGGTCTTAGGTCAGGGAGGGCTATCTGAAGGCTGGCATCTCTCCCTTTGGCCATGTAGTCACTGGTAGATTTTCAGAGTCAAGGACATTTAATGTCCAAAGATGTTTCCTTGGAATCCAGCATGCCTCCTTCCTTTGTGAAGACACAGGCTCCTATATAGGTAGAGAACACTGAATTTCTCATTATTATTAAGAAGTCTTCATGTTTTACATCAGGAAAACCTTAGGTGGTGTAGAGGCAAAGCATGCCAAACAGTCCCAATATTAGGAAAAAAATGGCTTTACCTTGCACATTTAGTTGAGCATTCCTGAATGATGCATAACTAGTTATCCATGGTTGGAGGAGGAGAGAGGATGCCAGGCAGTGTGCCATTTTCCACCTGGATTTCCAGCATACTGTCTAGAGGACTGGGAGCAGGACAGCTGCTCCCCCCCCCCTTCCTGGCTGCAGAAATGCCGCTGTCTGCTGTCCATGTCTCCCCTAGCCTCTGCCAGCCAATAAATAGCTGCAGAAGACAGTATGCACCTGCCTTTTCAAGCAGGCTGGCACACCTGAGTAGCAGGTGCAACTACATGGGTGCAGCATCACATTTTCTCCACCATATAGGATCCTGGACTTTGTGTTTTATTCCCACAATGTTACACATTGGTACAATTTCTTAAAAAAACCCAAATATTCTGTAATATGAGGATGTTTTTGCACCATCAACTCTGATGTCACTTGTTAGATAAAAGAGGATAAACTTGACTGACAAAAGTGTGGAATGTGATATGGCTTCTCTTTCATTTCTGACTTTCACTTCATTTTTTTAACAAATCACAACCTCCAAATCCCATCAGTTTAAGCCCTAATCTTACCTTGAACTGAGTCTGCTGCTCTTTCTCCAATCTTCTCTTTTCTACTATTCCTTTTTTCTGACCAACAACACATTCATCCAGCCTTTGCTTAAAGACCTCCAAAGAAGGAGACTTCACCACTCTCCAAAGACGTATGTTCCACTGTCAAACAGCTCTAACTGTCAGGAAGTTCTTCCTAATGTTTAGTTAGAATCTCTTTTCCCATAGTTTGCATCCATTGCTCCCTGTCCTGGTCTGTGGAGTTGCAGAAAACATGCTTGCACCATCCATGCTCCTTGTGCCATGAGTGTCATAAGGACAGTGTGTGGGCTTTAGTCCTTACTATGTGACACCCTAAGTGATGCCACTACTATCCAAACACCAAAGGTGTGAAGTGAGGTGCAGCTCAGTAGACGGAGAAAGTGAGCAAGGTGAGTGTCTGCTTCTTCACCCACCGAGCCTCAGCATCCATTGACTCCTGCCTCCCCAGCCAACAGTCTGGATTTTTAAAAAATGTTTTTGCTGGTGGTTAGGCAAAAGAAAAGTGGGACTTGTAGGCTGTGTGCAGTCTTTGAGCTGCTTCCTGCCTTCTATGAGTTCTTTCCCCACTTACTTTATTAAAAAAAAACTTTTTAACCTGAGCAAACCAAGCCAGAACTCTTCCTAAAGGCCAAGCTGACTAAACTGAGGCTATTGTGCTTTAGACATATCATGAGAAGGCAGAAAGTGAGAAAGGTAGACATCATTCCAGATGGATAGACTCAATCAAGGAAACCACGGCTTCCCCAAATCTGAAAGACATGAACAGGAGGGTTGGTGATAAGGAGACTTGGAGGTCTCTCATTCATAGAGTTACCATAAGTCAAATGCAGCTTGATGGCGGATAACAATAAAATTTATTATCACTGTGTACTGCATCCAAAGAAGTGCCATTATATCCATGAAACCCATGTGAAAATGAAAACCAGTTAGTCTTAAAGGTGTTGCCACATTTATTTATTCCCCCCTTCCCCTTCTTTCCTCCTTTTATATTTTGAAAATCAAAGTGAGGAAGGCATAAAAAAAAAATCCCCCCAGGCTTTGAAGTCTTTGCCAGCCTCCATCCATTACCTTTCCTCTCTCTCATGCATCACCTGTGCTGCCGATCCACATTCCCTGGCTGGCTGTGTTCCTCCAGAGCAGTTGGACTGTTTGTGACCGATTCATGGAAGCTGACAGCACCCAACAGGTGGGTGAGACCATTGCACAGGCCAGCTTAAAGGTATGCAGATGAGATGGTGCTTATGGCCTCTGGAATTTGTGGCTGTGAATCCCAGGCAATTCCACACCAGCCCTGCAAACCATAACACAGACTGAAACAGGCCAGGGTACCAGATGCTTCCACTAAACAAGACTAACAGCATCATTAAATTCCTGAGCCGTGAACTCAAAGGAACACTTGAAAAAGTACACAGCGGCAGATTCGGCATTCAAGCCAAGCATTGCTTCTCAAAAGTAGGCTGCCTTCATCTTTCTTTCTTGATCCCTCTCCCCCCCCCCCAGCCTTCCCACGAACAGAATACCAAAGCCAAAAATGAGAGAAAATGTCTTACAGCAGCTGCTGCCTTCCACCCCACATGATGCACCTGGCGTCTGCATGCGTCAGGAGAGGGGTGTTGGTGGTTTGTAACAAGCGAGGAGCCAGCAAGAACAAAACAGGTGGAGCACTGGAGAGAAAATGAAAGGGGGCACGTGCTTCCTCATGTACTCAAAAGAGTCCCCAGCCAATGTTTAAACTTTTGCTTATTTACAGCTCCTGTAGCTGCCGCTAAGATCTATTGCATTTACACCCAAATAAATCCTCTGTGGGAGACAGGTGGCAGAGACCACCACCTGGTTATTTATGGCCACTTCGTGGGGGAAAACGGAGAGTTGTAAAACGCCCAGAGCACACCAGGGAGATTTATAGAGCTCCTCTTTATTTATTTTTTAAAAATTGCATATCCACGGCATCCCTCCTCACAAATTGTGTGCAGGATTTCTGTCTCACCAGGCAATTGACAGAGATGGAGACTCATTTATGTTTCCAAAATGTCATTTGGGTACCAGTTCTGTTGAGGCCCCCGTGTGGTGAAGTGGTCTGAGCATTGGCATGTGGAGACCAGGGTTCAAATCTCCACTCAGCCTTGCAAATCTATTGGGTGACCTAGAGTAAGTCATGCTCTAGTTCAAAAATTCTGAATAAATTTTGCAAAGAAAACACTGTGATAGGTTTGCCCTAGGGTTGCCATAAGCTGGATATTGAAGATACACCACACAACCACCACAACTATCCAGTTCATCCACGCACAATGAGTAATGCACTTTCAAGCAAAATAGCACTTTTTCAAGCAAAATAGCACATTGACAAGTTTGCTTCTGTAACTTTGAACTATGAGGGAGGGAGCAAGCTTGTTTTCTGCTGCCCCAGAGAACAGAACTCGGAACAATGGATGCAAACTGCAGGAAAAAAGATTCCACCTCAACATTAGGAGGAACTTCCTGACAGTAAGAGCTGTTCGACAGTGGAACACACTCCCTCGGAGGGTGGTGGAGTCTCCTTCCTTGGAGGTTTTTAAGCAGAGGCTGGATGGCCATCTGTCGGGTATGCTTTGATTGGGAGTTCCTGCACGGCAGGGGGTTGGACTGGATGGCCCTTGTGGTCTCTTCCAACTCTAAATTTCTATGATTCTATGATTCTATGAGTATGGAAATTCTACATAGAACAAAAAATCCAACCGCTTTTCTAGGGAAACTTCTGCATGTATAAGACACCAACAGGATAAGCAAAATAATGTTCACCTTAGGGTCGCTTTAAGTTGGGAATGACATGCAGCAACAACAAACCAGTTGTGCAACTGAGAGGGGCTGGGGCAAGTTCCCCTGCCTCATCAGCCAATCATTAGCCCTCAATAGTTTGTCACTGGTTTAACTGCTATGTCTCCACCCTTTGGAATCTGGGATTTGTAGTTTGCTGTGGCATGGGGGCTCTCTGACAGAGGAGGCTAAATAGCTCACAAAACCACAAATCCTAGAATTCCATAGAATGGAGCCCATGGCAGTTAATGCAGTGTCAGTGTCAGATTGACTTATTTCTGTAATGTAGATGTAGTCTTTTCTTCATCCTAATGAAGACACAGCAAATGGACACTTAACAAATAAACTCACCAGTTGGAAACTACAGAAGAGCCTAGCATGTCTAGAAAGCCCCATGGGCTAATAGTCTGACCTTACCATCTCTCCATCCAAGTGGGATAGTCTTCCCATCTCTAGCCCATGGCATCAGATACAATTGATGAAGCCGGAAGAGTCCATAAGAGCTTATATTAGACATCTCTACTTCCCTGTTACTCTCAAATGTGATACTGGGTTCCTGTAGGAGCTTTATCAGACACATGGGATTTAAACAAGAGTTAAACTGGAGAAAACCAACATTTCCTGGTTTTCTCTAGTTTAACTGTCATTTAAATCCCGTTTGCCCGCTAGTGTGGATAAAGCTCTATGGACCTTATCAGATGGGAGGAATTTCTATTTATTGCAAATGGAGCCAATTGGAGTCAATTCAAATTCACATGAATTCGCTAGTTTAGCGAATTTACGTGAATTCCTATTGCGTTCATTCAGAATGATTTCCCATTGCCCAAAATTGTGTGAGATGCCTTAATTCACAATAACGTAAAACCCATTATTTGCATTTGGAATGACTTTCCTTTTGCCCGAAATTGCGCGAGATACTTTAATTCATAATAACGTGAAACCCCATGATTGCGTTCAGGTTGCCATAGGATTATACTTCCAATTTCCAAAGTCTGATAAGGTCCTATGTCTTTTCATCTCTACGTCACTCTTCCTAAACCAGACACTCACCTCTGTCTCTTTTGTGCATGCAACCTTGTTTATGAGGAATAGATATAGCTTGGACCCTTTCTCAATGATCCCACTTTAATTGCCATGGTTACATCCTGCAGGATTCCAGGATTTACAGTTTAGGAAGAGGCATTTAGAATGATCAGCCAGAGAGCTCTAGTGACTACAAACTACAAACACTAGGATGCTATAGGATGTCCTGGAACTCATGATGCTGTGATTGTGTAGTGTGCAAGGACCCCTTGACTCTAATGTGCATGCATGTCAAGGTTCTTGAACACTCCTGCCCTTTGCTGCGGTTTACCTGTCACTCTACATACATCACTTCCTGAGTTATATGTCTTCTCATTATTAGAGATTGTCAGACTCATAGGATCATAGAGTTGGAAGAGACTCCAAGGGCAATCCAGTCTAACCCCCTGCCATGCAAGCAGGCACCATCAAGGCACCATCAACAGATGGCCATCCAGCCCCTGTTTGAAAACCTCTAAAGAAGGAGACTCCACCACGCCCCAAGGAAATGTGTTAAACAGCTCTTACCATCAGAAAGTTTTTGCATTTCTGCCATGCCCCAGAAACAGAGGGCCAAGTAATGGGGGAAAACAAGGCAGCTGGGGGGGCCAGGATACTCCAGGTTGTTCCTGGGATATCCTGGCCAGTGTAGGCAAAGCCAAATTTAGCACCCCCCCCCCCAAAAAAAACCCCAACAACATTAAAAACAGCTACAATATTGGGAAGATGTTTTTTCATTGTAGGTGTGTATTACTGAAAATTGAATTTAAAAATGGGTACATCCAATGGATACAGTGGTTCTCCTCTAATCAGTACTACCAATAGGATTTCAGTCCATATGAAATGGCAGCATCTGTGAAAGCCTGCCTACACAATCATAAACTAAATATATCTATTCTATAGGGATCTAAAAGTACGAGCACATCTGTAAGTAAACATATATGGATGATGCCAACAGGATTCCAGTCCTTGAATTATAATAGTTTGGTATAGAAATTTAGTTACTGATTCAGTTCTGCATGTAATCCTCTAAAGACCTTTCTGAGAAGGGAGCAATTAAAGAATAAATAAATCTCACTCTTTTGTCTCCTTGGAATCATGTACAAATAAAGTACAACAATACATTATTGTACAATTATATTAATTTGCAACCACATGGGCATAGCCAGTTTGCACACAGAATGCCATTAAATCTTTTCAAAACAGCTGAGGTGATCACATTGATGTACATTAGAATAATATAGTCATTGATCTGGAAGAGACCGCAAGGGTCATCCAATCTAAATCCCTTCTACCATGCAGGAATACACCATTACAGCAATCCCAAACAATGACCATTCAACTGCCTGGTGCCATCACTAGTGGCATGAGTCCCTCCCTCCGAGGTCAGAAACAAAGTGCCCAGCATTGAACACATGGCTGGGTGCCCCATTGCGATTTCAGAGGGAGCGACTTGTGCCATCAGTGGTGGCACCAAGCAGCACAATGGAATGTGTATGTAGACAGCCACCTGATGTTGCTACCAAGTGCTCCAGATTTTCCTGCAAAATGCAGAGCAAAAGATTAATTATTTTAAACTATTTTAAAGGAGAGATAGTAACAGCAATAGCAAGTACATGTCTATACCACTTAACAGTGCACTTAAGCACTCCCTAAGAGGTTTACAATGTGTAAGCCAATTGCCCCCAACAAACTGGGTACTCATTTTAGCGACCTCAGAAGGATGCAAGCCTGAGTTGACCCTGAGCCCCTGGCTGGAATTGAACTCACAATTTTTTGGCTTGTGAGTGAGTGGCTGCAGTAGAGGGAATTAAACCACTGTGCCACCAGATAAAATGGATTATATCATGAAGACAGTCTGCACTCAAAACAGGGATGTGGCCCTGCGTTGTGTGGCAGGGAAAAAAACAGTTTAATTGGCCCATATAGACATGCCCATTTCACAAACAGGGAGGGGTCAAAATACCCAAATATTTTATCGTCTATCTCCTGCTGACATCACTTAAGGGACTAGGTGGAACATTTCAACCGTTTAGGATGGAGGGGGGAACTTTTCAGAAGCTACGAAATGACCGAATGATGGTATTATGCACAGGGAGACATAGCCATTGGACCACAGGGGGACTACACGGTGACCCAGGGCCCTGGGTTTCCCCACATCACATTTACAGAACTCTTCTTGTAAGACCAAGGCCAGGAAACCAGTTTCATCATTGTGCTGTTTAAAGTCTTTGAAACCGAATCTCTAGCCCAGTTTTTGTGTGGCCAGTAGCAGGCATGGTATGTAGAGAAGCAATGTGTACAGAAAAATAGTATTTTCCATGCAGAAAAATGTTTCTACGCAAAAGGACTCTTTTCTGTACAGAAAGTGCTGTTTCCTGTGAAGAAATTGCAGAAAACATTGTCATGCTTCCATAACATTGAAAGGAATGCAAATGCTCCCTGTTGGAGTGTGGAGGAGCTCAATGACTTCACCAAATTTAAATCCAGCCCTTGGGCTGGGAAAAAAAGGTTCCTCTTTTCTGTAAAGCTTATGACAGGGCAGGCAAAGTGTGAGACCCACAGAGAGGTTAATTCACACCCACTCCCAGCACCCCCCGTGATTAAGGATGCTGGGAGTTAAAGTCCAACATCTGGACTCTGTTCAATCCTAGCTTATGAGCTAACATATCAGTATGGGGAGCAAGTCAAAGCCCTGCTCCATCCAGCTGGAGTCTCATTTATGCAGCGGCCAAGCTCATGTATTACTCCATCACTTTTTAAAAACTATGTGTTTGTGTTTTATTGACTGCTGCACTGCCGAAAACTTTTTTTAAAAAAATATCCTGCTTTAAGCTTTTAACAGTTTTTGGCATTGTACTATATTGTGCTGTTATGTTTTATGGTTTCCAGGTTTGTTTTGTGAGCTGCCAAGAAAGCTTTACTTTAATAATATCATTGCCCACACTTGCTCTATAAAATGCCCATTTAGGACCCACCTAACTTTCTCCACACCTTTGGGGAAACACCATCATCTTCACTTTGTGATCATTAATACGACTTCATATTGACAAGAATTATATACCATATATGTGTGTGTGTGTGTGTGTTTGTGTGTACAAAGGGATCTTGTAGCACTCTTGAGACTAACTGAAACAAAGAAGCTGGTAGCATGAACTTTCATAGGCTTGAGCCTATTTCTTCAGCTTCAGATCTATGAAAGCTCATGCTACCAGCGTCTTTTGCTCAGGTTAGTCTTAAAGGTGCTACACGATTTCTTTGCATACTGATTTTCCAGACTATTATGGCTATGTCTTTGAATATATTTTGAGGTCATCCTTCAGTGACACACTACTTATTATAAATAAATAATGTGTCCATCATCTGCATAGAGAATGATTGATCTCTTTGCTTCGACACCTGTCAATATAAGAGGATGCAGTTCACCATCCATATAAGAAGAGGCTAAATCATTTCTGTGCAGCTTGAACTATCTTAGCCTTGCGGAGTGCCTTTAATGTCTGCTGTGAGATGAGGTGCAACAGCTGTCATACCGCAGCATACCCTGCTTGTCAGAGTTTGAATCAAGCGCTGTTATGTACCTTGTATCATTTGAGATTGGAGACTATTTATCTGAAAGCACCTTATCCAGAGAGACTGTGGCTGATGTCTGATGAGCTCTGTTCCCCCGGCAGAAATGGTCGGATGTACTTGTCCAATGGGGAGCATCTGCTTTTTGTGGAAGCAGGGTTGCACATTAATTCTCCTTATGTAGAACCCTTCACTAATTTTATTCTCAAAGGAAGCAATGAGTAAATTGAGCCATCCCCTCCCCCGGCCACCTTTGCAGGAAAATCTTTGAAAACTATGCCATTTTTCAAAGTGTATTCACAGGTTGAGATTTATTCTGCACAAAATTCACAAAATAACCATTCCTACACAGGAAACTGCACTTCATGCCCAGAAAGGGTGTTTCTGCACATAAATATTCTTTCTGCAGGACCATGTTTTCTGCAGTTTCTGCACAGGAAACAGCACTTCCTGCACAGAAAAGGGTAATTTTGCACAGAAACATTTTTTTCTGCATGGAAATTACTAATTTTTTTTCTGCACAGAACAATGCTGGTTTTTGCATAAAACTACCATGTGCAAATTTTGCATACAATAAATCACAAACAGTGAAGATTCTCATCAGTGGAGATTTTTTCATATCAATACTCATTATTCAATACTCAAAAATGTGTTCTTCAACCATTTTTTAAAATGTTCTAAAATATTCTTCTCATCTCTAGTATGTGCACATGCCCATTTGGTATGTTTGTGGGTGCAGAACAGATTAAGTCATGCCTCCACCACATAGAAATCTTTGGCTGGAGCCCTAATGGTGTTACTGTACAAAAGATAGACATGTACAAAAGATGGGAGGAAAGAACATCAACAATCTAAGAAAAACAAGCCACATTAATCTGATCTCTTTTTTATATATAAAAATGCCAGTTTGGTAGATGAAAGGAATGCTGTAGATATAGTATACCTCGATTTCAGTAAGGCCTTTGACAAAGTTCCCCATGACATTCTTGCAAACAAGCTTGCAAAATGTGGGATAGACAAGTTAACTGTTACATGGATTTGTAATTGGTTGACTGGCCGAACCCAAAGGGTGCTCAAAAACGGCTCCTTTTCAACCTGGAGAGAAGTGACCAGTGGGGTCCCACAGGGCTCTGTCCTGGGCCCAGTGCTGTTCAACATCTTTATTAATGATTTGGATGACAGAATTGGGGGCATACTTATCAAATTTGCAGATGACACCAAATTAGGAAGAGTAGCCAATACTCCAGAAGACAGGATCAAAATTCAAAATGACCTGAATAGATTAGAAAGCTGGGCCAAAAGTTAAAAAAAAAAAAAAAGGAATTTCAACACAGAAAAATGTAATAAGGCAAAAAAAAATGCATAGATATAGGATGGGGGACACCTGGTTTAAGGAGGCTGCATGTGAATGGGGTTTTGGAGTCCAAGTAGTCCACAAGTTGAACATGAGTCAACAGTGCGATGCAGCAGCTAAAAAGGCCAATGCAATTTTAGGCTGCATCAATAGAAGTATAGTGTCTAGATCAAGGGAAGTAATGGTGCCACTCTATTCTGCTTTGGTCAGGCCCCACCTGGAATACTGTGTCCAGTTCTGGGCACCACAATTCAAAAAAGATGTGGAGAAACTGGAGCAGGTCCAAAGGAGGGCAACTAAGATGGTGAAGGGACTGGAAACCATGCCCTATGAGGAACGCCTTAGGGAACTGGGGATGTTTAGCCTGGAGAAAAGAAGGTTAAGAGGTAATATGATAGCCTTGTTCAAATATTTGAAGGGATGTGATATTGAAGAGGGAACAAGTTGCTTTCTGCTTCTCCAGAGAACAGGATCCGGAACAATGGGTGCAAGCTCCAGGAAAAGAGATTCCAGCTCAACATTAGGAGGAACTTCCTGACAGAGAGAGCTGTTAAAAAGTGGAACACACTCCCTCGTCATTGACGTCAAGGGGAGACACAATGTAGGGGAACGATACATTATAAGTCATGCAAACAGAAAAACAATAGCTTTGTTGTCCATAAAAGAAAATTCAATGTGCGTCACACCTTGGTGGGACAACCAAAAAGACACAAAACTGTGTACACTTTGAGTTACTCTAGAGACTCAAGAGTGGGATTCCATGACTGAAGAAGGATTTGAACCCTGGCCTCCTCATCTCCTAGTCCGGCACGCAAACCACTCCACCATGCTGTCTCAATGGTTAGACAGGGACAATAAGCTGGAAACTCATGCAAATGGCTCAGTACGTCTGAGAGGAAAAGGGAAAGAGAGGTAACTGTGATCAATAAATCTGAAGCAGGTGTTGGACAAGATAACGTTCCAGCTCCATCAATCCATTAATTGTGGGCGTCAGGGGCGTGCGATGCTCTTTACTGAGTCTCTGCATTGGGCATGTAAATGGTTGTGTCCTGCCCTTCCCCCAGATCCTCCAAGATGGGTGAGGATTAGCAACCCAAAGTCATAAATAGCTCCTGCTTATTTATGTCTGATGCTGCCTGATGATGTGCTGGAATTTTAAGTATCTTCTCCACAAGATAGAAATGAAAGATATATATATTTACAGCTTATCTAGAAGCACTAATGAGATTTTTTTTAATATATATAAATATATACAGAGAGAGAGAGAGATGCACACACATTCTGAGATTGTTGAATGAACTGTCTTACATTTCAGAACATTATTCTCTGTCTGGATTTTCAACAAACTTCACCTTGGAGAGGCTTTAAACCTCAGCAAATATCTTCCATAATGTTGGAGTCTTATGCAAACGCAACTTCCCTTAAAGAGGCACAACTGATTTAAAAATGGCCTGGCTTCCCTCTCCTCGGAGTTTATCACACAACCAATTTTTTATTGAAAAACCGAATGCAATCATGGGGTTTCGCGCGATTGCGTTATTTCTCATTACATTTAATTGCTGGTTTTGCGAATGCAATCATGAGGTTTTGCGCGATTGCGTTATTTATGAAAAGGAGTTTTCATGTAATTACGTGACAGATTATTACATACTTTTCCTTGATGTGAGAACGCGGTCCGAACGCAATCAGAACGTAGGCAAATTCAGTGAACTAGCAGACTTACAATTCCTATTCCCTGGCAATTTCGTATTCATTTTGCTTTTTTGGGGTGTGATAGGCATTTCTGTTGATCCCCAATTTCACCATCTTTATTACAATTCCCATGATCCCTCATGGCACTGGCTTTTCCTTTTTACTTCCTTAGTCCCGAAAATGTTTTGCCATGCATGAATAGAGAGAGGAGGGAGCACTTTTATGCTCATCTAGTGCTTTGCATATGTTTTGCTGGCTTCCAGCAGTTGCCACAGCAATGCCTCCTTCACTTGCTCAGTTGTGATGAGGTCCCCAAGGGCTATCCAAACAGACCCCCCATCTGCCCTGGTTCTCATTCATTCCATAGAATTCGTGCATGGCACCACTTGTCCAGGTAGATAAGCCGTGACCCCCCCCCCTCCCAAAATTGGCACCATTACAGTTTCAAGAATTAGAAGAAGATGTGGTTAAAAGCTGTGTGACCATGTAATCATACAGCTTTTAACCACATCTTCTTCTAATTCTTGTTTCAGAAGTAACTGGTAAATTTTGGAGATCTCATGTTTATCTTTTTGTTTTATATTTTTTTCAAATTCTCCTTCTCCTCTTTGTCTTCTCCAGGCTAAACATACCCAACTCTCCAAATTGATTCTCAGAGGGCTTGGTGGTTTCCAGACCTTTCACCATTTTGGTCTCTGGACACAATCCAGCTTCTCCACATCCTTTTTGAATTGTGGTGCTCAGAACTGGACACAGTATTCCAGGTGAGGCCTGACCAAAGCAGAAGAGAGTGGTACTATTGTGAAGTCGAAGGCTTTCATGGCCAGCATCCTTAGTTTTTTGTGGGGTTTTCAGGCTATGTGGCCATGTTCTGGAAGAGTCTGTTTCTGACATTTCACCAAGATCTATGGCTGGCATCTTCAGAGAAGATTTGGCTACCCATCCTGAAGAACACTAAAATCAAGACCCAGCAAATGCTAATGAAAACAACCCAAGGTCAGAATTTTCCCAGCAAACAATGGATCTCTAATTAAACTGACACAAATCCTCTTTGCATATCCTCCCATCCTGAGGCCTTGCCATCAAAAACAGAACAATACAGAGATTAACATGCAAATCACATCTATCTATCTATCTATCTATCTATCTATCCCACTCACTTCCCTGCCAGCATTCTCTGAAGATGCCAGCCACAGATGCTGGTGAAATGTCAAAATAAACTCTTCTAGAACATGGCCACATAGCCCAAAAAAACTGATAAAAAACAGTGGCACTATTACTTCTCTTGATCTACACACTACACTCCTATTGACGCACCCTAGAATCATATTAGCTTTTTTAGCTGCTGCATCACACTGTTGACTCACGTTCAGTAAGACTCCTAGATATCTTGACATATGGTAATCCTGTCACAGGGTTTTCTAGGCAAGATTTGTTCAGAAGAGGTTTGTCTTTGAACAGTTTGATTTGCCAAGGCCACCCAATGGGTTTTCTTGACTGAGTGGAGATTCGAACCCTGGTCTCCCAGCATCCTGATCCAATACCAAACTGGTTCTTGCAATCTACAGTATATCCCTTCTACTTTACTGTTAAAAAATACCAAAGATTGCAAGGGGAGGGGAACCTTCCTCTCAAGTAAGGTAGCAAGATTACTGCTATAAATGACGACCCTTTGCTTCTCGCTTCTCCCACGGCTGGCAGCCTCTTGCCAGAGAATCGCACTTAACTTTAATTAAGGTGCTGAAGTTTTCAGGCTGGGGAAATGGGGAGGCCCAGTTAATTTCTTAAACTGCTTCCTGGCACTTTTCGAAACTGAACTCATGTAGCAAATTAAAGACTGTTAATAGCCGTCCAGTAAAAGAAAGGCACACCTTCCCCTTCTAATTTCAGCAGGTTTGCCCCTTAATTAACTCTGAGAGATGAAGCTCTTTCCATTCAGGAACAATTAGCCACATAATACAGATGCTTCAGTCTTCATCTCTGCCACACAAAGCTCTCCTATTCTGGGCACCTATTTAGGGAAAAGATACACAAGAGGTTATTCTATTCCGATCCACTATGTATGCTACACAGTTATAGCAGTTTCAAACCACTCTAGCTGCCATAGTTCCATCCTGGGAACTGTAGTTTTGTGGTTACTACCAAATATTGAGTAGGGACCTAATATTCCCTGCTAGAGAGCTGTAGTGCTCTCCAACTACATCACAAAAGCAATCTAAGAAAGAATTATCTGTACCTCCCCAAATTACAAATCCCACTCTCTTAACCTCAGAGGAAGGCAAAGGCCAACCCAATCTGAATGAATCTTGGCAACAAAATCCTAGGATAGAGTAAACAAAAGGCAGTGTCAACTTGATGGCATCAATGAGCCAGCGTAATGTAGTGGTTTGAATGATGGAGCAGGAATCCAAGACTCTAGGATTTTGTCTGGCTCTCATCTTCAAGCAAGAATTCAGGTTTCTAAAGTCAGAATCCATGGAAACAAGAGATGTGTTGTTGTTGTTAACTGCTCTTGAGTGACATGGAGATGAGACATCTCCAAGACCCCCTTGTACTCCACTGCTCTGGTCAGGTCCTGCAGAGTCATTCCCATGACATTCCTGGTTGAGTCTATCCATCTGTTATGCAGTTTTCCTCTCTTTATTTTATCCTCCACTTTCCCAGCATTATTGTCTCACTGCAAGAGTTGTGCCTTCTCACAATGTGACTAAAGTAAAACAGCCCCAATTTGATCATCTTGGCTTCCAGGGGTATTTCAGCTTGATCTGTTCAAGGACCCATTTATTTGTCTTTTTGGTCATCCACATATCCTCAGCAATCTTCTCCAGCACCACATCTCAAATTAGCTTATTTTCTTTTCATCTACTTTTTTCACTCTCAAGCTTTCACATCTATACTTGGTGTTGGGGAATACAATGGCTTGGATAATTCTGATTTTAGTGCTCAGTTGAATATCTTTACACTTTAGGATCTTGTCTAGTTCTTTCATGGCTGACCTTCCCATTCCTAATCTTCTTCTTATCTATTGACTCTTCTCCATTCTGATCAATGTCTGATCCAAAGCAGAAGAAGTGTCAAAAGAACCCCAGGGGCACAAAAGCTGCAAATCAGAGACAGAGTTCCAAGGAGCCGAGGTAACCAAGTTCATAAATAATCCAAGGTCATAAATCTGTTACATCAACTTGCAAGAGCTGAGCTGTCAAGAGGAGAACAGAAACTGAATTCAGTAACTTGGTTGGAGAATGTCCCTTGTTCACCCAGTGCCTGATCCCCGGCGATATTTGGGGAGAGTGCTCCACAGCTGTGTTTCTCATGATGCCTTGATTGTGACCTGACTTTGCATCTGTGGGGAACAGTCGGAGTTGGACACCCGAGCCCTCACCTTTCTTCAGGACTGTGGGGGCCTCTCCTCCAACTTCTCTTCCTGTGCTGAAAGTATCCCAGCCTACTGAACTGAAGGAGGATTTGGCTGCTGAGGGTCCTCCAAAGGTAGATCTGCTTCATCTTCCATAGAAGATCAACTTTCAAGGGGGAGGCATGAGAAATTTGAATCCATGCTCAGCCATGGAAACCCATTGTGTGGTCGAGGACAAGTTGCATTCTCATTCTCAAAAGACGTTGATGTAAAACGTCCACCAAGGAAAACTTGCCAAGAAAAATTTTGGACAAGGTTGCTGTAAAATGTTCCACACAGTGTAGTGGTTTGAGTGTTGGATTAGGACTCCAGGAGATCAGGATTTGAATCCCTCAGCCACGGAAGCCCACTGGGTGACCTTGGGCAAGTCACGCTCTCTTGCATCTACAAGAGAAGGCAATGGCAAACCTCCTCGCAATAAATCAGAGCAGGCTAAGGACACCTAATAGCAATGGCAATGTTTTTAATAGATAAATAGATATCCTCTCCTCTCCTTTTCCTAGTAGATTTTTTCAAACAAACAAAAACTTAAAGGAAAAAGATGCAAGAATCTGATGAAAAGGGAAAAGCAGGGGGGAAGCATGGAAGTTGGCATTGTCTAGGATTCTGGTAATATGCTTTAAGTAAGAGCAAGTAATTAAATGCACAATTAAATGCAGCCTTGTGTGCATACAGAGTTACACATCAATTCGACAGCAAACCCTTGGGTTGAGTATTGCGCAAGTGAATCATGAGAACAAATGTGCAACCAAACACACAACCAAATGTGCATACACAGCCATGTGCAATGTGCAGTGCTCCACTCCACACTACATGCATAACTCCAATCCTGCAAACTGGAAATGAATGTGGCCATTCAGCATCAGTAAAAAAAAATTACAGCTGCTTCCATAGGAAACTTATGCATGTGTAAGAGACCAACAGGCATCTCCCTTCCAATATTTCCCAATACAAATAGCAGCTGGGGGGATCATCCAACCCTTGGATTTGCACATTACTGCAGATGCATGATCCATCTGCCTCTGCAAACACAATCTGGTAAAATCAAATGGCTCCAGGAAGATGATCTTTCAGTAAAAGAGACCAAAGCGCCGCCTTCCTTAGATAAGTTCTAAACCATGCTATGTAGGCCGCCATTTCACATTGACTCTGTCACTGGAAAGGCTAAAAACAGAAGTGAGGGACAGAAAGGAGGAAAAAAAGACTTTTACATTTTCCAAATTCTGCTGGCTCAGGTCATAACCCCAATTATGTTGTTTAAAGAGACTCATTTATCTTGTTTCATTGAGAAAACTACTAGCAAACCCAAACTTTCAAAAAATTGGAAGTGAATCTGAGAATGGATGAGACCAGGAAGCATTCTGATTGCTAAGCATCATTGTCATCGTCATCATCATCATCATCATCATCATTTCTTACTTGTCTTTCCCCATGATCGAGGTGAGGAACAGCAAAAAAATTTACAGATACACAGCATCAGTTAAAAGCACATATTAATTTAAAAGAACAAATAAGACACATGCATATCAAAACAATCCATATTTGAAATTCACACGTTTAAATCATATGGATAAGCCTGCTGGAGAAGACTGGTCTTCAATGCTGTTTTAAATCTGGACTGTGCATTCAGCTATCTAATCTCTTCTACAGGTCATTCCACTGACCAGGGGCGGCAGAAGAAAAAGGAAGAGGAGTGAGTCTTACCTTTTTAAATAGGCATTTGGATTTCTAAACAGCAACCGCACATCTGGTGGGAGAAGGCTGGCGCCTTCCATGTTAGGGAATCCACGGTTTCATTTCAGACTGTAAGGGAACAAAAGAAAGTGTTGGGTCCTTGACTGGTGAAATGTTGTCAGTGTTTCTAGTTGTCTTTCAAAGTGAAAAAGAGCCAAAGAACCAGGTTAATGTAATGTTTTGAATCATGGATTAAGACCAGGGTTTGAATTCCTGCTCAGCCATGGAAACCCACTGGCTGATTTTCAACAGGTCACCCTCTCTCCGCTAAAAAAGAAGGCATTGGCAAACCTACTCTGAACAAATTGTACCAAGAAACCCCCATCAGAAGCTCACTTTGGGCTCACTATTAGTGAGCAATGAGTTGAAGGCACACAACAGCAGAGAAAAAGAGCTGTCCAAAGTGCTGAAATTTAATGTCCATAACAAAGACCAGAGGAGGCTCACCAAACCCCTGGGTCATGCAGGTCTCTTTAAAAACCAGCCCCATGCCATTCCATCGCTGCAGTGGGTGACTTCAAGGCACACAACAACAAAAACAACAACAAACTTGCCACTCCACACAAGGTTTGCAGAGCACAAAGGGTGTGTAGCACTTAGGAGATGTATGTGTGCAGAAGACAAGCATGAGATGTGTGTGTGTGTGTGAGATGCACATTTAGTTGTGCATTCCATTGCCCATTCAGGTGTGCATTAACTTGTGTCGTTCAACACAAGAGCTGCCTAGCACAATCAAGGTGTAACTCCACACACCGATATCCATGCTACACAACCGTGAAGTTGAATCTCAGCCAGTAGGGACTATTCCCCTTGTCCCTACATTGGTGAAGTTGCTTCCGTGTCATCAGAAGGATCCAGATGAGGAACAGGTCCACTGGCATAACTGGCTGCTTCCCTCTAAAGAAGCAAAACATCCCAATAGGAAATGCTGAATGGGTTTCCTTGGTGACAAGAATTTGTAATTGCTTGATCCTATCACCCATGTGCTGCAGAGGACATGGCTGGGGAGAAGGAGCGTGCAGGAAAGAAATCATAGCCGGAATAATTTGATTGTCAAAAGGGTGAGGCCTAATTGGAGTCAGCAGCTGGTGTCACGTTGTAAGCTACCGAGGGTAGGGTGGGATCAAAATGAGGGTATTGCCCCTGCAAATAAGGATTCTGTCTCCTCTGAAATTTTCCTTCATTCCTCATCTTTCTAGCATCGCAGTAACTTAAGACTCCTGTTGCGCATTTAGAAAAATAGTTTCTAAAATATAATTCAGAGCAAGGAGACAGGCAAAGCAACTGAGGGAATGTGAGCACAGCAAATATGAGAGCGCTAGGTGTGAATGTTTTTCAGTCATAGAATCATAGGATCACAGAGTTGGAAAGGATCCCCAAGGGCCATTCAGTCCAATCCTCTTCCATGCAGGAGGACATAATCAAAGCACCCTGACAGATGGCCATTTAGCCTATGTTTAAAACTATGAAGTGACCACCCAGTACCCACCACATACTTGCTGTCATTGTGCGCCTTTAAGTCGTTTACAATTTATGGTGACTCTATCATGGGGTTTTCTTGGCAAGTGTCTTCAGAGGGGGTTTGCAACTGCCATCCTCTGAGGCTGAGAGAACGTTACTTCCTAAGGTCACCCAGTGGGTTTCCATGACTGAGCTGGAATTCAAACCCTGGTCTCCAGAGTCATAGTCCAGTGCTCAAACCACTACACCATGTTGGCTTTCTAAGAGAGAAGATCCTTTTTCTCTGTCTATGAAAATAAACTGGACAGAACTGAGAGAAGTCTTCTGCAGGACCCTCAGAAATATTTTTAAGCTGTGGGAAGGACTCATCTTTGGCAGGCAGGTTGTTATTAATTCAGCCTATTTGAAGATACAGTGGGACCTTGGTATTCACTGCGGTTTGCTTCCAGGATACCAAAATCTGTGGATGCTCAAGTCCCATTGAAGAGAATGGTATCCTTATATAAAATGTAAAAATCAAGGTTTGCTTTTTGGAATATATGTATTCTTGGAATATGCATCACACACTCACTCACTCATACACACACACACACTAGACCAGGCACTGTGGCACAGACCATGAATCAGACCCGGTACAGATTGGTGATATGTGCCGGCCTTGGGTTAATTTAAGGGCTTAGGAGAGGTGCTGTGGTGTCTCTCATGCATGCTCTACCACACTCTCCTGGCACCATTTTCATGCATGCGCCTTTAGATGGCATGCATATTGATGATGTGGCACACGAGAGATACCACAACACCACTCCAAGGCACTGATGGCATTTTGGAGTGGATCGTTGTTGCGCCTGTGTGGTTGGTGTGGCAACGATGCTGCCCCTTTCTTCTCATTTGTACAGCCCCTTATTTATTCCAAAAATAAGAGTAAAATTTAAGAAAAGAACAAAACCAGTCATCATACCAAAATTTGATCTAAACAATATTTCAACAGAATTTATTGTCAGTATGAGGAACAGATTTGAACTACTAAGCATAATAGATGGGGAACCAGAAGAACTCTGGTCAGAAGCCAGGGGCATACCCTGTTTCCCCGAAGAAAAGACATCCCCCCAAAATAAGACCTAGTAAAGGTTTTGCTGAATTGCTAAATATAAGGCCTCCCCTGAAAGTAAGACCTAGCAAAGTTTTTGCATATAAATATATATACAGTATATAATAAATGCTCATTTTTGTTAAAAAATAAATGTGAATTCTTCATGGAAAAATAAGACATCCTCTGAAAATAAGACTTAGCACATCTTTGGGAGCAAAAATTAGTATAAGACACTGTCTTATTTTTGGGGAAACATGGTAATAAAAGAAGAATGCAGACAAACACTTATAGTAGTCAAAAAGAAAGAGAAGAAACCATGGATGTCAGATAAAACACTACAAGCAGTAAAAGAAAGAAGAGAAGCAAAACAAAGGGAGACAGGAACAAACTCAGGCCCATGAATGCTACAGATCAATGAATGGTGTTTTAAGAAAGCGGATAGGAAGAGAATTAATTCATTGGAGATGTGGTGCTGGAAAAAAGTGCTGAGGTTACTATGGACAGCCAAGAAGTCAGACAAATGGGTCCTAGAGCAGATCAAACCAGAAATCTATCTGGAAGCCAAGATGACAAGACTGAGGCTGTTGTACTTTGGCCACATCATGAGGAGACACAACTCACTGGAAAAAAACAATAATGCCAGGAAAGATTGAAGGAAGGTTGCCATGGGTCAAGATTGACTCGAGGGTGGATAACAACAACAGCCCTCCGTATCCATGGATTCCTTATCCATGGATTCAATCATACAAGGCTTGAAAATATTCTACACACACACAAATAATATTTTCAAGTCTTGTATTGTTGAATCCATGGATAAAGCCCTCCATATCCATAGATTCATTATCTATAGATTCAACCATATAAGGTTTGAATATCTCTATCTCTATCTATCTATCTATCTATCTATCTATCTATCTATCCACACACAGAGAGACACAATATTTTCAAGCCTGGTATGGTTGAATCCATGGATAAAGAATTCAACCTTCTGAATCCATGGATTCTTTATCCATGGATTCAACCATACATTGTATAGTTGAATCTGTGGATAAAGAATTTGTGGATATGGAGGGCCAACTGTATTTACAAGGGAAGGGGAAATTCTGCATCCCATCCATGCTTACTGAAACATCCAGCAATAAGAAGACTCCTGCAAGCAGAATGTGTACTTTGAAGTCCCTCCCTGCATTCAGCAGATATTACTCCTGAGAAAGTGCACACAGAATAGATGAAAGGCAGCCTTTTTATGCCTGGGAGGACTCAGTGACAATAGCATTTCCCCCCCTACTCTTCCCTCACCAGCCCAGATCCACTGCTTCTCCGTCATCTGAATTACCTTTCCCTTCCTTTCCCTATGAGGGTTTTTCTTTTAAGTGTTCTGTTGTTGTTCTTGTTTTAAAAAAGTTTCCTCTTTAATATCTCCTCCAACCCTCCCCAGTCTTGCACCCTAAAGACTGGTGTTGGGCTATTAACTCCAACCAATATGCTGGAGGTGAGGCAACTTTAGGGTTCCTATCTAGAGGATGCTGGATTAAAGAAGGCCACATTCCCACTTTGATTTACATTGAATTGCTTGTCAGTTTATATGACCGTTGTTCTCATTTGAAACTGATTCCAATCCTAATGTGATCCATTCCAATCACGATGAAGTGAGGCAAATGCAAAAAACCCACTCACACTAGTTCTTTGGCGGTTCTTTTGAAAAGAATAGGTTCCAAAGTGTGTTCAACAAGTGGGAACGACAGATCTGAAGTGCATCATTCTGGAGGGAAGGGACTAATGTGTTTTTGGTAGATCCACACTAGCCCCCCCCCCCCACCCCTGTGCTTGTCGTGTGACCTTTGGGTGCATGATTTTTTTAAAAAAAATAAATAGAAGATTCAATTCATTGATTTTGCAACTACTTGCAATCAGTGAACCAAACTTCAATTCTTTGGTTTTGCAACTACTTGCAATTCCCTGGGCAATCCAACAGCAGCTCACAGTGAGGAAGTAGTTTCAAAACTAATGAATCGAATCTTCTATCATATATATATATATATATATATATATATATATATAGTTCCCAAGCCAGGCTGCCCAGGCTGCCACTTACATTGCTGATGACACACAGATGATTGACATGCATTTTGAAGCGGTGCAAAGTAGTGGGGACAACAATCATGCCAAAAAAGAAGCAATTACAAGGAGATAATGAAAAGATCCACTTTCATAGTGGGAACAACAGACTTTTTGGAATTGATTTACCAACACAGACCGAAGGCGAATTGCAGACTGGTTGAAATGTACCCTTAGTGGGAATGAGTCTTAAGTTTTGAAAACCTCATCCAGCCCCACTTGTGAAAAAGGAAGCTTCCAAATACAGATATGATAAATAAGAGTTGGCTCAGTGGTTTGAGCATTGGACTAAGACTCTGGGAGGACAAGGTTCAAATCCCCACTTGGCCATGAAAACATACTGGGGGACCTTTGGCAAGTCACAGTCTCTCAGCCTCAGAGGATGGTAATGACAAACCTCCTGTGAACAAATCTTGCCGAGAAAACCATGTGATAGATTAAGGTCTCCATAAGTCGGAAACAACTTGAAGGAACACAACAAGAAGAAGCAGCATCAATGGTGGACCATCCTGTGACTGGACAGCTGTTGAGTGGAATTTTTGAGTGGGACACAATAGGACAACAGGGATGGCTAAAGTAAAGCCTGTGGGCCACATGTGGCTTTTTTAGCCTTCTAGAGTTGCCCATCCCTAGATTAGAGACTAACCTTCTGCTCCCTATTCAAAAAGAGCCATGCATGCATGTAAGCCATGGTTATGCATGTGTATATTGCTTTCCTCTGCCCCATAACTATCTGCCACAACTATGATAGAATATAACAATGTCATCAACAAGATTATAGGCTCAGCCACTTGCTCGTTTTCTAATGTTTATGCCACTTTCTGCCAGTCAATGCCTTTCTGAGTTCAAATGGACCAGTCTCTATGGGAAGGAGTTTTTGTTGTTGTGTGCCCAAGTCTTTTGCAACTTGGGGCAATGCTAAGGCAACTCTATCTTGGGGGGGGGGGGAGGGAGGTGTCTGCCTTTGCCTTCCACTGAGGCTGAGAGAGTGTAACTTGCCTCAAATGAGTTTCCATGGCTGAATGCAGATTAGAACCTTGATCTCCATAATCGTAGTCCAGCACTCAAACCACTATGCCATGCTGGCTCTCAATGGGCCTCAATCCAACATCAGAAAGGGCAATATTCCACAAGCAGCAGGAGGGCACTTCAGCCTCCCAGGCTTTTCTCCCCAAGACCTCAAAGAAGCCATCATGGAACAAAGAAACTTCAAAGGGAGATCAGAGCCAGAGAGACTGCTGAGTTATAATTCACAAGGCAGTTCTTCCAGTCTATTGCCAGACGTCTGGATCTGGAGAGCAGATCCTTATCGCACTACATGTGTTAATTGGCTTGCCTAGTGCGAGGATGTTTGCGTTATTGGCAACAGTTTAGTGAATGGCCAATGGTGATAATGGGATTTTCACTCTCAGAGTTTTCTACTTTTAATTCCCCTCCATGCTCTGTCTATAATTCTATCCCCAACCCTGTGAACGGAATATAGGCCTATCTTTTTGCATCATAGTCCAGGTATCAGGTGGAGGGGTTTGCTGTGGCCCACAAAAAGCTCCTGGTTGGGACTGTCTTCAAGGTAAGGAGATGCATTGCAAAACCTTCCATGCACATCACTCCAATCATTATTAAGGTTCATGTATTGCTATAGCAGATACTGAAGCGTTATAGATACCAACAACAAAGGAGTAAAGAATTACTAATATTGCATCTACACTGTAGAAATAATCCAGTTTGACTACACTTAAATTGCCCTGTCTCAGAATATGGAATGCTGGCCCCAGAGAAGGCTAAATGTCTCACAAAACTACAATTGACTTAATCTGCAAAGTTATATATCAAAATATATAATTTGTAAATAATGACATAAATTTAACAGTAATCTGAAGTATATAAAGCTTTATGGGAATTGGGTGGTGGGAGGGGGAGGAGAAGGGCTAAATGAGAGAGTAATTATCTGCGATGTTTATATTTCTTACTGGTTTTTTTAAAAAAACTACAATTCCCAGAATTCCATAGACTTGAGCCATGGCAGTTAAAGGGGTGTCAAACGGGATTATTTCTGCAGTGTGGATGATGCTTCAGTATCTGAGATAGCAACGTATGGACCGTAATAATGATTGCAGTTATGCGCATGGAAGTTTTTGCAATGCTTCGTCTTTATTCAATATTAAAACACATAACTGTAGAACTAACAAACCAGCAGACAAGCATCTACATACATTCAAAAACCCTACCCTGCCCCCTTAAAAATCAAAGTACAAAGAACAATATAAAAGCTAAAATTTGACCTCCCACTTCTCTCTGACTGCTTTTTAAATTAAATTCTCCTCTCTATTCTTCTTTTAATCTTCATTTATCTAGCCCTAATTTTATTATGAAAAAAAACCCCTGACTATCCTCTCCTAATCACATATCAAAATAGCGGGGGGAAACAATATAACTTATACATCAAATCCAGCACTACTGATACCTCCTCTTTTTTGATTCATATAGTCTATAAATGGATGCCATGCTTTCTTAAATGTTTCTATTGAATTGTTTTTCACCAAATTAGACAGTTTATCTAAAAGAGCTAATTCCATGACCTTTTCTATCCAATCTAAATGCACTGGTGTTTCATTGGTCCTCCACTTCTACTGTGGAACTAAAATATAACTGGTACAGAAAATTGTTCTTAGGTTAGTCACTATTGCATCAATAATAATAATAATAATAATAATTTCATTTTAACCCCCCTCCTTGTCCATGTTGGTTTCTACTACTTTTGAGATGAGTTCTGGGGCTTTTTCCTTTCTTGAAATAGTCTCCAAGGGGCCATAAGACCTTTTGAGGTGCATGGCTGGCTGATGCCAAGAAGTCCTATTCCAGTTGGATGGTACATCTAGTCTTGGTGTTATACTATACCAATGACTACCAAACTTTTGTCCTCTTGAACTTCAAGTATCAGAATTCCTGGCTGTAGGTCAAGCTGGCTGGGGGATTCTGGGAGCTGAAGTTCAAAACACCTGTAGAATCAAACTTTGGGAATCTCAAGCCTAACCTTTAAAGTAGCTGTCCATGGTGCTGAACTCTGTCCCCAGTATAGCTCCAGCACCATGGATAATTCCTTTAATCTCCCTGAAGATGCCAGTCACAGATGCTGGTGAAACGTTAGGAATAAACTCTTCTAGATCACGGCCACGCAGCCTGGAAAACCCACAAAAAACTAGGGATGCCGGCCATGAAAGCCTTTGACTTCACAGCTCTGTTAATGTTCAGACTAGGGATGTATAGTAGATCCACGGCTATTTCATCTTCACATGCAAGCATGAATTTAGTAGATTTTTCCCTGCAGTGTTCTCCCCACATTCCTTGGAGTGTGGCGGAGTCTCCTTCCTTGGAGATCTTTAAACAGAGGCTGGATGGCCATCTGCCGGGGATGCTGGGATTGTGAGTTCCAGCATGGCAGGGAGTTTGACTGGATGGATCTTGTAGTCTCTTCCAACTCTAGGATTCTATGATTCTATGAAATATTGGGGGGGGGGGGGGAGGTTATGGGGTTGTGCTTGTTTGTTTTGTAAGTAAAAATATCAGTATTCTCCCCATATTTTAATGCCCTGAAATTATTCTGTGGAGAAAAAACAAGGGGCTTTGCACAAAAGGCCCATATTTTGCCTTTTTTTTTTTTTTTTTTTTTTACAGAAGATCTAAATACTTTACAACCACCAGATCTCATCTGATCTTGAAAGCTAAGCAGGGCCACCTCTAGTTAGACTACCAACAAATACCAGACTATATTTTCAGGGGAAGGAACTGGCAAAACCACCTCCAGAAATCCCTAGGAAATTCATAGGGTCCCCACAAGTCAGTAGGTGACTCAAAGACATATATATATATATATATATATATATATACACACACACACACACACACACTAACAACTAAATACCCTAAATCCTGATTGATCTTGGAAGTTAAGCAGGGTCTGCCCTGGTTAGTACTTGGAGGGGAGACCACCAATGAATCCCAGGTGCTGTAAGTTATATTTTAGAGGAAGGAACTGACAAAACTGCCTCTGAGGATTCCTTTTTTAAGAAAACCCTATGAAATTAATATGGTTGCTATAAGTTGGCAAGTGAAAACAGAATATTCTGAAGACAGAATAATTGTCTTTGCAGAATAATTTCTTTGCAAACCTTTGAGATGCTAAATATCAGGAGAAATTGCAGATTTTTTTTTTACTGGTGTCTTGTTCTTCCTCTGGGTTTTGGGAAACCTGGTTTTTGAACCGAGAATGATAATTCTTTCCTACTACAATCAGAGAATAATATCTTTCATTATTTATTTACTTTATTCATTTCATTTTTATGCTGCCTTTCTCCCAGAAGGGGACCCAATGCGACTCACAAGATAAAAACATTTTAAAGAAATTATAATAAGGATTTAACAACATTTAAAATCATCTAGTTAAAACAGTATAAAATTAACATAAAAACATACAGAAGTCAAAAACATAACAAGAACACACACCCCATATAAAAGCCACACACACTATAGAAAAGCCTGATATTCAGGTGAATGAATTATCAGTCATCTGACAATTTATCTGTTCTTAATAATCTGCCTCTTTTGGTGTTTAGAAATCATACACTTTCTCCAAACATGGATACTTTGATTCCAGTGTTTATGGCTAGAACCATCCTCTGCAAAACCATTTATTCTTTCAAAAGCCACCGATGCTTTTGTAGATTTCGTAACATCCTCGGGCAATGGTCCCCACTCCTTGATTCTGCATTGTATGCATGAAAGCGACTCTTTTATTTCCATTCAATCCACAGCCTATCCCTTTTAATACAACTGCCTCAGTGTTTTTTGCATATTCTGTAACCCACCACCTCTACAACCTTCCTCAACTCTGTGTTATTCTTTATGAGATGGAGCAGTGGAAATTGGAAACAGCATTCTAAATGGGGAATGCATCCTAAACCTATCAGGGCTTCATAATAACATGTAGTTCTATTTTCTATTTCTATCATCCCTAATAATACCAAGTATTGTTTTGCCTTCTCCACTGCAGCCGCACGCTCACCGTTTTTTCTTACAATCACAGGGTTGGAAGGGCCATGTATGCCAACCTCCTACAATCCAGGAATGCACAACTAAAACACTCACAAAAGATGGCCATTCAACCTCTGTTTAAAGATCTCCAAAAATGAGACTTCATTACACTCCGAGGCAGTCCTCTCTGCTGCCAAATAGCTCTTGCCATCAGGACATTCTTCCTAACATTTATGGAAAATTGCTTTTCCAAATCGACATTCCAGTTTGCACATGGAATGCCATTAAATCTTTTCAAAATAGCTGAGGAGAGTACATTGGTTCAGTTGAAGGCTTTCATGGCTGGCATCCATAGTTTTTGTGGGTTTTTTGGGCTATGTGGCCGTGTTCTGGAAGAGTTTATTCCTGACATTTCACCAACATCTGGGGCTGTCATCTTTAGAGAATGAAGATGCTGGTGATTCCATAGACAGGCAAAAAGACAAATAAATGGGTCCTAGAGCAGATCAAGCCAGAAACCTCCTTGGAAGCTAAGATGACCAAACTGAGGCTGTCATACTTCAGACATCATGAGAAGGTAGGACTCATTGAAAAGACAATAACGCTGGGAAAGGTGGAGGGAAGTAAGAAGAGAAGAAGTGTCATGGCCAGCCGTGAGGAGGAGGATCGGAGGACGATGAGGAGGACTTGGACCCTCAGGTACAGGTGCCACCTGAGGTTGAGACAGGCCCCAGCTCTGCTCTGCCAGGCCCTAGTTCTGCTCTGCCAGGTCCTGTAGAGGTGGCCCAGCCAGGACCCAGCTCTGCTCTCTCAGCCCCAGTGGAGTCTGGGGTTCAACAGCCTAGTCTGTCCCCAGTAGTAGGGCAGGACTCAGAAGATATAGTGGACAATGTTCAGGTCCCTGCCTTTTGAGAAGAGCTGAAAAGCAGGGCTTAAGAAGGTCAAAGAGACTTGCAGAGAGAGCCTCATCAGGCAGGCAGCAGCTGTGATCAGGGAGTTATTTATAACAGGTGGCAAATGCTCAGGACTCTCATCAGAGACTATTCGTTCTCCTAAGAGAAGGCTGCTTGGTATCTGACTCCAAGACTCTTGACTTCTTTGGATTCCTAGACCCTGAATTGGACCCGCTGACCACCCTCCTGGCTTTTCTGACCTTAGACTGGACTGATATTGTTGCTCTCGGTAACCCTGAACCTCTGACTTTTTTGGCTTCTTCTCTTTTGGACTACGTTTGGTTGTGTTTGCTAAAGAAACTGCCTCGGCATCTTGCTGTATATCTTTTGCCAAGGACTCTCTTATCAGCTGTGTGAGCGGGTGTTGGCAGCTTTCCCAAATAGGAAGGCCACATGCCAGATGGATAGACTCTATGAAGGCAGTCACAATGTGTTTTAGGGGCTTTATGGGCTTGCAGGAATTAAGCAAAGCAGTGGAGGACCGAGGGTCTTGGAGATGTCTCATCCATAGGGTCGCCATGAGTCCAGATTGACTCGAGGGCAGTTAACAACAGCAAATTTGGGCTACCATATCACATTGTTGATTTGTGTAGTGAGGGCAGGAAAGGGGTATAACACCTTTCCCTACTCCCAAATGAGTCTCACTTCAGCAGTAACAGCCAGTTCAAGAGAATCCACCAGAATGGATTGCTTGTTTGGATTATTTGTCCCAATACACATCATTTACCAGCCAATGCTAAATCCTGTCTCCTGTTCTGACACCCAGAAGTCCAAATAAAGAAGACCTTTTACAGTCTGCTTTGGTTTCACCAGCCTTAATAACTCAGAAACATCTGCAGAGTGGGCTCGTTCCCTGTGCAAGCAGCTCTTGCATCCTGCCAGAGAATGAGATCCAGAGGGAGCTTGTCGGTTGCTGCCATCCACTGTGAAAAAAATGTCCATTTATTAGTACTTTTCCCTCTCTAATCAGTGTCCGTAACAAGGTACAGCATCATGTTAAGCTTCACATCACTTGAAATATGCTGTTGTAATAAGGACTGTCTTAAGACTCTATGCCAAGGGCAGCATTGCTCTTGTTGTTGTTGTTGTTGTTGTTGTTGTGTGTAGGGTGTGGATTTTCATTGTGATTGTGGCAAGGAGAGAGGCTAAACACCTGGATCCTCTTGGCAGTCCTTTCTAGGGTAGACTCATTGAATCAATGGAACTAACAGACATGTTGACTTGCTATTCCAACTCTATGATTCTATGATTCTATTAAGATTCAATTAATTTATTTTAGTTAGGTTTCCAGAATCTTATAAGATGTTCTGTTCATTCATTTAAAAACCTGTTGAGTTTCAGCCTGTGGGTGATACCAAGGCCTCCTTCAGGGGGCTACATGCCATCTTAATATCCTCCATTATATTCTTGCAAAAAAAAAAATTCTACTAAAATCTTGGCTAGACAATGTGACAGGTGAATTTGTAATATGTTGGCTGACCAAACCCATAGAGAGTTCAGTGATGGCTCCTCTTCATGCTGGAGAGAAGTGACCAGCCATGTGCCACAGGTTTCTGTCCTGGGCCCAGTACTATTCAACTTTATCAGTGACATGTATGAAGGGATAGGGATCATGCTTATCAAATTTGCAGGAATAGCTAATAACCCAGAGCACAAGATCAGAATTCAAAATTACCTTAACAGATTAAACTGAAACTAACATTTTGGTCTGCATTTTCTACTTGAGGACTAGTGTGCAATAGATCCCTGGCCACTCAGAACAGCTCTGCTGGGTGAGTCCCTGCAAATACAATGGTGGCAGCAAAAAATAGTTTCTTTGCTACCGGCACTGCCATGTAGTAGGCTTTCAAATAGGCTGTAGCCCATGTTTGGTCAGATTCACTTCGAGTTTTCTACCATTGTCTCCATCTCATTCGCTTCCTCACTGCCAATTTCCTGGAAAACCAAGGGGCTGGTTTGGCTCCACTCCATAAGAGGGGACTCTCAGGAGCATTGACCTGGGGCATCACTCAGGGCTCTCTTTTGTCCCTCATACTATTCAATATATACATGAAACCACTGGGAGAGGTCACCCAGAGTTTTGAGGTGCAGTGCCATCAATAGACAGATAACACCCAAATCTACTACTCTTTTCCACCTCAGTCCAAGAAGGTTGTCTTACTCTTAAACCAGTGTCTGGCATCATTAATAGACTGGTTGAGGCAAACAAATTGAAAGTTAATCCAGACAAGACAGAGGTTCTCCTGGTCAGTTGGAAGGTGGATCAGTGAATAGGGACTTTGCCTGTGCTGGATGGGGTTACATTCCCCTTAAAGATGCAGGTTTGCAATTTGGGGGTATTCCTGGAGTCAACTTTGAACCTGGAGGCCTGGGTTTCTGCACTGATGGGGAGTGTTTTTGTACTTGTTTGACAGCTGCACTAGTTCCTTGAAACACTGGATCTGGACATGGTGGTACATGCCTTAGTTACACCCCTTTTGGACTGGTTATGTCCTATAATGCCCTCTATGCTTAAGGTCCAGGCTACCTGGCAGGCCATATCTCCTTCTATGAAATGGCCTGGGTTCTGAGATCTTCAAGAAAGGCTCTTCTCTCGGCCCCACCACCATCACAAGCACAGTTGGTGGGGACACGAGAGCGGGCCTTCTCGGTGGCTGCCCCGAGACTCTGCAACAACCCATACCGGGAACTTCCCTGCAAAAAACTCCCAGATTACCCCCTGCTTGTTTTTATTCTGTCAGCAGACTAAGATCTTTTTATACAGACAGGCTTTTAAAACAGGAAGTCTTTGACGTCTGGGGACGTTTTGCTGTTTTAACTGCACTGTTGTTGAGTGCTCTTATCTCTTTTAAAATAAGAGGAGGAGGGGGAGGAAAGAGCCCAGAATTCTGTAGAATGGAGCCATGGCAGTTAAAGTGGAGTCAAACTACATTGTTTCTACAGTGTAGATGCACCCAGAATGGGGTTTGCCCAGTAGGTTTCCTTGGCTGAGTGTGGATTTGATCCCTGATCTCCCAGAGGCCTACTCCAACACTCAAACCACACTACACCATGCTGCTCCCATCTACTCCAGCTTACAGCAACCTTCTCCTAGGATTTCTTCAGAGGAGGTTTGCCATTGACTTTCTCTCATAGGCTGAGAGAATGTAACTTGCTCTAGGTCACCCAGTGGGTTTCCATGGCTGAACAGGGGTTTGGATTCTGGTTTCCTAGAGCCCTAGTCCAACACTCAAAGTACTGTAGTACCGTATGTTGCCTCTTGTAAAGGAATTAGCATGTGTGCAAACACCAGAAAGCCCTGGAATGTGTAAATTGTGCTTCTGGAGAGGCGTTTGAATCCTGGCTTTCAAACTGCACTTTTTTAAAAAAAAATCAACTTTGGTCCCTGTTTCAGAATAAATTAAGAACAGGGATCCAAGCTTGCATGAATGCAATTGATCTGTGTACCTTCCCTGGAAAAACCTGAGACCTGGGAGAAAGCTTCTAAGCATCTTTATCCATCCCAAGAATCTGGTTGTCTATCTGATTGTATTTGCCTTGGAACCTCAGTTAGCTGGTGCATACTTTAAATGTCCCAGAGAAACAAAATCCATACAATTGATGAAAAGCATCATGTTATACATATTTACTCAGAAGCAATTGCCATTGATTTTAATGAGATTTACTCTCAGGTATGAGAGCATAAGTCCATAGCCTTGTTTTACTCCAGATTCGTAAATGTGTGTTTTGTATTTATGAATTATTCAAAGTAACAGAATTATGGAAAAAGCCAAGAATTTCATTAAACTGATAAAATAACATTTCAGTCAATACCAAATCCACTCTTATTCAGAAATGCATGCAATGCTCTATTAAAACAATTACAAAATTGCCTCCTTTGTGTGAACCCAACAAAATCTGTCAGTTTTATTAATGCAGGCATGCTTCGTGCCCTAATTAATCATCCACTGACTCGATTCCCAGTGCGTTGGACTGCTTCTGTTTTACCAAAAGTTGGTGACTTTGTTGTAACATTGATGTTCACTTTTAAAGAGTCACTCAAAGCAAGGTTCGGAAAACTGACTTTTTGGACTACGCTTCCCAGACTCCCCGAGCCAGCATAGCCAGTGTCCATAAGCAACAGGATAAATAGCCTATCACTCACTGCTATTAGATGCCTTCATCTCTTCCAAGACAAGTTCCTTCCTTCTGAAGTACAGATAGTAGACTAAAATTAATAATTAGTTTGCATGAGAAATCCCACGGTTAACTGATTTTCATCTGTGATAAAACTGCAACAATGGACTCTATTGTTGTACATTTCTGTAACATTTCTGGTGAAAAGTTTGAGAGGACTTGAATTTTTGCCAGATGAATAGAGATTTCAAAGGTTTCCTGAAATGCTTGCTAAATTAATTACTTAAATCCTTTGTCATATAATTTGATTACAATGTCTCTAGGTGTTTTATCATTGGCTATACATCTTGATTGTAATCTAAATTCTTCCTTTGTTCTTTTTCCAAATCTAATAAAGATTAATAACCATGTTCCATTCCCCCCCCCCCCCAAAAAAAAAGTTACTAGCTTTTTCCTTCTTTTGTTCCTTCAGGAACTCCTCCTAATATCATTATTGTTCATTATCCTATTATCTAGCTCTTCAATTCTACTGGACTTTTTACATGATTTTGTCCTGTTCAGTAAACCTTTGTTCTCAGTTTTCTTGTTCTGACTGAGTTTTGCCAATCCTGCTAATCTTGCTTCCTGAAGTTTCCAACCATTCATCCAATTTTAAAATGTGTTCCTCTTTAATGTTAAATGTCTCTCCCCACAATGACTTGCTTTTCTAACGTTTTGTTTAATTGTTAAAGCCCTTTAATTCCTCATTAGTCCGGGTAATAGAAACAATATTGATATAAAATCCTGTTAAAATCCTTTTACAGGAGTAGTAACAAAACAAGTTGTTGCTGTTGAAAGACCATATGGGAAACTATGAGCTAATTCTGGGTTACATCATCGGTCATCTATCTCAGTATCATTCACACCACAGACGAGGAACCTCTGGTCCTACAGCTGTTCCTATGCAGTAGCTACCTTCTTATCTCTGGCCAGCTCAGGGATCGGAGAAAGAGACTATGAAAACTTTGAATGGCTTGCAGAGAGCAGAAAATTGCAGGCACAAAATCTTTGAACCTTGGTTTCTAGGTATGACTCCCATGGCATAGATCAGAACTATATTTTGCAGGCAGCAATGCTGAAAACTAAGTGCCTTGAATTTAACTGGACTCTATGGCTGGAATCCTAATGGTTAGTCACAGCTAGAATTGTTTTGTACCTTCAAGTTTTCAACTCATGGCAACTCTAAGATGACTCTACCTTGGGTTTCTTGGAAAAAAATCTTTAGAAGAAGTTTTCTGTGGCTGAGAGAGTGTGACTTGACCAATAGGTTTCCATGGTTGAGTGGGAATTGAAATCCTGAACTCCAGAGTCATGGGCCAGTGCTCGAACCACAACAGCACACCAACTCTCTCCGTAAGCAGGATAGACCATTGAATTGATTCTTGAATAGTGGGTCAACACTTAGGTAAATCCAGTTGATTCAGTAAATCTACCCTGTTTGGGACTAGCAAAGGGATTTAGGCTTATATATTTTGTTGATCCAAATAATCTCACACAAAAAAGGGGTGGCTTGCATAGAATGATAAAGTTGGGAGAGATTTCAAGGGGCATCCAGTCCAACCCCTTTCTGCCATGCAGGAGGCAAAGCCCTTCCTGTGACGGGTGGCCATCCAGACTCCATTTGAAAACCTCCAAAGAAGGAAACTCCACCACACGCCAAGGGAATGTGTTCTACCCCTTGTATACACTGTGCACTGACTGGCAGAAGTTTCTCCAAAGTTCACACAAGGTTCCCAGCTGGCAATGGTGAGAACTAATTTAATAATAATAATAATAATAATAATAATAATAATTTGTATTTCCCGCCTCTCCCTTCGGATTGAGGCAGGATTCCAACAGTGTTAAAATACTTACATAATTCAATACAATCTAAAAACATTAAAAACAATTACATTATCAATAAAACTTGCTGCACATACTGTCCTTATTCTAGCCAATGTCACTGTATCTGTTATCGATCTAGTTCTATCTGTCTATTCCCGGTCCATTAAAGTAGATCAGGTGGGTAGGTCTGCCGGAAGAGATCCGTCTTAAGGGCTTTCTTAAAATTTAGAGACTTTCCTCATGCAAAATACAGTGGGTCCTTGTTATCTGCTGGGGTTTGGTTCCAGGACCCTCCGTAGATAACAAAATCCGTGGATGCTCATCAAGTCCCCTTAAATATAATGGCACACAAAAAATTGGTGACCCATATATAAAATGGAATTTATATTTTGGGGGGAATATTTTCAAGCCATTTTTGCTCAAATCTGTCAATGAAAAAATCTGTGGATAAGGAGGGCCAACTGTAGAATAGCACTACACTTTACATTTCTATACCACTTAGGAGTGAACTCAGCACTCTCGAAACAGTTTACAATTTGGGTACCCACAACAAACTGGGTAGTCATTTCACTGACATACAAAAAGATGAAAGGCTGAGTCAACCTGGAGCCCTGGGAACAAACTCACAACGTTGGGGCTGCTGTACCAGAATTTAACCACTGCACCACCAGGACTCCCTATAGAAACAGAAGTACACAAATCACTCTTTCCAGCACATGAAGGAATCATAGAATCATAGAGTTGTAAGAGACTTCAAGGACCATCAAGTCCAAGTCCGCGCCATGCAGGAATACACATCAAAGTTAATGAGTTTCATTAAATTCACAGGTCCAGGACTTGTCATCAGTAGGGCTCTGTCCATCCAGGACCAAAAGATACTTGTGCAAAAGGCCATTTAATGCAATCCATGGGGAACGTGGTGGGATGCCCCAAAGGCAGATCAGCTGGTCATGTTCACCCACCACTATGCGCAGGGTTCAAATTTGAGCACAGGGTGATGGATCTTTGTAGGAAAAGGCTCCTTTGGGATCATGCTGAATTGTGTCTCTTTTTGTGAATGCAACAGTACAGAGGTTTTGCTGGAGATTTTGAATGCGTAACAATGCACCCCCACCGCACGAAGCCCCTGGGCCTTAGACTTGGGTCCACCTTCCCACCCCAGTTTTGTAATGTCCTTGCCAAATCTTCCTCCCCTTCTTACATGCACCACCAGCTCTTTCTACAGGAAAGTAAGGCAATGGCATTTGGAAGTCTCACTCTGGCTCCCTTTCCCCCTCCTCTCCCTTCTTTTATATATCTCAGGCCCTTTTGGAGCTCCCTTAAGCAGAAGTTCCCAGCAGGGTCTAGAGATAACGTTTCCCTGACAGCTAACGACAGCTGGTCGATAACATTTCTATCCTGAAATGGAGAAGAGAGGGAGGAATGGGGGGGGAGGGTGGAGATCATTATCTCTTGAGACTGAGATGGGGGGATGAGCTGCAGATGTGGGAGAGGAGAGCTGGGGGAACATGTCCTTTACAAAGCCAGCCACAGGTAATAATCATCATCAATGCGCTCAGCGCAGGAGGCTGTGGCTTGCTGCGCACTCCATGCGCCATATCGCTTTTGCTATGAGCTGTGTTCAAAGCCCAGAATGTTGTGCATGAGATTTGGAAGGATTTGCATTATATTTTGCAGTCTGTGAAGCCAGAAGTGCTTCTCATTCAGCCTCCAGACTATTATCCACTTCAGGCCAGACAATACAGAATGGAAGAAGGTGCTCCAGCAGAATAGGCACACAGGCTTAAAAAATCAGGCTAAAATATATGGAGTCCTGTGGTATCGTGTCTACTAAGTTCTCTGATGGCCATTTTTTTCAGATTGCCTGCATTCAGTTCAAGGTTACAGAAGGACAGATTTGCTTTGTGGATGGATGTACAAGCGCACTGCTCATCAGTGTACATTTGGTTGGCATCTAATTGCCTGTTTGCTTTTTCTGTTCAGGTTTCCAATGCTGCCATTCAACCCAAGGGCTATGTAGACCAATAAATGCATAATGAAAGAAGTGAAGATTTATACTACAGCCAGCCCTCCATAGCCATGGATTCTCTATCCATAGATTCAAACATCCATAGTTTGAAAATATATTTTTAAAAAAAAAAATCCAAAGAGCAAACCTTGATTCCCGCCCCCCCTCCCCATTATATAAAAGAGACACCATTTTAACGAGATGCCACAGGACTGGAGAAGGACAAACATTGTCCTTCACTTCAAAAAGGGGAAAAAATAAGATCCAGAAAACTACAGGACAGTCGGCCTGAGCTGAGCGCAAGGAAAAATGCTAGAATGGTTTAAACTGGAATGAGTCTGCAAGTATTTTGATGACAATGCAGGAACCAGTATGGGTTTGTCAAGAACAAATCCTGCCAAATTAAACTTATTTTAAAAGATCAGCTCACTAGTTTAGTAGATGGTGGGAATGCTGTGGATGTCATTTATCTGTATTTCAGCAAAGCATCTGATAAGCTCCCCCATAATATTTTGATTGTCAAACTGTTTACATATGAAATGGATGGCAACTGGTGGTGCAGGGATGTGATCGGCAGCAGCGGGTGGCCCTGCCTCCTCCTGTCTCACCTGCCCACCAACAGCAGAAAGACCTAAGAAGCTGGATGGGTGGGTGAGCCAGCAGACTGCCCTGTACTCCCTTCTCAGGAGGACCTCACCAAGTGTTTATCCCCCTGTGGGGTTTCACCTGGTGCAGTCCTTGCTCCTCACACACCCCTAGGGACACCCCTGGATGGGAAGATGGTCAGATGGGTCCATCATTATTTAGAAAACCATGTTCAAAGTGTCATCATCAATGGCTGTGCCTCAAACTAGATCCAAAACACACTGCAGAAATAATTCAGTTTGAGACCATTTTAACTGCCTTGGTTCAGTGCTGGGAAATCATGGGAATTATAGTTTGTTGTGGCATCAGAACTCTCTGATAGAGAAAGCTAAATGTCTTACAAAACTACAGTTCCCAGCATTCGCTAGCATTGAGCCATGGCAGTTAAAGTGGTCTCAAACTGGATTATTTCTGCTGTGTGCTTTGGACCCTAGATGGAAATCTTGAGCAGAGTGCCTCAGTACTCTACCAATATTCTTCAAGGTTTTTATCAATGACTTAGATTATGTGTTAGGAGGAATCCTTATCAAGTTTGCAGCTGACATCAAACTGCCAGGGGTGGTTAACACATTAGAAGATAGGGCAGAAACGAATACACTTATCCCTCGCCATTTGTGACCTTGACTTTTGCAGATTTGATTATTCACAGATTTTATTAATATGTTCCCTCTAGGAATATCTAGGTTCTCCAGCATAACTTTACATTCAAAGGGGTTAGGAGCACAGGACCCTGTGGGGAAATCACAAATAACAAAAACACTATGTTTTTGGCCTTAGAGAACACCTCTAGGAATCTCTAGGTCCTCCGGTGCAACACTCTGGTCAACAGCTACCAGACACTGATCATAGAATTGTGCTGGAGGAACTACAAATGCCTAGCGGAGTGCTCTCGCTAGGAATCTCTAGGTCCTTCAGTGCAACCTTTGGTTAAAGTTGACCATGGAGTTGCACTGGAGGACCTAGGGATTCCTAGAGATTCCTAGACAGAATATACTAATACAATCCATGAATAATCAAATCCACAAATGTCAAATCCACAAATGTGGAGGGAAAGATAAAAGTAATAGTACCACTCTATTCTGCTTTGGTCAGACTTCTCCTGGAATACTGTGCCCAGTTCTGGGCTCCACAATTCAAGAACAATATGTCCAGAAGAGGGCAACCCAAATGGTGGAAGCTGTGGTAACCACTACGTCCTATGAGGAGTGGCTGAGGGAACTGGGTATGCTTACCCTGGGGAAGAGAAGGCTAAGGAGGGGAGGGCATGATGGCCATGTTCAATTGAGGGTGGAGCAAAATTATTTTCTGCTGGTCCAGGGACTAGAACATGGGTCAGGAGATCCAAGATAAAGGAAAACAGATAACACTTCAATGTTAGGAAGAACTTCCTGGTGATAAGAGCTGTTCAACAGTAAAAGATGCTGCCTTGGAGAGTGGCAGGGTCTCCTTTTTTGGAGGTTTTCAGACAGAGACTGGATGGTCATTTGTCACAGGGAGTGCTTGGATGGTGTCTTCCTGCATACCAGAATACCAGTTGGACTAGATAGCCCATGAGGTCTCTTCCCATTCCATGATTCTATAAGAGGAACTTGAGCCAGTACTGTGCAGCCCAGCCCATGGGCTCCATTTAGCTGGCAGTACAGAATTGGATTGTTGGCCAGGGATAGTCTGGATGGAATTAGCTGTTTAGAGGCCAAGTTCCCCTTAGGGCTCTGAGGGCACACCAGACTGCATTAGCCAAAGGCTACAGCTCCAATAAGCCTTATGCTACAGCTGTAACATGCATCAAAGTTCAGCACTGAACAAAGTCTTGGGGAAGCCTGGAATGACACCCTTTTCTGAAACAAAACAGCCACCTCTCAGTAGGGTTGCCAACTGAAATAGAGACAGGTTTCCTGAGCCTTTAACGGTGGTGCAGAAGAGGGAATTTCAGCAGGTGTTGCTTATGCAATGAGCAACAATTGCTGAAATTACTGTTAAAGGTAAAGGTATTCCCCATTGACAAGGTTGTCAAATCATGTCCGGTGCTCATTTACTAAGCTGAAGAGCCAGCATTGTCACTCTGTGATCATGTGGCCAGAATGACTGCACAGAATGGAGTCTCCTTCTTTGGAGATCTTTAAGCAGAGGCTGGATGGCTATCTGTCGGGGATGCTTTGACTGGGAGTTCCTGCATGGCAGAATGGGGTTGGACTGGATGGCCCTTGTGGTCTCTTCCAACTCTATGATTCTATGAATGCTGTTTACCTTCCCACCGGAGTGGTATCTATTTATCTACTTGCATTTGCATGCTTTCAAACTGCTAGGTTGGCAGAAGCTGCGACTAGTGACAGGAGCTCACCCCATCACGCGGCACCTGGGCCTCGAACTGCCAACCTGCTGATCTTGCAACCAACAGAGTCAGTGTTTTAACCACTTGAGCCACCACATCGAGGAGACCTGTCTCTTATATCACTTGGTAACTTTATCTTTAACAATGTTGGTCCACAAAGCAGGGGCCTGGACTTAGATGGCTGTTAGAGTACTTTACAGTTCTATGGTTCTCACTACAGCTTTTGAATTGCTTGCAAAGGAGCTCTTCACAGTTGAATTCTGAGATATGTAAAGACATTTAAAAATAAAATAAAAAGACAGCTTTACACAATGCACAGTTCTTTTATGGAAGAGTGGGCCTTAATTTGCCTGCCCCTTTTGCCACAATATGAGGAAAGGGCAGTCTAGACAGCATTCTTTAAAAAGTAAGAAAGAAAAACATTCACAGTGGGTTGAGGGGTCTATTAATAGTCATGAAGCATGAAATAGCTAGGCAGTTATATATCTCTGAGATGGCTGGGAAGCCTGGGACACATAATAGGAGCATGAATCTTAGGGCAGAAGTCAAAGCTGGCATCCCTGATGATGAGGTATGCTGGAAATTGCAGTCCAACAACACCTGGAGGGTTGCAAAATTCCCACTCCTTGCTTTACAGAAAGGTTGCCTTTCTGTTTTCTGCTCTTCTAGACAACAGAACACAGGAAAGTAGAGTATAATGGATTCAAATTACAGAAAAAGAGAGAGTGAAAAAAAAGCAAGGGAGATTCCACCTAAAGATTGAAAAGAATTATCTTCACCTATCTGAAGGGATGTCAGATAGAAGAGGGAGCAAGTTTGTCTTCTACTATTCCAGTGATCAGAACATGAACCAATGGATTCAAATTGCAAGAAAAAAAGAATGTTAGGGAGAATTTATTTACTGTAAGAGCTGCTTAACAGTGGAATAGACTGCCTTGGGGGGTGATGGGATCTCCTTCTTTGGAGGCCTTTAAACAGAGGTTGGATGAGGATCTTTCAGGAGTGCTTCAAATGTGTATTTCTGCACAGGAGAAGTTGAATGAGTTGTCCCTTCTGACTCTATGGTGAAATTGCACTGCAGAAACAATGCAGCTTAACACCACTTTAACTGCCATGGCTCCATGCTGTGGAATCCTAGGGTCTGTACTTTTGTAAGATATTTAGACTTCTTTGTCACAGAGCTCTGGTGCCACAACAAACTACAAATTCCAGGAATCCATAACATGGCAGTTAAAGAGGTGTCAAATTGCATTATTCTGCAGATCTGTGCAGATCAGACCTTAGATTGTCCACCCAAGGTGGTGGACTACCCTTCTTTGGAAGTTTTTAAATAGAGCTTGGGTAGGCATTTCACAGGAGTGGTTTTTTTGTGGGGCTTTTGGGCTAAGTGGCCATGTTCTGGAAGAGTTCCTTTCTGACATTTCGCCAGCATCTGTGGCTGGCATCTTCAGAGAATGATAGCCTGGGAAAGGATTGGATATATATATATATATATATATAAAGAGAGAGAGAGAGAGAGATACATAGATATATAGATATATAGATATCTCCTGTGTGGCCCTGGGAAGGAAGGAGTCATTTGCAAATGTCTTGTTCTGTTGCTAATGGCAGTCCTCAGGGTGGGAGGATGTGCAAAAGAGGATTAATGTCTGCTAACTGGTGCTCACTGTCTGCTGGGAATCCCCTGGCCTTAGGCTGTTTCTCATTTGCATAGGTTGAGTCTTGACCTTGCTGTCCTTCAGGACTGGGAGCCAAGCCTTGTTTACTCTCAGGGTTTCCTCTTTCCTGTTGAAATTGTCCAGGGGTTTATGGATTTCAATGGCTTCCCTGTTGTCAGAATCCTTGTAGTATTCTTCCAGATATGAGTTAGTAGGTGTAGTTGGGGATGATGGTACATAGTTAGCTGCTAGATAGAGAGGAGGAGTGCATAACGGTGCCAGGAAGATTTATCAGTTGACCTTGGTGCTGCTCGGCTCTAAGCTTGGAATGCAGTAGTTTCTGGTGGGAAGCGTTCAGAAGGGGGGAGATAAGGTGGAAAACGAAACCTATGGAAAAATACTGGAATAGGCTTTTCGCGGGCTTTTGTGAGAAGGGGGGAGGTGTGGGCCTTTGGAAGATATAGGGGTGCTGGGCGGGGACTGGTCAGTCTCAGCTAAGAAGCTGAATGGTGTGGTTTTGCTGATCCTGGAGCATCAATAAAGTTCTGTTTATTCTACATAAAGCTGACTGGTTGATTGTCTAGGGTTCTGGACCCCTGTTCTGACACCTGTGCATTCTGACATGGTAGTTGTTGGCATGGTCCAGAATTTCAATGCTTTCAAACAGCATTTTATGCCCAGGATGGTTTATAGCATGTTCTGCTACTGCTGATTTTTCCGGTTGACCCAGTCTGCAGTGTCTCTCATGTTCCTTGATTCTTGTCTGCACACTGCGTTTGGTGGTCCCTATGTAGACCTGTCCGCAGCTGCATGGAAAGCGGTAGACTCCTGCAGCTGTGAGCAGGTCTCTCTTGTCCTTGGCTGAGTGAAGCATTTGCTGGATTTTCTTCGTCGGTCTGTAAACCATTTAAAGGTTGTGTTTCTTCACCACTTTCTCTATTCTATCTGTGACTCCTTTGATGTATGGTAAAAATATCTTCCCTTTGGGTGGTTGCTACAACTTCACAGGAGTGCTGTAGTTGTTTTTTTCCTGCATGGCAGGGCATTGATTTAGATGGTCTTTGTGGTCCCTTCAAGCTCTATGATTCTTTGATTCAACATCTGCCTTGTAGACATCTCCACAATGTGTAACTAATGGCCCTTGTTGAAAAAAATCCTCAAGGCTTTGACTTGATTCAACAAGACTCCTGTTCCAACCTGATGCCCTCCAGATGTGTTGGACTCCAACTCTCCTCATCCTTCAGCCAAGATGGCTATTGGCCAGTCCAGTGCATCTGGAGGGCATCAGGTTGGAACAGGATGATCTCTTCTTTCAAAGAACTGGGGCAAGAAAGATCAATTAATAAGAAGGGGATAAATTTCATATGAGATAACGACCCTTCCCCCTGCCACCCCAAAAATAGAATATACAGTTACCTGAAAATCTGCAGTGGCTACCATCTGTATGAGGAATTATAGGGGGTGTGACTCCTTTCCACCAGGCAGTTTCAGAATCCTTTTCAGTATCATGGCCAAATGTTAACAGCTCTCCAGTGGGCTTAACATGATTATTTTGTGTTTGGTAGGCCACACAAGATAGGTTATGTTTTAACCTGGCAATTCAAGGGTACTGAGGTGGCTGGGAACAGACAGGGCCATATACCTTCCATGTTGCCATTTGCTTATTATGTCCTCACTGCTAGTTGGATGGGAGATGGGTCTATATGCCTGCAGAGTTCAATTTCTCTCTCTCTCTATCTCTTTCTTTTTTTCCCCTCCTCCAGATCTGTATAATTCTTGGGGTCCATCTTATGGTCACCTCAATTAAACCCTAGCCCAGAGGTGACACTTAGCTTGACAACAGTACATGTGAAAGAGATCTAGGGGTCCTAGTAGACAATAAATTGAGCATGAGCCAACAGTGTGACGCAACAGATAGAAAAGCCAATGCTGCATCAATAGAGGTATAAGTTATAATAGTGCCCCTCTATTCTGCTTTGGTCAGGCCCCACCTGGAATAATCCTGTGTCCAGTTTGGGGCACCACAATTCAAAAAGAAAGTTGAGAAACTGGAGAGTGTCCAGAGGAGGGTGACCAAAATGGTGAAAGGTCTGGAAACCAAAACTGTTGTGAGGAGAGGCTTAGGGGAAGAAGATGTTAAGAGGTGACATGATAGCCATGTTTAAATATTTGTGTTTTTTACTGATTTTACTGCTTTGTGGGAGAAAGCTCTTCCAGGCACTAACTCTCTGTAGGACCTTAAAGGTTGAAGGTTTTATAAATGGATAATTAACCAAAGTGACTCCAAGGTATAACTCCATTTGCAGCAATTGAACTAAGTTGAGGACAGTGGGGTGGAGAAGATACTGGGACATTTTAAAAGGACAGAAAAATCTGAGGCAGTGGGGTATTAATTGGACTTTCCCTGCCAAACCAGGAGAGTTGTAAGCTATGATGGGAAGACTTGTCTCTAGAAGATGTAAATATTCAGCATGCAGAATTGGAAGGGAGGTATTTCATTTACATGTAGTTCGTTAAGTAGGGCTGCATTGCCAAGACTCAATGCAACTGAATCCAAGGATTTGGAGCTTATTGGTGGGGCACCAGAGCTCTCTGCCAGAGAAGGCTAAATATTCCACAAAACTACACTATATGCATCTGAGGAAGTAGAGTGAAGTCTACAAAAGCTCATGCTGCCAACTTCTTTATTTCAGTTAGTCTCAAAGGTGCTACAAGATCTCTCTACTCACAAAATTACAGTTCCCAGAATTCCATAGCATTGAGCTATGGCAGTTAAAAGGGGTGTGAAACTGAATTATTTCTGCAGTATGGATGCAGCCTAATTCTACTCTAGTTGAGACGATTCAACAAAATCCAGGCCATGATCCTCCCTCCTGGATAGGGGTAGGAATGCTGCTGATGTTGCTCAGCCTCCAGATGTGGTAGGACTGCAACTCCCAGCATGCCTCACCATTACCTAGGATGATTATGCAGGCTACTGGGGGCTGCTGTCCAACAACACCTGGAAGGCCACATGGTTCTCACTCCCACTTTTAGGCATTTAAGAAAGTTACAATTAGGGCAGCAACTTCATTATTATTAACTACTATTATTAATTATCGGCCATTTAATACAATTGAGTAAAACTGACACAAAAGACGATCCCAATCAACCATGTGAATTATCTTTAAAATCCTCTCAATGTGATGTTTATGACAGCTTTCCCTAACCTTTTCATATATTGAAAGCAGTCTGGAAAAAGACCATTGCTTTCTGCAATTGACAGCAGCTGATCGCAAGGGATGAGGACAGGAAGGAAAGGACTAGTTGACCTTTCTAGGCTGTCCCTTTTATGATGCTGAACTCCAGAAACAAGGGAGCTGATGTGGTTTGTTGGTGATCAAAACAGAAAACATCACTAGACGGAATTCCCAATAATAAGAAGAATTCAAGGGTGGGCTGCAATCTTAACACAGAGAGAGACAGATTGAGAGAGAGAGCCGCATAACACACTTGGCTGGCTTGTGGACTTCTCCAAGTCCATCAGAAAGATGTCTCTCTGTTCCTGGAGATGGGAGGTGAGGAAAGGAGACATCTTGACTTTTTCTCCAGTAAAGACAGATAGAGCTTCTCTTGTTCCCACTGAATCATAGAGTTGGAAGAGACTCCAAGGGCCATCCAGTCCAAGGAAACCCCATGGTAGGGTTGCCATAAGTCACAAACGACATGAAGGCACATAACAACAAGAACAAAGAAGAAAAATGAAAAACATTTTCAGAGGGGCTTCCTGTAGGCAAGGTGCTGAATTGGCCAGACATCCTCCAGACAGTTTGCATCAGAACTGGGCCCTGTGTTGTCCGGACTCATTGCCATGAGAACAGATGATGTTTTATTTGGCCCATACAGACAAGGTCCTAGAGGCTAAATGGACTCTTTCCTTTGTTGTCTTTTCACCATCAAATGATAAGTGTTCTATTCCAATAGACTTTGATTGTTTCATATAATGGGTTTTCTTTTTTCGTTCTGGGCTGTTTTTATTGGATCCCTGAAATTCTTCATCAGAGACTACAAGTTGTAATTTTACAATGAACTACATCTGATACATTGTGTAACTGCTCTAGTCAATTGGCAATAATGGGTATCAAGTGTCTTCTTTGTACAGTGGTGAGTGAGATGCTGCAAGATGCAATGGGACCCCTGCTGCACAACAAGACCCACAGCCCCATGATTCCCATTCCACAGTAATACTGGCCCAAATCCTTTTAGTGTCCCAACTTGAGTAGGGTCATTGCATCAAGAGGATTTACCTTTGTGTTGACTCATTCAACAACTGATTCAAAAGGTCTGCTCTAGTTGGGTCTAACCAATAGTACTGTAGTTGTATTTTGCCTTCAAGTCACTTCTGACTTATGGTGACCCTAAGGCAAATCTAACGCTGGGATTTCTTGGGCTGAGAGTGTGTGATTTACCCTAGAACCCCCAGTGGGTTTCTATGGCTACATGGGGATTCAAACCCTGGTCTCCACTACCCTACACTGGATCTCATAGAACTGGGAATCAATAAAATAGGGGATCATAACTGGGTATAAGGAAGCTTCCTACATAGTTGCTTCACTTGTGATTTTTTAAATCAAAATCAAAATCCCCCAAGTGAAAGGTATGTGGATTAAAACATTGCAGGGTTCCTATATAATTGCATATACTAATCTTTTGGTACTTACTGGTTCTATTCTTCTGGATCTCCATTGACTGGGTCATGCTCTCCCATTTCATCCGAGGTGTTGCCATCAAGACTTCAGCTCCGCTCATCTTGTTAGCCAAGAGGCTGAAACCAGTTAATATCATGTTATATAAATTTTCTCATCATTTGGGAAAGTAAAATGATCTTAGACTTAAGCTAGCCTGGCGGGGAGTCATAGAAATAGACATGTGGGGGATCTTGGAGTGGAAAATATTAGTAAGTTTTTAAAAAATAGAAGGGAAGAGGAGAGCAAGGAAACAGCTGAAGCCAAGAGCATCTGTGTTTTTGGGCCACTGTTGCATGGAAACTTTGGACAGAGAGCCAGACAGGCTATAGTTTCAATTATTAGAAAATGATCCAGAGTGTCATTTTGAGGACAAGAAAGAAATCTCTGTTTTTTCCCCTGTTTCTTATTTGATTTTCCAGTAGCATCTCTGCAAGCTTTTGTAGGTCCCTTTTCAGGACCAAGGCTTCACATGAGGATGGGGCTAAGGCACCAGGAACAGAAAGGAAAGGGGGGGGGAGTCTCCATGAATATCTGAGGCCATACATTTTCCACCATGTGGTCGAACCACCTCTCGGGACACAGAGGCAAAAACTGGGTGGCAAGAGTGACCTGACGTGTATCTAGACTGTAGAAATAATGCAGTTTAACACCACTTTAAGTGCTATAGCTCCATCCCATGGAATCCTGGGGTTTGTAGTTTTGTTTAGCCTTCTATGCCCAAGAGTGCTGGTCCCTCCCAAAGCTACAAATCCCAGGATTCTGTAGAAGGAAGCCATGGCAGTTAAAGTGGTGTCAAACTGCACCATAGTGAGGCAAAGCAAGGGGATAAAAACCATCCATCTGGGAAAATGAAATCTAATCTCTAACTCATTCATAATAGAGACCATGTTAAACTGCCTACAAAACAGTAGCTTTGATCATCATCATCATCATTATTTATCATCCTCATCATCATCACACCTGTTTCCCTGTCTGGGACTCAAGGCAGCTTACAATATTTTTTGTTCTTTTAGAAAATAGTAATAACACTTATTTATAACACCCTTTCCACCAAAGGGAGGAACACTAAGCAAATAGAATCACAAATGGATGATAAAACACCATACTATAAAAGACTAAAATATTATACTAATAAACAACCTCCTTATCAATGGTTAAAAATCCACAACTTTAAAATAAAAGTTTAAATAATAATTCCATTGGCAATCCATATCCACAAATTCTGCATCCACAGATTCAACGATCAGCAGCTTGAAAATATCTGCCTGCCCCTGCAAAACAAACAAACAAACAAGAAGCAAACCTTGATTTTTCCACCTTATATAATGCAGTTTTTTTCTACCTTATATTACGCAGTTGTATATAATGAGACTTGAACAGCCATGAATTTTGGCATCCACGGGGGGTCCTAGAACCAAACCCCTGCAAATACCAAGGGCCCACCGTAAAAACACAAGCCATTAAAAGCACCACAAGAATAACAGATCAGAAATCCAGCACACTGCATAAGCTCTATCCTACTTAAGCAATCAGTCCTCAAAGGCCTGTCGAAACAGAAACGCTTTCACCAGTTTGGAGAAAGAGAGTAGGGAGGGTTCCAGTCTAACTTTCTCTGGGAACCGAGTTCCAGAGACCGGAGGCAGTCATCGAGAATCATAGTGCTGGTACAGACCGGCCCTTTGAGGCGCCTCTGTCACATGCTAGGGTTGCCCCAGGGCAGAGCTTCCACATGCCCTGCAACCCTAGCATGTGACAGGGCATCATCGCTGCAGAGTGCTATTTATATGGTGCACGCAGCAATGACAACACAGCTGTGCAGCGTCTATACGGAGCTACGCAGCTGTGACATGTCAAAGGTGTGTTTTACCTTTATTGCATCACAACTGAGATGCAAAAAAGGAGCTGGGTTCCCCTGCTCCTTTTTTGCACCATGAAAATCAGAGATTGAGGCTGTAGCATGTAGTTGCTGCAGCCCCAATCCAGTGCTAAAAGGGGTGGTCTGTCGAGCCCCTGAATGAGAGCAAAGGCAATAAAAGAGAGGCAGCTTGGCTTCTCCATTTCCAATTTCCACCTCCTTTGCAGATCTGTGCTTGTATCTCCCCACTTTGAAAGCCCTAGGCCACCATGGCAGACCATTTTGCTAATGGTCAGTCTTATTAATGCAATGGTCACTTTGCAGAATATAATTCTGCTCCAAAGTCACAGATGCATGTGCACCTGGACGGATGCATCTGAGATTTGGATACCTGAAAGCTCATGCTATCGTGAACTTGCTCATCTCAAAGATGCTGCATGACTCTTAGTTGTTTTGCTGCAGCAGCATATTTTTGAGAGTCCTCTTTGAAAGTGGCCCAGATCTTTCGGAAACCCTGATTGGTCCCTCGTTGGCCATGGTGATTGGCTAGGGTGAATGGAAGATTTGGGGAGGAGGGATTTATATAAACTCCCTTTTTGGGCTGAATCCTGTCCCAAATAATCCACTGGCTGACCTGCTCTGCTCTCTCTGTTTTCCGTTTGGAGATCCTGCCAAATGGGGACAAACAAAATCTTGTTAAAAACCAGTCCAGGCCTTTTCAGCTGAAACTTCAAACCAATGGAGCTCATAAACCCCATTTGGTCTCCTTCCTTTGTTCCTCCCTGGAGTTCTGGCCATCCTCTCCTGACAGCTGAGAATGGACATAGCAAGAAAAGCAGTTCTGCCCTCCAGCAAATTTCCAGGATGGCAAAGGGGTCAATCCACCAGCTGCAAAGCATCCTGTCCTCTTCCTCCCCCTCCATGTCCCCATTCCTCCTCCTTCCTCCACTTAGTGATGGATCCGTGCAGAATCTCGTAGAGTACAAAATAAGGATGAGTTTGCACGGACTGTCTGCCGATTCACTGGGTGCAATTTCCTTTTCTTTTAAAATGGATTAAAATTGGGTTCCATGCCTTAAGAGACATCTTCTGGTGCTGTTTGTCTTATTTTTTGGTTATGCAATTATTTGGGGTTTTCAGTTCTATCTCTACGGTGCTCTGATCCTCCCCTGAGCTCAATGGAAAAGACAGGGTATGAATTATTATATGTGTGTGCATGTACAAACGAATGAATGCATGCATAAAGAATGGTTATTAGTGATAAATCTCCACTGGGAAGGAGCTAATGCAATTTTCCTCTACCCAGTGTCATCTTGATCGGTTGGACTACAAATCCCCAAGGACCAAGCTGGTTGGAGATGGTAAAAAAATCTTGTCTCAAGCAGGAATGGAAAGTATCTCAAAAATGACTGGGGACAAAATTGTTCAAAAAAGGAGTTTCTGGGAGGTCAGGAAACCCAGATAAGGAGAATCGAAGATGGACAAGCATCTTCACAGTTTAGTACTTGTTGTTGTTGTGTTCCTTCAAGTTGTTTCCAACTTATGGTGACCTTAGGGTTTTCTTGGCAAGACTTGTTCAGAGGAGGATTGCCATTGCCATCCACCGAGGCTGAGAAATTGTGACTTGTCCAAGGTCACCCAGTGGGTTTCATAGCCAAACTGGGAATTGAACCCTGGTTTCCAGTATCACAGTCATCATTACACCATACTGTATTTAATTTACTCAAAACATGCATGGGGGGATCCATTTGCACTAAAAATATATATTAAAAATTGCACAGAAAACAATTTTATCACTCAGAAAACGGGTTTAGATTTATGGCAACTCCATGACTTTTAGGGTTTTCTCAGGCAAGGAATTAGGTGATTTTGCTAGTTCTTTCCTCTGAAATATAGGAGGTTATCACATTACTAATAAACCAGATTTACCTCTTCCAAGTTACATTTGAATTTGGGATGCAGCTGGGTATTATCACCTGGATTTTGCTGTCGTTGCCACCTCCTGACTGCACCCAGGCTAAAACCCAGCCTCAGCTAGCCGATTTGCAAAGCCAGGAAGCTCCCGAAACTGAAAAGCAGCTGGTTGAGATTTTTGCCTGGATGCAGTTGGGAGGCAGCAACATTGGCAAGATCCATGCGATAATACCCGGCTGTATCCTGAATCTGAATGTAACTCAGAAGAGGTAAATCAGGTTTATTAGCAATGCAATAATCTCCATAGCCTACAGGACCAGGTATTTCCCTTCAGTCTCCCATTCAAATACTAACCAGGGCTGAATCTGTTTAGCGTCTAAAATCAGACACAGGCTCTTGTGTTTTTAGGGTACTTAGGCATAATTCAAAGATGATACAGGTCAATTCTGCCTCATGTTTGGGGCCAGAAGTGTTTTGGATTTCAGATATCTTTGGGATTTTGGAATGCCTGTATTTGTGCATGTGAACATTATGAGATATCTTGGACATGAGGCCCAAGTCTAAACACAAAATTGATGTATGTTTCATATTACACCTTAGATTGTAAGCCTGAGGGCAGGGAAATGTTTTAATTAACAAATTGTAAGCCGCTTTGATAGCCTTGGCTGAAGAGCAGGGTATAAATAAAAAATATTATTATTATTATACCCATATTTTAAAGGTAGTTTTATACAATATTTAATACTTTGGGGCAGGAAACAGAGTTTGTGCACACTGAACCATCAGAAAGCAAAGGTGTCGCTATCTCAGCCACTCATGAAAAAAAAGTTTTGTTTTGTGGACTATTTCAGATTTTGGAATTCCACTGAAGGGAGATTCAACCTGTGTATGCACATCTCAGGGCCAAACTCTGCAAAATTCTAACACTAGATTTTCATAGCACTGTCATCAGTTGAAACAATTTGTCTCAAATTCTACTTTCAGGGTTTGGAGATGGGAAATATGAGCCTTCTGGAGGAGCAAATATTGCAGTAGAAGAGCTGGACAACTTCCAACCCTCTTGCTGGATTGCATCTCCCATCAGCCATAGCCAGCATAACCAAAAGAACAGGAACATGGCAGTTGCAGTCCAAGAACACCTACAGAGTGACAAGTAGCATATCCTGGGCCTTTGAAGTTTAGTTTGTTTGCCTTTTTAGTGGTCCCACAACATATTTCCATTGTAAGCCTTTGTTAGTAAAAACCCTTTGTTCTTGTATGAGAAAATGAAATAAATGGAGATTAATTTCATAAAGGTAAGAGTAGCATGAGACAATCATGGAGTTCGAAGGGATTTCAAGGGACATCTCATCCAGCCTCCTGCCATGAAGGGATGCACAACAGAAGCACTTACAAAATTGTCTATCCAACTTATGTATAAAGATCTCTAAAGAAGGAGAGTTGACCCCTTTCAGAAGCAATCTATTCCACAGCCATACAGTTCTTACTAATGTTTTGGTGGAAACTTTTTTCTTGTAATTTGAATCCACTGGCTCATGTCCTAGTCTCTGGAGCAGCAGAAAACAAGCTTACTCCATCTTCTACATGACATCCTTCCCAATATTTAAAGATGGCTCTGTCATATCATTTCTCAATATACATTTCTCCTCCAAGCTAAACATACCCAGTTCCCTAAGTTGTTCCTCGTAAGGCTTGATTTCCAGACCCACAATAATCTTGGTTGTGCTCCTCTGTACACGTTTGAATTGTGGTGCCCAGAACTGGACACAATATTCCAGGTAAGGTCTGACCAAAGCAGAATAGAGTGGCACTATTACTTCCCTCTACAGTTCTATTGATGTAGCCTTGGATCATATAGGCTTTTTTAGCTGCTGCATCACACTGTAGGCTCATGTTCAGCTTGTGATCTACTAAGACTCCTAGATCCTTTTCACATGCACTGCTTTCAAACCTATATGTTGCAATCCACTACTGTACAGTCGTCATATAATCCTGTGAGTGTAAAGTTACATTCCATCTTCTTCAGGTAAGGCTTACCCCCTTGTTCACCTTCACCCAGGTGCCACTCCTTACAGCAGCATGGGGGCATGTTTATTTTGGCTCCACCATGTACACAGCACACCTTGGCACACATAGACACACACACATGGGTCAGCAACACAACTATAAACACTCCACATGGTTTCAGCTGCAGCTTATTAGCTGCCCCTAGTCTCCCTGCTTCTAAATTATTTCCTGAAGGGTTTTATTTCCTCAAGACTAAAAGGTAGGGGGGAGAATTAACCCCCCCCCCAAGACAAAATTTTGTGGCATGAAGAGGAGAAGGGGAGGAAACTGGGGAAAAGTTCAACCCCCGTGAGCCAAAGTCCTACTGCGTCTATGCGTTGCTACCAGAGAGAGAGCAACGCATAGACTCTCACACACTCATTCCTGTGAGAAAGCAGACACCGTTGTGTTGATTAAAATGTCAGCTCCCTCCCCAACACCCCCCTGGTGCTCCCTTGTTTGTGAGAAGACCCTGGGGTGGTTTTTGTGCCTCTGACTTTTTCACGCATCTCGGGAGACAGCTCAAGTATGTCTATTTTGAAAGCATTAAGCTGCTGCTGTAGCTGTGCATTTGTGTGTCTGTGTGCAAAGGATGGGTGATCTCCTGCTGATCAAGGAGAAGAAGGTCCTAGCAAGGAGGAAGCTGGAGGTTTATTTGACCAGAAAGAGCGTTGTCAATATGGGCCATTATTTAGTGTGTGTGTGTGGGGGGGGGGAGTCTGCGTTGTGGATGTGCAGACTTTTAATACCCATCTACATTTTACAGATGAAAACTGGGGCATGTGTCAGAGAGTGGTCAATATGGCAAAAGTCATGAATGAGGAAGAAATGGCAGGCAAGGCAACTCTCCCTTTTTCTGAGTTCATAGAACCACAGAATCCCAGGAGTTTATCACACCGTGGCTAATTTTGGCATTAAAGAGAGATTAAAGCACATTTAAAGCATCCCACAAATAAAGCAAAAATCATTGCACAAATGATTATCACACAGAATTGGACAAATAAAATGATATCGGAAATGCATTGTTAATAATATAACAATAATATAATATTGTTGCTGAAATACCAAAAGTAAAAAGATGCACATTAATGCTTCTTTGTGGCCACTTTAATGGTGGGTTTTGTGCAACTTCCTGTGAAATGGTTTTGCGTAATTACAGGATTTTTCTGGAATATTCATGGGATAAACTCCCTAGAGTTGGATGAGACCCCTAAGGACCATCCTGTCCAATCCATTCTGCCATGCAGGAAGACACAATCAAAGACCTTCCCGTGACAGATGGCAATACAGCCTCTGTTTAAAGACCTCCAAAGAAGGAGTTGCCACCATACTGCAAGGGAGCTTTTTCCACTGATGAACAGCTCTTACTGTCAGGATGTTCTCCTAATGTTAAGGTGGAATCTCTTTTCCTGTAGCTTGCATCCGTTGTTCTGGGTCCTGTTCTCTGGAGCAACAGAAATCAAGTTTGCTCCATCCTCAATATGACACTCCTTCAAATATTTAAACAGATTAATTGCAGATTAATTACTTCTGCACTTGGAACTCAATTTGCAGCAGTTGAAGCAAAGGTCACAAGGAGGAGGAGGAAAAACAAACTGGGGCATTTGAAAAGCAGCTGAAACAGTGGGATGACAGAGGGTTAATCTCTGCCAAATCAGGACAATTGGACCATATGCATTGAAAAGAAGCACCATGGAAAATCCTGTTTGATAAAGGAGAAAGTGGTTCACCCGGAAACAGTTCCACAAGCCGGATGGGAAAACTGAAGGAGAAACTCAACATGGCAAGCTACACATATCCTGAATGAGACCTTTGTGAGTCCACCTGGGCCGATACGGCTGACTCTGACTGGCAGAAGAGATTCCTCCTAAACATTAGGGAGAGCTTCCTGTTGGGAAGAACTGTTAGACAATGACAGGGGAACATGCTGCTTTGGAGGGTGGTGGAGGTTTTTCAGGAGAGGCTGGATGGCCATCTGTCCCAGGGTCTGCATTGATGGTGCCTTCCTGCATGGCAGAATGAGGTTGGACTGGATGTCCCTTGGCGTCTCTTCCAACTCTGTGCGTCTATGACTCTAAGAGGTTCCCTGAAAGAGTTAATGACAGAAGTCTTTCCCAATCCTACCTGCCAATACTGGTGGGACAACTGGGATCATCTACATAGAAACATGGGAGGCTTCACTTGCATTGAGCCAAACTCTTTGGTCTTGGGGGTCCATCTTGACACAACAGTCACCTCTGACTGTCAAAGAATCCTTGAATTGGGAGAGACCACAAGGGCCATCCAGTCCAACCTCCTGCCATGCAAGAATACACCATCAATACCCCAACAGATGTCCATCTAATCTCTGTTTGAAAACCTCCAAAGAAGGAGACTTCACCAGACTTCCAGGCAGCCTCTTCCACTGTTGACCAGCTTTTACCATCAGGAAGTTCTTCCAAGTGTTTAGGTAGAATCTCTTTTCCTGTAGTTTGCATCCATTGCTCCGTGTCCTATTTTCCAGAGCAGCATAAAGCAAGCTGGCTCCATCCCAAATATGACATCCTTCCAAACAGTTAAACAGGGCTATCATATCACAGTTCTCCAGGGTTTCAGGCAGGATTCTCTCCCAGTCATTCCTGGAGCTGGTGGTCCACTCAACTCAGCACTGTTAGCAATGGTCTTGAAGGTTTAGGGAAAGGAAGCTTTCCCTGCCCCACCTGGAGATACTGGTGAGTCAACCTGGTGCCTTGCCACAGTTACCACCCCTCTCCAAAGTGGGACCAATATCAACTGGCCAAACCACACTGCAGAAATAATCCAGTTTGAGACTGCTTTAACTGACCTGGCTCAATGTTAGAGTATCCTCAGAACTGTAGTTTGTTGTGGCACAAGAGCCCTCTGACAGAGATGGCTAAATGTTGCACATAACTACAGTTCCCAGAAATCTCTAGCATTCAGCCAGGGCAGTTAAAGTGGTCTCAAACTGGACTATTTTTCCAGTGTATTTTGGACCTATCAATTTCATTTTTTAAATATTTTTTTATTGCAACACAAATGTGTCATTCATTCCAAACAAAGATACAAGGTTTTGATACTACAAATATTATAAACCAAAACAACAACAAGCAAAACTTTATTGACTTCTGCATCTACAATACACACTATTACCACTATACTAACTTACAAAGGGTAACAAATGACTTCCAGTTTGCCAGTTCATGATATCAAACTAATTGTTAATTCTACTTCCCCAGTATATCTAAATAATTAAAAAACATTTAAAAAAGAAATGTAACTAAATTGATACAGTAATTAATAAATGGCACATGACAGGTTGAACCTCCCTTATCTGGAAATCCAAAAACCAAAATAGTCCAAAAACCAAAATTTTTATTACAGGTGGCTTAGATAGTGACACCTTTGTTTTCTGATGGTTCAGTGTACACAATCTTTGCGTTATGCTCAACATTATTACAAATATTGCATAAAACTACCTTCAGGTATGTGTATAAGATGTAAATGAATTTTAGACTGTGGTCCCACTTCCATGATATCTTATTATGGAGATGCAAATATTCCAAAATCCAAGACCCCCCCCCAAAAAAAAAATAATCCCAAACACTACCGGTCCCAAGCGTTTCAGATAAGGGAGATTCTACCTGTACTTAAGAATACAATCTATACCATCCTACAAATCCTAAACTACATATCTCTCCCCTATTTCTTCTTCCAGCAGTTAATCCCCAATCTCCCTTTGTCTTTAAAAGGCTCAACATTTTCCTCTCTTATACATTTAGTTAATTTATCCATTTCTGCAAAATCATTGAGCTTTATTAGACATTCTTCTTTATAGTGAACTACTAAGCCTGCATTTTCACTGCAGAAATAATGCAGTTTGACACCACATTAACTGCCATGGTTCAATGCTCTGCTATTCTGGATTTTTGTTGTTGTTGTTGTTGTTGTTGTTTTGTGAGCTATGTAGCATTCTCTCTCAGAGAGCTCTGGTGCCACAAGAAATTACAAATCCATAGCATTAAGGCAGTTAAAGTTGTGTCGAATTGCATTGATTCTGCAGCAGTTCTAGTCCTTCCAATGTTATGTATACAATAATCTGGTTGCTGTTATCATATATTTTATAAACTTCCTATTCTTTTCCTTCCCATCATAAATTAAAACAAAAAAGAAGGAAAAAGAAGGGGAGGGAAATGGAAAAAAAGACTATCAATACTTTCCCATGCACAATCTGGAGTGAATCACCTCCTTTGTGATCCTCCGAAGAAGAGCAAATGTGCTTATAAAAATATTATGCAATGCACAGCGGTGGCTCGTCTTTCCAATTTCAGCAGGGCAGTGACTCCATTCCAGGTTTTTCTTTGAACTTTAAAGGAGCCATCCAAAGTAGTGCGTAAATTGTTACACTTGTTGAACTCTCCTTAGGCAACTGTGAAGTGAACACATCTGTTGCGCGACAGCCAGAAAAGTACAACCAGATGTGTAAGGGAGCTTAACCTAGGCATACGCCAGAGGCATCTGTACCAAGCTTGGAAGGATTTAATTTGTAGCATCTAATGCAGGGTGCAGCTACACTGGAGAAATAAGGCAGTTTGACACCACTTTAAGTGTCGTCACACTATCCTGGGATTTGTAGTTTTACACAGCCTTTAGCCTTATTTATTTCATTTCATTTCATTTCTGTGCTGCCTTTCTTGCAGAAACGGATCCAAGGCAGCTCACAAGATAAAAAGATTTTTAAAACTTTACGATTCAAAATTGAAAAACAATTAGAATCGTCTAGTTAAAATAGTATAAAATTAACAGAAAAACATGCAAAAGTTTTAAAAATAAAAACATAACTAAAACACATACTCCATATTAAAAAAAACCCACTCTGTCATGATTATATATTTAAAAGCCTGCCTAAAAAAAAAATGAACTACAGATCTCAGAAATCCTCCTTGCCCTCCTTTTGTTGTCGAGAGAAAACTTTTCTGTCCCTCTGAGAAACTGGCTCCTCGATCTTTTAACAGTGTGCTTTTGCGACGACCTTAATGAATCTAAGTATAGATATATAGATATTTGATGGGTTCTTTTTAATTGCTATTAATTTCTATGGACAATTGAAGCACCTTTTAATAAGAAGAACGTTTGGTGTGTTTTCATTTATGAGTTTGCAAGCAATGTGTGTGTGTTTGATGATGATGATGATGATGATGATGATGATGATGATGATGATGGTGTGCCCAGTTGCCATTCCTTGTGCCATCTGGGTTTCTTTAATGAGGTTCTGTGAGTTCTCTGCCTTGCACTTGGCACAGCTTAAGAATCCACCAGAACACTGAGTATTTCCCCTCCTCTCTCTGTCTTTTTGAAACCATCTGGATCAGGTTCTTCCCATTTCTTTCTTCTGCTTCCTCTTATTTAGTTGTATAAAAAGCCACAACATGAAAGAAAAACATGACAAAGTCCCTACAGGAGGCATCCCTTTACATGGCATCAGAAGAATGACCCAGCCCACTGCCAAGCATGCCAATTAATGCATCCATCTACAAAAAACTCATTAGTGCAACTTAAATGATCAGCATCATAGAACAACTCAGAAGTTACAACTCTGTGCCCTATGGCTCAGGTTTTTCCAGTGTGGCAGATACACTCTGTATGCAAAAAGCCTCCAGAGGGTGAAGAAAAATGTCCCTCCTTTTGATGGCTCTGTGGCACAAACAGTGCCAGCATCTGAAGCTGAAGGTTTTCCTCCATAGTTTTTTGTGGGTTTTGGGGGCTATGTGGCCATGTTCTAGAAGAGTTTATTCCTGACGTTTCACCAACATCTATGGCTAGTATCTTCAGAGAAACAACCCACAAAAAAACAGTGCCAGCATCGCATGGGGCAGGGAAGGATAGAAGAAGAGGATATTGACAAACTAAAATGTGTCCAGATAATTCCTCTATTCTGTTGTTAGGAGAAGAGTCCTGCATTCATTTTTGGACAACCGCATCTGAAGATGGATATTGATAAATAGGAATGTGTCCAGAAGATGGCGATCAAGATGGTAAGAGGGTCTGGAAACAGCTGCGTAAGTTGGGTATATTCATTGGGTACATGGAGGAGAGAAGATATAGAGATGACATGATATTGTTGCTGCTGGCAGTTGTCATTTACGATTTATGTTAACCCTAAGGTGAACCTATCACAGGATATTCTTGGCAACATTTATTCACAGAGGTTTTGCTTACCTCTGAGGTTGAGGGAGGGTGAGTTGCCCAAGGTCACCTAGCAGGTTTCCATGGCCAAGAGAGGATCTGAACCCTGGTCTCCAGAGTCATAATCCAATGCTCAAACTTCTACACCACGCTGGATCCCAACCATCACATTGTTGTTGTATCCTTTCAAGTCATTTTCGACTTATGGAAAACCCGAAGTGAACCAATCATGGGGTTTTCTTGGCAAGATTTGTTGAGAGGTGGTTTGTCATTGCCTTCCCCTGAGGCTGAGAGCATGTGACTTGCCCAAGGTTACCCAGTGGGTTTCATGGCTGAGCAGGGAATCAAATGTTGATCCAACACTCAAACCACTACTCCATTCTGGCTCTCATAGTCCTTTAGATATTTCAGTATGGCTATCAGGCTGAAGATGAAGAGACTTTGCTTTCTGCTGCTCCAGAAGATAGAACCGAAACCAATGGACTAAAAGTACAAGAAAAGAGATTCCACCTAAACATCCAGAAGAACTTCCTGAATGGACTGCCTTGAAGGGCATTGGACTCTCCTTTGCTGCTGGAAGTTTTTAAAGAAAGCTTCAAGATCCTACATCCTAAATCTCACTTTCTGATCATGGAATAATGTGGCAATTGTGCAATCCCATCGTGTTAATAAATAATGATGTTTCACAACAAAATGTGAATTGTGCATGCATGCAAAATGGCTCTTTTCCCACAACTATGAAGCAAATATAGCTATTCTCCTTCAGACAAGAACTTCTAAGCTGTTCTAAGTGAATTTACTCTGGTGTAAGACATGAACAGGATTCCAGCTGTTCATTTATAGAACCATAGAATCATAGAATCATAGAGTTGGAAGAGACCACAAGGGCCATCTAGTCCAACCCCCTCCCATGCAGGAACTCCAAATCAAAGCATCCCTGACAGATGGCCATCCAGCCTCTGCTTAAGGACCTTCAAGGAAGGAGACTCCACTACTCTCTGAGGGAGTGTATTCCACTGTCGAACGGCCCTTACTGTCAGGAAGTTCTTCCAAATGTTGAGGTGGAATCTCTTTTCCTGGAGCTTGCATCCATTGTTCCGGGTCCTGTTCTCTGGAGCAGCAGAAAACAAGCTTGCTCCCTCTTCAATGTGACATCCCTTCAAGTATTTAAACAGGGCTATCACAGTGCAACAGGAGCTGGCACTCAGCTCAGCTGAAAGGCGAGGTGGAGATGGAGTCTTCCCAGGAGAGTCAGGCACAAGCAAACTGCTGCAGCCTCGCCTTCCTTGCCAATCCGTTCTTCCTGATTAATAACCTTGTGCAAACTTGACCACATTCTGATGTTGCTTGGCCACATGTCTCCTGGTTTTCATCTGTGAAATGTTGGAGGGTATGAGAATCCTTTCAAACTTTACAGCTACTTCTATGCTGCAGAATCAATGAAGTTTGAGACCACTTCACCTGTCATTGGGCTCCAGGAATCTTTTCTCCAGAGAAACATTCCTTATAAGGAATGACTCAGGGAGCTTGGATTTGCTTAATGTGGACAAGAGAAGACTGAGAAATGTTGCAATGGCCATCATTAAATATCTGAATGGAGATCATGTAGAAGATGGAACTAGCTTGTTTTCTGCTGCTCCAGAGAACAGGACATGAACCAATGAATTCAAATTTCAAGAAAAAAGATTTTACCTAAATATTAGGAAGGACTTCTTTACTATCAGAACTGTATGGCTGGACTAGTAATGAAGATCTTCATTATTGAAGATATCTTTGAAGACACAAGAAGGTGCTTCACATCAGCCACCCCTAGTCCCTGGCTAATTTGTCTGGTCTCCCGATTTATAGGAGGTCTCATTTCCTGGTGCTCTCTAAGTCCCCCTTGGCTCACCGCAATCTTGGATGTCCTTCCAGCTCAGCCAAGAGAAGCCTCAGCCCAAGTCCTTGTTCCCAGTATTTCATTCCTCTGCAACTCAGGTCAAAAACAGACACTTGCAGCCCTTCTCCTATCTTGCACCTTCTCCCTTTCAGAGGTAACGTGTAGTCTTTTTTGGTCTCCTTGCCTTGTCCTACCATAGACGCTTCACCTGAGGCCATCAGTCAGTTCTCCCAAGACTGGGGACCTGGCGAAAGGCAATGTGGTGCCTCTGGTGAGTCCTTTTCCCCTCTTGGCCAAGAGTCTCCTTCTTTGGAGGTTTTTTTTTTTTTAGCACAGCCTGGATGGCTCTCTGTTTTGATTGTGTCTTCCTGCATGGCAGAAACAGGCTGGACTGGATAGCCTTTGAGGTCACTTCCAACTCTAGGTTTCTATATTGCACGTTCACATGTGCAGTGTCACCCATGTACAACTTTGCTTCCTTCACATTGAACTTAACATGGATGTTTCATATTGGACAAAAATATCTCACCAAGGGGAATTAATGCAAGCCTAATTTTAAAATTAGGCATAGCAGTGGAAGATAGGGGGGCTTGGAGATGTCTCATACACAGGCTCACCATGAGTTGAGGTCAACTCAAGGGCAGCTAACAACACAATTTAAAAATAATGACTGTGTGTGTATGTGTGTGTGTGTGTGTGTACATATATATGTACATATAAGGTGTGTGGGTGTATGTGTATGCAACAGCCCAACTGCGACAAGTGAGCATTTGGAACGATCCACCATCCAGGCCCATTCATCAAAGAGCTGAGATCAGCTACAGCTCCTTTATCAGCCATACGCTTGTGAAAGCCAAACCAAGGTTTGTTGCTGGGTGATTCATGGAACAGCCCTAAGCCTACATTAAATGAACAGAAGGTTCATAGAGTATAATTGCGAGCAAGGCAAATGAACCGTGCACTTCCGAAGGGCTTTTGGAAGCTATTATTAGCTTCAAAAGAGACCTCCCCCAACCCATGAAGCAAATCTTCACATTGAGCGGTTGTACACTTGCCGGTTTTAATTGCAAGACAAAAAAAATGCGCCCTCATTTACAAAATACCATAATATTCAGAATTTCAAACGTGAATACACATTAGCCGAGCTGCGAGATTCAGTTCCCCAGATGGGTGGCAATTATGCAGGTTAAACTAACAAGCTTTAGCAGTAGGTTGCGGGTGGCAGGGGAGGCCTTTTTTTTTTATCCTGGGAGGTCTCTCCAGGGATCAGATTCAAGAATTTTCTCAGTGCTGCTGCCACTGCCCTTGATTTGCAGTGGAACCCCTGGCAACTCCTAGAAACTGAAAGAGGATGCAGAAGGTCCAGTAAATATTTCTGCAAGGCAAGGTGATTAACAACATTGACAATGGCCCAAGTGCGAGGACTCAGGGATGGACACTCTCCATACCATAGTTTAGCAAATTAGGACAGTTGAAGGGTATGGAAATATGCGCTGCAACTGTGCTGCAGAAATCATGCAGTTTGACACTGCTTTGAACTGCCATGGCTCCATGCTATGAGATTCTGGGATTTGTAGTTTGGTGAGATATTCAGCCTTCTCTGTCAGAGAGCTCTGGAGGTACAACAAACTACAAATCCCAGGATTCCATGGCAGTTTAAAGTGGTGTCAAACTGCATTATTTCTGCAGTGCAGATGTAGCCAAAGGGAAGACAGAATCTTTGAGTTGGAAGGGACTCCAAGATCATCCTGTCCAGCCCCCTGCTTTGCAGGGACACATAATTTAGGTAATCCTGAAAGATGGCCATGTAATCTCTGTGTAAAGACCTCCAAAGAAGGAGAATCCACACACACATCCTCAAGCCAGTCTATTCCACTCTTGAACAGTCAAGATGCACTTCTTAATTTTCAGACAGAATCTCTTTTCTTCTCATTTGAATCCATTGGTGATGAGAGGCAGGAGAAACTTTATAAAAACTAAATCGAAAAAGATCTTGGGAAAGAACGGTGGGGTGGTGGGGACTGCTGAGAGGACTGGTGGATCTCAGGACTTGTGGGAGGAAAGAGGTTTCCATGCCAATGGAATGGGGCATCTGTTCTGGTTTCTACTCTGAAATTCTGAAAGTTTTGCCTGAAATTCAAAGGCACTATTCAATGGTCTGAGGCCTATCCCTCCAAAATAGCTCAGCACTTTGAAATGGCCCTGTAAAGTTCAGGCTAATACCCAGAGCAGATTGACTGCCCCACTGAGATGGAATTCACCCACCGCCACTGTCCTATGGAACTGTTGCCACCCAGAGTCGACTTTATTGGACTAGCATTTGTGATGCAGCAGCTAAAACAGCCAATGCAGTTCTAGTATAGTGTCTAGATCAGTGGTTCTCTGCCTTGAGTCCTTCAGACATTTTAGACTTCAGCTCCCAGAATCCCTGATCATTTGGGCAAGCTGGCTGGGACTTCTGGGGGTTGAGCTCCAAAACATTTGGAGAGCCAAAGTTTGAAAACCACTGGTCTAGATCAAGAGAAGCAATAGTGCCCCTTTATTCAGCTTTGGTCTGCCTCACCTGACTCTTGTCTCCAGTTTTGGGTACCACAATCCAAAAAGTATGTTGAGAGGATGAACCATGTCCAGAGGAAGGTGACCAAAATGGTGAAAGTTTTGGAAGCCACCAAGCCCTATGAAGAGTGAGAGATTTGGATATGTTTAGCATGGAGAAGAGAATCCTCAATATGACACCTCCTCAAATACTTAAACAAGGCTATCATGTCTCAAAATGGTGTCTGAAAGTGATGTCTTGTCCCTTCCTAACACCATTTTGCAAGAGACTGTAGAGTAAAATAGAATAGTGCAACAAAAAGTTGGGTGGCAGCACAGGGTTGTGAGTTACTTGTGGGAAGATTTTTTTTGCATGTTTTCATACATGTTTAGAGCTTTTAACATAGTTTTGGATAAAGGTTACCCCAAAATGCACTGGAATCTTTAAAAACCTGGGGGTTGGCAGCTTTACAGAACTGTGTTGAGGGGCTCCAGAAGTCCAAAGAAAGTCTGAAAACCTCCAAAGAAGGAGAATCTACCTCCCTCCAAGGCAGCATCTTCCACTTCCAAACAGCTCTTACTGTCAGGAGGTTCTTCCTAATGTTTAGCTGGAATCTCTTTCCCAGTTGCTTGAATCCATTGTTCCATGTCCTGGTCTCTGGAGCTGCAGAAAACAAGCTTGCTCCATCCTCAATATGAAATCCCTTCAAATATGTAACCATTGCTGCCATGTCACCTCTTAACATTCTCTTCTCCAGGCTAAACATACCAGGCTGAACATAAGCATCTCATCTTTCTTTGCAAGAGCTGAGCCATTTTGAATACTGGCATGTGTCGTTTTAAAATGCTGGAGTCAGAACAGGACTCAGCAGGACATACTGGCTCTAGTTTACACAGGGAATGAAATACAACTGAGCTGTGCAAACATTGAGGCTATTTTCCTAACACATTTTCTTAGCCACTAATGGCACGGATGTATAACTGTCAGGGACTGATTTGAATAATGGGTGCTAAGCTTCTATTTTTCATTAGTGTCGTAACATGTGCAATTAATTGAAATAATGGCCCCAAACGATCTCCCACTGAGTGTGTCTCCTGCTTACATTCAGCATGCTGTCAAGAAAGTGTGTTTAGGAAGGCGAGGGCAAGTTGTCGTGACTAGTTATCCAGGTGCGAAAGATAGAAGAAAGGAAAGTGTGGTGCCCAGGTTCAGGTCCAAAGCGTCCATTTCTCTCAAACGGATTCATCAAGCAGGCACAGAAATGTCTGGATTCTCTGTTTGGCATATAAGTGCTGAAAGCACAGGGTGCATCAACACTGTAGGAATAATGCAATTTGACACCACTTTGAATGTTGCAATGCCATCCTATAGAATTCTGGGATTTGTAGTTTTACAAGGTCTTTCGTCTTCTCTGTCAAAGAGTGCTGGTGCCTCACCAAACTACAGGTACCATGATTCAGTAGGGTGGAGCCATGACAGTTAGTGGTATCAAGCCACATTATTTCTGCAGTGTAAATGTACCTAAAATCAGATAATCTTGCAGCTTCTTCCCACTCCATTGGGAGCCAGGGAGGTGGCTGTGTATTATTTCTATATTTATTTAAAGGAACTAGTGTAAGCAACAACAACCAAAAAAAGGTAAATAGCCCTAAGGGACAAAATACAGGAAAATTGTTCCCACTTGCTCTCTTAAGCAGAGTGGGCAAAGAAGGGCTCATAAGGCATGAACATCCAGGCCTTTTTGAACCCATGTCAAAACATGTTTAGTGGGGAAAGATCCAAGATGGAAGGAAGGAAGGACAGAAACGTCGATGCTATTGCTCAGTGCTAAATGTCTCCAAATGCCCTCTGGGGGCACAGGTTGGTTTTGCCACATTTTTGACCTGCCCTGAACCATTTTAGCCAAGAAGATACCTTAAGAACAGGGTTTGGGGTAGAGATAGACAGATAGCATTAGGGACAGTGACCCACAGACCATACATTCCTGATCCATAAGAATCCAGTGGTTGTCACTGTACAGCTGAAACACCTCTCCCTCTCTCAATCTCTGTCAACTAATGCCAAATTGGCTGTGGAGGTCCTTATCATTTTGCAGACAAAATACAATTTCAGGGATAGATGCGTTGGCCATGCAGCAAAATACAACAATATCCAAAATCCACAAAAGGGTGATACTTTTATTGGCCAACCAAAATGCAGAAAATACATCATGCAATCTTTCAAAGCTGTTAAGCACCCTGCATACCCAGGACCGTATTTTGGGGTCCTCATATTTCTCATCTTTGGAGATAGCATGTTTGTTTGTTTGTTTTTGAGAGAGAGATTGATGACCTTTTGGGACACTAAGTTAAGTTCCCAGGAAATCAGGGTCATTTCTGCAAGGTATGTGTGCATCCAAGTGAACAAAACCATCAAATCTAAAGTGCTTCTTCTTTCCCCCAAGTAATCTGCATTTCCTCTTGAATTCTGTGATGAAGGATCTCTTTGCACCCCAAACAGTCAGCCAATCTCTCTCTGCCTACCCCCCTGTTGTGTTCCCAACCATCCATCCACTCCATCCACCCATTTCAGGGATATCTAATCACTGCTTTTGTGAAAACCATCATCCTGTCCAGAATCCCATTGTCAATTCCTGGGACAAATCATTCAGCCTTTGTTGCTTAGCCAGATAGCATATTGCCTAGGGCTACTTTTAAGGTATAAATATGAATTCAGTACTCTGCACATACAGCTGGCATACACACCAGCACTCTGTGTATGTTCTGTGTCAACCACAGATCTTCCACTCCAGGCTACCATGATCTTCCCTTTGGACAGGTAATCATAACCCCACTGCAAACTCCTAAAGCTCCACTATCCCCTTTCTATATTTCCATTTCGCTTAGCAACGTATGCTGTTTGTTTGGATTGTTAACTTGTATTGCACTCTGCATATTATTGAAATACTGTGGGCCCTTGGTATCTGCTGGAGTTTGATTCCAGGACCCCCCACCCCCACCCATGGATACCAAACTCGGAGATGATAAAGACCCATTAATTGGATAGTAAAATGGTGTCCATTACCTAAAATGGTAAAATCAAGGTTTGCTATTTGAAATTTATATTTTAAAAAATATTTTCAAGCCATGGATGCTTGAATCTGTGAATAAGAAATCCATGGATACAGAGGGCCTCCTGTAAATCCTTCTTAATTCACCCAGCACCTGGTGTCCTCCCAGTTAGTACTGGTACACATTAGTGTCCATGGTCCAAAGATTACCAAAGCTTCTTGCAAAGCTAATTTCCCCAACCCTGGCAGCTAGTGGGGACCTCTAGTCCCCTCACCATTTCTTTGGATAACAAAGCCCCACTGGCTTTTTCATCAAGCAAAGATGTTTTAAATTACACAGGAGAAGAAAAGTGATGATGTTTTGTCTCAGATGTTACTTCTGTTGTAAGTTAAGATGGTCTTGAGAAGGATCTCAATGCAGGCAGAGGCTGCTCTCCCTCTTGGCCATATGGGGACCAGAGACAAAGGATGATAAAAGTGAGTTAATAAAATGTCACCTCCATTAGCCACAGAAAAGTAACTTCCCTGGAGATTCAGGCTGCCCCTGCCTTGAGCAAAACTAACTGTGTCTTTCTTAATAACAGAAATAATGTCGTGTTTAATAAAATGTTTGAGGCAAAAGGAAGCCTGTGAGTCTAATGCTGCCACTTTTCTGTTCATGACCCACCAATATAGGATGCACTAGAGGAATAATTCAGTTTCATGGCCACATAGCCCGAAAGCCCCACAAAAGCTATGGATGCCGGCCATGGAAGCCTTTGACTCCACAATCCAGCTTAATTTTAAACTGCCATGGCTCCATGCTATGGGATCCTGGAATCAGTGTAGTAGTTTGAGTGGCGCCAGGGCATTCTGACAAAGGCTAAATATCTCACAAAACTACAATTCCCAGAATTCCATAGCATTCAGCCATGGTAGTTAAAATTGGTGCCAAACTGGATTATTTCTGCAGTGCAGATGCAGCCCAAGAGCAACTAGTTGAGTGGGAACAAAGGTAGGAATGTTTCTGTAGTTGCACCCTACCTTTGCTACTAACATCCTCCTTAGGCTGGCTACCTCTTTGTTTAGAGGTATGCAGTTTAAACTCTTGTTTTAATTCAGCCTTGAATTTGAAAAGTTTTGCATGTACTTCTGTTTCTAACAACACTTTACTTCTTTGGACAACGTGCTGGCTCTGGAGATCCTTGAAGCGTCTGCAAAGAAAGATTTCCGTTCCTTTGTTGTCTTGGGAAGATGGTTCTCCTTTCTGTCAATCTGTCTACTGCAATTTGTTTATTATGCAATTGTGTTCTGTGTCTGAGTTTCTATGTTGCCTTGGGGACCTTTTCAAGGCCAAAAGGTGACTCATACTTTTCATAAATAGTACATTTCATAAATTATAAATCTAACGGCTGAGATCCTACATCAGGGACATATAGCATAAATCTTTGCATGTGGAGTTTCTGGTCGATTGTGCTGTACAGTCTTACTGTCGAATGTGTTGTCCCAGTGAACAAAGACACCAAACGTATAACTGAAGGGAAAGCCAAATGTGCAAGCTCATCCATGTGCCATCCACGTCCTTGCACAATGGCACGGCATGCGCAATGCTGCTTTTGCAGCTTTGAACTGAATGCAGATGTTCCACACTAAACAACATTGTCCACCTTCTTTCAAAGGAGAACTTATTCATGTTTTGGGTTGCAGGTCAGGACAACCCTGGACCCTGAGATTTCAGGGCCAAAATCAGAGACTTAGGGACAATCCCTTGTGACATGACAGAGGAAGGCCCTGGTGATGTTTTGAGGGACACCCCTTGTCCTTAAGCAGGACATGTTAAGCATAAACCACAGTTACAAAAAGTAGCTGCTTCACAGACTTAAAAAGCCATTTTAATAAATGAGGAAATTACAGAGTGTGTGATAGAGAGAGAGACATACTTTTTTGCAATTATTTATTTAGTTTATATTAACTAATATACAGTCAAAATCAAAATGATGTACCTTTAGAAAATACATGCAGAAAATAAAGAAAAAGGGAGAAAGGAAAGGGAGAGAAAAAGTCAGGTAACAAAATAAGAATAGGGATCTGACTTTCTTAACTGTAATGAAAATAAAAAATATAGAGAAAGAAAATATATTATTCTACCATTACAGATCCAACTAAATAATCCTAATAATCCTACTAGAATTAGTGCTAACCACTACCACAGATTATTAAAGCATTAGATTTCTTATTGCTCATGAAAAATATATTTTCAGCTGGCTTATCTAACTGTCCAGATAAACACTTATACTTTTCCAAGACAGGGTTCACACCCAGAGATGCCTCCTCCCCCCGAATAATGGAGAAAAGGGAGAAAATCAATGTCACATTTCAGACTCAAATAGGATTCTGTCTTCTAGATTTTGAATTTTATGAGCCATTGTGTTGTAGTGTTTTGAGTGTTGGACTAAGACTCTGGAGACCAAAGTTCAAATCCCCACTCAGCCATGTAAACCCATTGGATGACATTGGGAAAGTCACATATCATCATCATCATCATCATCATCATCATCATCATCATCATCTGCTCCTCATATCCCACCTTTCTCCAATATAGGGACTCAAGGCGGTGAACAACAAGTATAAAACAATACAATTTAAAAACAGGTCAACAATATTAAGATATATAAATATAAAATTTTAAAACCAATGTAACAATTTTAAGAGTTAAAACAGTTATAAATTAAAATCTAGCATGTCTAACAGAGGATGGCCCTCCTCTGAAGAAACTTGCCATGTAAACCCCATGATAGTTATGCCTTAGCATCGCCATAAGTCAGAAGTGACTTGAAGGCACACAACACCGCCAAATTAATTCTATAAATTAAAAAATACAGTACTCAGCTTAGATTTTGGGGAAATACCCCTCTCTCCTGCCATGTCCCATCCACTTGCAATGCACTGCATTATTTCCCTACTGCAACTCTGAACTTTGTGCCTCTTTCTTCCTTCCCGTTCACCGGCCCATCAGTTGCCACCTGCCATTCCTCTGACTGGCCAAGCCTGAAACATACAAATTAAAACTCCTTGCTTGACTCTCTGGCCATTAAAGTTGAAACACAGCCTGACCCGTAAAGCTCACAAGTAATTTTACTGCCAAGCCTTCAGCTTTGTCAGGTTTCTTGGCTTTCGTCTCCCACGTCAGGAGAAGCTGAGATGTCCTCAGGGAGGAGCTGTCTCGAAGCCGACAGATCGTGGCACACTTGCTCCAGCCCCATTGCCCCCAATGACAAGGATTAAATGTATGTTTGGAGGCCTGAAAACATAAAGGGAAACAATCCAAAATGCACATTAATTGGAGATCAACCAAAAGGTCACAAATAGTATGGAACTGGGGCCTTTTGGTTGCCTGCAGTGAAGTTACAAAGCATTAGAAGTGCTCTGAAAGGATCCAGGATATTACAGTGGTCCCTCCACATTCACTGTGGTTAGGGGTGAAGGACTTCTGTGAATGTGCAAAAAAACACAGATACAAAACACACTATTCTTTTTACCTAAGAGAACACCTCTCTAGGAATCTCCAGGTCCTCCTTTGCAATTCGGTGGTCAACATCTGCAAGACATTGATAACAGAATCAGGCTGGAGAACAAGGTTTTCTCTAGGAACTTTTAGGTTCTCCAGGACAACTCTGTGGTCAACATCTGACAGAGTTGCTCTGGAGGACCTAGAAATTCCTAGAGAGAACATATTAATTCAGACCCAAACAATCAAATCCACAAAAGTCAAAGCTGCAAATGTGGAGGACCAACTGGGTTTCCACTTTGTCTAACCATTTGCCTCTTGGAAGCCTCCAAGCAAGTAAGGATCCATTGCACAGGAACATCTTGTGTTATAGAGTTCTCAGAGTGAAAGCTAGAGAGGGCTCCTGTACCTTTAATGCTTATATAGAAGAGGAAACTTCAGCAGTCTTTCTATTTATCTGGGTGAGCAACAAGCAACATCTGCTGAAATTCCCTCTTCCACACAACCACTAAAGTTACAGCAGTCCTGCCCAGTTTTCAATCAGACAAACCTACTTTCCCCCCAAAACTGATGCACATACTGAAGACACACTAAAAGGGATATATAGACCAAAATCCCACATGAGGGTTGCATAACATACATTTCTGCATGTGGCGTTAGGCAATTATTGTACTATACCACCCTACTGTCAAACAGCAACACTGCACAACAGATCCAAGACGAACCAAGGGTGCTACTGAATGCACAACCACATGTGCAATACACACTCATATGCATCAATCCAGAACACACATGCAGATCCATGTACAATAGCCCTGTTTAAATATTTGAAGGGATGTCATATTGAAGATGGAGCAAGCTTGTTTTCTAGTGCTCCAGAGAAGAGGACACAGATCAATACAGGAAAACTTCCTGACAGTAAGAGCTGTTCGACAATGGAATGCACTCCCTCAGAGGGTGCTGAAGTCTCCTTCTTTGGAAGTTTTTAAACAAGCGCTGGATGGTCATGTTGACTTTCCTCTGTGGACTGCAGGTGTGCCAGTGACAAAAACAAACAAAAACTAGGCCCAGACAGAGGTACCAACGTTCAGCACTGTCTGGGGTGCTTGACCTCAACAGTAGCTAACACACAGCAGAGCACAGAAGCATAACCCAGTATGCAGTATTGCAGTATTTGGCAAAAAGGCACGGACTAACCTGAAATGAGGCACAGACACAGGTGACTTCTTCCAAAGTCCTTGGAGGATTTTGTCTTCCTGTTCTAATATATACAATAAATACAACAAAAGCTCTGACTTCTGTCAACATACACTTGTCTGATATATGTACAATCCACACTAACACACCAATTCCTCTCTCCAAGCCACTATCCTCAATCCACACCTGCTCTGGACTTCAGACTCCGTATATACATTACGAACAATTAAGAATTGACACCTGCTGTTCCTCACCATTGATTAAGTATAGCCCTCCCTCCAATCCATCTGCCTTGGTCCAGGCCTCAGAGGGAGAGAAGAAATGCTGGACCTGATCCCCTTCCACCTTTCCCCACCACCAATCCATTCTCCTTTTGTATCGTGTCTTTTTAGATTGTAAGCAGAGGGCAGGGAACCATCTAATTCAAATGATTGTATGTACAGTGCTGTGTAAATTTACAGTGCTATATAAATAAAGCTTAATAATAATAATAATAATAATAATAATAATAATATACCCAACAGGTCATCTGTTGGTCAACAGGAGTGCTTTGATGGTGTCTTCCTGCATAGCAGGGGATTGGACTGCTGGGACTTCTCCTGTTCTCCAGGAGTTCTCAAAGATTATTGCCAGTGGTTCCGATAATACATTTGCCAGTTCTTTTAATACCCTTGGATGTAGTTCATCTGGTCCTGGAGACTTATATTCATTTAGGTTAACCAAGTATTCCTGTACTATCTCTTTACTTATTCCGTGCTGAAATTCCTCCATTCTGTCTTCTTCCCCATTATCCTTAGGTTGAGCACCCTTTGCCTTTTCTGAGAAGACTGAAGCAAAGAAGGTGTTGAGTAATTCTGCCTTTTCTCTGTCCCCTGTTAGCATTTTGCCATCTTCTGCACACAGTGGCCCAACCGTTTCCTTCTTCTTCCTTTTGCTGCGGACATATCCAAAAAAGCCCTTTTTATTGTTCTTAACCTCTCTAGCAAGGCTGACTTCATTCTGTGCTTTAGCTTTTCTGACTTTATCCCGACATGTGCTAGCTATTATCCCTACACGTCCTGTCACCATTTTGAGAAGGACCCTGATAAAGAGATTTGGGAACAAGGTCATTTGGGTGCCCCCCCCCCAAGAACCAAATTTCTCAGGGCACTTTGCACAGCCACCCTGTGGTGTAGAACATGATAAAGGTCAAGCTAGACATGACAGAAGAAAGCACCCCTTGCCTAGGTGAGGGTGCTTCCACTTCCATGTGTCTACTAAACTTCTCCATTCCGTCCTTCCCCCTTTCTTCTTCCTGTCCTCCTCTCTTTGTGTTCATTTTCAGGGTCACTAAGAAGGTTCATGCCATGTGAGACCTCTACCCATCCTCACCACTGCTGCTCAGAGTTAGGATCTCCTCCCATCCCAACACTATGGATACATCTACACTGTAGAGTTAATGCAGTTTGACACCACTTTAACAGCCATGGTTCCATCCTACAGAATCCTGGGATGTGTAGCTTGGTAGATACCAGCACATTTTGGCAGAGAATGCTAAATACTTTGTAAATCTACAAATCCCAGGATTACATAGGATGGACCTAGAGCACTTATAGCAGTGTCAAACTGGGTTGTTTTTACAGTGTAGATGCACCCTATGACATCAAATGTGGGACCTTCCAGATGCCCTCATGCTTCCTGTGTGAGACTTTACACTTTTTATCTAGCCACTGGGCACCACCAGCCGTGAACAACTGCTGCCACCACAGATGCCATGTGCCTGACTGTAATCTGTCCAACAAAGCTGATATAGCATTCTCAAAGGCACAAGTGTATAATACATATATAAATATTAAACACAGGATCAACCTAAATTTAAAGATTACTGTATTTTTTTAACCCCAAAGAACACCTTTCTAGGAAAGTCCTCTGGCACAACTTTATGGTCAGCCTCCTTTGGAAGCTGACCCCAGAATCAGGTTGGAGGACCTATAAATTCCCAGAGACATGTTCTCCCTAGGAATCTCTAGGTCCTCCAGAGAGAATATTTCAATCAAATCCATGAATGATCAGATCCACAAAAGTCAAAGCTGCAAATGTGGATGACCAAATGTATTTATATACCTCATATAAATCCTGATAGACCCTAAGAAACTAATGCTAACTAACTGAAATACTAATGCTAACTAATACTAATTAACTTAATACTAACTTCAACACTCCTGTTTCTCATGTTTAGTCCTAACTGACTGATCTGGATCTAACTGATCTCTGTTACCGACCTTTATTCTCACTGCATCTGACATTCACATTCCTGACTTCAAAATCATACACAATCACACTTCTTTAACAGCCTTGGCTCAATGCTATGGAATTCTGGGAATTGTAGTTTGTTGTGGCACCAAATTAGAGGGTTAAATGTCTCACAAAACTACAGTTCTCAGAATTCCATAGCATTAAACCATGGCAACTGAAGTGGTGCCAAACCAGGTTATTTCTGCACTGCTGATACATCTCATGTCTGTCGTTCTTAATCCCAAATAACCAACCTAACTAATCTCTGTCACTGGCCCTGACTAACGCTCACTACATCTGACACTCATATTCCTAACTTTGACACTCCTGTCTCCCTTTATTAATCCCGACAAAGTGACTTGACTCTGACTAATGTCCCTGACTAAGATGGGTCTGTATTGAAGAATTAATGGATTTTGACAGCACTTTACCTGCCGTGGCTCAATACTATATAATAGATGGATTTGTAGTTTGTTGAGAGATTTGGCCTTCTCTGTCAGAGAGCTCTGAGGCCACAGCAAACTACATTTACTATACTTTACATACATTGCTATACATTACCTACATTCCTCTAAAAAACACAACAACATCGTCATAATTTCCTTCCTCTTGTATGATTTTTAACACCTCTGCCTGATGAAGAAGCCGGTGGTGCTCCAAAAGTTTGCAACACGTATGTTGTGTATTTTGATTGGCCCAATAAAAGTATCCTTGACTTGTGGATTTTGGATGTTACTGTCCTTTGCTGTATGGCCAACAGTGCTATCCCTGGATATGTTGCTAATATATATGATATGTTATCCACAGCCCTGCCCAAGTCTTGCAAACTCAGGGCAAATGTGGTTTCCTTGATGAAGTCTATCTACCTGTAATGCAATGTTCCTTTTTTCCTACGGCCTTCTACCTTGCCAAGCATCATTGTGTTTTTCTGCCCCCTTCCCATAAATCTTTTTCTATTATAGAAGACCAAAGGCTGTCTTTGATTTAAAGATGAAACAAGACTTGACTGCAAATATTGGAAAGGAGTAGCTAGCAGATTTTTCAAAACACAGGAGTCTTTATACAGGTTTTTTGAGCATGCCTGGCACCCTTCAGATACACTGGTTGCCATCCTTTCCCCTGAATCATAGACTCATAGAAGCTCTTCCTAAAGTTTAAGTGGAATCTCTTTTCCTGTAGCTTGACTCCATTGCTTTGTGTCCTAATCTCTGGAGCAGAAACAAGCTTGCTCCCTCCTCAATATGGCATCCCTTCAAATATTTAAACAGGGCTATCATATCACCTCTTAACCTTCTCTTCTTCAGGCTAAACATCCCCAGCTCCCTAAGTCTCTCCTCGGTAGGCTTGCTGGGTTCCCTACCCTTCACCGTTTTTGTGGCCCTCCTCTAGACACGCTCCAGGTTCTCAACATACTCCAGGGGAGGCCTGCCCAAGGCAGAATGGAGGGACACTATGACCTCCCTTCATCTATACTTCTGTTGATGCAACCTAGAATCTAAGTGTGGCTCAGATTTTTGCATTGTTGCCCAGTGCAGTGTTGCATTCTCATTTCAGGCCCAGAATTATATGTGCATTTCCATTGCACATTGTTGTGCATTTTGCACAGTTGCGCGTGGATGTATGTCATATGCTCTTTTTATATGTGCATCAGACTCATGCATTTAGTTGTACAATGCCACAGTTTAACAATGAGCTGCCATTGCCCAACTCCTGTGTAACTGCATGAGTGCTGAATTACAGGTACAGGATCTTGAGTGAATTAAAAAGTGTGAAAGAAAAAACAAACAAAGCCATCAATAAAAGCAACCTGCAGTTTAAAAATATATATGAGATTCTCCTTTTTTGTTTGTTTGTTTTATCCCAGTAATTGTTGCAACAGACCTGCTAAGGGCTTTAACAGTGTGAGTGTTTCAGTTGTTTTGAGTGATGTGTGCTGTCTTGAGTGCTCTTTTTTTTTTAAGTGGGCAGGCAGGATTTTAAACCACAGAAAAAGAAACACAAATAGGCAGCTCCTGCCTGTAAAGCATTATTCAGAGGAGGAGATAGTGCAGCTGCCGAAACCTCAAAGACCCCGGCAGCAAAATATGGTTACGCACATCCTCAAAAGTCAAATTCTCTCCATCCTGGATAGACCCAGCCCCTATATTTGCCCCTGGAGACCAACAGACTTCAATCAGTGGTGCTTTCAGTTTCAAAGTAAATGTTTCAGAACAGCTAGCAAAGAGGAATCTCAAGTCTCTTTTAAAAAGCCATAATTGCTTTTTGCAGGAATATAATGACCATGGTTACTTGGTATGTCACCTCTGAGAACTGAAAATGTTATGAGAGATTGGTTGGAGGCAGCGGTAGTGACCACGAGGTGCAAGTGACCTCTTTTCTGCCTCTCTTTTTAGCAATGGAAACAAAGGATTGAGATGGTGCATTAAGGAGAAGGAATGGAACCCATTTGAAAAGGTATATTTTAAATTGTTTAAACACTGTTAATCATTTAGTTCTTTTCTAAAGGTGACCCTCTTGCATGTTTCTAACTATAAGGTAATGATTTTGAAGAGACCCAGCATGGTTTAGCAGTTTGAATGTTGGACTAGGAGACCATGGTCTAATCTGCACTGTAAAAGTAACACAGTTTGATAGCACTTTAACTGCCATGGTCACATTTTTGGTCCACAACTGGTGCAGCTAATGGCTTCCATGTCAATGAGGCAGGGAATCTGCTCTGGAGTTTGGACTGACTTTTAAATTAATCCCTACCCTTCAAATAGGTTCAGCACCATGGATAGATCCTTTAAAATTCAGGTGAAAATCCTGAGTTGAATCATTGCCCATCTGACAAAGCTCCCAGAAACCTCCAGTCACAATGACCGCTTGAGATTTGTAGTCCAAAAAAGGTTTCCCCCACCCCTAAAAGGCAAAGATCCTTCATTGGGGTTGTGTAGCATGAATGTTCATGTGCAGAGTTGCACATCTATTGTACTATGCTACCTTTGTGTTGAATGGTAACATGGTGCAACTGGAACAAGACATCAAGTTGAACATGAGTCAACAGTGTGATGCAGCAGCTAAAAAGGCCTCATCAATAGAAGTATAATGTCTAGATCAAGGGAAGTATAATAGTGCCTTTGTATAATGCCTTGGTCAGGCCCCACCTGGAATACTGTGTCCAGTTCTGGGCACCACAATTCAAAAAGGATGTGGAGAAACTGGAGCCATGTCTCCAAAGGAGGGCAACTAAAATGGTAAAGGGTCTGGAAACCATCAAGCCCTGTGAGGAAAGACTTAGGGAACTGGGTACATTTAGCCTGGAGAAGAGACGTTTAAGAGGGTGATATAATAGCCCTGTTTGAGTATTTGAAGGGGAGTCACACTGAGGATGGAGTAAACTTGCACCCACCACTGTTGCCTACCCCCTTTTCCAAGAGTCATACCTCCAAAGTCATACCTCCAAAAGGACAAATGTTTGTCTTCATCCCACATATGTGAGAGTAAATTTTGGTTGCTCACATGGGATGTTATGGTGCTTAAGGCATATTCAGTGGAAATCTCTCCATTCAAAGGAAGAGGGGGAAAACCTTTTCATATGCACTAGTCCCCACATTCCAAGGCTGGAATCCCATTGTTTAATTTTGACTAAAGTAGACCCACTGAATCCACTGTTGGTGAATCAACTCATAGGTAAATCCCATTGAGCTGATCAAATCAGGTGATTCTTTTTCCTATCAGCTTTTTTCACTGCCTGGCTTTCACAGCCATGCATAGAAACTGGAAATACGTTCGCAAGAACAATCCTAACTTCAGTATTCACTGATATACCTTGACACTTCAGAGTTTGGCCTAGTTGCTTCATAGCTGCCCTTCCAAGTCCTAGTCTTCTTCTGATTTCTTAGCTGCAGCCTCCATTCACAACACTTATAGGATTGCCCTACACAGTGTCCCACCTGTCTCCAGCCTCTGACAAAGAAAGTGGGAATAAAAGAAGACCCATAAGTAAAGGGAGGGAAGCCCATGACGGTCCCTGTGGTCCTCAAATGCTTTAGCATTCAGACCCATTGGGCTTTCAATGCTGATGGAGAATATTGTCTAAAGCATGTCTCTGTAAAACTCCCCCAGAAGCCTCTTTATTCTCTGCCCTCCATGGGGGAGATACGAAGTCATTTTTTTAGTGGTGAAAATATTTTAAGGGTTTAGCATAAAGGACTTTCAATGGGCCTCCCCAGAAGATCAGCTGTCTCAGCATGCCTTGAGGCCAGAAAAGTCCACTTTCCCCAGGATTGAAGTCACTTGAGAAGCCAGCTGGGGTTACATAAAAAAAGGGGGGGGGATCTTCCCTCCTCTCTGGCCAAATGCCCCCTAAAATCCCTCTTAGCAAGGCTGGGCCATTAGCCTACTAAAGCCTTGCTTACAAAGGGCTTGGTTAAACAAAAGAAGACAAATTGCCCCCTTCTCTGGTGTCATCCAAGGGACATTTCTGTTCTTTTATTTCAGAATAGCGGATGTTAGAAAGGGCAGCAATAAGATGAATTTACTGATTTCATCTTAAATATACTAAAGCAGCTAGGTTTCAAGCCTCCAAAGGGGTTAAAAATGATGGGGTGGGGGGATGATATTTGTCAGTGCAGCAATAAGATGAATTTACTGATTTCATCTTTTATTCTTTATCAGCAACTTAAATATACTAAAGTACAGCATCACTAAATAGTGATATCTTTATTGGACCAACAAAAATGCAAATTATCCATGTTGCAAGCTTTCAAGTCTCCAAAGGGGTTAAAAATGATTGGGGGGGTGGAGCGGTGATATTTGTCAGTGCCCTGCATTAGGTCAAGATGCTGTAGTTGTAATCCTCGTTTCAGATGGGATGGAAAGGTACTGTTTTGTGGATTTTGGATGATGCTGTATTTTATTTTGCTATATGGCCAACACAGTCACCCCAGGATATGTTAAAGATACTAAGTAGCCTCTCCTGGACTGACCCTTCCAAACCTGATGGAAATACCATTTGCTCATGTGGCCCAAAAAAGTAGGTTGTCACAATTGTGACTAGGGCTGCATCTGCACTACAGAAATAATGTGGGTTGATACCTCTTTAGCTTCTATGGCTCCATGCTCTAGAATCCTGATCTGTGTAGTTTTGGGAGATATTTCACCTTCTCTCTCAGAGAGCGCTTGTACTACAAAAACTACATGCACTAACTATCATGGCAGGATCCTATGGAATCCTGGGATTTGTAGTTTGGCACCAGAGCCCTCTGACACCATTCTTGTTGTGCCTTCAAGTTGTTTCCAACTTATGACAACCCCAAGGTGAACCTATTGTGTGGTTTTCTAGGCAAGTTTCTTCAGAGGGGTTTGCCTTTGCCATCCTCTGAGGCTGAGATAGTTTTCATGGCTAAGCCAGGATTTGAGTCCTAGTCTCCAGAGTCATAGTCCTAAGCTCCAACCACTATGCCATGCTGGCTCCTGAGCCCTCTATCAGAAAAGGCTACATATCTCACAAAACTACAAATCCCTGAATTCAATGTTATTGAACCATAGCAGTTAAAGTGGTGTCAAACTGCATTAATTTTGCAGTGCAAATGAAGACTTGGTCTGCTTTCTCGGTGCATGGAATGGCCAAGGCTACAAAAGCTTATGCTACAACTTCTTTTAAACAGTTAATCTCAAACGTCTCTTTGCATACTAATATTTCAGACTAATGCAGCAAAGTCTGTCTATCTATCTTGGTAGCTGGTAGAGAACTTGTTGTTTTTGTTGTTGGTGGTGTTGCATGCCTACAAGTAATGTTTGACTTATGGAGAGATAAATAAATAAATATGATGACCCTAAAGCAAACTTGTCATGGGATTGTCTTGGCAAGTTCCTTCAGAGGGGGTTTGCCGTGGCCATCCTTTAAGGCTGAGAGAGCATGACTTGCCCAAGGCCACTCAGTGGGTTTCATGGCTGAGCTGAGAATTGAACCCGGTGTCCAGAGTCCAGCACTCAAACCACTACACCACACTGCCTCTCCAAAGGCTGTACTGAAACAATATTACTGCAAAATGATATTACGCAGCATGTGTGTGCCTTTCTTACACATATTTGGGGTGAAAGATTTCATAGAGAATGGAGCCCTTCATTTTTTAAAATGATTTTTAAAATAATAATAATAATAATAATAATAATAAATCTTGCTCCTGAGACATTTCTGGGCAGCCTTGGAGGCAGGTCTGACCCTTTGGGCCAGGACCACCATCAAACAGACTCCATCCAAGCCCTGCTGACCCTTGCAAAGATTTCCACAAAGCCACTCTAGGCCCTGCCAGTAGATGGCAGTGCAAGCAAGGAGAAGTCGCCCTGGGACTAGCTTCTGCTCTCAACTGAACCATCCTCAGTTCTGCAAAGAAAGCAGTCTCCTCCTTCTCCTTCTGACTTCCCTGGTGACACATTTGGAAACTTGTGTCCCACACAAATACACACTCCCCTCTGACTCTGTTAAGATGCATCTTCAGAGCTTTGTCACCAGCCCAGTGGGCCACCCATATGAAAACCAGGGTGATGTGTCGAGTGTGTGTGTGTGTTGGGTGTAACAAAGACAGAGAGAGAAGTATAAAGAGGAAAGGTGTGTGAGTGTTTCACTGATACCCTGCATTGGGATTGTGTGGTGTACATTTCCACATGATGAGTTTTGCTTTGATTGTAACAGACAACCCCTATGTCAAACGGCAATGTTGTGCCAAGGTTGGAAATGTGCTACTAAATCTACAGCCAAATGCAAATCTGCATCTGTGCATAATGTGCAGCCATGCATAATGAGCCATTCAGATCGATACACAATGCAGAATTCATATTCATGTGCAATGGTGCCCCGTGTGTAACTCTGCTGCAACTTCCAGCTAAATGTGGCTATTTTGCATTGGACAAAAATGCCCAGCCATTTCTGTAGAAGAACAAGCATATGTGTAACAACCTGACATAATTCCAGCCTATGTAGAGGATATATATATTCATTTATCAACCTTTGGAGGGAATAGAAATGTTTGCTGCTGAAAGTCAGAAAAAGGAGAAAGCTCTGTCTGGGTGAAGGTTGAGTCCTCAGGATCAAGGTTTGGTCCTTAAAGTGGAGTTATCACTATACATAATGGTTATGGAGAGGGTGCAGTGTGTAATATCCATATCCACGGCTAGAAAACCCATTACGTGCAAAGATAAATTAATTGTTGCTGCGGCTACTGTTACCTTGACTTCTCTCCAAAGCAAAGGAGTGGATAACTAGGCATTTTGCATTAATGGTGCACCGCAGACGATAATGATGTACTCACCCCATTGATGGATTGAATCAATCAATACTTCTTTTGTCAATAGCACACCAACTACATTGCCATGTGAGCCCCATGTCACATCAGTCGCAATGTTGTCAGACAGGGTAGTTATTCATTGCAAGAATGTGACTTGATGGTCCAGGATAACACTCTCATATCCACTAGCTCTTTCAGCTTTCAACCTCTGCAAAAGCTGGACTGTGGTTCCCATCTTTTACTTCCTGTGAGGGTGATGGTACAAGGAGTGCCCAGTTTAAGCCAACCAGCCACTGGCTTGGCATGATTGCTTCCAAATCCTAAGAGAAATCATAGCCATTTGAGGTTGTGAAGCTTTCTCTGATTACCAGACAAAACTGCACTAATTCAGACCCCAGAGGAGTTCTGGGCAACTGCCATGGATGGGAGCTATATTTCACCCTCACAACCCACCTACACACTGCAACACCTTATTTTTCCAGGAGTGGAAGGGACACACCATCACCTCTGGGCTCTGCTTCTGGCTCTGGTTTTCATTCATTCGGAGTGAAGACTTGTAGATGCAAGAGCCAAACCTGCCACATTTGGGGATAGTTTTGTGCATTTGGGGTGAAGATATATTTGGGGGTGAAGATATATCTCTTTTAAAACAAATGATTGGTGTTTTTTTTTCTGGTGCTTTGGGGCTCTCTTGGGGAGTTTAGGAGGCAAAAATAGGTCTAAGGGTCACCCTTACTTCTGGTGAATAGATTGCTTCCACGCAAGCCTTTTCCTCTGAAATCACTTTTCTAGGTTCACTCACTTTGGAGAGTATTAAAACAACATCAACGCTCAGCTTCTCTATTATTGTCTTCTTGCTTTCTTTCACATCTTTTGCAGCAAATTGTTTTCGGGTAATACAGTTTCAGCACCATTCTGGCTGGTATGGACAACCCAAGAGAGACTGAAGCATTTGGAGCTACTGAGCTTTGAATTAAAAGCTTCCTCCTTGTTCAGCTACATCTTGTTGCAAACAGGAAGGAAATCAGTGAAGCAAAGCTTCTTCCTAGCTCCTTGAACAGCTTGTCTGACAGTGCAATCCAGGACCTTGAAAAAGATCATTTGTAAATTTAAAATTCTCTGAATATAATGGTTATGCTAGCCAGGAGGATCCTGGGAGATGTAGTCTGTAAACGTGACATTCCCAGGCCGTTCACATTCTTATGCATCGGTTTCCCCCATGTTTTGCTGCTGCCCAAGTAAAAGCAAGAGGGGGTCCCAGTCAAAGTGCAGAATAGCTCAATTGTCCCCTGGGTCATTTGGGATGCATTTAGGCATAACACAGTTTGACATCACTTTAAGTGCTGTAGCTCCATCCTATGGAATCGTGGGATTTGTAGTTTTACACATTCCTTAGCATTCTCTGCCAAAGAGTGCTGGTGCCTCACAGGACTACATATCCCAGAATTCTGTAGGATAGAGCCATGGCAGTTGAAGCAGTGTCAACATGCATTAATTCTGCAGTGCAGATGCAGCTTTTGTATGGTTGTTGGGACTGCAGTTTTAATCGCCTCAGTGTCATTTTATGATCGTACAGAGGAAGTGGATCAATTATTTGTTTCCTTTTGAGCTTTTTTATTTTTTGAAAAAGTAGTCTCAAAAATGTGGTAAGATAAGAACCTACCAACAGGAAACTTTTAATTAACATTGAAAAAATACCTTTGCTGGGTAGTATTGAATAAACATTAGAAGAGTATCTTGGTCATGGCAAATACCGCTGATAGTTGACAAAGCTTCATGAAAGATTGTGTAGAGCCTGTCTGTGAGAGGTTTGTACATCCACCTAAGACCTGACCCTGATGTTTGGGGCTGGGGGGCTCCACTGACCCCTTCGGAGGGGAGCCATACTCTCCTGTTGGACTCTCATTTAAAAAAAAAAAAAACCCTCAAATCTCCTCCAATGCCTGTAGGGCACATGATGGAAGGCATTTTGCCATGGTTTTTGCCTCTTCTTGCCCACTTTCAGAGATTACTTTTCTACCCCAGGAGATGACCTAAAAGTTACTTCTGCATCGTTTCTTGTTTTTAGAAAGTAACTTGGAAATCACTTCTCCTTCATGTCCTCTCCTGGGCCAAAAATGTGGCAAAAATTGCCCCTTACATTCCCTAGAGGGTATTGGGGGGGGGATCCCAAACCCCCAGAGGGGCTGGGGTTAAAAAAAAACCCGCCCTAGGACCAAATAGGACCAAATAGAGCCCATGGATTGCATCTCGCCCATCCCATCCTAATAAGATGTTTGGTCAGGCCCCACCTGGAATACTGTGTCCAGTTCTGGGCACCACAATTCAAAAAGGATGTGGAGAAACTGGAGCGGGTCCAAAGGAGGGCAATTAAGATGGTGGAGGGTCTGGAAACCTTGCCCTATGAAGAACGCCTTAGGGAGCTGGGGATGTTTAGCCTGGAGAAGAGAAGGTTAAGAGGTGATATGATAGCCCTGTTTAAATATTTGAAGGGATGTCATATTGAGGAGGGAGCAAGCTTGTTTTCTGCTGCTGCAGAGACTAGGACACGGAACAATGGATATAAATTGCAGGAAAAGAGATTCCACCTCAACATTAGGAGGAACTTCCTGACAGTAAGAGCTGTTCGACAGTGGAACACTCTCCCTCGGAGCGTAGTGGAGTCTCCTTCCTTAGGGGTCTTTAAGCAGAGGCTGGATGGCCATCTGTCAGGGATGCTTTGATTTGGAGTTCCTGCATGGCAGAATGGGGTTGGACTGGATGGCCCTTGGGGTCTCTTCCAACTCTATGATACTATGATTCTAATATCCACACCTGCCTTCCTCAAACCTATTGATATCTGGGCTGCTCATAAACTGAAGAAATAATGCAATTTGACACTGCTGTAATTGTCTATGGAAACCTGGGATTTGTAGTTTCTTGTGCCAACAAAGCCCTCTGACAGAAAACACTAAATGTCTCACAAAACTACAAGTCCCATAATTTCACAGTGTGGAGCCATGGCAGTTAAAGCACTATCAAATGGCATTATTTCTTCAGTGCAGATGCAGCTCAAGTTTATTAGACTACAGCCTAATAATAATAATAGTAATAGTAGTAATGATGATGTTTATAATCTTTCCACCAAAGGAAGGAATATCAAACATATGCAGTCAGAGACAAAGATAGTAAAACATAACATTATAAATATACGTGAAATCAAAGAGGAAGGTCTCCAACCCCTTACAAAAGTGGGTGAAATCCTCCTCCAGCCAAAAGCCCAAAGGAAGACCATTTCAAAAATTATTTTCAACCATCACGGTTAGGGATGATGGGAGTTACAGTCTGAAACATGTGGAGACTCCCAAACTGGGCAAAAATAGTTTGTCAGAGAATAAGCTGGAATGAAAGACAATTGGCTTTGTAGTTCTCACAGTATTTATCTTGGGAGACATTCAGAAGTCAGAAAAACTACTAGAACAAACAAACAAACAGCTTCATTTAGAGAAAGAGACTCTTTGATCAGCAGCTATATTATGTGCAAAATCATATATATACACACACACATATAGTCAGAAAGAGAGAGAAAGTCAGTCATTTAGGGGGAGAAATGTGTACACATCTATCAGGGAGAGTTGAGGAGACACATAAAAATATATGCATCCAGATAGGTTGGTGTAGACCTCAACATGGTATTTTCCCCTTTTTCCCACATAGAAAACAATCCAAAAGCCCTAAAGGCAATTATTGTGTATAAATCAAAATCAGCCTAACATGCTCCATTAAGTAGTGGAGAGATATAAAAAACGTCTGTTGACATTTGGGTGCAAATTTGCATATATATATATATATATATATGAGGAACATTTCAAGTAGAGATTTGCCCGAAGTCTTGTTTTTGCGTGGAAAATGGAAAGATTTGTGTTTTTTTGTTTTCCTGTACGAATCCCAATGCAGAAGGGACATGATTTCCCCATGCAATCTGATCCACTTCTGTGCAGAAATCCAGACCTGAAGCACTCCTGAGAGAAGGCCACACAGAGGTCAGTTTAAAGGCCCCCAAAGAAGGAAAGTCCCAGAAGAAAGCACAGCCTGGATGGGTGAGATCAAGGGTAGCAAGGAGAGCCGCATCAGCTCCCTATTTCTTTATTATTTCCTCCTCGCTTAGGGCACTGGGTCTGCATATGATATTGTAATTTAAAGGCATAATTTTAATTTTGCCAGTTGTTTATGTCACAGCTATTACCATTACATTCAGTGATATGCAGGCATTAAGATTAATGAGTAACATTAGTAGAAAAATTACAAAGAATTTTGTATGGTGCGGTATGAGAGGAAGTCGGGGGGGGGGGTTGACACTATGAGTTACTGCACCGGGTAACACCAACCCTAGTGATGCCACCTGATGGAAGGCAGTAGAAAGAGAGGAAGACTGTGTACCAAATGGTTAGACTCAACCAGGAAGGCCATGAGGCTGAGCCTGTAGGACCTGAACAGAGAGGAAGAGAATAGGGGATCTTGGAGATGCCTCATCCATAGGGTCACCATGAGTTGAGGTCAACTCAACAACATGTCTGTGATGCTGAACCCCATTAAAGTGTAACAACCCCATAGTATCATTTAACCTTTTGCTGAGAAGGTTACCTGTGCTGCTAAGACAATGGTAAAAACCCCACTGTCCCAGGGGCATCCAATTCACTCCTGATATCAGTCTTAAGGAGCTCTCTGTGGTGCTGAATCTATTTGGGATAACAGGATGCAGCACCCTGGACAGCGACTTTAAGGGCTGCATTAAAATCTGAAGTTGCTTCTCCACCAGGTGCCACGAGCTGCACACAACTTTATGGCCATGACCAAGATCTGCCAGCAGAATTGTGCAGGGCAAATCTCCACATCTGGAGCTGCCCATTCACAGTCATAGCCAGACTGTATATTGAATGCCAGTACTGTAGAGCTGAAACAAGATGCCATGAGTGGAGCTGAGTAGGCAACTAAAGGTGAATGCTTGTACATGGACAAGGTTTATCCACATGCAATTTACGCATGCAGTGAAGTGGTCACCACATGTGCAATTGCACTTCCACAACTTCCAACTGAATGTGGTTGTTGCACATTGGAAAATTTCCAACTGCTTCTATAGGGGAAACATATGTGTAAGATATCAGCAGGATTTCAGTCCATGTGTAGTTGTCTGCCCAAGGATTGAGGAAATAATCTATTCTTCTTCCAGGAACATGTCTTCCTGTGGTGCCCCCAAGGGCGTCTGGGAGTGAGTTGTTGTTATTGTTGCTGTGGTTGTTGTGTGTCTTCAAGTGGTTTCTGACTTATGGCAACCCTATCTTGGGGTTTTCTTGGGATGTTTCTTCAGAGTAGGTTTGCAATTGCCACCCGCAGAGGCTTAGAGTGTGTGACTTGTCCAAGGTCACCCAGTGGCTTTACACGACTAATCAGGGATTTGAATGCTAGTCTCCAAAGTCATGGTCTATATGTCAAACCACTACACCATGCTGAGTATATTACTAATCTTAAAAAGACAGTGCAATTCTAGGTAGCATTAATAGGAGTGTAGTGTCTAGATCAAGAAACATAATAGTGACCCTCTATTCTGCTTTGGTCAGGCCTCACCTGGAAGATTCTGTTCAATTCTGGACACTGCAATTCAAGAAGGATGTGGAGAAGCTGGAAAGTATCCAGATGAGGACAGCCAAAATGGGGAAAGGTCTGAAAACCACCATGCCCTATGAGGAGAGACTTAGAGAGCTGGGTATGTTTAGCCTGGAGAAGAGATGGTTAAGAGGTGATATGATATCCCTGTTTAAATATCTGAAGCGGCCTCATATTGAGGATGGAGAAAGTTTGTTTTCTACTGATCCAGAGTCTAGGATCATATCATATCTAGGACACAGAGCAATGAATTCAGACTACAAGAAAGCAGATTCCACCTCAACATTAGGAAGCAGCTCCTGATGGTAAGAGCTGTGGAAGTGGAAGATGTTGCCTGGGAGAGTAGCAGTCTCTGTCTTTAGAGGTTTTGAAACAGAGGCTGAATGGCCATATGTTGGGAGTGCTTTGATGGCGTCTTTCCGCATGGCAAAATGGGGTTGGACTGCATGGCCCTTGGAGGTCTCTTCCAAGTGTATGATTCTATGGTTCTGTGTCCTTCTAATAAAGAACCCTTTCTTCAGGCACTCAGAGCCAGAGTCCTATGATCGTGGAGCTTGGAAAATTACGAAGTACTCAGACTAATCAATCTTTTGTAAGTGCTGTAAAGGGACGGTGTTGAAGAAAGCTCTGAGATTTAAGGACGGAGTTAGATATCACACACACACACACACACACACACACACATTCTTTGTACATCTGTTATCAGAGCTGTATTTGTGTTTGATTCTTGCACAGTTTCATTTGAGTGTATTTATTACTCTTTCAAAATGTTTGTTGATTCTTGGAAGCCACACTGAATGTCTATTTTTAAAGCTGAGTAAGCTACAAGTCAATGTAAGGAATACATCACCGGCTGCTGGATGAGCCTCATCTTCTGCCATGTAGTCCTCTCTCTCTCTCTCTCTCTCTCTCTCTTTCCCTCCTTCCCTCCTTTTCTCCTTTGGCAAAGTTACATTCCCCAGTCTCCAATGTTCAAAAGAGGCCCACGAAACTCCCACAACAATGCTCTTCTTCCATGGTTGTCTGCAAGAAATTTCAAGCAGTTCTTCGTAAGCCTCCAAGCTTCCATCTTCTTCTGCTGAGAGCCACAAAGAGGCAGCGAATATTTTAAGAAAGGTTTATGAGTGGGTTTTTAAAGACCCAGCTGGTTGGAAACAAATGGAATAAAATTTTGCCCAAGGAAAGAAAGACCAGGATCCTGGTTGTGTCTTACGCATGCATGGGTTCCCATCCAGAAGCAGTTGGACACCTTTGGCAATGCCACATTTCATTCAAGGTTGCAAGGGTGGAGTTGTGCATTGTCCACACTGATGTTCATTGTGCAGTTATGTGCATTACACTTGTAATAGGGATGTTTATAATTCTATTATTACATCCTTGCAATGAAAATAAATCATTTCCACAGTTTTCTCTGAAGTATGACGAAAGTGAATATTTCTGGTCAGTTCTTATCTGGACACCATAGAAAATCACAGAGGCTTAGAATTAGAAGGGGGCACAAGGGTCACCTAATCCAATGCTGCCATGTAGGAATCCTCAGATAAAGCACTCCTGAAAGATGCCCATCTGTTTAAAGACCTCCAAAGGACAGCTACCCCCTCAAGGCAATCTGTTCCACTGTCAAGCAGTTCCTTCATTCACAAAGCTCTTCCTAATATCTAGGTGGCACCTCCTTTCTTGGTATTTGAATCCTTTGGTTCATGTTTAGGCTCTGGAGCAGGAGATTGACACATCCTAAAGAGTTGCGAAAGCTGGATGGTGAAGAAAGAGGATCGGAAGAGTATCAACTAATTTGGGGTGTGATGCTGTTTAAATATTTGAAGAGATGTCACTTTGATGATGGAACCAGCTTGTTTTCTGCTGCACCAGAGAACAGGACATGTAGCAATGGATGCAAGAATGGTGGTGTCCTATACAGTTTCTGGGCATATTTTGTTACTTAGTTCCCAAATTCCCTGTACAATATGCTCTGGGTCACCATATTGCCATTGATATAGATGCCTCTTGAGGCTGTTTCACATATCAGTTGGACCTGGGGGGAAGGAGTTTGGTTTTGTTCCCAAATCCTTGCCTGCTCCACCTCTACATGATTGCAAGGAAACTGCAGGAAAAGAGATTCTACCTCAACATTAGGAAGAACCTCCTAACAGTAAAGGCTGCTCAACAGAGAAAGATGCTCCTCCCTTGGAGTGTGGTGGGGTCTCCTTCTTTGGAGGTTTTAAACAGAGGCTGTCAGGGGTGCTTTGATGGTGTTTTCCTGGATAGTAGAATGGGGTTGGATTTCATGGCCCTCAGTGGTATCGTCCAACCTTAGGATTCTACGATTCTAAGAATGGTGAGAATATTGCAGACAACCAATAAGACAAACAAATGAGTCCATGAATAGATTAAGCCTGAACTCTCCCTGGAAGTCAAGATGACTAAACGGAGGCAGCTTGACTTTGGCTACATCATGCGAAGGAATAACTCATTAGAAAAGACAAAAAAGTCGGGAAAGGTGGAGGGCAGAAGAAAGAGAAGGAGATCCACACGCTGGATGGATAGCCTCAATCAGGGAGGTCACAGGCCTGGATTTGCAGGACCTGAGCAGAGCAGTGGAGGACGAGGGGTCTTGGAGATGTCTCCATGAGTTGGGGTCAATTTGAGAGCAGTTAACAACAGCAGCGGCAGCAGCAGCGGCAACAACAATAAAGTGTTTCAGGAAATAATCCCGTGCAGAAATGCTTGGTTTACTTTTTTGCATGAGGATTGTGGATTTTTATCATTGTGGGCAGGATACATAAAATAAAATCATTTGCTAGTATTTGTGAGAACAAAGTAAATGAAGACTCATGTCCCTACCCCAGCATTTTTGTTACACACACTGGCAACCTAAATTCTTTGAAACAGGGGCAGTCAGGGTAATGTTTAATGTTCCTTCCTTAGAAAACAGTGACTGTTTGACTCTATGGGGATAATGGCTGGGATTCTATAGGAAAGATATGGAGATATTTACACTCACAGACCTGTTTAGAAACATCTGTGCAATGTTAGTGAATCGTAACACTCTCCAACTGATAGTGCAGCCAAAGGCACAATGGATACTGGCGGGCACAACACACAATGGGCAATGTACACAATACACAAAATGCAATGCACAGTGGCCAATGGTACCACATATGCAATACTGCATCTGCAACCTTGAACTGGACATGGATGTTGCAATAGGACAAAAAAAGTCCCACCACCTGCATAGCAGAATTCATGAATGTATAAAGACACCAGCTGGATTCCAGCCTTTGTGAAAAGTTTACAAGATGATAATGTACATTGAAAATTTGCCTATTCCACTTGTTTCTTTGTTTCTTTGTTTGTAAGGGTGCGTATCAATCAAGGGACATTTACCGTTGTTGTCTTTCCTTTAAACAAACACATAATCCACTCTTTGAAAAATACTCCAGTCCTCTGTATAGGCTTGCCTGGGAATAAGGTCAATTGAACTCTGTGGGACTTAGTTCTGAACAAACACAAAGCTGGGCAGCCATAAGAACACAGGAAGAGCCCTGCTGGCTCAGGCCTGTGGCCCATGCAGTCCAAAGACCCCTCTGCCAATTTACGTAAATCTGCATAAAATCCAGCGGAGTGGCCTTTGGAGGTACTGAAGAAAGTGCAAGAGAGTGTGGAGGTTAATAAGCCAAAGGCAGCCACTCCTGTTGGGAAGGAAAGGCCATCTTCCTAGAAACACATTGGAATGAAAATAGTTTCCAAAAGTATAAATGAAACGTCTGACCTTCAAACCCAGTGCTTCTGATTAAAATGGCCCCTCACTGATTAAAATTGGCACCCTGAGAGCCAATTAAATGTGGCAGCCCGAACCATGTTTTCTGTGTATGCTTTTACTTTATTTTCCCCTGCCAGCCAATTTCAGTCAAGCAACTCTGCCAAAAGAAATAATAATATTTCCTCAATTTCACTTCAGTACTGGACTAGGAAGACCCAGTCCCTCCATGCTCAGGTCCATGCCATTGGAGAACGGCCTCCTTCCCCCTCTCTAAGCACTTGCCCGCTCAAGAATGAAATAAGGATCATGACGGTTCCTGATGTGGCCCATAAGCTTCTTTCCCACATCACTCTCCCACGTCTCATGCAATCCTTTCCCCCAGAAAGAAACAATATCTCGAATCAGCACCTGAGCACAAATAGGAACTATTTTCTGCTGAAAACTCTTATCTGTGATCATCAGTTGATCATAGTTAAGAGCTCTTCCACACTGAAAAAGCAATGACAAACTGCATTATTTCTGCAGCCTTAGTGAAGCATCCTAAGTATCCGAAAACAAAATCGTGACTAAAAACCTCATAGCATGAGAAAAGAAAGCTGAAACAAAGTAGAAGAGTGCCAGCTTTCTCTGTGCCTCTCCACATGCCATCATAGAACTTCCATTCTCTCCCCGAGGGAGGACAATCATAGAAAGGTGTCTTTTGTCACTCTGGAAAAATCTGTTCAACAAAAGGCTCACTTTTACAACCATCTCCCTTGGGAAGGAGAATGGAAGTGCTATACATGTGGCATGCAGAAAAGCACAGAGTAATCCACTATCCCACCCCCCCCCACACACACACACTTCATTTCAGCTTTCTTTTTTCATGCAATAAGGCTCTAATCAGCAATCATGCATGTGAGACAGTTATAGAGAAGTGTATCTAGGTAACTGCTCCATATTCATGATTGCTACCTATATCCTTATTGCGTTAGAAACAAACCTCATAGGCAAAAAGAAAAAAGAAGGTTTCTCCTTCTGCCTCTGCCTGACATCCAAGTATTTTCATTCTCTTCCAGTTGCAAAAGCATGGGAGAGGGTTGTAAAAGCATCCCTTTTGACAAACTGGAGAAATCCATTTGGCAAATGGCACATCTTTTACCACACTCTCCCACGCTTTTATGATTGGAAGAAAACCAAAGTGCTTCCACATCATGGAGAGACAGAAAGATAAATGTGCTGCTCCCCATTTGCCTGCCAAGTTTGTTTGTAATGCAACAAGGCTCTTAGTCAAAGTTGGGAAACTTATTGCCATGATCTTCATTCACCTTCTCCCCTCTACCAAGCTACCAAGCTATTTTCTTGGGAGAAGGAGGTCCATTCTTCTGGTGATCAGACCATAGGGGAATGATCAGGTCTGGAGAGGGCTGGGCCGGGAACCATTACTTTATATTTAACCAGGGTGCATCTACACACCTTGAACCTGGTGCCATCAGTCAAGACAATGTATGGCCACTCCCACAGCAAAACCACTTATTGTAGCCTTGGATTCAGCTTAAGAAAACCTGAAGGTTACCCTGAAGCTTCCAAGAAACTCCAGTGTGATGGTGTTTTTGAAGTGGGGACAACTGGATCAAGGTGATCCAGTTGTCCAGATGTCACAAACACCCACCTGTATGGATTAGTACTGGCAGATGTTACAATGTCCTGTCCCCCTCCCCGTTGGTCACAAAGATGGGTGCTCCATTCTGACCTCAACAAAACCAACATCACCCAGGGAGGAAAGGGCACCAGTGTCAATGTGCTGTTGGCCCTGCTGGCTGGCTGTCTAGACTGTAGGGTGACATCACAGCACTTTTGTGCTGGAACATGAGATGCTCAAGTAGTGAATCTGGGGCAGTTCTGGAGTAGCATACTCCCAACTGCACCTGGATTATTTCAACTGGTGTAGACACACCCAAAGTAGCTCATAACAAAATTCCAAGCAGCGTGTTTTTTATTGACTGCTGCACAGAATAAATTTCCTGCACAAAAATATCAAAGCATACTGTAGTGCAAATAGTCATCAAAAACAATTTAGAAAGCCTTGTTTTATAGCTGAGCATAAAAAAAGATTGCAAATATTTGTTCTTGAATTCAGGATTGACACAAGCAAGGAGGTATGTCTCCAGTGTTTTCCATCACATGCTATCACACCTCTGCACCTAACAGATGTCAAAACTTTGCTTCCCAGCTGCCAAGAGGAAGCACCAGATGCAGACAGACTGGGATGACAGACAGCTCTGCCCTGGGAAGTTCAACCCAGATATCCTGGGAGGAGGATTCTGGGAGTTATTCTGCACAAATACCGGTATAACTTGCCTAAACTCTTGTTTGACTATAGGCAGAGTCAGAAAACTGTCTTATCTCATGGTTTCATGTGCCTTTGGGATATACATATTTACAGCATGATAAACAAGACCAGTATTTTTTTTCCAAAGAAGAGTAACTGTGTGGTCTTATAAGCAAAAGTAAAATGCAGAGAAGGTTTTCAATATTTCACAGGTGAAAACTGGAATGTAACATTTTATTTACAAACCTCACATCTTACCAAAATTTCACTGTAACCCCATGAAGCTATGTCCATGTAAATACATTCGCTGTGCGCATGATATTGTCATTTTTAATTTTGCTAGCTGTTTATGTCACAACTATTGCTGTTACGTTCAATGATATGCAGGAATTATACTTACAAGTAACATTAGTACAAAAAAGCATCACTAAGGATTATCCTTGCCATTCAACAACAGAACAATATACACATTAACATGTAAATCGTTTCTTCTTTTCAACCAACAGTATACCTACCCCACTCTTTTCCAGGCCAGCATTCTCTGAAGATGCCAGCCACAGCTGCTGGTGAAATGTCAGGAATAAACTCTTCTAGAACATGTCCTCAAAGCCCAGAAAACCCACAAAAAACTAGGGATGCCAGCCGTGAAAGCCTTCAACTTCACATTACTAAGGATTGCTGGAAGATTTTTGCATTCTCTTTCCTCCTCCTTAGATAGATAGGGATTTCCTGCATGCAAACTCTCCTCTCTCTCTCTCTCTCTCTCTCTCTCTCTCTCTCATCCAAACTAACCATGTGACTTAGGTAACTCCCCGTTTGGATCTAACAGACATTTTCTCTCAAAAATTTTTCAACTGAACTGTTGTGTTTCCATCTTCCTGCTCTGTCAACTTTCTTTGGAAAGATAGTGAGATAAATATATATTTTTTTCTCTATCTGAACTATTCACTAGCTAGATTAGCATATAACTTCTATGTAAATATAGATTAAAGCCATTAGTAAACTTTTGTTTTAAACTACAAATTATGTGTTTTTGGGTTTTTCGGAATCAGTTTCAATTTTTGGGAAAGCATAGTTAGACAAAGGCACATTTCTGCTACTCTGCTAATTTAAACCCTAACAGGCTTGGCTTTGACATTTTTGATGTTTAAATATTTATTCTTTCCCTACCAAAGGCTGACACTTTAGGAAACTTAAATTACCCCTCAAGGATTCTGTATGGTGCGATATGGGAGGAGGTCAATGGAGGAAGGGTGACAACATGAGTTAATGCACTGGGTGATGCCAACCCTAGTGTCGCTACTGCTTCCAAGTTCAGATCAAACCTGACACATCATCAGTCAGCCAGACAAGGAACTTGCTTACTTACCTGGCAGGGGAGACACCATGATCACAAGGAACAATGGTTTGGGGCCTTTCCCTTTTCATATTCTCTTTGGCATCAGGTCTGTTAGCCAGGGAGGCATCCGGCAGGAACTGTTCTATCTTTCAGCATCTACAAGGGAGTCGGTAAATTGTCGATGCTTTATTATAAGTGAATAATAAGACCACGGCTGAGAGCCTACATCCAGGTTGCACTGCATAAATCTCCAGGTGCAGCGTTATTGCATTGATTGCGTTATTCATCCCCTTCTGTTGAATGGCAGTTTTGTGCAGATGAAGGCACAAACAAATGTTGCATGCACAGTTAGGTGGTTGTTGTTGACTGCCTTTGAGCTGACTTCAACTCATGGCAACCCCATGAATAAGATACCTCCAAACTCCCCTGTTCTCAACTACTTTCTATACCGTAGCTTCTTGGGCATGTCCTCCTTGATTGAAGCTATCCATCTGGTCTACCTCTTCTTCACCTTTTTGTTGTTGTGTGCCTTAAGGTCATTTCTGGCTTATGGCAACCCTAATGTGAACCTCTCGCAGGATCTTCTTGGCAAGTTTCTTCAAAGGGTTTTGCCATTTCCATCCTCCAAGGCTGACAGTGTGACTTTGTCCAAGGTGGGGGTTCTACGGCTGAACAGGAATTCGAATGTTGGTCTCCACAATCATCCTCCAGTATATCTCTCCAAGAATTATTCCACCTTTCTTTTTGCAAGAAAGACACAAAAAATTGACGGGTTGTTTGAATCTTTTTGATCAATCAGCCAATGCTTCTGAATTACTGGTGGATTAACCCATGTCCATATGCTGTTCTACAATGGGGGAAAGGCTTCATTTTCTGCAGACATAAAACAGGAACTCCACTTTTGAAAACCAGGTAGATATGTATATGAAACAGTTTGGACAGGGACAGGTGAGGAGTTTATTTTTCTTTTGGCAGAAAAATGGTAGAGTGGGGGGGGGGAGTTAGTAGGGATGCATTTATTCATTTTCCCATATTGCATAAGAGGATAAATAGTTTCTACCATTTTCTATCTGGTGCTGGGGGAAATGAATAATTCTGCACAGCTTTTGCTTATCATTCATAAATCTCAAAAAGTTTTGGGACATTATTCTATGCAGAAATATGCCTTTTTTTGCTTTAAATCATGCTATTGTGCAAAAAAAATTCCAGATATTTTTCATTCAAAGTAAGAACACTGTTGTAGGAAACAAATACAGTCCGCCCTCCACTGGGGTTAGGGGTGCAGGTGCTCCACAGAAGTGTAAAAACTGTGAATAACTCTAGCCTCCCACAACTATATCCAACACAGAGAAAAAGTGAGATCCACAGATTCAACCCACTATGGATACCTTGAAGGCAGTGGGGTCCTTTCCAAGGCAGAAGTTGGAGGATGGTGGGGCCTTTAATGGAAATTTACAAGTCTTGCTGCATGTTCACAGGCTCTCAGTATGCCAGGGTGTCCAGTCCCTATTAAAATGGCATAGGAACAGCAGCTAAAAAGGCCAATGCTATTTTAGGCTGCATCAATAGAAGTATAGCATCTAGATCAAGGGAAGTAATAGTGCCACTCTATTCTGCTTTCGCCAGGCCTCACCTGGAATATTTCTGTATTCTGTTTTGGGTACCACAATTCAAAAAAGATGTTGACAAGTCAGAGTGTGTCTAAAGGAGGCAACTAAAATGGTGAAGGGTCTGGAAACTAGGAAGCCATCTGAGGAGAGACTTTGGGAGCTTGGTATGTTTAGTCTGGAAAAGAGATGGTTAAGAGGTGATATGATAGCCCTGTTTAAGCATCTGAAGGGGTGTCACATTGAGGAGGGAGCAAGCTTGTTTTCTGCTGCTCCAGGGACACAGACAATGGATGCAAGCGACAGGAAAAGAGATTCCACCTCAACATTAGGAGGAACTTCCTGACAGTAAGGGCTGTTCAACAGTGAACACACTCCCTCAGAGTCTGGTGGTATCTCTTTCTTTGGAGGTCTTTAAACAAGGGCTGGATGGCCATCTCTCAGGGGTGCTTTGATTATGAGTTCCTGCATGGCAAAATGAGGTTGGACTGGATGGCCCTTATGGACACAATATGACCAACGCCGAATAGAGTGGCACTATGATTTCCCTTGAGCTACCCACTATACTGGTACTGATGCAGCCTAGAATCACATCGGTCTTTTTAGCCGCTGCATCACACTGTTGACTCATGTTCAATATGTGGTCTACTGCGACTCCTAGATCCTTTTCCCATGTTCTGTTGTTAAGCCACGTGTCCCTCATCCTATATCTATGCATTTCATTCTTTCTGCCTTCAAGAGTTGAAGGAGCTCAACTTGAACTTCAAGAGTCCAAGGAAGTATCCTCTTCTATGATCCTACTTGGGTTTGAGAGGCTCTTCACGAGAGGACCTTCTCTCAGTCCCACCACCATCATAGGTTGAAAGGGGAGAGACTAGGTCCTTTTGGTGGCTACTCCCACGCTTTACAACTCCCTTCCTTCTCCAACAGCTTCTGTTGTCAGACAGTGATACCACTTGGTAGCTAACTGCCAAGGCTGCATTCTACAGAATCCTGGGATTTGTAGTTTTAGTGTGGCAAGAGAGTTGTTGTTATTATTATTATTAGATTTATTTATAAAGCGCCATAAGTGTACACGGCGCTGTACAGAAACCAAATAAAATCAAGAATATATAAAAGGTCTGCCTATGGCGTACAATCTAGAGATTAAAACAACAAGTTAAAAACATCATAAGAAACAAGTTAAAACAGCAGATATCAAATATTAAATCAAGTTCTCTCTTCTTCTAATCTCAATGCCTCAAGAAAGTACAAAAGCCCATAGGGCAGGGGCCATAGCAGTCAAAGGGGGCATCACTGTGCTATAATTGTGTAGTATGAAGCCAGGATTCAATAAACTTTTGAGTCAACATGGTGTAGCCCTCTGAGCATTGGACTCCGGAGACCAGGGTTCGAATCCATGGAAACCCACTGGTTGACCTTAGGCAAGTCACACACTCTCAGCCTGTGACTCAATCTTTCCAAGAAAACCCTGCAATAGCATTGCAATGAGTCAGGAGCGACTTGTAGGCACAAAACAGCAAGGCTTGGGGGAACTTTGTGCTTTTAAAGAGAGAACGTTCAACTAGGCTGCTGCATTGTACTTTTTCAATAGAAAAACAAATTTATTTCTTCTCTGTGTCTCTCTCTGTCTTTTTAAAGAAAAATATCCTTTTAATCCATGTCTGAAATCATTTTGTTACTGATTATTTAATTACTGTCAATAATTAATTTGATATAACATGTTAATTAAATACATTAAGTGTTTCCTCCCTGTCTTTTTTTTAAAGATAACTTTTTAAAAACTCTATTAGAAAGCAAAGCGAGCAAGGAACACGTAACAGGCAATAAGCATAGGTGAGTGGGGATTCGAACTCTGTTCTCAAGCCCTAACCCAGCACTCAAACCACTATACCACACTGACCCAATAGTGGCTAGGTTTCTTCAGAGGAGGTTTGCCAACCAACCTTTATCTGAGGCTGTGAGAGTGTGACTTCCCAAAGTCACCCAATAGGTTTCCACGGCTGATCATGGATTTGAACCCTGAATCCTAGTCTAACACTCAAATCACTGCACTATGCAGGTTCTTAAGATTTCTTCAGAGGGAATTCCCTTTTCCTTCCTCTGAGGCTGAGAGAGTGTGACTTGCCTGAGGTCATACAGCAAGTTTCCATGGCCAAGGGTGGATTCAAAGCTTGGCCTCACAGAGCTCGAGTACATCACACTGACCCCAATATTAATTAATGTTATTGATTCTGATCTGATTGATTGATTTTATTTTATTGATAGCCCACCTTTCTCCCAAAGTAGGACTCAAGGAAGTCCCATCCTAGGATTTGCTCGGCAAGATTTGGTCAGACAGGGTTTTCTGTTGCCTTCTTTTGGGATTCAGGGAAGGTGACTTGCCCAAAGCCACCCAGTGAGTTTCTATGGCTGAAGTGGGCTTCAAACCCTGGTCTCCTTTAGACCTGGCCCAGCCATGAGACCACAGAAACCATTCTGGCTCAAAAAACATGGCATGTCTATCCCAGGATTTTTCTGGCAGGAGTTCACCCTGGACTTCCTCTGAGTTGAAATTGCTTGAAGGCACACAGCAACAACAACAAAAAATACAGTCTTTGAGACAGTGTGGTGTAGTGGTTTGAGCGGTGGACTATGACTCCAGGGATCAGGGTTCCAATCCCTGGACTTCCTCTGAGGCTGAGAGAAGAGTCTCACTTGCCCAATCTCACCCAGTGGTTTTTCATGACCAAGTGGGGATTTGGACCTGGATGTCCAGAATAGTGGTCCAACACCCAAACCATTGGGAGAGAGGCAGTCTGGTGTAGTGGTCAGAGCAATAGACTAGGACTCTGGAGACCAGGGTTTCATTCCCTGATGAGCCACAGAAACCACCTGGACATTCTTGGTCAAGTCACACCCTCTCAGCCCCAGAAACACCCATGACCGGGTCGCATTAGCAGCAACATCACTTGAAACAACTTGAAGGCACACAACGACAAGAAATAGTCTTTGAGACAGTGTGGTGTAGTGGTTTGAGCCGTGGACTATGACTCTAGGGACCAGGGTTCCAATCCCTGCTTGGCCTTAGTAACCCACTGGGTGGCCTTGGGTGAGTCACACTCTCTCAGCCGCAGAGGAAGGCAAAGGCAAAGGCAAACCCGCTCTGAATAAATCTTGCCAAGAAAACTCCTTGATAGATGATAAGCAGGGAGGGAGGGAGGGGAAACACAGGAGACACACAGATACACACACAGGTATAGAATTCGGTTAATTTGGGATATCAGTTTGCAAAGGGATCTTCCTTGAAAAGGGATCTTGCTGCATTCACACTGGAGAAATAAACCGGTTTAAGTGCCATGGCTCAATGCTGTGAAATTCTGGGAATTGTAGTTTGTTGTGGGGCCGGGCCCCACAACAAACTACAATTCCCAGAATTTCACAGCATTGAGCCATGGCACTTAAACCGGTTTATTTCTCCAGTGTGAATGCAGCCTTGGTTTGCAAAGGAATCTGTATGCAAAAGGATCTTGTATGAAAAGGGGTCTGTACACAAAGGGAACTTGGTTTGCAAAGAGATCTTGTACGCAAAGGAATCTGCATGCAAAAGAATCTTGTTTTTTTAAAGGGATCTTGTATGCAAAGGGATCTGTCTGCAAAGGGATCCTCTCTGCAAAGGGATATTTAGTCTCAAGGGTGATAGAAGATCCCTGCCTTGGCATACACACCTCTCTCTTTATATAAGAGCCCAGCCTGCAAGCCATCTTTATGCCAACTTCCTATTTAATGCCAGAAAACACATCCAGGGGTAAGCCAAGTGAGCCATATAGCAAAGTACAGTATCACCCCAAATCCACAAGAGAGGGATGCCTTGATGGGGCCAACCAAAATGCACATTATACATGATGCAAGCTTTCAAAGCTCCACTGGCTTCTTCTTCATCAGGCAAAAGTGTTAAAAATTATTTTAAAAAAAAGAGGGGGGGGGGATATTGATGATGTTAGTCTTAGCCCTGGATTTGGTCCAGATGTTGTGGTTCTTGTCCACCGTTCAAATGGTCTGTATTCTTGCAAGTGGGAGCCACCTCCTCTTCCCAGCCATGTGGATGCTGGGAGATATTCAGTCCAGGAAATAGGCTTTAAATTCTGTTAGCCAGGCAAAGGCCTTTGAGATCCAGTTTGTTGCAAATCCTGTAATTTGATCTCAAAAGCAGCTGGTCCTCAAGAAGTCAAGAAGTCTGATTTGAGACAAGCTGGATTTCCAAGGCAGCGGCTTTTTGTCTTGAGAAAGGGATTTAAAGTTTGTTTCCAGGACTGTCTCAAATCAGATTTCTTGAGTTCTTGAGGACGAGTTGCCTTTGAGATCAAATCAATTATTTATTGTTGTTGTTGCAACATGGATAATATAGATTTGGGTTGCATCGCCCCAAAACCCCACAAAAATAAACCCCCATACATTTAGGTTAGTCCCATAAAAGCAGCCCTGTCTGGCGGAGTTTGGATGAGGAATGTTGTTTGTTGAGTGGCACTTTCTCTCTCTGGAGGCTGGGATGGGCATCTCCTCCATGGGCATCTGGTTCCAGATGTGCGGGGGGGGGGGCAATAGGGGGCAGGAGAAGAGAGAGAAAGAGAGAGAGAGGGTGCCCCCACAGCTCAGTTGGGCTTGGCTTGCTCCAGGAAGGAAGGAAGGAAAAGGCGAAAGAAAGAAAGTGCCCTGAGAGAGTTCTTGAGGACTAGCCGCTTAATGTTCAAGTGCGCGCTGCCAACTTCGGTGGGCTCCTTTACGCAGCTGTCAATTGGACTTTTAAACAGGGAAGGAAGGAAGGAAGGAAGGAAGGAAGGAAGGAGAGGGGGAGAAGAAGGAAGGAAGGGGAAGAAGGGCAGGGGTCCCAAGAGAAGGTTTGCGACCAAGACGCTTTGTGTTGATGGTGCGACTCTTGGCGGCTGCTGCTTTACGCACCTGTCAAGCAGACTTTTTGAAAAGGAAGGAAGAAAGGAAAGAAGGGAGGAAGGAAGGAAGGAAGGAAGGAAGGCGCCTTCTAAGTGAAGTCTTGAGGACTAGCCGCTTTGTGTCCCTTGTGCACCGCTAACTTTTTATATCTGTTTTACGCATCTGTCGATTGGACTTTTTAAAAAAGGAGGGAGGGAGGGAGGGGAGACGTTTCGCAGAGAGCTGGAATCAGGCTTTAAGAAGAGAATCGTTGAAGACTAGCCGCCTAGTGTCCGTTGTGCGCTTCTGGCTTTTGGGGGCTGTTTTACATCCCTCTCCATGGGACTTCTCAGAAAGGAAGGGAAGGGAAGAGGTCCAAGGGAATCCTGGAGGAGCAGGTCCCCAGTGTCCATTGTGACTCTTTGTGGCTGCTTTACACACCTCTCAGTTAGATTTTTTCCAAAGGGAAGGAAGGGGGGAAAGAAGGAGGGAAGGAAGGAAGGAAGGAAGGAAGGAAGGGAGGACCCGTGTTCTTGAGGCCCAGGTGCTCAGGGTCCTTCCATCCTGCCTTCCCGACTTTGTGCCACTGTTGGATGCACCTGTCAACTGGAGATTTTAAAAAGGGGGGAAGGGAGGGAAGGAGGGAGGAAAGAAAGAAAGAGAAAGGAAGGAAGGAAGGGAGGAAGGGCGGGCAGGGGTCCCAAGAGGGTTCTTGGGGACTAGCTGCCATTTCCACGGTGCACCGCCGACTCTTTGTGGCTGTTTTACGCACTTTTTTAAAAAGAAAGGATGAAAGGAAGGAAGGAAGGAAGGAAGGGGAGAGGAGGAGAGGAAGAGGAGAGGAGGACGGAGGTTGCCAGAGAGTTTTTCTTGAGGACCAGCCGCCTGGGGTCCGTTGGGCGTTTCCGACTCTTTCGGGGCTCTTTAGCGCACCTCTCAATGGGGCTTGTCCAAAAGGAAGGAAGGAGGGAAGGAAGGAAGGAAGGCAGTTTTATAAACTAAGAATAAAAAAGGGCTGTCGTCGGGGGAGGAAGGGAGCGGGGGGTGCCAGGGGTCTGCTCCCTTCCTGGCGGGGCGTCTCTTCCTCGGGCGCCTGCTGCCTCTCCTTTCCCTTCGGGGGCTGGGCGGGGGGTGGGTCTAGATGCCCTCCAGGGATCCCTCCAGAGACAGAGAGAGATGCCCCCCTCCCGAAGCCAAGCGGGAAAAGGGGTCTCCGGAGGCCCCGGGGGGGGGTGGGGACGAGGCGAGGCGGGGCTCTGCGGGGGTCGAGGGGAAAAACCTTCCCCGCGAGGTAGGCTCCCCTCCTCTGCTTGAGACGGACACAGACACACACATCCTGGGAGGGGGAACATCTAAGAGTACGTAATAATAAACCATTTCTTCTTATTCCCCTCCCTCCCTCCCTCCCGACGGATGGAGGCGGGATTGCACCCAATAAAACTTGTGGGTTCTTCCAAGTTCTCTCGGATCCTATGATCCAGGTTCAGAGACGGAGGGAATAATAAAGGCCAACGCCATTCCTCCCGTGGCCCTGTCCAGGAGTCCAACGACATCGCTCCAATCAGCCCCCCCCCCCAGTGGTCAGATAGTAAGAGTCCCTCTGCCCCCAGCCCCACCTACAGGGGGACCCTTACGCCACCCCTGCCAGGTAGGCTCCCCTCTGCTCTGCTTGGGACGGAGCAGAGAGACCCTCCCATCTATGGGGAAACCCTCTCTACACCAGCCCTGCCAGGTGGGCTCCCTTCTTGGGCTGGAGACGGAGAAGGGAGACCCCCTCCTCAGCCCCTTCTTTCTGGCGAGGAAGGGCCAGGCCTGGTCTTACTAAGGAGGGGGGGGCTCAGGGGTGCCTCTTCTTGGCAGGGACTAGAAGCAGCCTGGAGCCCCACCGTCAGGGCCGCATCCTGAGCCACGTCCCGCCGAGAGAGAAGCCCTCCCTCCCTACACCACCCCTGCCAGGTAGGCCCCCTTCCTCCCTTGGGACCTCGAGACCCCAGCCCAGGAGCTGAGCCGGAGGGGGGGAGAGGGGTCTCGGCTTCTGGTTCCTCTCGGGTTCCTTGCGATCCAAGCGAGGGCTGGAGCCCCCCCCCCCAGAGTCCCAGGCCCCCCTCCTCCTCCAGCTGCCCGCTCCCTGGCTGCAGAGGACCATCCCTCCCTCCTTCTCCCTTCCCTCCCTCCCTCCCTCCTTCCTTGCTCTTTCTTGGAGCCGGGATCGTCCTGATTTGGGGAACCTTTGGGTCACATGGCCGGGAGGGGGAGGGGGCCTCGGGGGCGCGCTCGGCCGGGGAGGGGGGAGGGAGGGAGGGAGGGGAAGGCTTGAAAAGCGCGCCCCCGCCTCCTGGAGCCGGGGCTGGAGTTCTCCTCCTTCTCCATCTCCGTCCTCCGTCCTCGGTCCTCCTCTCGGCTGGCCTGGCAGAGCCTCCGTCCTGGAGCCCCGGCTCAGCCCCAGGAGCCCTGGAGGAGCAGGAGCAGGAGGAGGAGGAGGAGGGGAGCCCGGACCCGATTCTCACCAGGAAGAAGAGGAGGAAGAGGAGGAAGAGGAGGAAGAGGCAGCCAGGCAGCCCCGGTGAGCCGGATCGGGATCGGGGGACCCTTCCTTCCTTCCTTCCTTCCTTCCTTCCTCTCCCCCTTAGAGCCCCAGGAGTCCGGGGCGATGCTCTCAGGAGGACCCCCGTTTGGGGAGGAAGAGGAGGAGGAAGGCTCCCGGAGTCCCCGAGGGCCCCTCTCTTCCTCCTCCGACGGGGAGCCCCGAAAAGAGCGGCCCCTGGACTGCGAGAGGCTCCCGGCGGCGGCCGAGTGGTCCTTTGATTCCTTTTTTGGAGGGGGGGGTTGGGATGGCTTTGGGGGAAAGGGGGTCCCTGTAAGGAGGGCCCCTGAGTCGGAGAGGGTCCCCCCAAATGTTTTCAGGGGGGCCAGACTCAGAAGGGGCTTGGCGCTGGAGAGGCTCCCGGCTGCGCGGCGCTCTCTTTGGGGGCAGAGGTCCCTTTGGGGGAAGGAGGAAGCCTTTGGGGGGAAAGGGGTCCCTGGGTAGGAGGGGGCCTGCTGGGCAGTGAGTGTTTTTTGGGGGGCAGCCTTTTGGAGAGGGGGCGCCTGAGTCTTTCTGCTTCAGAAAGAGGAGCTGGAGAGGGTCCCTGGTGCGCAATGGTCCTTTGGGGGAAGGGGGACCCCTTTGGGGAAGGGGCTGCCTCACGGGGAGAGGGTCCCTGACTCTTGGGGGTTTTGGGGGGGGACAGACCCTTCTTGGGGAAGGAGCCTCTGAGTCGGGAAGCGTCTCTCCCTCGTGGCTTTTGGGGGGGGGGGTAGGGAGGGGCTCTCTGCTGCGCAAGGCTCTTTTGAGCTGCACTTTCTTTCGGGGACCCTTTTGGAGAGGGCTTGAGCCTTTGGAGAAGGTAACGCTCTGGGTGTGTGGGGGGGGGGAGACCCCTTGAGGGGAGTGGGGAGTCTTTGGGGGAGGGGGAGCCCTGCCTGAGAGGGAGAGGGGTTCTGCCCGTGACTTTTTGGGGGGAGGTCTCCGAGGTGGAGAAGGTCTTGTCGGGGGACCTTTGAGGAGAGGCTCCCTCTTGCTTTGGGGGGACAGAGCCTTTTGGGGAGAGGGCTCTGTCCCTCCCTCGGGAGGGGTCCCTGGGGGGATGTTCCTGGGGGGGACTCTTTGGGGAACCCTCGGAGGGAAGAGGTCTCTGAGACGGAGAGAGAGGGTCGCCGCCTGTTGCTTTTGGGGGGCAGACCCTTTTGTTGGGGGGGGGCTCTCTGAGTTTCTCTGCTGCGGAATGGTCTTCGGGGGGACCTTTTCGGGGGGCAGGGGGTCTTTGAGTCGGGGGGGTGGCGGCTGAGTGTCGGTTTTGGGGGGGGACCATTTCGGAGAGGGGTCTTTCTCTGGGATGGAGAGGGTCTTTGCTGAGGAAGGGTCTTTTGGAACAGTCACAGTAAAGCCCCTACAAGAGGACCGCTGCCTGTTGCTTTTGGGTGTGTGTGTGTGTGTTTTCAATCACCTTTTGGGGGCTCCATGTCTGGATGTTTAGGGGCTGCTGTACAGAAGACCCCCCCTTTTACCCCCCCTCCCCACTTACAGGTCCTTTTATTATTTTCTCCCATAGAAGGTCTCTCTTCCCAATGGCAACTTTTTTTCTCTAAGGGTGGTGGGTGGGTTGAGAGCAGGGGAACCGAGAGCCCCCCATCGACTTTCCAAACAAAAGAGAGAGAGAGAGAGAGAGAGAGACCCAGCTTTTAAATCTGATCGAGCGCGACCCCGAAATGAGGTTGTTGGGGGGGGGGGTTGCACAGCCAAGGAAGGGACCCCCCAAATTCTGGACCTTGGGGTCCAGAAGATCCATCCTTGCATGAAAAAAGCAGGGGCTGTACTTCTTGTTTGGGGGAATCTCCTTGCAGAAAAGAGGGGCGCAGAAGAGTCACTTGCTTTCCTCCCTTTCTTTCTATGGATAGAAAGTTCTTGCTTTCCTCCCCTAAAAAGAAGAAAGCTCTCTATGGATCATCTCCCTCTTTGGAGCAGGTAGAAAAAGAAAGAATTGCAGAGTCCTCCCTCCCAACTTTTCGATATTCAGCTCCCAGGAAATTGGGGGGGGGGGGGGGAATCTAAAAAAAAAGAAAAAGACAAGAGAGTGATGATGATGATGATGATGGTGGTGGTGGTGGTGGTGATGGTGATGATGATGTTTACCCACCCCATGGATGGAGGCTGGGAACAACCATCATTAACAAACAACGTGTTAAAACTCACATCAGTTTAATCTGGTATCTATTAAAGCATACTCTTTAAAATACATTATTTAAAATATTTCAATATACTAAAGCCCATGTTAAATCAGTCCATGTCTTATAACTGAGCCTGAGCCTGAAAGAGTTCTCCAGAGCCGGGGGTCCCACCTTCACCCACTTATATGTTTTCAGCTTGTGTACGTTTTTGTATTAATTGTAAACTGTTTTAACTAGATGATTTTAATTCTTTTTTAAAGGATTATTGTGAAATCTTTTTGCATGTTTTTTTTAAAAATCTTGTGAGCCGCTTTGGGTCCCTTCCTGGGAGAAAGGCGGCATAAAAATGAAATGAAATAAAATACATACGGTACAGCATATGTGTGTGTGGAAAATGTTTCCAGCAAGTTTTGTCTTTTTTCCAGCAAGTTATGTCTCCTTCCCCGTCCCTTTCCAATCTCCGCCGGGTTGGTTCAGAAGGGCTTAAAACTATTGGGGGGAAATTGTGAATTTTGCACAGAACTGACCCAGATCCAGAAGCCCCATTCCTGTAAACTTCCTTTTTCCCTCCCTTAAGAGAGAGCCCAACTCTTTCCACTCTTGTGACAGGGCTGAAGGGAACAAATCTAAACTTCCCTGATTCTGAATTTATATGAGTTCTCTTTTGTTGTTGTTGTTGTGTGTCTTCAAGTCTTATGGCAAACCTAGAATTTGCTTGGCAAGTTCCTTCAAGGGTGTGTGTGTGTGTGTGTCACCATTTCCATCCTCTGAGGCTAAGAAAGTGTAACTTGCCCAAGGCAACCCAGTGGGTTTCCATGGCTGAGCCGTCTCCAGAGTCATCATCCAATGCTCAAACCCATTACACTATAAGTGGTTCTCTTAACTCTCCTTAGGCTGCGTTCACACTGGAGAAATAAACCGGTTTAAGTGCCATGGCTCAATGCTGTGAAATTCTGGGAATTGTAGTTTGTTGTGGGGCCCAGAGCGGAGCTCTGCTCCGCTCTGGGCCCCACAACAAACTACAATTCCCAGAATTTCACAGCATTGAGCCATGGCACTTAAACCGGTTTATGTCTCCAGTGTGAATGCAGCCCCAAATTCCCTTTCCTATCTCCAACTCTCTAGAAGCCATGGTTTCCTTCAGTGCAGCCGGGCAAAAGCCCTTTGGTCACTTGGGAAAGTTCTTTCAGCTCTAGCCATTGTCTCCTTTTTCCTCTTCTTTTTTCGGGGGAGAGGTTGGTTGGTGGCTTCCCTTCCCACTTGTCCATCTTGAGCTTCTGTTCCCTGGTGAATTTTCAAATATATATGTGTGTATGTGTGTGGTTTGTGCATGGTGCATGTATTTCTGCATGGAGCCGGCATGGTGTTGGGCTACGACTCTGAAAACAGGGTTCAATTCCCAGCTCAGTCCTCAAACCCAGTGGGTGACCTTGGGCAAGCCACACTCTCTCAGCCTCAGAGGATGGCCACGGCAGAAACCCCTCTGAACAAATTTTGCCAGGAAAACCCCACGATAGGGTCACCGTACAGTTGTCATAAGTTGGAAACAACTTGAAGGCACATAACAAATTTGTGATCAAGGCTTCTGTGGTGCCAGGAGCGAAGGTGGAAAGGATCTCTTTTAAGGAAAAGAGTCTAGCTAGGGGATGAATTGGGAAAGGCCCTGGTTTTAATTTTTTATATTAAAAAAAGGAGCTGTTGAACATGGCCAAAATGAACGCTGGGCTCTAATGCACCTTTGCACTGGTTCGATGGCTTTCAGAGAATGCATATGTGCAAGGTTTGCTTGGCTGCTGCTTCTCTGCTGGGATCTGCTGTGAGCAAGGTTCAGAGATCAGATGATCACTCTTAAATCTTCTTGAGAATGCTGAGACACACTTTCTTGCTGCCTGCCAGCCTGTGAAAGTGGCAGCCTGTCTTTATTGTAACTGCCCATCATTGTGGAGGGAGATCCAAAATCTTTCCTGGTTTTCTGCTTTGCAGGAGGTAGGAGTTTGCCTGTTATGCATCCGTGCTACAAAATTGGTGTGTGTTTGATGGCTCCTTGATTTGCAGATATTTAGAGAGATTTTTGAAGGGCAGAGAGGGTAATTCTGTCGTTGGACACAGGGTCCCACTCCTGTATCCCTCAAATGGGCAACTTCACCCAGGTTACTAGCTGGGTTTGCTAGCAGAAGAGTGAGAAAGGTGTGAGAAGCCTTGCCACATGGGTGTCTAGGTGCTCTTGGTTGATGAGGAAGTGGGGATGATGGGAGGCTTGGGGAAACTCCAGTCCTCTTGACTTTTGCATTTGACAGTGGAAACTAGGTGCCTATGTGGGAATTTGGATGTATGTTCTCCAAATGAAGGGGTTGAACTAGATGACTGTCGGGGAAATTTCCATAACTGTAGGACTTGCTTTCCTGCTGGTGACAGCTGATCCCAGTTTGAGTGTTGCTGTGTTCCTTTCAGCCCAGTCTGCTGTTTATAACAGAGCGAGATGTATTACAGAAACAATCGTTTTTACACTCTACGGCAGAGCCATATGCCGGGCTGTCTGTTCTTCTCCCAAGGCATCTTCTCTTCAGGGTGGCTTGAAAGAAAGCCTCAGCAGCAGCACAGAAAACCCTGAGAGTCAGCCCTGGTTTGTTTTCCTCTTTGCTTTCTCTCCCTCCCTCCCTCTCTCTCTTAAAAGTTCAATTCCAAGCTATTGAGTTTTCTAAGAAATCTTGGAAGCGAGATGGCAGTGCTGAGAAATCAAAGGCAGGAATTGACGGAATGAATTATTTCCGAAGTGGTGCATTTGCACGGCTGAGTAGAGACGGGGAGGGCACCTTCCTGGGCACCAAGGTATAGCACCTGCACTCAGCACTTTGGTGTCCACAAAACCCTGGGAGTAGTTCTTAACTCACTAGTCCCCTGCATTCCCAAAGGTTGGAATGGACTCCCTGTCTGTTGCAAGCCATTAACATGGCCACCAAAAAAACCATTTCAGGATAACTCACTTGTCTTGTTGGTTAGACACAATAACCCTTCTTGTAGCCTTCTCTCTTTGTTCGTCTCTGGCTAATAATTCCCAGAGAAGAGGGAAACAGTCCCTCCATGGCTTCCTCTAGGTGTCAGCAATTGGAGCTCAGCAAAGCCAGGAGAAGGGGTTTCTGGGCTTCATTATTTATAGCGTGGCTGAATCCCACAAGTGAGGATGGAGTTGGATGAACGGCTAGGCACACTGTGTCCCCCGGAGTGGCTTAGCAATTGTTGAGGAATTTTGGTTAGGATCAGCACATTTGAAATTTGGTGCGGGAGGAGAGTTCTGCAAACACCACAGACTGCCCATAAGACAGGCTGGTGGACTCAAGAGCAGATCCAGTCTGAAGCCCAAATGACCACACCGAGGCTGGGGTACTTCAGACGTATCATCAGATGCCTTGCTTCACTAGGAAAGACGCTGGTGCTTGGTAAAGTGGTGTAGTGGTTTGAGTGTTGGACTACAACTCCAGAGACCAGGGTTTCACCAAGCTGAATATGCCCTGGTCCCTTAACTCTTCCTCATAGGTTTTGTTCTCTCTCCCTTTAATCATCCAGGTTGCCTTTCTATACATCAGCTCCAACTTGTCTAAATGAGGCACCCAGAACTGAACGCAGTACAGAGTATGCGAGACATGACCAGAGCAGTTGATGGCAAAGGCCTTGGGAATTCTCTCATTCACAGTCTCCATAAGTCATAGCCAGCTTGATGGGAAGTAATATGAATGAAACAATGCTTCAGATTATGCATTCATGAATGCCTGCAATCATTCTAGAAGAAGAAGGAGAGAAAAAGATTTTCTTTTTAAAGAAAAGGGAAGTCTTGTGGCAGCTTTAAACAATCTCAATTTATTTCACAGATTCCAGTCCATTTCCTGAGATGCACTCTGTTTGTGGGCCTGTGTGCTCTTTCTGCATACATATGAGGATACAGCTGCAGAGAAAGAAGCAAGCTATGCATGCCTTACGTTTCCGTTGCGTACATTTTCATTGCAAACGTGTTCTTCCCTAAGACGCTGTGATTCATTTTTTAAAAAAAAACAAGTGGTAATTACCTCGCCATCTGCATGGAGCCTCCTTATTGGGCTAAGGCAAAGAACAAGCTCATGGGTAATGACAAGGGCATGATCTGCTAGGAGGGAGCATTGCCTGCAGACTAGAGGCCTGTGGAAAGGAAGGGTGTTTGGCTCAGGCCCCGTGGCTCTGGTTCCTCTTGAAGGGGCTTTCTCTGAACTCAGATGGTGCCCTGAGATGGATCCGTTGGCCTTTCCTGCTGTCTTTTCATGTGCATGCATGTGCTGTGCTATTTTTAATATTGCATTGTGCAGTGTTAATCATTCCTTTTCAATATTTGGAGTCTGTAGATTGATATTCCTTTTCTCTCGCAGATGGATGCCAACTTTAGATTCCCATCCTGGGGTGCAGTAATGTGCTGGAGGAGTCCTTGGACACTCCTAATGGAATTTAGCACACTCTGCGCTCTTTTAGCGCTATGACTCCATTTTAGCTACCATGGTGACATCCTATGGAATCCTGGGATTTATAGTGCAGGCAGGGGGCTTCTAGAAATTTTAGCTGGAGAGCTCTTAAGCATCACTAAACTACAAGCCCCAGGACTCCTCAGGGGGTTGCAGCACTTTTGAGACTAACAGGAGAGCAAGAAATTGGTAGTGTAAGCTTTAGGCAATATTTTTCTCCCACCTTTTCCTCCAGCTGAACTTGTCACCTTCATCCACATGTTTTGCATTTCTATTGCTGTTCACACACACAGCCTGCTCATCCATAGGTATAAATGTCTTTCCCTAGGCATTTCGCTCCATGTGTCTCATGAGGTAGACTTTGTCTAGGAAAGCTGATGCTCGCAACTTCAGTCTCTCAGTTACTCTCAAAGAGGCTGTGAGATTGCTTTATTGTGAACTGCTGTCAAGCTGACTTCAGCTTATGGCGACCCTAAGAATCAGAGACCTCCAAGTCACCCTTTCATCAATAGCCCTTGGAGGTTTTTAAGCAGAGGCTGGATGGCCATCTGTTGGGTAGGCTTTGATGGCAGGGGGTTGGACTGGGTGGCCCTCGTGGTCTCTTCCAACTCTAAGTTTCTATGATTCTATGATTCTAGGTGACTGAAGCTATCCACCTGTAATGGGAGTCTTCCTGTTTTCCTATAACTTTCGAAGTATCATGTCTTTTCTAGTGAGTCATGCCTTCCCAGAGCCTAAACAACCTAAAAGCATCAGATTCCCTCTAATCTTGGAAGCTAAGTAGGGTCATCCCTGGTTAGTACTTGGGTAGGAGACCGCCAATGAATTCCACGTGCTGTAAGTCTCTATCTCAGAGGAAGGAACAGACAAAATTACTTTTGAGTACCCGTTGCCTAAGAAAACCTTAGGAAATTCATAGGATTGACAGGCAACTTTAAGATGCACACGTGGCACCAGATCATGTCAATGCACCAGATGCACACGTGGCACCAGATCCTGTAATATCCTGGAAGCTACGCAGGGCCAGCACTGGTTAGTATTTGAATGGGAAACATACCAGCTGTTGCAGGCTCAATTTCAGAGGAAGGAACTGCCAAAACCACCTCTGAGGATTCCTGTCCTAAGAAAACCCCAGGAAATTCATGGAGTTGCCATAAGTCAACAAGCAACTTGAAGGTGCATAAATGTACATGAGTCTTCTCGTGATATCTCCAAAGTGTGACTATAGTCATCTGGGCTTCTAGGGAGAGTTCAGGATGGTATTGAGTATTAAAGGCATACATCTCGAGTGGAGGAGAGTGATGGGCAAGGTCTGGGGACACGGTTTTCTACCCCTGGAAAGCTCCAGGGGCCACAGCATTAAAACAATACTCTCAGAAGTGAATAGAATTGTTTCTGTGGTTTTTCCCCCAAAAGGTACCATATCTTTTATATGTTAAAACAGAGCAGGGATATTCTACAAGTTATTTAAAAGGAGCTGGAACATCATTTGGGGCCTACAGGGGGTGCTATTTGCATAAGGCAAAAATCCCAAGGTGGGATGGAGATATGGCGGGGTGGTTATTTTCATCTGTCTTAAACCCCCACTGCCCACTGCCACTGTAGAATCATAGAGCTGGAAGAGACACCAAGGGGCCATCTATTCCAACCTCTTTCTACCATGCAGAAATACACCATCCATGTCATAGAATCATAGAATCATAGAGTTGGAAGAGACCACAAGGGCCATCCAGTCCAACCCCCTGCCATGCAGGAACTCCAAGTCAAAGCATCCCTGACAGATGGCCATCCAGCCTCTGCTTAAAGACCCCTATGTCCTCCCTGTGACAGATGGCCATCCAATCTCTGTTTAAAAAACTCCAAAGAAGGACACTCCACCACATTCCAAGTGTCGTCCACTGTAAAACAGCTCCTACTGTCAAGAAGTTCTTCCTACTGTTTAGATGGAATCTCTTTTCCTGTAGTTTGCATCTATTGCTCCACATCCCAGTCTCTGGAGCAGCAGAAAATAAGCCCATAATGACATCTCTTCAAACATTTAAACATGGCTATCATTTCTCCCCTTAATCTTCTCTTCTCCAGGCTAAATATTCCCAGCTCTCTAAGCCACTCCTCACAGGACTGGATGGTTTCCAGACCCTTCACCATTTTGGTTGCCTCCTCTGGACATGCTCCAGTTTCTCCACATCCTTTTTGAATTGTGGTGCCCAGAACTGGCCACAATATTGCATGTGGAGCCTGACCAAGGCATTATACAGTGGCACTATTACTTCCCTTGATCTAGACACTATACTTCTATTGATGCAGCCTAAAATTGCATTGGCCTTTTTAGCCGCCTCATAGCACTGTTGACTCATGTTTAACTCTACTTGGACTCCTAGATCCCTTTCACATGTGGTCTCCTGTTCTCCAGGAGTTCTCAAAGATTATTGTTAATGGCTCTGATATTACATTTGCCAGCTCTTTAAATACCCTTGGATGTAGTTCATCTGGTCCTGGAGGCTTTACTGAATATCCCCTATTTTGTCCCCTTCTCCTTTCTCCTTATGTTGAGCACTCTTTGCCTTTTCTGAGAAGATTGAAGCAAAGAAGGTGTTGCATAGTTCTGCCTTTTCTCTGTCCCTTGTTTTTGGCATTTGGCCATCTTCTCCATGCAGTGGCCCAACCGTTTCCTTCCTTTTGCTGCGGACATAACACCCCCTCCCCCCCCCCCCAAAAAAGCCCTTTTTATTGTTCTTAACCTCTCTAGCAAGCCTGAGTTCATTCTGCACTTTAGCTTTTCTGACTTTACCCCTACACGTACTGGCTATTTGTTTGAATTCCTCTTTGTTAATTTCCATTTCTCATTTAAAACTTATCTCAGTTGAAAGTTTATTAGTCATCCATCCTGGTTTTTTGAGACACCTCCCATTTTTCTTCCTGATTGGAGCTGTTTGAAATTGTGCCTTCAGTATCTTCCTTTTGAGAAGCTCCCATCCATCTTGAACTCCTTTCTCTTTTAGTATTCCTGACCATGGGATCACCTTGAGTATTAAGTTTAATAAAATCAGAATGTGTGTCTGACTATGCCTGGCCTCTCCTTTCCACTGTGTAACAAACTCTAGAAGAACATGATCTCCTAGATCATGGCCCATCTAAGGATCCCACCATTTGCACCCCATTAACAAGGTCATCCCTGTTGGTTAAGATCAGATCTAAAATAGCCCATGGTGGGCCAGGTGGGTGAGTAAGGCAGAGGAAGGGAAGGAGGGCTTGTGCACTGCCATCACCATCACCATCACCTAACATCAACGTTTGGCCACCCCTCGTCAAAAAGATCTGGGGTACCCTTAGCTGAAGACTCTCTTTCTGTTTCTGGGTGCCCCCCCCCCCCCCGAGATGTGAAAGAAGGCCTTTTGGTGGTGTCCCCTCTATTCATCTTTTCTTAAGAAGCATGCCTGGAGCAAAAAATTTTTGGGTGCCAAATGAAGACCTTTTTATATTGTCCCAGTAAATTCTAATCTTAAGATCCTTTGAGTGCTTCTAGTAATGGCTACATTAATGTGTTGCTGCTGGTGGCTTTATTTATTTTACTTTCATATTGTGGGTTGTTTTCATCCGGTTCAATTTTTCACTTGATTTCCTTCCCCCCCCCCCTCCGCCTCTCACCTTAAGAGCTTTAAATTTTAATGTGAATAGTCCAGAGAGGGTCTGCTGTTTGGGCGGAATACAAATAGGGATAAGCAGGAAAGGAAAGGTCCCAAGGGCTTTGCTTAAAGAAAAGGTTATGGAATTTGGGTGGGTGGGTGGAAATGAAATGAACTGCTGTGGAAGCTCTCCTTTGCAAAAGAAAGCAAGACCCCAAGCTGGAACCACTCAGCTCATGTTTTGGCTGCATTTACTCCATGTGGGTTGGGACCTAGGTTCTTGCTTCATGGATGTAATCTGACTCTCCTAAATTTGGGGGCTTTTCTCTCTGTTTTATCAAAGGAATTGCTTCACAGGTACATGGGGAAACCCCATGGCTCACAGGAATAATTTTTATGTACTTAGATGAGAAGGGAAAACCCCAGTGTGTGCACGAGAGTTTTACTTACCCTTCGAAGCCCCTGGAGCATGGCCCTTAATAGACCAAGAAAGCACAGTCGCTCAAGGTATATTTAAATTTTAAATCATCGCTTTGGAATAAAAGAGAATTGATCACATGGATTTTGAATTAATGAAGCAGCAAGGTGACTGCCACTTTCCCCCATTAATATCATGCACAAAGCTGGGCATATTTTATTTTAGATACTCCAGTCAGCTAGGTTCCATTAATTCCATTTTTTAGAGAAGGAGAAATTTGGAGAGTGAGTTAGTGACATGCCCATGGTTACTCAGTGGGTCTGTGGCAGAGCTAGGATGTGAAGTGAGTCAGTTGGAAAAGGATGGTACTTTTGGTGTCTATCAAGTACCCTTGCTGGAAACTATATGTTCCAAATCAAGCCAAATTGAGCATGCAGGTGCTGACTTGGAACTTGGAGGTAGATCTCCTATTTCTGTACAGAAAGTCAAGTCTTCCTCTCTTTCCACTGTCCTTTACCTTTCCTAGCATTATTGTCTTTTCCAATGAGTCATGTCTTCTCATGATGTGGCCAAAGTATGACAGCCTTAGTTTAGTCATCATGGCTTCCAGAGAGGCTTCAGTCTTGATCTGTTCAAGGATTGAGTTGTTTGACTTCTTGGCCGTCCATGGTATCCTCAGCTTCTCTCCAGCACCACATCTCAGATGAGTTGATCTTCTTATCCACTTTTTTCACTGTCCACACATCCATATATAGTGATGGGGGGATACAATGACCTGGATGATTCAACTTTAGTATTCTGTGTTATATTCTTGCTTTTTAATTATCTTGTCAAGTTCTTTTGTAGCTGCTCTTCCCAGTACTAGTCTTCTGATTTCTTGACTGCAGTCTCTGTTCTGATAAATGATGGATTCAAGATACAGAGTCATGGAGCTGGAGGAGACCCCAAGGGTCATCCAGTCTAACCCCATTGGGCCATGTAGGAATAAACAATCAAAGCACTCCCGAGAGATGGCCATCCAGCCTCTGTTTAAAAACCTCCAAGAAGCAGACTCTACCACACTCCAATGAGTGTCTTCCATTGTTGAACAGCTCTTACTGTCAGGAGGTTCTTCCTAATGTTTAGGTGGAATCTCTTTTCCTGTGGAGTTTGCATCCATTGCTCCAGGACCTATTCTCTGGAGCTGCAGAAAAACAAGTTTGCTCCGTCCCCAATATGACTTCCTCTCCAATGTTTAAACAGAGCTACCAGTATCATAAACAGCTGTTATCATCAGGAACCTCTGCCTAATGTTTTGGTGTAATCTAAGGCGTCTTTACTTATCTGAAGGGCTGTCAAGTGGAAGATGGAGTGAACTTGCTTTCTGCTCCTCTAGTGGGTAGGACCTGAACCAACACATTCCAGTTGTCATATATCAGAACTGACTTCAAGGATTGTAACAACAAAGGAGGAAAAGCCCTGAATTAGATATTGTATCCAAGATACTGTTTTCCTACTTGTTGCTAGTCTATACTGTATTTGTGCTGAGGTCTGAGTATACTGTACAGGTTTATCAATGATCTTGGCTGTGGCAACAGCACTTGTTTTACTTGATCTTGTTTGCACATCTTTGTTAATTTGAAATTTCTTTTTAGTTTACTTACACTTTCCATGTGTTTCCTTTAAACTTTCAGAAGCATTAGGGGAAAATTTCTGTGACATGGCTGTAACAAATTTGCTAACTTTTTTTTAAAAAAAGCTTTTCTTTCTTTTCTGCTAGAGTTTTAGTTTGTGTATGAGAAGCGAGTGTACCACTTTGTAACTGAGATTGTGCGTTCTGAATAGCAAACAAATATCAAACAGAATGTGATTGAGAAGCCTCTCAGATATTGGATGGCAAACGTGTCAAGAAGTACAGGAAAAGCTTCCCATGTTGGAATTGTTTTAGTGACTCTGAACTTTATTGAAGTAACCTTTCAGAAAGCTTATATCTTCTTTCCAAAAGTATGTTTTATTAAAATAATAATTCGATTTTGGGAAAGTCTTTGTTCCTGCTGTACGGCACTTGGGAATTTGATTTAAAAGGGTAGCATATAACTATGCAAAATCAATAGGATTAGCATCCAAAAAGAATTGGCAAGGCAAGCTGCTAGTCCCCATGGGGTCATCTGACTCTTTGGTGACCAACTTGAGCCAGTGAGTTGATACCTGAATAAAATGTTTCCTTCAGTCCTCAAATTTCTAGCATTGTAGTAAACCAAAATTCCAGCCGATCACTTGGGAATACAATTTAGGCATCAGAAGAAAAGGGGCAGGAGGCAAAGTGACCCAGGGAATATCAATGCAGCAAATAGAAGACATCTAAGCATGAATAATTTTCAAGGTCTGCAAAGCTATGAATTTGGGGACTGAAGGGAAATTTCATAGGAGAAGTGGAATCCTTATTGGGAGACAAAGTACTAATTCTCAAGTCCTACACAATGGCATAATGTCATAGCTACAACCTGGTGTACGTACTTTGTGCAATGGTGGTTGAGGTGTATCCTTGTCTTACCTCCTGGTGTCCTCTGTGGCATCTGAAGGAATTGTTGCTAGGTCTCATATTTGGACCAAGGGTGCATCTACATTGCAGATTGAATGCAGTTTGACACCACTTTAACTGTCATGGCTCCATTGAATCCTGGGATTTATGGTTTTGTGAGATATTTAGCTTTCTCTGGCTTGTGCTGCAACAAACGACAAATCCCAGGGTTCCATAGCATTGTGCCATGGAAGGTATGGCGGTGTCAAAGTGCATTAATTCTGCAGTGTAGATGCAGCCAAGGAATTCCCAGGCCCTGACCAGGCATCCTGTGTACATCAAGTGGTCACCTTGCCATAGATTCCCATTTCATTTCCAGGTTGGAGCACAACAAAATGTGGAAAAGTCAAACTTCTGAGTACTTTAAGAAAGTGCTGTCCGCTGTGGCATTTTGGAGTTTGTTGCGTTTAAACCTCCTTCTGGCCTCCTGCATCACGGACTAGAATCTGCTCCGGGTTGCATCCCCTTTTCTTCTCTGAGTTGAGCAGAAGCGTGAGCTGCTGAAACAGAAGGAGAGTTTTGGTGCACAGGTGTAGGATTTTGTTTTGATCTGAAACATTGTAGCAGCACGGCAGAGCCTTTCAATTAGTCCTGGCGGGCTCTCTGTGTTGTGTGGCATCAAAGGCTTGGCGTCCTTCATATCAAAATGAAACAGTCTCATGTTAGACACGGAGAAGATACACGAGTGTCGAATCTTCCCTTCATCTGTGTGTGTGTGAGAGAGAGAGAGAGTATATGTGTGTAAAACCATAAATCATACATTGGAAGGGATCCCAAGAGGTCATCTAATCCAACCCCTTGCCATGGAGGAATCTACAGCTAAACTCCCGAGAAATGGTGATCCAATCTCTGTCTAAGAAACTGCCCTTACAGGAGAGTTCTTGACCTGATTATCAGAGGTTACATCCGCACTGGAGAGATAATCCAGGTTGACACCACTTTAACTACTGTACCATGGCTCAATGCTATGGAATTTCTGGGAACAGAAGTTTTGTGATACCTTTAGCCTTAATTTCTAGGATTCTAAGATTTGCAGTTTGTCAGATAGCTCTTGTGCCAGAACAAACTACAGTTCCCAGGATTCCATAGCATTGAGCCATGGCAGTTAAAGAGGTATCAACCTGGGCTATTTCTGCAGTGTGGATTCAACCTGAGAGGCAGACTTTTCCCATTAAGGGTGCTGCCATACTGCAGAATTAAAGCACTTTGACACCACTTTTAACTTCCATGGCTTAATGCTATGGAATTCTAGGACATGTAGTTTGGCATGGTGTAGTGGTTTTATTATTGGGCTATGACTCTGGAGGGTCATTCGAATCCTGGTGCAGCCATGGAAAGCCATAGCAATGGCAAACCCCCTCTGAAAAAATTTGCTAAGAAAACCGCATGATATGTTGGCCTTAGGGTCTCCATAAAGTTTGAGACAACTTCAAGGAACACAACATCAACAACAAGGGGCACCAGAGTTCCCTGAAAGGGAAGGCTAAATATCTCACAAAACTATGAATCCCAGGATTCCATAGCATTGGGTCATGGTAGTTAAAGCAGTGTCAAACTTAATTTTGCAGTGTGGATACGGCCTTGTGAGCTCATCCTTGTTTCACCCCAACACACTTTGAACAGAATTTTGTGGGTAACTTATATCTGGTCCACAAAAGTGGTTGGGCATTCTCATACAGTACAATGTGAAATGTCCCTATTCACAAGGTGCCATTGTGCATGAAGTTGTGCATTCACTTGCCAAATCCAGTGGTGTGGTGTTGCAATGATTGTGTAAAGTAGGGGGGGTGTGACCCTTTAAGGTTCACAGGTGGGGTCTATTAGCAAATTGAACTCCTGGTTATTTAATGCTCCAGCACCTGGTAGACTCTGTCTTCTGTAATACAACCAGGCTGCAATCCAGCATCCCCTCCACTTGCAGAGATAGTGGTATGTTAACACAATGGTTGCTTCATGCAGAATTGTAAAATTGTGCAACATATGTCAACAACTGGGAACCACTGTGAAATGCAGAATGTGCAACTGGACAGTGTAAATGCCACACACAACCTTGTTGTGTGTGCAACTTTGTTTCTGCTGTAGCTAGGAAAAAAAGTCTATTGTGCTATAGTGAATAATCCATTTCACAGGCATAGTATGACTCCAGGCATGCATATGTCACTAACAAGTTGCCAAACAATGTGGCATGCTGAGATTTGAACTATGCAACTCCAGTGTAGGTTCTCAGACAATATTTGGTAGTTGGGGCAGACTGTTGGCACAGACTTTGCAATACTGGTCAGGTAGCTACAGGTGAAGAAAACATTTTGTAAAAGCAAATACACCCAAACAAACCATGCAAAATTGCCACTATTCCAAAATCTTGTGGCACTGAGTTCCAGGGACTTATTTTGTCCCATGATACAAAGGCCTTCTCTCCCCTATTTTTCTTTGGTGGCAAGAGGCAAAGGGTGTCCCAGCTTCTTCAATGATGTTTTTGTAAAATGTGGCTGCAAATCTTCTTCTGTCCCAAAAGATTCATGGAGAAAGCGATGACTTGGCTTTCTTCTGCCTAAAGAGTGTTCTCCAAACAATAAAACAATTATTCTCTTGATTTCTCTCTGTGTTCCCCCTCCCCCAGTATATACTTAATACATGTTCACAATCTATTTTAAGATTCTCTCTGCCTGCAGTGCTTAATTTCTAAAATGAGAGTGGCTGGGAGCAAAGACTTGTCTGGAAGCACTGCTGTTTTTTCCTCTCTGTTTTCTGGGAAGATCCTTTTTGCTGAACTAATCCAACAACTGTTGAGGCTGGTGGGCTTTTAAGATGTCAGAGATGCTAGTTTGTCCTGGGTTTGAGCTTTTTTTTTTACACAAAAATCGAGCTTTGAGGCTTGAGATTGAGGATCTCCAACTTGTTGGTTCTAAAAAATTGATATCCTACAGATTGATGTTTACAGAAGTGTTCAAATACAATCAAACAGACAGTCTGTGGTTTCCTTCAAAGGCATGGGAGAGGGTCTCAGAAGCAGTTGCTTTAGTGTGCAGTCGGACACAATCATGTGCATCTGTGAGCAAAAAATGTGCAGTTTGAAAACTAATAATTGCAAATGAAATACTGTACACAGATGGGAAACTGTGTGTGGTTTCTGTCCATATAAGTTCTCCCAGGGAAACGGTTGGACAAAAACGTCCAACCATTTGCATTCAGGAGTGAGAGAAGTGGAGTTCACAAGTGATGTTGAGGTGCTCATCATCCCCTTGCATTCTGAATATGCGAATTTGGTGGTTCTTTTGGGTGCTCATTTAGTTGTGTAACTGTGGCTTTTAGGATGGAGTCATGCCTCCCATTCTGGAAGAAAGCTGGGACATAAATTGCACAATCAATGTGTGACTCTACATCTCACGTTCTATGGTAAGGTGATGCAGAGAATCAACCTTCTGAAGTATTGGACTAGGACTGTGGAAGGCTGTGGAAAACCGAGGTTCAAATCCCTGCTCAGCCATGGAAATCCACTGGGTGAAATTGGGCAAATCTCAGAGGAAGCCAACAGCAAACTTCCTCCAAACAACACTTTCCTAAAAATCGCTATAGTGCTGTAGCTGTTGCTGTGTGCCTTCAATTCATTACTGACTGATGGCCATCCTAAGGGGAATCTATCACAGAGTTTTCTTGGCAAGTTTCTTCAGAGAGGGTTTGTCATTGCCACCCTCTGAAGCTGAGAGAATGTGACTTGCCCAAGCTCACCAGTGGGTGAGCACACTGTATAACCATTCATAGGCAGATTGGAAGCATTCCTTTTCTTTTTTCTGTTTCTTTCTGTAATTTCTACTTTTTGATTTATTAAATGATATTTCTTCATTTTAGTTAGGGGAATGCTTGGCTTTCTTTTACTTGTTGGTTGAACTGTATAACTGTATCTTGTGTTTGAATTTAATAAATTTGACACCACTTTAACTGCCATGGCTCTGTCCTATAGAATTCTTGGCAGAGAAGGTGAAAGATCTAGTAAAACTCCAGATCCCAGGATTCCACAGGATGGAGCTGCAGCACTTAAAGTGATGTCAAGCTGCACTGTTTTTACAGTGTAGATGCATTGAGTTGGGGTTTATGTTGGTGCAGTAGTCATGAGAGAGTTTTATGAAGGCCGTTTTGTCAGTGAATTGTTGCTGTATAGAACTTGGGAGAAATCAAAGGCACAAGCAAGAAACAAAGCCAGTCTTGGGCTGGTTTAGGTTTTCATTGCTTTCTTCCCATGTGGGAGCGTTTGCACAGTTGGAATATCTCCTTAAAACACGCCCCGTGCAGAAGTATGTATAATTTCTCCCTGTTCCACTTTCTCAGCTTTTGCAATGAATTAGGACCCTCTGCTTGAATGCTTGGATGCAAACTGAACTTCTTTAACTGTAAAAAATTGGCTAATGGTGCCCTCTGGTGCGGTGGTGACCTCGGCACGCATGCCCATTGGAATGAACTGGCATTGGGCAAGATCACAGCAGCACCCGTGCCTTTCTATGGGGCTCCACACAGGAATGTACGCAAAACTGTTTCCTTGTGTTCTGAAAACCTTTATCTATGAATCTCCGGACGCTGTGCATGGATTCTGCAAGGATACAGCCTCCCGCTGTGTATTAGTATTTCCCCCCCACACCAAACATGCACCCACCCGCCTCCACTCTCTGCCAGGAAAAGAGAGAGCTCAGAGACAGATGGGGAGAGAAACGCTGTGTTTAAACAACTATTTGAGGTCGTTTCAATATTTATTTTTGCGAATTGTGATGCTGACGCTCATCTCCTTTATTTGCTAATATTATTCCCCCCTCCTTGTGTCCCCCCCCCCCCCCCCCCCCCCCGTTCTGCCTGCTGCTTTGCTTGGTTACACTTTCCTTTCATTGGCAAAGACTCCCGCTCTGCCTTTGCAAGAGTTTCTTCTGCATTTCACCAGAGCAGATGTTGGGATTCCAAACGGATTCCAAGCCGAGGTCTTTTCCAGATGCATTTCTAAATTGTTAAAACTTCTAAATAGCGTGCATTACGAGCAGCCTGGATCCTTCTGGTGTGGCTACTGCGATTCAGCTCTCCCTTATGTGACGGCTCCGGCGTTTGTTAGACAGATTTCTCATCTGAAGCCAAGGCTCTCCGGTAAAAAATAAACCCAACTCAGCACCCTCCTGTTTTGCTCCTGAGCAACCTTGAGATAAAAAGGGAAGGAAATCAACCAGGAAAGGTAGAAAACTCCTATTTTTCTCTCTTTTTCTTACAATCCAATGGGTGCAGAACCTGGGGGTTTTGAGATGCAATTGAACTTTAACCTCCATCATCCTCGACCAATGGTGGGATTAGCAGACCCATAACCCATGCATCCATACACTCCTCACTCCTGTCCTAAATTCTTTCTTTCTTTTTTTTCTTAGTCCCAACTAGTACAGACACATAGAATAAACGAATGTATATACATTTTGGCTCATGATTCAAGGACATATTCCATGGGTCTATTCTAGTTGGAACCGAAGGACAGGATTCAGGCCTTTGTTGGCAACTCTGTCTTGGACGGTCACCTCTAATTTCATGGTTTACAGTATTGAACTGGCATGCTCTCTGTCTCTCTCTCTCTCTGTGGTATGCCTTGTTTAAAGTAATATTTAGTCCTGGAGTTGATTGAATTACTCGGAGGGCTGTCGCGGGTCAGCTAAATGGTTCTTTCTCTGTGGATGAGTCTTGGGTCCTGGGAGAGTGGATTGTGGTGCTCATGGTTTATGGTGGGATGATCAGGTGTGCCCCCCCCGGCCCGGTTGTCTTTGTGGCCCCTGGACCTTTCCCCCCAAACTACCCTTTTTCTGGGAGAATGAAAGAGGGTGGGTTGCTTCTCCTAGAATTCATCACACAACTATTGCATATACTCCTGTATAAGATGAGGATAGGTTTGGGGACGAAAATTGGATTTTGATATGACCTGTGGATAAATTTATGGTAAAATTTAGGAGCATGTAATGAAGGACAAAACAAAGGAAAACAATGTCAAAGAAGTTTAAAAAACCCAAGAAGCGTTAACGTTTGTGTACTGGTCCAATTCATGGATAAGTCGGGCAGGTTTTGAGGCCAAAAAATCATGGATTTTATTTCTTTATTTCAAGGATTTATATCCTACCTTTCTTTCAGAATGGGATTCAAGGCAGATATCTTTGGATAAATTAGGGGTAAAGCTTAGGAGCTTGTAACAAGGATATAAAGGATGAAACAAAGGAAAACAGTGCCAAAGTACTTACAGAATTCTGGCAGGCATAACTGTTTGTGTTCACCCTAAAAACTAGATGGCTGAGGAGGGAATGTGATAAATTATGGTTGTCTGATATGTAGGGGCGGCAACCAGACTTGGGTTGGGCTAAGAACGTCCATAGATGTCAAAAAGGATAAAAAGGCAAAGCAAAGAAAATGGTGATTACATTAGAAGTGATGTCATAACTTTAATGATTTTTAACCCAGAAAAGCTATGACCAACATACCCAAACGTCTTATTCAAAGCCTGACTCCTTACAGTGCTCCTTTGAGGGGAAGCATCAAATTGCTACAATCACTTGCATTTTTGTGCGCAGGCATTCAACGTGTCCAGAAGTGGCACTGTGGTAGAGGGAGCAGTGGAGGTCGGTGCTTCTTTTAGGTTCTCCTGGGATGGACTAAGCTTTCACCTTTTGCTCCTGTACCCAGAGAAGGGGATGGTTTATTTTTGGATATGAATGAAAGTACAGAACGTACATTGACCTGTGGAGAAGTCAGCTCAGGGTTTTTGGGTCATTTTTTAACAAACAATTCTAGACTTATAGATGAGTATATACAGTAAGTCTCAGGGCGCCTCCTGCACTCTTTGATACTAGAAATATCTCTTCCAGACAGGTTTGGTCTGGCGTTTGCGATTTTAGCTCCTAGATGTTCCCATGGGCAAAGGTCCTCCCATGGTGTATAAGAAATGGCTGGGTGGAGAGACAACTAGACTGATGATGGAGGAAGAGTCAGGTCAGGATTGTCCTGATCAGATTAGGATCATAGAGCTGGAAGAGACCCCAAGGGCTATCCAGTCCAGCTGTATTTTGCCATGCAGGAAGACACAATCAAAGCACCCTCGACAGATGGCCATCCATCCTCTGTTTGATAACCTCCAAAGGAGGAGACTCCACCATACTCTGAAGCAACATTATCTCTGTTGAAACTTTCTTCCTAATTTTGAGGTGTCAGGATGCTCTTCTAATGTTGATTTCTCCTAATGTTCTCCTAAATGTTGAGGTGTCAGGAAGTTGAGTTCTCCTAAAGTTCTCCTGATACTGAAGTGGAATCTCAGATTAGATCACCCTCTGGTCTGAGCTGAAGGAGCTAGGGGTGACAATCGAAGACATCAATGTCTTGGGGTCTCACCATTTGAAGAGCAACTTTACCCTACCTGTGCTTGCCCAAGGAATGAATTCTGGAAGGAAGTTCCTCCTCTTGATCCCACAAGTGGGGCAATACACTGTGGGAGGCCATGGGAGCAGGGCCTTCCCTTCTGGGGCACCCCAGTTGTCAACTGTCCTCCATTTGGAAGCCCGATGAATGCCAACGTTGATTTTATTCCCATGCCAAGTCAAGCACATGACGTTTAAAATATATATACAAAAGCTTTTGGATGTTAATTAACCTGTGACAAATCTGCCTCTGTGCATATTTTCCAGAGTTGCCTTGAACAGTTTTCCCTAGTTTTAAACACTGTCTCATAAAACAGTTTAAGATGCTTTTCGTCTGTTTAAATGAATTCTAAAGTAGTTTGAATTGATTTTATTGTAAACCGGAGATCCCACGATGTAGGGTGGGATGTAAATACTTTAATGGAAACTGTAATAAAAGTTTCCCACTCCTCGCTTGTTCATAAAAGAGAAGCCTACACAAGTCTCCTCCTGGCCTTGCATCTGCAATGTGGAACCAACCCAAGTTTTCCCCTCCAGGGCTCTTGCGACGTGTCAAGCTTGAAAGCTGGCTGAGAGCTAATCCTTGTACAGGTGTTTACCTCGGCAGAGTCCGGTGGATTTGGAGTTGCCTGTGTCCCCCTCTCAAAGGCATTGGACCTTTCTGCCTGATGTGAACAGGCAGAAATTGAGTTCAAGGTTGTGGAAGCATTGAGTTCAAGGAGCATTGAGTTCAAGGCTGGGGAGGCTGAGCTGCCCAAGTGGTGCCATTGCCGATGAATGTGAGTTGCAAATCAAGACACAATCTGCATTGCAGAACTAATGCAGTTTGATACCACTTTAACTGCCATGGGTCCATGCTATGGAATCCTGGCATCTGTAGTTTGCTGTTGAGAGGGAAGGGCAAGTATCTTACAAAACTACAAATCCAAGCATTCCATAGCCTAATCTCAAACTGAATTATTTCTGCAGTGCAGATGCAGCCTCAGTCTTTCGGATAGTCTAAAGCCACAAGTGTGGGATTAATTGCTCCGCAGCACTCCAGGATGTTTGAATGCCATGGAAAACTATGCAACAGTCTCCCATCCCTAATATTGTTCCTGAGTGGGCTTCTTGACCGTCAGGAAACCATTCCACCGCCCAAATCTGGACCCGAATAATTGCAAATATTCTTTCCACCCCTATCGCTGTCAAACAGCTCTTCCCATCAGGAAGTTCTTCCTCATATTTAGTTGGAAGACAACTTGTTTTCTTATGCTGCATTGTAGAAATAGCAAACATGGCAAGGCTTGCAGAACTAATGGTGTGCGGTGTGGGTTGTGCACACATCTGCTTGGCTGGAATCCGAGGCAACGGGGGCGCCCGGTATTTCCAGAAGGGAGATTTCCCTTCCTCAGCAAAAATGCCTTGGCGGGGGCCAGTGAGCCTCCTAAGCACTGAGAGACAGGGAACAGACTGCTGAGGTCTCTCTAACCATTGGTGACCACTCCCATGTCCAGCAAACATCTTACATTGCTCAGAGCAGTTGGTTTCCCCTCCACATACACACAAAAAAATAGCTCAAGAGGTTGTGGGAGGAGAAGACTTGGCAAACTTTCTATGAACTTTCTTTAAGTACCTTTACTTTAGGATCCAAGCCATTGCATGGCGTCTAGTTTCCCCCAGACATGATCATAGAATCATAGAATCATAGAGTTGGAAGAGACCACAAGGGCCATCCAGTCCAACCCCCTGCCATGCAGGAACTCCAAGTCAAAGCATCCCTGACAGATGACCATCCAGCCTCTGCTTAAAGACCCCTAAGGAAGGAGACTCCACTACACTCCGAGGGAGTGTGTTCCACTGTCAAACAGCCCTTACTGTCAGGAAGTTCCTCCTAATGTTGAGGTGGAATCTCTTTTCCTGCAGTTTGCATCCATTGTTCCGCGTTCTAGTCTCTGCAGCAGCAGAAAATAAGCTTGCTCCCTCCTCAATATGACATCCCTTCAAATATTTAAACAGGGCTATCATATCACCTCTTAACCTTCTCTTCTCCAGGCTGAACATCCCCAGTTCCCTAAGGCGTTCCTCATAGGGAATGGTTTCCAGACCCTTCACCATCTTAGTTGCCCTCCTTTGGACATGCTCCCGTTTCTCCACATCTTTTTTGAAATGTGGTGCCCAGAACTGGACACAGTATTCCAGGTGGGGCCTGACCAAAGCAGAATAGAGTGGCACTATAACTTCCCTTGATCTAGAAACTATACTTCTATTGATGCAGCCTAAAATTGCATTGGCTTTTTTAGCTGCCGCATCACACTGTTGACTCATGTTCAGCTTATGGTCTACTTGGACTCCTAGATCCCTTTCACATGTGGTCTCATTCAGCCAGGTGTCCCCCATCCTATATCTGTGCATTTCATTTTTCCGCCCTAAGTGCAGAACCTTACATTTCTCCGCATTGAATTTCATTTTGTTAGCACTGGCCCAGCTTTCTAGTCTATTCAGGTCATTTTGAATTTTGATCCTGTCCTCTGGATTATTAGCTACTCCTCCTAGTTTAGTGACATCTGCAAATTTGATAAGTATGCCCCCAATTCTGTCATCCAAGTCATTAATAAAGATGTTGAATAGGACTGGGCCCAGGACAGAACCCTGTGGGACCCCACTGGTCACTTCTCTCCAGGATGAAAAGGAGCCATTGTTGAGCACCCTTTGAGTTCGGCCAGTCAACCAATTACAAATCCATGTAACAGTTAACTTGTCTATCCCACATTTTGCAAGCTTGTTTGCAAGAATGTCATGGGGAACCTTGTCAAAGGCCTTACTGAAATCAAGATATACTATATCCACAGCATTCCCTTCATCTACCAAGCTGGTAATTTTATCAAAAAAAGAGATCAGGTTCGTTTGGCATGACTTGTTTCTCTGAAACCCATGTTGGCTTTTTGTGATTATGGCATTGGCTTCTAAATGTTCGCAGACTCTCTGCTTAATGATCTGCTCTAGCACCTTTCCTGGAATTGATGTCAGACTAACTGGACGATAATTGTTGGGATCCTCTTTTTTTCCCTTTTTGAAGATGGGGACAACGTTTGCCCTCCTCCAGTCTTCTGGGACTTCTCCTGTTCTCCAGGAGTTCTCAAAGATTATTGCCAATGGCTCTGATATTACATTTGCCAGTTCTTTTAATACTCTAGGATGTAGTTCATCTGGTCCTGGAGATTTATATTCCAGGACCAGATGAACTACAAGCCAAGGTTCTTCCAGATACTCTTGGACTGCGACTCCCATCAGCCCCGACCAGTAGAAGGTAAAGAACATTGGAGAATTCTAGTTTTTCAAGAAACAGAGTCACTCCCTGCCTCCCTCCTTCATCCTGATGGAAATCCAAGGGGAGCGGGTTTGAGGGGGGTGTAGGGTTTATTTACCGAGACCACGCCATGCTGATTTTACATGTAGGATAATTGTCTCCAGAAAAGAAAAAAATTCCAGTAGCCAAAAGCCGTTGAACCGAAATGAATTGAAATTGAACTGAGATATACGAAGCGGCAGAGGGAGGGGGAAGAGAATGCACTTAGGATGACTTAAATGTTATGTATTTAAACAAATTTCAAAGCTTTCCTTGCAAATGTATTTTTATTGGAAGGCTTGTAAATATTTACAAGACATGATAGTGCACATTTCCCTTGCATTGTTTAGTTTTGAAGGGGAAAAAAAGACCTACAGAACTGTTAGCATACTAATTTCAATGTGGTTGGCCACGAAGCTCTCTGCCAAGTTCCTTTTTTTCGGACCACATCCCCCAGAATTCCCCTGCCAGCTTGTGGTCTGAAAAAAGGAACTTTGCAGAGAGCTTGCCGGTCCCAACAAACTCTTCATCTAAAGATCACGGTCTGCCTTGGCTATTCCCCCCACCCAATGAAACAAAGCAAACAGCTTTGCATTGTATACAAATCCAGAATTGTATCCATTCCAGCTTCTCAATTGGACTGGCATTGCATTACATTAGTAATAAATTTTATGGAACGATGCATTTTTTAAAAGCTCAAGTCTTTTTATTTATTTTGCACAAAAAAACATAGCAGGAAATGGGATGGAGGGAAGACAGAGAAGAATCATGCTTTTTTTGCTACCCACAAGCACACTCTTTGGATGGGAAACAACAGAGAACAGGACGGGTCTTTGGCTCTGGAATCCGGTGTGAATGTGTGGATGCTGTACTTTGCTGAACTCTCATCCATACACTTGCAAATGGGTTGTTTGAAGGTTAGCCATGTTTGTTTGAAAAATCATATATATGTTGTCATTGAGGCTGGAAAATCCTAGACCACTGAAAATTGACCATAGACTTGGGACAAGAGGCAGGATTGAGGCCCTCTTTCCTAAACAGACATTAAAGCAACTGGCCAGAATTCTTTTGGTGTCTCACATATGGGCAAGCATCCCTATGGAACTATCTTGATATTTTTGTCCAATGTGGGGCATCCGCATGCCAGTCAAGTTTGCAGAAGCAGAGTTTGACAGGTAGGCATGTTGTTCCTGTATGGCAGAGAGTTGGACTGGATGGCCCTTGTGGTCTCTTCCAACTCTATGATTCTATGATTCTCCATAGATACCAAAATCTGTGAATACTGAAGTTCCATTAAATACAATGGCACAGTAAAATGGTGTCCTTTATATGAAATGGTAACATAAGGTTTGCTTTTTAAAATTTATAAATACTTTGAATATTGTATTTTAACATATTGTAACCCCTCTTCCCATCTCAAGCCTTGAGGAGGGGCAGGAAAGAATTTAAATTCCTTATATAGTTTTTTGTGGGTTTTTCAGGCTATGCCATGTCCTAGAAGAGTTTTTTTCTGATGTTTCACCAGCAGCTGTGGCTGAGAAGATGCCCGCCACAGATGCTGGCAAAACTTCAGAAACAAACTCTTCTAGAACATGGCCACATAATTCGAAAAGCCCAGAAAAAACTATGGATGCCAGCCATGAAAGCCTTTGACTTCACAAAATTCATCATCATCAACAACAACAAAACAACATTTGTGTGGCATTTGTGTGGTTATTGCACCCGTGTCGGAAAGGTCTGCGGTGTCAGAGGTCTGCGTCCAGTCTCCAAGATGCGCTGCGGCAGGAAGGCGTTTTGGTCCTAGACTGCCCCGTGAAATCTGGGCCACTCGGGGCATGGCATTGTAGGGAAGGGTTTGGCGCCAGGATCCAGTGAATAAACCCTTTCAGGGTGACCTTCTGCAGCCTTTCACCCAACTGCTCCAGTCCCCCCTTCGCAAGGCCGCTTGGCTTCTTTTCAGCAGCTCTAGGTTGAAGAGAGCTGACTGGAGCTTGCCTCGGCCCCATCCCTGGGGGAATGCCTTTGCCTTTTATCCTTTATTTGGCCAATTACGAGAAGCATAAAGTTTCCCTCTGCTTCCAGCTGGGAGGGGTTTGTAAGCCCTTTCGCTCGCTCGGGACCATTCTCCCTGCTGCCACCTTTAAGCTTTTGGGGAAATTGCAATTTCTACAATGGTTTGGCCTGAAGCTGTGTGCCTCACCCATAAAATTAAACGTGGATGCTAATCCCAGGTCTCCTTCCATGATGGTGATTTCTAGTGGTTAGCACATGGGCTTGCCCCCATAGCTGTGTGGAATTTGGTTTCCACTCTTCCAGTTTGGGAGTGGAAAGAACATTTAGGCTGTATCCACAAAGTAAAATGGATGTACGGTTGGCCCTCAACCCGCAATAATAGAAACATGCCAGTATTCAAGCCCCTTTGGCTTGAATGGTGGCGCAGATTTCAAATCTGTGGAAACAGAGGAGCGACTGTAGTTTAACACTGCTTTAACTGCCATGGCTCAATGCTTTGGAATTCTGGGATTTATAGTTGTGTGAGATATTTAGCTTTCTCCAGTACCACAAGAAACTACAAATTCCAGGATTGTATAGGATGGAGCAGTGACAGATAAAAAGCAATGTAAGATTGCATTAATTCTGCAGTGTGGCAACAGCCATGGACAAAGATCTAATGTGCATCTAGTAATGCACTTTGACACTCTTTTAACTGCCATGGCACAATGCCATGGACCCCTGAGATGTGTTGTTTGTTGTGGCACCAGAGTGCTGCCACTAGAGAAGGCTAAATATCATACAAAACTACAAATCCCAGAACTGCATAGTAATGAGCCATGGCAGTTCAAGTGTTGTCAAATTGCATTAATTCTACAGTGCGGATTGGACCAAAGCCAGATTTCATTTCCATCCCTTTTTTATTTAAATCCATCCATCTTCTGCTCCTTTCCTGAAAACTAGAATAAGATGGTTGTTGTTGTTGTTGTTGTTGTTGTTGTTGTTGTGTGCTTTCAAGTCGTTTCCGACTTATGGTGACCCTGTGTATTGGTTTGAGTGTTGGACTATGGAGTTTATTACAAGGGAGGAAATTAGGAGTTTAAACTGTGATTACTGTTTTTAGATGATATTTTAATTGTTTTACTGTATTATGTGTTTAGATTTTATTTGTGAGCTGCTTTGGATTCCTTCAGGGAGAAAGGCTAGAAAGATAGAAATCAAATAAATAAAAACATAAATAAAAAATGTGCAATTGACATTAAAATGGGATTAACACAAGAGCCATTATTCTGTGAATAATCAGGCAATATACAGCAAAAAGTCATTCATGGGAAAATCCCATGAATGATTTGCTGCTCTTTCTTGCCTGGTAATTCATAGGATAATGGTACTTTAATCATGTTTCATCTCGACATTGTGTGAAAACTATTAGCTCAATTGCAGGATTATCACGGGTTATTAACAGCATAATAGCATTTTGAACGCGAGGTTGTGTGAAAACCATTAGCGCAGTCGTGAGATTATCATTGGTTAATCACCATTTATACTTCCAGTTGTCCCCCATGTGATAAACTCCTATGACTCTGGAGATCAGGGTTCAATTCCCCACTCAGGCATAGAAACCCACTGGGTGACTTTAGGCAAGTCACTCTCTCTCAGTCTCAGGAGAAGGTGATGGTAAACTTCTTCTGAACAAATCTTTCTGAGAAAACACCATGGTAGTGTTGCCTTACAGTCACTGTTAGTCTGAAATGATTTGAAGGCACACTATACGCTCACACACCCACAAAGTGGTGAACCTATCATGGTGTTTTCTTGAAAAAAATTGTTCAGAGGGGTTTTGCTATTGACATCCTCTGAAGCTTAGAGTGCAACTTGCCCAAGATCACCCAGTATATAGTTATCTGCTGTCAAGTTGACTTTGACTTATGGTGACCCTATGAATGAGAAACCTCTAAAAGCCCCATTTATCAACAGACTCAAGGCTGGGACTTCCTTGATGGAGTCCTTCCAACTGTAGGGTGGTCTTCCTCTTTTGCTACTGCCTACCTCTTTACCAAGCATGATAATCTTTTTTCCAGGGAGTATTGTCATCTCATGATACAGTCAAATTATCATAACTTCAGTTTGGTCATCTTAGCTTCTAGGCCTGACTTGCTCTAAGAGCTATTCATTTTTCTTTTTAGCTGTCCATGGTAGCCATAGATCTCTTCACTAGTACATATTAGATGAGCTGATTTTCTTTATGTTAAAATCATAGAATCCTACAGTTGGGGGATATCCCCAAGGCCATCTAAACAACCCCCCTGCCTTGAAGAAAGACACAGTCAAAGGACTCCCGACAGATGGCTGTCTAGCCTGTGTTCAAAATCCTCCAAAGAAGGAGACTCCACCACCCTCTGAGGCAGTGTCTTCCACTGTTGAACAGCTCTTACTATCAGGAAGTTCTTCCTAATGCTGAAGTGGAATCTCTTTTCCTGTAGCTTGTATCCATTGATCTGTGTCCTAGTCTCCCGAGCTGCAGAAAGCAAGCTTGTTCCATCCTCAATAAGACGTCCCTTCAGATATTTCAACAGGGCTATCATATCACCTCTTAACTTTCTCTTCTCCAGACTAAACATATCCAGTTCCTAAGTTATTCTTCATAGGGCTTGGTGCTTTCCAGACTTTTCACTATTTTGGTCACCCTCCTCTGGAAACAATCCAGCTTCTTTCCTGTTGAACTTTCATATCCATACATAGAAACTGGAAGTATTGTGGCTTACATGATCCTCAGTTTGCTATTTAATTCAATGTCTTTGCAATTTAGGGTCTTGTCTAGTTCCTTCACAGCTGCCTTTCTGAGCCCTTGCCTCCTTCTAATTCCTTGACTTCAACCTCCATTGTGATTGATTAATGAGCCGAGGTATAGGAAATCTTTTAACTGCTTCAGTGCCTTCATCACACAGTTTAAAGTTACGTAGATGATCTGTGGCCAGTATTAGGTTTTCTTAATACTCAGCTGTAACTCTGCTGTTGCACTTCCTTCCTTAGCATAGGTGGTTTACCTTTGCTTTCTTAGGCGGCTGAGAGAGTGTGACATTCCCAAGGTCACCTAGTGGTTTCCATGGCTGGCAAGGATTCCAACCCTGGTCTGCTAGAGTCCTCATCCCACACTTAAACCCCTGCACCATGCTGGCTCTCAAAGGACAATTATGTTATACGTGAAGTTGAAGGCTTTCATGGCTGGCATCCATAGTTTTTTGTGGGTTTTTCAGGGTGTGTGGCCATGTTCTAGAAGAGTTTATTCCTGACATTTTGCCAACTCTGTGGCTGACATCTTCAGAGAATACTGGCATGGGAGTGAGTTGGTTATATATACTGTGTGACCCTGGGTTGGGAGGAGTGATTTTCATGTTGATCTGTGTATTGTTCTGTTGTTGATGGCAGGGCCTCAGGATGGGAGGATATACAAAAGAGGATTCCTGCCTGCTAATTGGTGATCATTGCCTGCAGGGTCAGGGGCTTTCCCAGCAGACAAGAATAACCAATTAGCAGACACCAATCCTCTTTTGTATATCCTCCCACCTTGAAGCCCTGCTATCAACAACAGAACAATACACAGATCAACATGACAATCATTCAGGGTCACATAGTATATATACCCCACTCACTCCCATGCCAGTATTCACTGAAGATGCCAGCCACCGATGCTCGTGAAATATCAGGAATAAACTCTTCTAGAACAAGGCAACATAGCCGGAAAAACGCCAAAAAACTAATTATGTTATATGTCTGAGAAAATACACCTCCATTGCTCTCCTTTGCAACTGTCCATCTGAAATGCAAAAACTGCAACTCTCACACTTTATATATGGTGTGCTGAGACAGGTGCGTAAAAACCTAAGGCTCATTTGCTGACAAGCCAAGCAGGAGATAGTTAGAGCAGAATTTACAGAGTAGAATAAGAAATGGATTGTTCAGCTTCGTAAGCAGACCAGGAGGAAGCATCGTAATGTGCAGTCTTGCCACATACATCTAGAATTATGGTCTGAACCAAGGCAGATATTAAACCCTTAACTCTGACTGTTCAGTTCTTCTGCCTGTGCCTTCGATTCATGGAGGGTTTGGGAGAGAAGAGTGCTGGAGGCATGGTGCTGGTGGAGACCACTAAACCCCATTTTGCACTATACAGAGGAATTAGCAAAGAGGAAAGTGGATTTAGTGGACTGAGAATTTTGCAACAGAAACTTTACTCTTGAGCTTAACATTCAAGAAGGAGCACTAATTGTACAAGCAAAGAGGTTCAAGGAGAATGTGAAATTGGTGGGATTCAAGGATTAGATCCTAGATCAGGGTTGCGTAGTATAAATCTACAGATGTGAAGTTATGGACTGAATCCTTGTGAGAAAGAGCAGTGTTGCACAACTGAATCAAGATACCAAATGTGCAGCTGAATACACAGTTAAATGCATGTGAATGTGCAGGCACAATATCCATGCATGCACAATGTGCAGTTTAGAGTCACATGCAATACACATGCATGTGTAATGCACTAGAAAGTTCCTTGATATGTTTAACTGACATACCTTGTTTTGTGAATCGAATCCCTTGATTCTGATCCAATCCTAGAAAACAAGGAATAGCAAAGTGGGTCTGGATGTCAAGCTATTTTAGGGAGCTGGTTAAAGATGTAATTAGTATTCAAAAAGATTCCAAAAATAGTCTTTTAAAAAACCCACCTGTGTTTCTCCAATTTCAGGAAAACCTGATAAGAAGAATCTTGGACTGATGAGAATCAGTTCGCAATTTACTTTGCATAAGATTTCCATGTGCACAGTGGAAAGAGTTTTCTTTGTTTTTGGTTTTTTTTTTGGGGGGGGAATATACACATGGTTAGTTTACACAGAAAACACCATTTTCTGCACCGGAAGGAATATTTATGTGCAGAAATATTTTCTGAGCCGAAAAAGCTGTTTCCTTTGCAGAAAATGCTTTTTCTGTGCAAAACAACTACATGTGAATTTCCCACAGAACAGGTCCTCAATTGCAAATAGTTTTCAGAAACTGTGCTGTTTGTAAAAACTTCCCTGCAGTGGGAAGAAAATTGCTAACATTATTTGAGATAACATTCATGAACAATTATATCTTCAGAGCTGGGTTTGTTCAGCCTGGAAAAAGAGAAAACTGAAAGATGATACGAGGGGGTATCCAAAAGTTTTAATGATCACCTTTTAAAGAAATTGACAGAAAGTTTGTTTTGATTTGCAATTGTTAACTTATCTCTATGTAGTCACTTTCTAGTTTTATACATTTTTCCCAGCGTATCTTGACCCTCCAAATACCTGATATTGTAAAAGCCTGCAGATAGCGCCTGACGAGGTTTTTACACTTTAGTCACTTCTGGCAGAGACAATCGCAAAAATAAAGGATGCAATGAGCTGATTTTCTCAGCAAGGTGCACGTAGGGACCAGTTATGACAATGACAAAATTTCATCAATATGCCACAATATCTTCCGGGTGATCCTTATTACTTTACGATACCCCCTCGTAAGGCGCAATCTGCAGACTTCTACAATATCAGGTATTCGGAGGGTCACTTAAGCACATCTGGAAAAATATGTTCTCTTTATGCATTCTTTAGGTCCTCCAGCACAATTCTAAGGTAGGTTTCTGGTGGACGTGGACCATAGAGTTGTGCTGGGGGAGCTAGAACTGCCTAGAGAGGTGTTATCTGTATGTATCTCTAGGTCCTCCAGTGCAACTCAGTGATCAATTTCCTCAGGAAGTCATTCATTTCAATAGAGTTTGGTATTATCTGCAGTTTTGTGTTTCTATTGTTAGTCCAGCGACATATACTGTATCCTCCATGGATATGAGGGTCTGATTGTACTGAAGCTTTAAATAGTATTTTGCAAAACTGAACCTGAAGAGGTGCTCTTGATATGGAAATAGCTGTGAGAAGATCTCTGAACTGGGAAGGATTCCATATGGCCTGGCTCACTTTGCTTTGGTCCTACTTGCTGATGCCCTCAGGTCTCGCCTGCTACTGGAATGCAGCCCTGGAGACCCTTTCAAAATTAAAATTCAGCCTGAACAGGTTTTCACCGCCCTTCCTAGAATCCATCCGCAGACCCAGCTGGGCAGGTGAGCCTTGGAAAGGAAAGGGAGTGCTGCAGTAAATCAGGCCATCCAAATTCACTCTCAGAAGCCTGACTGCCCAAGACAGACTTTGGTCTGGCACCTAAACAAGGCGGTTGGTTAGCCCCCAACACTCCCAACAGCTTGCATGCCTTTCCCAGCAGTCTCTAAAACTTGGCTCTGTCACATCACCGTCTGGACACATGGAAGCCAAGCGTCTGCAAGCACAGCTCTGTTTCTTTGAGAATGCACCAGCTTGCTACGGAGCTGTGCAGAGGGCTCCTGTCTGCTTTTCGATAAGCTAGTAAGAAAGACCAGTTCTTGGACTGTGTCTCAGACTATGGCTGGCCTCACTGATTTTCATTTTTTAAGCAGGTTTGGAATATGTTCCCTAGTTCCCACCTGTTATCTTCTGCCAGCCCACTGTCTGTCTGGCTTTGTATCCGTTACAAGGCTGCTTTTCCCTTGTGTGCTCTCTCCCACAGCTTGTCCCTCACAGGTGTCCCAGTCACACATCCAATATGGCTGGAAGGCCCGGAGGAGATGGAAGCCTGATCCACGGACAGATGCCATCTCTTTGGGTGGGCCAAACTCTGGTTGACAGCGCTGAGGATATGCCAGGACAACCAGTCACGTTTCTGGCATCCACGTTGTTACAGCCGAAGCTGCATCTACACTGCAGATTTAATGCAGTTGGCGACCGTTTTAAGTGCCATGGCTCCATGCTGTGGGATTCTGGGATCTGTAGTGTTGTGAACTATTTAGCCTCCTCAGAGAACTCTGATGCCACAACCAAGTACAGTTGGCCCTCCACATTTGCGGCTTTGACATTTGCAGATTTGATTATTTGTGGTTTTGATTAATATGTTCTCTCTAGGAATTTCTAGGTCTTGCAGCTCAATTCTGCTGGAAGCTGACCATAGAGTTGTGCTGGAGAACCTAGAAGTTCCTAGAGAAAACACTTCCCTAGACATTTATAGATCCTTCGGCATGAATCTATGATCAATCCCTGGCAGATGTTGACCATAGAGTTGCACTCCAGGAGATTCTTGGAGAGGTGTTCTCTTAGCTAAAAATAATAGTGTTGTTTTTTTTTAATTTGTGGTTTTTCCACATCTATGGAGGTCATCCAACCCTAACTCCAGTGAAATGTGGAGGGACCACTGTACACATCCCAGGATTCCATAGCATGGAGCCCAGGACAGCTAAAGCATTCTCAAACTTCATTAATTCTGCAACATAGAAGTAGCTGTAAAGTTGGAAGGGATTCTCATACCCTCCAACATTTCACAGATGAAAACCAGGAGACATGTGGCCAAGCAACATCAGAATGTGGTCAAGATTGCACAATGTTATTACTCAGGGAGAATGGATCGGCAAGGAAGGTGAGGCTGTAGCAGTTTGCTTGTGCCTGCCTCTCCTGGGAAGACTCCATCTCCACCTTGCCTTTCAGCTGAGCTGAGCGCCAACTCCTGTTGCACTACTTTTGAACTCAGTTTGCAGCAGTTGAAGCAAGCTGGGGATGAAGGGGGAACTTGAGGAAAGAGAAACTGAGGAGGGGTCCTCCCATGCCCAGCTGCCAGGATAAATTTGGAGAGCCTGCTGTTGTGTGGATTTGTGGATTGCACATGGCTATGCACGGTTCGAGCACCCCTTGTCCCTTTCTGCCGGCATATTGTGCAGTCTCTCTTTATTTTGCTTTGCTCGGCCCATGAGCTGGAATGAGTTAGCAGTCGGAGGCAGGAGGCAATTTCCTCAGGGAGCGCACTGTGCAATGAGAGAGAGAGAGCATGATTGCAGATTCTGATGGCTCTCTAACCCTGCATTACAGTCTCATTTGCCCACATTTTGGTTCCCCCAGTGGGGTCCCTGTGCAGTTTTGGTTGCATTCTTTCCCTTCCCTCTTCACCCGCTTCCCTCTCTTGCCTGTTTACATTGATGTGCCTTTTCTCTTTCCTGCCAAAAGAGCCCAAGATGCTGATCTTTGCTGTTGTTGGCTGTGGAGGAAGGACAGAGAAGGCTGCCTGCGCCTGCTGGCAGATGAGCTGATCGGAAGGTTTATTGAGCCTCCTTCCCGGAACGAGGGAGGCTTTTCTTTCTCCCCTCTCTGCCAGCCAACAGCTTTCAGGGCCAAGCAGGGCTGCTGCTGTTTCTCTTGTTCTGATAACAGAATTAGCCTGACAGCCCCATAAGGTCTGCTGGGGAGCTCCACATTCATTTGGCTGAGTGGAACAAAGGATTGCATTAGGGGCGCAATTCTTTACTAATGTTCTCCTTGAAGGAAAGAAGCAGCGGGTAATGTTAAGCAACTTTCTTCTCGCTACAAAACAAAAAACTTTCAAAACTTCAGTTTTCAAAGAATATTCCCAATTCAGGACATTTTCTGCACAAAATTCAGCTATGGTACCTTTGTGCAAATCCCAGCATGGCTTAGTGGACTGAGGGTTGAGGTATAACTCTGGAGACCACAGTTCGACTCCCAGCTCAGCCATGAGGCCCATTGTGTGACCTTGGGCAAGTCACACTCTCTCAGCCTCAGGGGAAGGAAATGGCAAACATCCGCTGAATAAATCCCGCCAAGAAAACCTGATGATAGGTTTGCCTGACATAACTTGGAAACAACTTGAAGGCACACAACACACACACGCACACCTTTGTACAGTGAGCAATGTTTCCAACACTTGTTGTGTGCATCCAAGTCATTTCAGACTTAAGTGACCCAAAGGCTGTAATTGTAGGGTTTTCTTGGCAAGTGTCTTCAGAAGGGGTTTGCCATTGCCATCCTCTGAGGCTGAGAGAATGTGACTTGCCCAGCATTACCCAGCAGGATTCAAAACCTAGTCTCAAGAGTCATAGTACAAAGTTCAAACAATTAACAGTATTTTATACAGACCTCTGTCACTTCAAGGAGGTCCCTTGAGTTTAAAGTGTCACAGTCATAGATACGTAGCCTCCCTGAATATGGAGCAGTTATGGATCCATGCCTCTGGGGCAGCTGCCACACTGTAGAATTCATGCAGTTTAACACTGCTTTCACTGCTATGATTCCATGCTAAGGAATTCTGGGATTTGTAGTTTTGTCAGAGAGCTCTTGTGCTCCCTCCCAACTACAAACCCCAGAATTCCATAGCACTGAGCCATAGAAATGGCATTATAAATAAATGTTATTATGGAGCTACAGCACTTAAAGTGGCATCAAACTGCATTATTTCTACAGTGTAGGTGCAGACTAGGTTAGGCAAATCTGTCTTTCTTGTGCAGTGTCCCCATCCCCTTTGTGGTTTCATTGATCATCCTTTCTCAGAGGTTTTTAGACAACAGTTGGATGGTCCAAGGCTTTAGCTATGCGTTCTTGCTGTATTAGATGCTTGAGGTGGGTTAGATGGCCCTTGGGGTTCCGATACCCCAATGCTATGAGTCTTTGGGGTTGGGGAGCAACTACTGTGCTCTCTACATAAATGTTTATCAAATTCTATGGGCTCTTCTCCCTCACATTGAGAAGCTTCTTCCCAGGTCACCATTATAACAGGTGACAGTGATAGGCGTGTCTATGATCAAAACAGGTGTCCTCTTCTGGAAGCCTGGCTGAGTCATTTATTTTGATTCATTTAAACCATTTATCTATCATCTCCCTGCATTCCACGGCCCCAAGGTGATATCCAGGGGAAAAAAATTGGAAGCATTAAATACAGAAATAACACAATTTACATTTTCCTTATTGAGAATTCCAAAATCCAAAACAATCCAAAATCCAAAACTTTTTTAATGAGTGGCTGAGATACTGATGCGTTTACTGTCTGATGGTTCAATGTACACAAACTGTGTTTTATGCATGTAATTATTTTGAAATATTGCATAAAAGTACCTGCCACCTATGTGTATAAGGTGCATAAGAAACAGTAACTGATTTCATGTTTAGATTTAAGTCCCATCTCCTAGATAGCTCATTAGGTCTATGCAAATACTCCAAAATCTGGAAAAAAATCCAAAAATTCATGGTGATTCCATGAATTCCACAGGGTTTTGGCAAGCAAGGAATATTCAAAGGTGGTGTTGCTAGGCCTTTCCTTTTAAACTTTAAAAAAAAAAAAAAACAACGAGCCCCCAGCACTTGGTGTTTATTTACCTGAATATGGGCCAAAAACACACTGCAGAAATAATCCAGTTTGAGACCACTTTAGCTGCCCTGGCTCAGTGCTAGGGGATTCTGGGAAGTGTCCTATTGTGAGACATTTAGCCTTCTCTATCAGAGAGCTCTGGTGCCACAACAAACTACAGTTCCCATGATCCCCTATCCCTAAGCCAGGGCAGTTAAAGTGGTCCCAAACTGAATTATTTATGCAGTGTGTTTTGGCCCAAGAACTCTCCACTTCATGGTTGTATGCACTGTCAGCTTCTGTTTCAATGGGTACAGTGAATCTACTTTGGGTTTTATCTCAGCTTTATTGGAGCTATCTGAGACGCTGAATCCCCTTGGATGGATTGTTTAAATTTTAGGCTAAAACCCAGAGTAGAATCACCTCACTGACATGGAAGGAAACTGCTGCCTCTGGTTACGTGACATGAGAAGAGCCGGACAGTATCATCCAAAATCCACAACACTGATACCTTGATTGGGACAACCAGAAAGCACATAGCACATCCTACAAGCTTTCAAAGCTCCACTGGCTTCTTCTTCACCAGGCAAAGGTGTTAAAAATGATACAGGAGAAGAAAGGAAGGGAGGGAATGATGATACCAATCATAGCCCTGTATGTGGTCCAGATATTGTGGTTGGTGTCCTCAGTTCAAATGGTCTGGAAAGGTATTCATGCAGGGGGGACCTGGCCTCCTCTTCCTCCTCCTTCTGGCCATGTGGCTACTAGGAGATTCAGTCTAGGTACATAAACTTTAAATTGCATTTGCAAGACAAAAAGCTGTTTCCTTTGAGATCCAGTTTGCCTGGAATCCTTTATATGGCTACAAGCCCCTTTGTTAGGAAGAGAACACTGAATTTCTGAGATAGCCTCCTTGCTTTTGCATCAGGAAAACCTTTAATTATTGTTAAGGTTGTTAAGATAATGCAGTCCTAATTTAAAAGAAAAAAAAATGTTTTACCTTTGTCTGATGTAGAAACCTCAAATAGTAAAGTCCCAGTCCCTTGCCTCTTTCTTTAGGATTCCCCTGTGGTGCCTAAAATGTGGTATTTTTACATCTAGAAAAACATATCCAGGGGTAGCTGTGTTCTCTATAAAGCAAAGCACAGTATTATCAAAAATCCACAGTGATACCTTTGTTGGACCAACCGAACGCACATTATACAATGGTTACTCTCTAGGCGTAAATACAAGCTGAGGCTCCACTGGGAACAGGAAGAGGACTGTGTTGTAGGATGCAAAGCATCAATTCTGCTCCTCTACAACTAAAAGTTTCCCCAAGACAGCTGCTGAGGAAAGAGAAGAAAAGTAAGGCAGCAGCTTCAATTCACTGGTCTCTTGGATCGATACAAATTGGAAGAGAACTTATCAAAGCCGTGGGGGCCGTTCCTTCCAGCAGGAGACTTCAGGATGTGTTATTGAGTTGTTCCCAGAGAAGGTTAAGTGGTGGGATTGATCATGTTCTCTAAGCAGAGCAGTTGCACAGGCAGCCAGGAGAGACCGTGGCTGGGAGAAGCATGGGCTGCAGGGGGGTAGAAGGCACTTTATAACCACGGAGCTCTGAGACTGGATCCAAAAGGCTGGTGCAACCTGGTGCTGCTGTTGTGTGGATCCAACTGGGTGCCAGAAAGATCTCCCATCCATTTTGTGCCACCAGGCTTGGTTTGTGTGTCATCTGTGGGACAGGCCCTGAGCTAGATAGCTGGGTAGTCATAGAAGGGGCAACGTATTTCTGCAGGGCAGCATGGACATAAATACAGTTGGCTGAGATCTGGCAGCAGGGTTGTGTCACATAAATCTCCCCAAACACAGGGATACATTGATTGATTAATCAATTAATTAACCCTTGTGCTGAAGGAAGCACCGCACAACTGGACCAAGATGCCAAAAGACATAACCAAATGTGCTGCTTTGACAAGGTTCTCCCAAGATATTCTTGCAAACAGGCTAGTAAAATATGGGCTAGACAATGCGACTGTTACCGATAGGTGGATTTGTAATGGCTCATTCTGGCATCAATACCAGGAAGGATTCTAGGGCAGATAGTGAAACAAAAGGTCTATAAGCATTTAGAAAGGAATGCTGTGATTACTAAAACTCAACATGGGTTTCTCAAAAACAAGTCATGCCAGAGTAATCTGATCTCTTTTTTTTTTGATAGAGTCACAAGCTGGGTAGATGAAGGGAATGCTGTGGGTGTAGCATATCTTGATTTCAGTAAGGCCTTTGACTAGGTTCCCCCCCCCCCCCCCATAATATACTTGCAAAAAAGTTGTAGATTTTGCTATTTTATATAAGGGTCACCATTTTACTACACCACTATAGTTAATGGGCCCTTGGTTTCTGCCAGGGTTTGATTCCAGGACCCCCTGTGGATACCAAAATATTTGTGCATCCATGGATTTTGGTATCCACAGGGGCTCCTGGAACCAAACCCAAGGGACCGCTTTAGTTATTGTTGGCTACATGGCCAACATGGCTACCCCTGTTTATGAGTCAACAGTGTGATGCAGCAGCTAAAAAAAGCCAATATGATCCTAGGCCTCATCAATAGAAGTCTAGTGTGGGCCTACACAGGTCAAATAGAAAGGTTTCACTTAATTCTCACAAGTGAGCTGTCCAAATGATGTACAGAATGACTGAGGCCTTTCCATTACCTTCTGGAGGAAGAAAAAACAGGATTTTCTCCAGTTTTGAGTGGAAAAATCAAATATTTGTGCATGTGTATATGGACTGTGCTAGCAGTATCATATTAAAACCTTTAATTCCTCCATGGATTTCCCTGGTCAGCTCTCAGTTCTGGCCCTGGGGTTACTTGGAAATAAATTTCCCTGACTCAGGATGTGACATCCCAGACAATGGGATGGTTGTTTCTACTCTTTGGGTTTCTGTCCATGGTGTTGCCTCCGCCTTTCCCAGCTGTCCCTCTCTGCTCCCCTTTCCATCTGACTCACAGTTCTTCTTTTGCAGTTAGTAAATATTCCACCCCAGTGAGTTATTATATGGGACTATTCTGGGTCTCTCCACCTCCTGCACACATACACTTTAAGGGTTTTATTTTTAAAAGCGGTTTTGCCTATCTACGGCTCTTTCTGTGGACCCTTGCCAACATGCAAATGGATTCCAGAATCCTTATCGGCATCTCAGCCAAATGTGAGCAGCTGCCCGGTGACGCTGAAAGGGTTACTTGGTGCTTAGCAGTGTTTAGATGGTGGATGTTTTAGCCCTGGAGCTCCAAGATATATAGCTATCTGGAAACAGACTGTGGGGGAGTAAACCTTATTGTAAGCATCTTGCTTCAACTTCTCTCCTATATATTAGGAGACAGGTCACACCTGCACAATTCAGTTGCCTTTGTTTGCTTCTGCACTATATGTATTTTGGCAATCCATCTTCCAGTCATCTTGCCCTAGAGGGGCTTCTGTTCCATTAGCCAGCCATGGGCCTCTTTGTGATGCTCAAATTAAGGTCCTGTTGGAATTCCTCCTGGGCAGAAGGTTGAAATGTAGGACATGTCCAGGAAAAAGACAATACTTGGTCATCATGAATGGGTGACCTTTTGGAATTCCACCTGAACAGGTTGAAATGTAGGACATGTGCTACCAATAAAGCCTGTCTTATACAGTTCTGATAGAGAGCCAGCATGAAGTAGTTATTTGAATGTTGGACTGGGACATTGGAGACCAGGGTTCAAATCCTGAATCAGCCATGTAAACCCACTGGGTGAGCTTGGGTGAGCCACATACTCTCAGCCTCAGAGAAGTGCAATGGTAGAATCATAGAAGAAACCAGAAGGGCTATCCAGTCCAACCCTCTGCCATGCAGGAAATCACAATCAAAGCATCCCCTCTAAAGTAAAGAAACTTCCCCAGAAAGCCCCATGATAGGTTATCTTTAGGGTCACCATGATTCAGAAATGGCACACAACAACAACAACAATGTTCTGATGTGTGTCTGTTTCTGGTACCAAACTAAGTCTTTTTTTTTTTTTAACGTTTTCAAAGATCAACAACTTAAAGACCAGTGTGGCTCTTATTCAGTTACAATACTATAATTTGGAGAATGTCATTCTCAGTTAAATCATAGATATTGTGCTTCACCAAGACAAGGGATGTAGTCTTTAGTCTTGAAGAGATCAGGAGGTTCGTATGAGATTTGATTCTGCCTCAAGGAAGACGATTTGTTAAGAAAAGAAGGGCACATAGAGTGTGTGTGGAATCTTTTTTTAAAAAAAGTATTTGGGAAAGTTCCAAGATCCAATTCTCCTTTTGTGATCTGTTCCTCCATCCCAGTGACAGTAATTCCAACCAATCCAACAAAGACCTCCAATTTGTCAGTCTGGCTGCCTTCTTTCTGCAGCCTTTGCATAAATTTGTGGCATGCTTTCATCTACTACTTGAGAGAGGAATCATGTTGAATCACGTCTAGCATGCTCACAAATTCATCTGCTTTGGTCAGTACATCTTCCAGACTCTTGTCTAAGGTTTCGATCTGTCCAGCCGAGGCAATGCCTCCAAAAGGCAAGGACAGAAGGTAGGCATTGTAATTGGCCATGGCAGCATCCAGCAGAACCTTCTCTTTCTTGGCATCTCCCTCTGCTTCACTTTTCTCTGTAATGCCAGCGGTGCTGCCGTGGCTCTGCAAGATGTTGCCAAGTACCAGATCCTCCTCCATAATCCTCTTTGCCAACCCTACTCTCCCTTCGTACACATCTGGAAGCCAACCTGGAACCCAATAGTCATCAAAATTTGTTTGGGAAGCCCAACAGGGACAACCCCAGATATGGGGTGGCCCACCAAACAAAGTCATCGAGGCCAGGAATTTCTGCCCGCTCCAGCCATGGTGACCAGAGGTCCTCCTTTTGCTGGACATGTCCTACATTTCAACCACATGTCCAGGGGTCCAGAAAGATACCCAAAAGGTCATGTATTTTGAGCCATAAAACCAGTCCTTGTGCCATCCACTGCCTCACTAGACAAGCAAGAAAGTAGCTCAACAGATTTACTACTGATGCAAAGGGCTTGTTAGTTTTCACCAAGTGATAAACATGACCAAAATGTCTAAACTGTGAATCCTAATGACTACAGAACAACTGTTGAGCTGCACGATCCCAGCATAGGGAGAGAGAAGAAGAGATGAGAAAGATTGTTGCTGACCATGTGGTGGTTTTGTTTATGTGTGTGTGCTTTATTATGGAGATGTGCAAAAGAAAGGAGGATCTGGGTTGTTGGAGCAGATCAGAGGCACCAAGGGGAAAGGAGAGGCGAGAGTGTATAATTTGGGTTGAGGAAGAAGCAGGAGGGATGAGAGAGCAAATGCAAAAACTACAAATGAAAGTATGTATTTAAATGTAGATTCAGTCAAGGTGTTGGTTGCTAGTAAAGTACAATTTTACCATATATACTCAACTATAAGATGACCTCATGTATAAGTCGAGGGCAGGTTTTGGGATTTTGCCATGACCCATGGATAGGTCTGGGGTAAAACTTGGAGGATCCTTCAGTGTGTGTATGTGTGTGTGCAGCAAGAGGCTTTTTGCTTTTAGCGTTTCAACTTTGTTTCAGCCTTCATTCCCTAAACAGTTTGGCTCAAGAGAAAAAGAAACCCTTTTCTCACTGCATGGGGAAAACGGAAAGAGCTGCTATCACATTACCGTACTGACCTATAAATAATTCGACCTAGGATTTGGGGGTCAAGTTTTGGGCATACATTTTTAGACTTATAGACAAGTATATATGGTAACCCTTTGTCTTGCTCACAGTTCTGTAAGTACGGCATTGAAAGCCAACAGGGTATTTTACCAAAGATAGGTTCATCAGAAAAATTCAGTTGAGTACATAATTATATATGCCTGCATCCACACTACAGAAACAATTCAGTTTCACGCCACTTCAACTGTCATGGTTCAATGCTATGGAATTCTGGGCATTGTATTTTGTTGGGGCACCAAGCTTTCTGACAGAGAAGGCTAAATATTTCACAAAATTATAATTCACAGAATTCCATAGCATTGAGTCATGGCAGTTAAAGAAGTGTCAAAGTCAGCCTTCCACATTTGCAGCTTTGACTTTTGTCAATTTGATTGTTCATGGATTTGATTAATATGTTCTCTCTAGCTATCTCTAGGTCCTCTAGCTTGGCTCTATGGGTGCGATGTCTGCAGAAATCACATTGGAGGACCTAGATATTCCTAGAGAGAACCCTTCTTTAGGCATTTGTAGGTCCTCCAGCACAATTCTATGGACAACATCTGGCAGAACCTAGAGATTCCTAGAGAGATGTTCTTTCATGTAAAAACAATAGTGCTTTTTTGTTTATGGTTTTCCCACTTTCACAGGGGTCCTTCACCCCTAACCCCAATGAAGGTGGAAGGGGCACTGTATTTCTTCAGTCCAGATGCACTGGTGATGTAATTCTGTGGGCAACTTCTGGCAGATGGTCACCACAGAGTTGCACTGGAGGACCTACAAATGTGGAGAGAAGTGCTCTATCTTGTGCCCCTAACTCCAGCAAATGTGCAGGACCCACTGTATTTCTGTGGGGCGGATGCAGCCTTAACAGTGGATCCTTCTTATCTACAAGGGTTCTGTTCTGGACAAAAACACACATGTATGAAAAAAAAAGTGGGACCTCAAGTCCTTCAGTTTTCAATGGTAGCATGCAGCCTGATGTATATTTATGCTAGTGTTTTTAGCTTTAATTTGGTAATGCCCTACATTTTTCTCAAATGGCCTATGTTTTATGGTGCCATGTCCTCCTTTGCAGTTAGGACATATGGTCACCCTGTCTCCAGTTCAGAAGACCCCACCAAGTTTGCAAGCCACAATCCCTGCAAGATCCTTTTGGGAACAATACAGACCTACTATGGCAAGATCAGAAGGGAAAAACTGCTGAGACAGTCCTAAGAGCCAAAGTGGCCTTCTTGATTTTGGCATGTCTGATTCATGCACATGGTGCATTAGGAAGCACATGGCACATGAGATTAGCAGCCCTCCTGATCATTTTTCCTGAGATTAGCCACAGAGGAGTAGTCGCTCTGGCTTACTAGGGAGAAGAGACTTGAGACAGGGTTATCCAGCAGGTTGCTTTTAACTGAAATATAAATAAAAAGATAATAATTAATGGGTCAGACCTGAGGTCAGTTCCCCTCCTTTGCCTCCCAGCAGCCTCCTTGGCTCCTTGCATATTTGCTGAAGCCTCCTTTGCTCTTTGGAGAAAAAGGGATTCCTCTTTTCAAGAACAGAAATCAAAGAAACAAACAAACAAAAAATCTTCCCTGAGCTTAAAGGAAATTCATTGGTGCCTGAACTGCTACGTGAGCAGCCTGGGAATAGCCAGCCAGGAAAAGAATCGGATATATATTTTGGGGGTGACCCTGCAAGAATTTGGAGGAGCCGTGGAGTTATCGGGGAACTGGTGGAGCAGTGTGATAATAATTTCAATGCCTGGACTAGGGCTGCTGCCACATTGCAGAAATGAAACAGTTTGACACCACTTTAGCTTCCATGGTTCCATGCTTTGTAGCTTTGTGGGCTATTAAGGCTCTCTGATACAGAAGGCTAAATATCTTGCAAAATTATAAACTGCAGAATTTCTCTGAGCCATGGCAGTTAAAGCGGTGTCAAAGTGCATCGATTCTGCAGTGCAGATGCCACCTCGTACTTAGGGAGACAGGGTTTAAATCCTGTTCAGCCATGGAAACCTTCTGTGTGACAGTTGGACAAGTGACACTCTCTCAGCCTCAGAGGAAGGCCGTGACAAACCTCCTCTGAAGAAATCTTAAGAGCCAGTGTGGCGTAGTGATTTCAGTGTTGGACTAGGAGCCTGGGAGACCAGGGTCTGAAATTCTGGGTGGCTTTGGGCAAGTCACACACTCTCAGCCTCGGAGGGAGGCAAGGACAAACCTTCTCTGGAGGAATCAGGCAAAAAAACTCTGTGATAGATTTGCTACAAATGGAAGTCAACTTAAGGCACGCAACAACAGCAACAACAGTTGTGCAATGCTAAGCCACAGACAGATGGATCAAGTGGAGAGGAAAGGACAGAAGAGCAAGAAAGGGGAGACCCTGGATTTTAGGGAGCTCTTGGATTCTCTGGGAGGGCTTTTATCCAACAACTCTCACGCCTAGAGCTGGAATCCTTTTGGTGATATACCTGTCTGTAACTTCCCCTAAAGAAGCAGTTGGACAGTTGTTTTCTGTTCAAGGTTGTTGAAGCAGAGTTATGCGTGCAGTGCCACTGAGCATGAATGAACACGGCTCATGGGCATGCATTGTGTATGGATGCATATGTACCTGGCATTGCATGGGACTCATATTGCCCAGGGGTGCACACTGCTCATTGTACATTGAGATGCACATTTGATTACACATTCATTTGCACATTTCCACAGTTCACTTACCAGGTGGCACTGTACCACTGCTGTGAGGGTAAAGTTGCACTCTGTCTCCTCTGTGGAGGATCTCAGCCTGTAGATGTGGTCAGAAACCTTAGACATGATTAGATTGTCAGAGGTCTGGCACTGCAACAAACTACAGTTCCCTGAATTCCATAGTATTGAGCTATAGCTGTTAAAGTGATGTCAAACCACATTATTTCTGCAGTGCAGATGCAGCTGGGATGGGGAAAATGAGACCCATGTGGTCCCTTAACCCCTCTTTTTCGTTCCCATAACCTCTCCAGAGGTGACATGTCTCCATTTATTTTTCAGGGAAAAAATGCCGCAAAATGCCACTCTGCTTGGGTTTAAACACTCCTAAACAACTCAAATCCATTCATCCACCCATCCATCCTTCAATTAATTAATTACATAATACTAATATTTATTTTTTAATTTCTTACCCACCTCTTCCCAAGGCTTGAGGCTGGACACAACATAGATCTGAATACATGAGACCATTTAAACACATAGGTTAAAACACATAACCATAGGATCAAGATGACCATTATTTATTAAAATCATCCAGAGATAAATTTAAAAATATACCCATTTAAAATTCATATCATAAAATTGGCTAGGTCTGCTGGAGGAGATATGCCTTTAATACTGTTTTAAATTGAGACAGCACATTTAATTACTTAATTTCTACCTGAATTGATTGACTGGATATCTTAATATTCTTACAACATGGAATGCATATCTGAGATGAAAAGAAAGTTCAGCTGATCTGAAACTTAGAAACTGGTAGGTAGAGAGATCTTGTAGCACCTTTGAGACTAAACTGAAATAAAGAAGTTGGCAGCATGAGCTTTTTTAGACTTCAGTCTACTTCCTCAGATGCATTTTTGTTAGGAATGACTTCTGGTTGTACTTGTTTTGGCCAGCAGGAGAGCTAGTGTTATGTTGCTGTACTTGCCTACCCAAGGTTACTCCATGTTGTGAGACCTGGTGAGCAGTAGCATCACGGAGGGTGCGGGGGATGCAGGGGTGCAGACTGCACTGGGAGGCTTTGTGCACTCTATCCGGGTAGCTGCGAGGCCTTAAACAACCTGTTTGGGCTGGTGCATGCTCCGTCCTGGCCGCCACAGTGCTGCACACACAATTTACTTTGTGCATGCACTGGAAGTCCCACCCCCCACACACTAGGTGTCACCAAGTCAGTTGATGCCACTGCTGGGGAGGATAGTATGTGGTTCTTGTTGATGTTATTTTCATTATTATTTCTTACCTGCCTCTCCCCATGGATCGAGGTGGGAAACAAGAACAAACCAACAAATGCAAAAGAAGTGGCTGTGGAGTAAGGATGGAGTGCCATGTGCCTGTGTGTGTCTGTGCATGCACATAAGTGCAGCGTCTGTTTTTTTCCTCCTCCACATTATGCTTTCTCTGCTGCTCGCCCTCGCACAAACACCCACAAAGAAATTGTTGCATCGGCTGCACAGCCCAGCTTCTGTTTTTCTGTGGAGAAGGGAGGGCAGACTGAAGATGGGGAGAAGGGACTCCGGTTCCTTTGCCCAGACCAGGGACAGAGTCTGCCCACGCGATGATTTCTCCAGTGTGCGTCAGTAGGAGGAAGGGAACACATTTGAGATTTTAGTCTGAACTCGAAAGGAGGTAACCACTCTGTGTTAAACCACTCTGGGTTTTAGCCTGAACCTTTTTGAAGGATGCAAAAGAATCTTGTAGCATCTTGAGGTTAACTAGAAAAGAGAGCTTGATAGCTTGATAGCATGAGCTTTCATAGACTTGAACCTACCTTCCTCAGATGCAACATGGAAAACACAAAACAATTTCATCTTCTATTTTAAAGTTATGTAAATCATCTGTGGTTGTTTAAAAAAAACAACAGGCTAGATGGATATTTGTCGAGATGGCTTTAATGGTATATCCCTGCAGAGCAGAATGGGGATTGGACTGGATGCCCCTTGGGATCTCTTCCAACTCTAGCATTCTTTGATTCATTATTTTTTGTTTTCTTCATGTTCAGCTGCAAACCTACCTTAGCACCTTCTTCCTTGACTTTCTTCAGTAGTCTTTCCAAATCTTGGCTATTTTCTGCTCTCCAGATTCTACAATCCTACATAGAAATCAGAAATCCTGTGCAGTGGATGATCCTGACTTTGAAAATCACTAGGGTTGGTGTCACTCAATGTGGTAACCCATGGTGTCACCCCCTGCCCTTGACATCCTTCGCTACCACACCATAAGTAATCCTTAGTCATGTTTTTGTGCCAATATTACTCATAAATCATAATTCCCATACATCACAGACTGGTAATAGTTGTGACATAAACAAGTGACACAATTAAAATTATATCTTTAAATTACAATATCATATGCACAACCTAAATGCATTTACATATGCATAGTCCCATATGGTTAAAGTGAAAATTTGATGAAAAGGCAATGTTTTCAAAATGAAATTTAAAAAGAAAAAAAATTAATTAAAAACAATACAACAATTTAAATTTTTAGAAAATTTATTTTAATTTTAAAAATATTTTTATTGGTAATTTTCATTAAAAACACAAGTATATTTTCCACCATTAAATCTTGTTTCTCACTGCATAATATTTTGGTTTTCGTCACTTCCATTTGTTAGGTTCCAGTGTGTAGACTTTCTTTTCTGCTAATCAAACTTTCCATTTTTTCTTTTGCATCGTCATTTGTATAAGAATTCTACAATTTAAATCAAACTATCATCCAAAAGTTAGCAATTGTTTCATAACTATTAATATGCAAATACAAACTATTGGTATACAAATGGAAATTATTTGTTTATTATGCCGACAATGCCCGTTTCTTGCTTCCCTCCACTTTAATTTAACCATCATTTTCCTTTGGTTTCCTTTAACAGGGAAACCTTTCTCAACTCAGAATAAGATGTAAAACAACCACCAATTGTATTGTTTTCTATTGAGTTTCCATCTTAATTGTATCTCGTGCTCCTTTCTATTGTTGCAAAACATTATACTCTATCTTTAAGTAGCTCCTTCTTGACTCCCTATATTTCTTCCCAGTAATCTACAAGAGGAAGCCATTCTTTTTCAAAGTTTGTCATAGCTATAGTTTTGATTGTATGAGATAGCCTATCAATTTCTCTTAATACAAATAGTTCATGTAGCCAATTTTCAATTATTATTTTTTTTAAAACTCCTTTTTGCTCTTACTGAGACTCACCCGCTCTTTTACAGGATTTTAAACAGAAATAGGCAAATGTCGTCACAGCCTGTTTCCTGCCCAAAGGCAGATGTTTGGGGGGCAGCGGTGTCACCCTCCCTTAGGGTGTCACCTGGTGTGGTCCACCCCCCCTGAACCCTTCTAGTGTTGCCATTGAAGCCAGAAGAGACAGCATTTTCCTTTTTCCATCAATGTTTCCCCCCCTGGAGAGGAGTTCAGAAGCTTTCCAGGAGGGATCAGAGGCCAATAAGCTGCATGATTACACCCAGCCCTTGTAGATCTTTCATCTCAGGTCACCATTATTTACCTCGATTCTTCAGACTATGTTCCTGAAAATACCAATTCTTTCTTCCAAAAGCCCTTGTGTTCTTTCCTCATAGAAGATCTTCTGTTGATCTAGCTGGCAAAGGAAGAAAAAAATAATTTGTTCCGTTTCCTACAAAGAGTCAAATGGTTTTGTTATTTCCTTGCAAGCCAAACAAGAGGTGATTTGGTCCCCATCGTCTCTCAAAGGAACACACTCAGGTGTGCAAGAAGGCCTTCCTTCTGTGTAGAGAGATGCAATTGAAAGAAAAAGAGCATCTCTGAACTTTGGGCTGAGTCAAACATTTCTGGCCTTGTGCGAAGGGGAATGCATTTAATTGGCTTGGATCTGCAATGCTTCCAACCTCCTCGGAAGGGGAAATAAAAATATACCAGTGTTGGGACCGCAGACATAGAATCATAGATTCATAGAGTTGGAAGAGACCACAAGGGCCATCCAGTCCAACCCCCTTCCATGCAGGAACTCCCAGTCAAAGCATCCCAGACAGATGGCCATCCAGCCTTTGTTTAAAGACATCCAAAGAAGGAGACTCCACCACCTCCAAGGGAGTGTATTCTACTTTCACCGGCTCTTACCATCAGGACGTTTCTTCTACTGTTGAGGCAGAATCTCTTTTCCTGTATCTTCTATCCATTCTTCTGTGTTCTAGCCTCTGGAGCAACAGAAACAAGGTTACTTCATCCTCAAAGTGACATCCCTTCAAATATTTAAACATGGCAATAATATGACATCTTAACCATCTCTTCTCCAAGCTAAACATACACAGCTCCCTAAGTCTCTCCTCCCAGGGTGGTCTGAAGCCTCCTTTGTTTGCTGCAGACCTTCACCGCAGCAGCTAGATGCTGTGACGAAGGTGTGCACCAAAAAAATGCCGGGAAACCATGCTCTTTTTTAGCATTGCAATTGCGATGCAATAAACTAAAAAAGTACCATTGGGCACCTTTACACCACCACAACTGCACAGCTCCATCTAGAAGCTGCGCAGTTGCGTCAGCGTCCTTATGCACACCATCTAAACAGTGTTATGTAATGATGCAGGGGTCATTACCTGCTAGGGCTGGGGAGCATGCAAATGCTGCATGCTCCCCAGCCCTAATCATGATGTGGGGATGGCCCTTTAGGGCTGTCTGTACCGCGCCCCCTACTTCTATTGATGCAGCCTAAAATCACATTGGTCTTTCTAGCTGCCACATCACACTGTTGACTCATGTTCAACTTGTGGTCTACTTGGACTCCTAGATCCCTTTCACATGTTGTCTCATTCAGCCAGGTGTCCCCCATCCTCTATCTGTGCATTTCATTTTTCCGCCCTAAGTGCAGAATCTTACATGTCTCCATGTCGAATTTCATTTTGTTAGCTTTGGCCCAGCTTTCTAGTCTATTCAGGTCATTTTGAATTTTGATCCTGTCCTCTGGGGTATTAGCTACTCCTCCTAGTTTAGTGTCATCTGCAAATTTGATAAGTATGCCCCCAATTCTGTCATCCAAGTCATTAATAAAGATGTTGAATAGGACTGGGCCCAGGACAGAACCCTGTGGCACCCCACTTGTCACTTCTTTCCAGGATGAAAAGGAACCATTGTTGAGCACCCTTTGGGTTCGGTCAGTCAACCAATTACAAATCCATGTAACGGTTACCTTGTCTATTGCCACATTTTGCAAGCTTGTTTGCAAGGATGTCATGGGGAACCTCGTCAAAGGCCTTACTGAAATCAAGATATACTATATCCACAGCATTCCCTTCATCTACCAAGCTGGTTGTTTTATCAAAAAAAAAAAAAAAAAGAGAGAGAGAGAGAGAGAGAGAGAGAGAGAGATCAGATCTGTCTGGCATGACTTGTTTCTCTGAAATCCATGTTGACTTTTTGTGATTATGGAATTATCTTCTAGATATTCACAAACTCTCTGTTTAATGATCTGCTCCAGAAGATCTGCTCCAGACAAACTTAACATGGGTTTTTCTGGGGCTGAGAGTTTGTGACTCACTCATCATTCAGTGGTTTTCTATGACTCAGTGGAGAATCATAGAATCATAGTTGGAAGAGACCACAAAGGCCATCCAGTCCAACCCCCTGCCATGCAGGAACTCCAAATCAAAGCATCCCCGACAGATGGCCATCCAGCCTCTGCTTAAAGACCTCCAAGGAAGGAGACTCCACTACACTCCGAGGGAGTGTGTTCCACCGTCGAACAGCCCTTACTGTCAGGAAGTTCCTCCTAATGTTGAGGTGGAATCTCTTTTCCTGCAGTTTGCATCCATTGTTCCGCGTTCTAGTCTCTGGAGCAGCAGAAAACAAGCTTGCTCCCTCCTCAATATGACAACCCTTCAAATATTTAAACAGGGCGATCATATCACCTCTTAACCTTCTCTTCTTCAGGCTAAACATCCCCAGCTCCCTAAGGCGTTGCTCATAGGGCATGGTTTCCAGACCCTTCACCATTTTAGTTGCCCTTCTTTGGACATGCTCCAGTTTCTCCACATCCTTTTTGAATTGTGGTGCCCAGAACTGGACACAGTATTCCAGGTGGGGCCTGAGCAAAGCAGAATAGAGTGGCACTATTACTTCCCTTGATCTAGACGCTATACCTCTTTTGATGCAACCTAGGATCACATCGGCCTTTTTAGCTGCTGCATTGCACTGTTGACTCATGTTCAACTTATGGTCTACTTGGACTCCTAGATTCCCCTTTCAAACATAGTTTCATGCAGTCAGGTGTCCCCCATCCTACCTCTATGCATTTCTTTTTTCTGCCCTTAGTGCAGTACCTTAATGCTTTTGCACAGTGAAATAAACTGTCTTGGATGATGGTGGAATCTTCCTCTTTGGAAGTGTTTAAACAGTGGTTGGATGGGCATCTTTTAGGAGTGCTTTTGTTATGTATTCATGCATGGCTGAAGGAGGTTGGACTAGCTGCCCTTTGTGGTCCCTTCCAATTGTAAGATTCTGTGATTCTAGGGATGGATTGCACACACAATGAGTAACTCTACAAGAAGAGATTTCTGCTAGACAACTCTAAAGTAAAGGCTCAGGCTCTTTTAATAGACCCCTTACATCATCTGGATTGCAAGAACACTGCCTCCTCACTCCCCCATTTTTTCCATTGTGTTTGTCACAGTATTTGCACCTTAATTGTCCCTTTCTGGGAGACCTCCTTAGCATGCCATTTGCTCCCCTCCAACCTTTGTTTCTGCAGACCATTTGCAAGGATCTATTTAGGGGAGGAAGATAAGAGGGCCTTTAATTAAAATGATGTTAGCTCCAGCTTGCATGTGCCACAATCCCACCTGCAAGGCCAATTACGCCAGAAGATTCCACCATGAAACTGGACTTAAGGTGTCCACTGTTTCGAAAATCCGTCAGTGGAGGGAAGTGTGAAAAGTCTCACCTTCTCCTCTATCATTTTGTCTTGGAGCAATGAAGAGGTGAGGGTTGCTTTCCTTGCTTTCTTACAAACCCCTGGCATCTTATCAGGTATGTTTGGTCTCTGAGGAATTTGTAAGGAGTCAAAAGGCCCCTTAATTGAGGCACTCTGCCAAACGGTTGAGAAAATAGAGATATTTTTAATCAGAGTCCACATACATCAGTGGGTTCAGATCTCCACCTTGTCTTTTCCCACTTGAATTGCTTAAGTGCGGTTTTTATAAAAATAGCCTTTCCCCTGGTAGGCGGGCTGGAAGCTTCTGGGAGATCCTGGGAGGAATGAAGACCCATCTTGTGTTTCTGAGGATGCTCTTGGAGAATAATGCCTTAGTTCTCTGCCTGGTGGGTTCTGTGCCATGGGGCCAGTGAGCCCACTCTCAGGTTTACAGCTATGCCTGCCACAGTTGCTGTGGGTTGTACAGTACATCTTGCCATGTCAAAAACTTTGTCAGAAAGAGGGTCCAGAAGCTGCTATACAATCTGGAGCAGCAAAGGGAAGAATGGCTGTAAAACTAACAGAAGCATCACCAACCCTGTCCTGATCCAAATTGTAGTTCCAATTGTAGGGTTGCCAGAATACAGATTGCCCAGTAGCTGCCTGTGGCATGTGGGGTGGATAGGTTACCAAGGTATCCAGCTGAAACCGAACAGTGATTCTGTCCAGCTTCAGAGTGGACTGATTTGCTAGCGTCTGGGCGCATGTGTTTATAGCAAGAAACGTATCCTGAGGGCAGTGTTTCAAGAGCTAAAAGGCTTAGCAACCTTCCCAGAGGAGAAGAATGAGGTGTGATATGCAGGACCATCCAGACAATTGGCATGAATGTCCTCAAACAAACAAAAAAGAGTTTCATTGCCAGGGGGAAACTCCCTTTGACTGCTGTATGCAAACAATTTCCAAGTCCAGTTGACCGCCATTACTCCCTTAGTGAAGGGATTATACCAACTATCATCTTGAGAGATCCAATCATGGCTGAGTGCATTTGGCTTCTCCCATGCTGAGCCATCTGCGTGCCCCAATGTGGTATGGCTGGTTTTCTGCACTGAAGAGTCCTCTTTTGGCTGCTTACCAGCAACCTCCTTTTTAAAATATTGATTTGATACCAAGGGTCACAGAGGAGTGATTGAGGACTGAATCCTGGGTTACAAGGACCACCAAAATTCACATGCAAAATTCACATGTGGTTGTTTTGAGCAGAAACCAGCATTTTCTGCACAGGAAACAGGTTTTTTCTGCTTGGAAAGAAGCAAACCATTGCCTTTTAAAGCAGTTTTGGGAGATTTGGGGGAGTTTTGTGACAAAAATAAAATCATCTGAAAATTGCTTCTGGTAATAATAACAACAATAATAATAATAATTGTGGGGGGGGGGTTAGGCCAGAATTGTGTTGATGTCATACACATGTGTGAGATTTCTTATGCAAGCGGATGGACATTTTTGTCCAGTGCAAAAGGACTTCATTCTGTGCACAGTTACAGAAGTGAATTTGTGCATGTGGTAGCATTGTGCCTGCAAATGTGCATTGTGCCTAGGCTAGCACGAACATTTCACATACATGGCATTGCTCATTCTGATTGCAAGTGCATTGCACATAAGATGTGCATACACATTTGGTTGTGCGTCTGATTGTCCAGTTGGTCTCTTGGTTCAGAAGTGCAGCACTACCATTCAGCACAAGAGTTGCATAAAACTCTGCACACAGAGATTTTTGCTATGCATCCCTGATGTGATGTCACTGTGATGGAAAAAGATATCTACCTTCTCACTGTTCAAAGCATATTTTTCCCACTTGAAAATAAAACGCTTCAACTCTGCAATCATTTTTTTTGGAAAAATAAGATGTTGGATGAACACTTTGCTGAATGACTATGCATTAAGAAGAGTGATTGTGTGCTTTTTTCCTTTTTTAAAGTAATAGAAAAGCTGGCTGCCTAAAGCTGGGGTGGGGGGGAATAAGTGAATGAGCTTGTCTGTTAACGTAAGTCAGGCTTTGCTAGTTAGTGTATCTGTCAGTGGCACTCAAAATACATGATTTTTGTCTGCTTGTCTGTATCCTTTTTGGTTATAGCAGCTTACGTTTTGAACATAAAAAAATAAGGAAGAGATTAATGATGAAGACTGAAAGTAGACTGTTTGGATTAAAGGATTTGTAGCAAGTTTCTCAACACTTAGGCTGCATGCTCATTGAAAGTTTCCTAGACAGGGATCTAGAAAATTCCTTGAATGAGTGGGAGGCACTTCTGTTCCCACAAAGCCTCTGCCTACAAGTTTTGCTCAGATTTCTTTTTGTCTTGCTGCAGCCCGTATCCTTGTGATAATTGGGCTACTCATGAGCAAATTTGCATTGTCTCACTGGCTGGGAAACAAAGCCAAACACTTCAGGCAAAATTGGGTGGCAGTTACTATTAGGTTCCCTGGACCCCCCCCCCCCCCCCAAAAAAACCTCTGGCGTAATGCCAGATATATTTGAAAGACATTTAAGTTTCAGCAGCCAAGAGATGTCAAGGGAAAAAGCTGACATGCCTCTTCCCATTCCAGAGGATGCTGCTACCATCCAGAGTGGTTATTTGGCGTTTGTTTTTTGTTTTGTTTTTTGGCAACGTGGGGGAAGAGAAGTTACATAGCACATAGCACCTCTTTGGATATGAATACTAAGGCAGAGGTCTTACGTTGATCTGGCATGATGTGGATTGGTATGCACATACTGTAGTTGAGCGGTTTTTGTGCTTCTCTGCCTGCTCAAAATACTTCAACACATATCTCAACCACATACAGAGAGAGAAATCCCAGATGTGCAAGCAGGGTTCAGAAAAGGTAGAGGCAGTAGGAACCACATTGCAAACATACGATGGCTAATGAAGAGCACCATGAAATTTTTAAAAAAGTCAGTATGTGTTTAATAGACTATAGCAAAGCTTTTGGCTGCATCAATCATGAAAAGCTATGGGATACTCTCAAAGACATGGGAGTGCCAATACACTGGATAGTTCTGTGGAGAAAACTATACTCAGGACAAGGGGCCACCTCTGCAAAGACATGTCACAGGATTTTGCTTTTTACTGATGATAGCCTACTTCCTATTTGTTGTTTTGTACCTTCAAGTCAATTTCTGACTTATGGTGACCTTAAGGTAAACATATCATGAGGTTTTCCTGTTCAGAGGAGGTTTCTCACTGTCTTCTCCTGAGGCTGAGAGAGTGTGATTTGCCCAAGGTCTAGCTTATATTTCATGGCTTTGGCTTTTTTTAATTGTTTTGTCATCAGTGGCATTTGGAAAATTTAAAATTGCTGCCTTAGCCGATTACATTGAACAGATGATGACATCAGTGTTGTGTTTTTACTCTGTGAAGCACCTTGGCAAGACAGAATTAACCTTTCCAAGGAAAATAAGGACTAGAAGACTGACATGACCTGCTGAGGACTTTGGACTGAGAAGGAGACCTGGTACTTTGTGTAAGGGGCTAAAGAGACCAGCTTGAAGCCCCAGCATCGGGGTGTGGGGTTTGGACAATGCGCACCCGATGCCACCCCATGCCAGTGTCATGCCACCTGCCTGACCACACAGCGGGTGGCATTATGGCACTCCATTGGCAGTGTGTTCATATGCTGTATGCCAAAAGGAGCACTGAAGACTGCCGCCGTGGTGGCAAAGGTGCCTTTTTGCCAGCTCTAAAAGGAGCGGCACTTGGCTGCCGCTTTTTGAACCAGCAAACTGCCAGATCAGAGCCGCAGAGGGCAGTTGCCACAGTCCTGATCCAGTGCTGAAAGGGGCAGCAGGACGCTGCTCTATCAGGGCCAACTTTTTTGCCCCTAAGTCACCATATATGTTTTTAAGCATTAAAACCATACCCTGGTTAAGGGTCCAGAAGAAGTAATGAAGGCTTCGGACTGGTAGCCTCAAGATCAGCTTGCCTGTCAGATCGCAGAAGCTGGGTTTTACGCGCATATTTTGTTACCATCCTTATAATAATGGGATTGCTTTTACTTCGGCATTTGTATCAATCTTTGCTAGGGTTCTTCTTGAAGAAAGCAATGATTTTAGCAATTTTCTTCCTGCCGCAAGGACATCTTTGGCAATTGTGCAATTTTTACAGGGGATATCTTTGCACAAAAATCATTTTTTTTTCTGCACAGGAGACAGCATTTTCTGAACAGAAAATAATATTTGTACATGGAAAGAATATTTTCTGTTTGCAAAATGCTGTTTCCTGAGCAGAAAATGTAATAGTTAGGAACTTAATTTTGTACAAAATTTGCAAAATTTTTTGCAAAGGATTATTTTATGCAGAGAAAATTATATTTGTGCAGAAAATACTGTTTCCTGTGCAAAAATAAAGCAAAACAAAACAACCACCAAAAACACAGAATAACCTTCAAACTGCAAAGATTATTGATAGTCTAGGATTCTTCTCATCAAGATCTCCCAGCACGTGAGAAATGTTTTTTGACAATTTATGAATAATAATCACACTCCTACTTAGAGATTCACTTTGGAGTAGAGAAGTGCAAGATAATTCTTCTGTATGTTGGTACAAATTAACTAAACACTTGCTTTCTAACATAGTCTTGAATTAATGTTATTCTGTCTATAGAGGGTTAGGAGAATTGAGAGACAGACAGAGAAAGAGAGAGTGAGAAGGAAATATACTTTTTGGGATCACCAGAATCTTCCACTACTCAACCAGGATGGGGGTCATTCAGCAAAGTAACTTCTGATCTCTTCTGCATTTGTCTGTCTCTCTGAGGGTGCATCTACACTGCAGAAAAAATGCAGTTTGATCATTTTTTGTGGGGCTTTCGGGCTATGTGGCCATGTTCTTGAAGAGTTCCTTTCTGATGTTTCACCAGCATCTGTGGCTGGCATCTTCAGAGATCTAGAACATGGCCACATAGCCCGAAAGCCCCACAAAAATCTATGGATGCTGGCCATGAAAGCCTTCAACTCCACAATGCAGTTTGACCCCACTTTCACTGTCATGGCTCTATCCTACAGAGTCCTGTGTTGTTGTTTTTTAGTTTTGTAAGGCATCAGACTCTTTAGCTGTAGCAGTGTTAGCCTGAGAGCTTCATCTAGCTCAGTGATTCCCAAACTTTGGTCCTCCAGGAACCTCTCATCTAGAGGAGCTCTTTTGCATCTGAGGCAGCAAGGAGGCTGCTACTGTGTTTCACAAAGCAGAAAATGTCATTATTCCAAATTGGGAGCAACTCTGTGTCTTATGGGAGCTATCCAAGGTGCTGGGCACTGTCCTCCAAATATGTTCAGCACCTTTGATAGCTCCCAGAAACCTTGTAGGGATTCCTGCAAAACCCAGCATGTAATCCCTGCTCTGAAGGAATGGAGCCATGAACCATGTCAGAAGTGGTAGAATACTGCTCCTGAAATCTCCATCTCCAGCTTTCTTGGAAATTTTCTGCAGAGTCCATTATTAGGGCAGCTGCTTTCCAGCTCAATGGCTTAGAAACCATCATATCAACTCAAAGGCTTAGTGTACTTGACCTCTGGTCCCTGAAGGTATTGCTAAGCCATGCTGGAGTTGTCCAGAGACCTTTTCAATTGATGCTGCTGGGTTTACTGAGAAGTTTCACCTCACATTTAGATGGGCAAGATAGAAAGTGCTGTGTGCTAAGATTGTCTGGGCTGTGAGAGACTGGGTTCAAATTTCACTCCTGCCACAAACTCTCTTAGCCCTCCCCCCCATCAGTAACATGGGCATTTATTGCAGATAATCTGTTTGGATTATTTCTGTAGAGGGTCCCTGGTTCAAATCTTGGCACCTCCTGATAGGGCTACAAAGGAACATAGCTTTTGAAAATTACTTTTTGGACAGCAAGCTGGCTGGATAAGGCTGGAGAAGAGAAGAATGAGAGGTGATATGATAGCCACCTTTAAATACTTGAGGAGATGTCATAGAGTAGATGGAGTGGGGTTGTTTTCTGCTGCTCCAGAAGACTAGAGCATGGATCAATGAAATGAAATTACAAGAGAACAGATTCATTCTAAAAATTAGTGAAGACGTTTTAACTGTAAGAACTGATCAAAAGTGGAATAGATTGCCACAGAGGGTGGTGAACTCTGGTTCTTTGGAGATCTTTAAACTAAGGCTGGATAGTTAGTTATTCCCCCTCACCACCGTAGATACTTGCACTTGCAAGGCATTGGAGTACGTGATTCTTGCAGTCCCTTCCAACTCTTTGGCTAATAGCAGCTCTTTAATACAGGCCAACTGTGAATCATCTCCTATTTTTGTGTGTCTGGATGGGCATCTCCTCTTCAAATGCCTTGGAATTGGTAGAGAGTTGTGGAGAGAAGCTGGAAGACTGGCCTGAGGAAAAGTGGTTTTGAGATGGACCCGTCACTTTCTGCTTTTAAATATGGATGTGGGAGAGCCCTCCTCTGGATTGAAGATCACAAAGTCAGAGGAGCATTTACCTTACAATTACAATTACAAAAACTTACAATTACCTTACACATTGTAAACCACTTCAAGAGTGCTTAAGTGAACTGGTAAGCAGTATAGAAATGCATTTGTTCTTGCTCTTGCTATTACCTTGGGAGTGGTGACCTTGGCTTGGCGCAACATGTGAAGTGCTCACATTTTGCACACTTGCTGGGCATGAGATGATACTAATGTTCTGTTGGTTGTAATGGATCTTTGGTGGGCCAGATGGAGAGCCTGGAAAAATTGCTGACCAGGCTGACCAAGTACTTCTGGGAACTGTAGTCTGAAAAAGGGTTGTTTCCAAACTGTGCCTGCACACATTAGCTTCAGCTGCTCTAATTTATCTGGATATGTAACTATGAAACAGCTTCGGCTTTAGGAAATCCAGGTGGCTGTTGGGCTGGATGAAAGAAAAAATAACACATGGGTTAGTTAAGTTGTTTCTTTCCTACCTTTTTTGTTTTTCAGATTCATAAACTGCTGTTCACCCATGAAGGATCACAGAGCAATGTGTGATGTGTGTGTTAGTGTGTGTGCATTAAATTTTTGAAAAGTGCAAAAACTATTCAACCAGCAAAAAAATCAATTATTTTTTTAAAAAATCCCTATTAAAACATTGGGCAGAAAGGAATATTTTAATATAGTCCTGAAAAGAAAATGAATATGCTACCAATAAATTTTCCTCAAAAACTTCCTCTCTCCACTAGATTTATATGTGCAGAGCTTGGGGAAATTTTTATTTATTTATTTATATTTATATTTATATTTATATTTGGCCCATATCCCACAGAATGTCCTCAGAAATAGTAGGAGGAAGTTTTGTGAACTATAGTCCAAAAAAAGCAACTTCTCCAAGCTTTGTACTCATGGGTCTAATGAAGTGAAGAAGTTCTATTGTCCAACTCGGTAATATTTCCAAGTGTACCCGGAGCTTCCAAATTCTACGGAACCTAGGGAAGTTACTTTTCTGGTGTTTGTTCTCCTGGACCTTTCTCAGTCCACTAGATTTAAAATAATAGAATCATAAAGTTGGAAGAGACCACAAGGGCCATCCAGTCCAACCCCATTCTGCCATGCAGGAACTCCCAGTCAAAGCATCCCTGACAGATGGCCATCCAGCCTCTGCTTAAAGATCTCCAAGGAAGGAGACTCCACTACACTCCGAGGGAGTGTGTTCCACTGTCGAACAGCCCTTACTCTCAGGAAGTTCCTCCTAATGTTGAGGTGGAATCTCTTTTCCTGCAATTTGTGTCCATTATTCCATGTTCTAGCTCTGGAGCAGCAGAAAACAAGCTTGCTCCCTCCTCAATGTGACATCCCTTCAAATACTTAAGCAGAGCTATCATAGCATCTCTTAGTCTTCTCTTTTCCAGGCTAAACATCTCCAGCTCCCTAAGGCGTTCCTCATAGGGCATGGTTTCCAGACCGTTCACCATCTTAGCCGCCCTCCTTGGGACATGCACCAGCTTGTCAGCATCCTTTTTGAACTGTGGTGCCCGGCTGGATTTTTGGACAATAGCTCTTTGATTCTTCTGATCCTAATAGCTTGTTTTCTGTAAAGACTTAAAAGGTTACTTGGGGTGGTGGTGGCGGCATACAACTCATAGAATCTGCAGGTCACATGGCAGCTGGCCGTTTAGGCTAGGGGAAATTGAGGAGATGACATCTAAAAAAGTAACTTTTCCAAGCTCTGGGAGGGCCTGCATGCAGGGATATGTACATACATACTGAAAATAAAGACATGCAGCATCCAAGCACTGTCTCGTGTGTGTATTCAGAGAAGCGGTTGCTCTCCTCTGTGGCTGCTACAGGTGGCCAGGCAGAGTTCTGTTCTTGGGATAGGCTGATGCAGCAGCCTGCCTTTCTGAAAATGAGCTCCCCTTCAAGAATCCTGAAAAGGTGAGCTTCTTCAAATTAATCCTCTTCTTCTAGGCCTCCTCCTGCCCTTTATGTTGCATCCACAGCCTTTTCACCTTGAGTACCTCCATGGCGTGTGATTACCAGCTGCTTTATTTTTTCCCTTTAAAAAGAAAACAGGCAAAACATTTGAACTTTCCATTATCTATTATTAAAGGCTGTTCCTGCCTCTCTCATGTGCATATCTCAGTAGGCCTTGTGCAAAGTCCTAGGAGCAGGGAGGGAGCTGCCTCTCTTGCTGAAAATAGCCCTTTCAAGTAAAGGAATCAAAGCCATCTTCTGTTGGCAGGTAGGGGCATGGCGATCCCAGCCTATTCTCTGCCCTGGGAAGGGAGCAGACAGAAGGAATGGATTATACTTTTCCCACAGTGAGGGGGAAAAATGGAACTTTGAGCCTAGAGGCAATATCATGTTTAGGCAAAGAGAGTGAACTTGTCACTCCAAGAGGCAGCTCAGATTTCCTCCCTGAATTCCAAAATCTGCACCCTCTGTTGCATCCTGATCTTGGCAGAATGATAGGAAGTCTGCCCTGAAGGTGCAGTCTCCTCTGGCAAGCCACCCACCCTTTCTTAAACTCCAAAGCTTGGAAAAGTTTCTTCTTCTGGACCACAACTCCCCAAATCCCCCAGACAGCAATGCTCCCTGACTTCACCAGCTAGAGCTTTGGGGGCCTCTGTGCATCATGCACTCTCATGTAGATGTACGTTGCAGTCTGCATCTTGGCAGAATGATAAGAAGTCTGGAATCTCCTCTGGCAGGTGCCCATCCTTTCTTAAACCCCATAGCTTGGGAAAAAATTTCTTTTGACCCACACTCCCCAAATCTCCCAGACAGCAATGCTCCCTGACTTCCCCAAGCAGAACCTGTGGGTCCATTGTGCATCAAGCACTGTCCATGAAGATGTGCATTGGGCATTGCAGTTTGCATTTCATGTTTGGCTGCCTATTCACTTATGTAATGTCCCAATTTGCTAATGCGGTGGGCTTTGAGGAGCTTAATCCAAGAAAGGAACATTTCCATGCTCAGATCAAAACTCTTCTTTTCAGTGCAGCATAGTTTGAGATTCTCCTCTGAAACACTTGCACCTTATTCTCTTATGGGGGACATTTACCTGCCTAAGCAGTGTCCTACTGAAGATAGCACCTCCTGAAGTTGTATGAAGGAGAGGCCACATCTCAAAGAGAAATTGTAGAAGGAAGTCATAGTCCCACTCTATTCTGTGCTGGCCAAGTCTCATCTGCAGTATGTTTTGGGAACCTCATTTCAAGAAGGATGTAGACATATTGAAGTGAGTTCAGAGAAGGGCAAGAAGGATGATAGGAGGTATAGAAAACACAACATATGTGGAAAGTTTGAAGGAGCTTGGCCTGTCCTCTTGGTGAAGCTAAGAAGAGACATGACAGCGCTTTTTAAATACTTCAAGGACTGAAGATTAGAGAGGACCATGCTGCCCCAGAGGGTGGGACCAGGTTTCATGGTTTTAAGTTACAGAAGACTGTATTTTGATTTAATATTGGAAGGAACATCTTGACAGTGAGAGCAGCTCAGCAATGAAACCGATTGCCCAGAGAGGTTGGGAGGTCTCCTTCTCTGGACATCTTCAAAAAGAGGCTGGACAGCTCCCTGTTGGGGATGCTCTAGCTGAAGTTCCTGCGTTGAGACTAGGTGGCCCATGGACTAGCTGGCCCACGAGACCCTTCCAGCACTATGGTCCCATGATTCTATGATTTTAAATTTTAACTGAGTGGATAGGAAACTCATCCCTCGACATCAGTGGGGCACCTTGGCACAACCTGACAGCCAGCTGACTATCTTGAGCGTCATTTACACTACAGAAATAATGTAATTTGATGCTGCTTGGCTCCAGCCTATGCAATCCTGTGATTTGTAGTTTTTCTTTGTGGCAGCTGTGCTCTCAGACAGAGAAAACGAAATATCTCACAACACTACAAATCCCAGGATCCCATAACATGGCTCCATGGCAGTGAAAGAGGTGTCAGATTGCATTGTTTCTGCAGCACAGATGCAGCCTTGGGGTACAGAGAGGGGCTATGGTACACACAGGTGGAATGGATGGCATTTTCTACTCCTTCCTTAAGATGCCTGGAGGGCGATACGGAGATTCTTCTTCCCCAAAGAAGAAAAGAGACTGAAGATCATTTTGCAACTCCCGTCAAATCTCAACTTTCCTGTGCCTCTTGCTGGGCCATAATTTAAATGGATGATTCTCTTTCAGGGAAATCTGTTTTAATTTGATTAAGTGACAAGAGTTACAGGCAAATAGGTGCAAAATCTTTTTCTTCTTGAAATCTCAAGTGGAGTGTTTTGATTTGAGAGAGAATCAAAGGCTGCTTCCAATTCAAAGGGGGAGATCGGAGTTCTCTTTGAGATTTCGGGGTGGTTTTCAAGAAGCGTGGGTAATAGCAGAGGCAGGGAGATGGTCATGAAGATTCAAGTCCTGCTTCAACAGGAGGAAGAGTAATTCTTTGAAAATATGACTGTGTTGGGGAGAGCTTAGTGGCATGGTAGAAAATGATGAGATTTTCTATTTCTGTCTCTCTCTGTCCTTCTGAGAGGTGAGCAGAAAGTGATAGTAATCCCCCTTATCCTCTGATCAAGTGACTTCCACGGAGAGACAGGAACTCACCAAGGCCAGGTAGTGAACCTGGATAATAATAATAATAATAATAATAATGTTTATTTCTATTCCGCCCCTCTGAACAAGCAATCGGGGCGGAGTACAGCAGAGGTTAAAACAATATCAAGTTAAAATACCCCTTCAATAGCTCTGTAGGGATTTGAACTCAGGCCTCCTCAGTTCATCTGGGACACAAACTGATGCACTGTGACACTGCATGATCACTTCATTTATTTACAAGGGTTGTTGTTGTTGTTGTTGTTCAGAAGCACCTCTGTTGGTGTGTAGTGTGAGCAGAAGGACAGACTGTTTTATTGTGAGTTACTTTTCACAGCTAACCGCCTGCTCTGTCAAAGGCACAAAGTTGGGTTAGCCAAAGGTAAGACCTAGTTAGAAGCTAGTGTGGCGTTGTGGTTTGAGTATTGGACTGTGAGTCTGGAGAGCAGGGTTTGAATCCCTGTCATCAATGGAAACCTACTCTCAGCCTCAGAAGATGGCAATTCCTAACTCTCCCTGCCCCTGAAGAAACTTGCCAAGAAAACTCCATGATCTCATGAAAACCACCTTAGGATCTCCCTAAGTCTGAAACAACTTGAAGGCACACAGCAACAACAACATCTAGTTAACAGCCACATGATGTAGCTGTTTGAGTGTTGGGCTATAATTCTGGAGACTAAGGTTCATCCATGGAAACCCTTTCAGTGATCTTGGGCAAGTCACATTCTCTCAGCCTAGAAGTCTCCTCAGGTATGTTGAGCTACAGGGTTGTGGCCCAGGTAGGCCAACCACAGTCTGGAAAAGTTACTTTTTGGGACAGCAACTCTCATCATTTTTCAGGCAGCTTACTTTCTGGGATTCTAGCTCCTAAAGCACCCTGAGCAGCCTATATGCCCTATCATGTGTTTCTCCCCTAGTAGCTGGGAGATTCTGGGGATTATAGTCTTAATAGGGCTCCCAGGTTTCTGCAGTCCTTGGGAAGCAGGAGCCTCAGGGTGAAATAACTGCCTTGAAAATTATTTGTAGTAGCCATGTGTTCCTAATCCATCAGTGTGGCTCAGGAGAGGTGAATGTAGATAGTTTTCTACTCAAAGTGGAGCCTAGGAAGCTTTCTTTGGTTGGACAGTGTTCTCTCTAGGAACCTCTAAGTCCCCTAGCATTATTTTAAAAAGCTGCATTACTCCAAATGGGAATGAGGTGGGCAGGAGTCCTCTACCAGCCTTCCTCAAACTGGGGACCATGGATGCTCAAATCCATGGATACTCAAGTCCCATTAAAGACAATAACATAGTAAAAGGATGTTCCTTATAGAAAATGGAAACATGTTGTTGTTGTTGTTGTTGTTGTTTTGTCCCAGATGTTTTGGACTCAGAGCTTGGGCTCAGAGCTTGGAGGAGCTACGTTTTGTCCAAGATGTTTTGGACTTCGAGGCTGGAGATGCTATTTTTAGGATTAAGGGATACTAGACCAGGAAAGCCCCAGGACTTTAGATTTGGGGGCCAAAGCCTGAGACCTGTGGATAGCCCCCTTTAATGTCCTTTGTTGTGGTGGTGGTGGTGGTTGCTTTTTAAAATAATGTGAAGGATCCATTTAGACAAATGCAGACGCATGAGGATTGCTCTTGGCTCCGATCCACATATGGGGAGGTTTTCTTTAACATCTGAACCAAGGGTGTCTTTTCTTTCAAATATATCAAGAGCTTGATCTGCTCTTGTTATTCCAGTGTTTGTTCAGCCTTGATGCTGTGTGTGTGTGTGTTGCATTGAAGGGAAGTTTCTCCACTGGGAATCTGGTTGCTTTTAAGGTTCTTTGCAAGGTGGGTTTGGTCATCTTCTCCAGGCTTTCAATTCCGCCATCCGGGACACTTGCCAGAGGGCATCTATCTCCTGAGTGTTCGGGAGGGGAGTTGCAGAGGAGAGCTGTTATGTGCTGGTTGCTGGCAATTGTTCATTTTAATTTCTCTAATGGACCTGGATCTTGCAGAGATGGTCACGATATAAATAAATCACTAGCAAGGGAATGGGAGGGCTGATGGGGATGAGGGAGAGCCACCTCTTAGGCCCCATTTAGCTGGGCTAGATCTCCTCCTGCCAAGGCAAGACAACATTAGCTTTGCTGTGCTTGCTAATGTCAGCTGCTTCTCCCTTCTTGCCCTGCTTGCATATTTCTGAACTAGGGAAGAAAAGAATATTTGCAAATATTTTTTTTTTAAAAATGTAGCTTTAAAATATGTCTCTTGAGAGGTGGGGAACCCTGACTGCCTGGACCAACAAGAATCCTCACACTTTATGATTCATTCTGTGCAAAATTTGCATGCCTTGTTTTCCGCTGCAGAAACCAGCATTTGCTGTGTTGAAAAACAATAGTTTCGCATGCAAAGAAATGTTATTTGCTGTGAAGAAAATGCTGGATCTTGAGCAGAATATGCTGTAGGGGGAAAAATTGTGAATCTTGCACAGATCATGTCCCAAACCAACATTTTACAGTGCTGAAATCCTGGTTGTTGTTGTTGTTGTTGTTGTTGTTGTTGTTGTGTGCCTTGAAATCATTTCCAACTTACGGCAGTCCCAAGTTGAGCTTATCAAAGGGTTTTCTCCTCAGCAGGTTTCTGCAAAGGGGGTTTGCCATTGCCATCCTCTGAGACTGAGAGAGTGTGACTTGCCCAAGGTCACCCAGGGGGTTTCATGGCCGAGCTGGTAATTGAACCCTTGTCTCTGGCGTCATAGTCCAATACTTTACCTGTGAGCCACATTGGGTCCCTTATGGGAGAAAGGTGGTATACAAATGATGATGATGATGATGATGTTGATGATGATGATGATAGTTTAAAACCACTATGCCATGCTTGCTCTCAGACTTCATATATCCTGTACTAGCTAGCTAGTTAAGTATGCTTAGTTATTTAGTTAAATATACTTAACTAACTAACCTTCCCAGCTCAAACACCCCCCCCCCCCAAAAAAAAAACCCTGATGGAAATGTAATTTCTCCATGCTCTGATCAGCAGCAGAATAGACCTCCTTCTTCTGATGCAACTGATATCCCATAAAGTAGGTGCTCTTGTGCCACTACAAACTGCAGTTTCCAGAATTCCATAGTATGGAGCAGTTAACATGCAACCAAACTGGATTATTTTTCCAGTGTGGATGCAGTCCCTCTCATTAGACCATGCTGCATCTTCCCAGTTCTTTTCATATCTTTTGAAATCAGAGTCGAGCTGAACTCCCCAAGAGGTAGACAACAGGCTGCAGCCTCAGCGATGGCTAACCTTTAGCTGGATCGAAGAGATAAATATTCATTACTATATAGATCTCGATAACTGAGTTACAAAAGGATGAACTCTGCTCTGCAAACTGTACAGTATAGCAAATAAGAGGATTAGCGTGGACTAAAAGGTAAAAGTTTGCTAAGGCAAGTTGGAAAAGAGGAACAAGATGGTAAAGGCCTGGAAATCAAACCCCGCAAGGATTAGTTGTGAGAGTTTGATGTCTCTGATCTGGAGTAGACTTGGGCAGAAATAATGCAATTTGACATTGCTTTCACTGCATTGACAGGGAAAGTGGTGTCAAACTGCATTCATTCTGCAGTGCAGATTCAGAATGAGAGGTGATTGAATTTAGCCATCTTCAAATATCTGGAGGACTATTGGGTGGAAGATGGAGTGAGCTTATTTTCTGCTGCTCAAAAAACTTTGACCTGCAACGGATGGATTCAAATAACTAGGAATGTGATTCCACTGATGTCATTAGTAAGATGTCCTAAGACAGCTTTACCCTTGGAAGGTAGTGTACTCTCCTTCATTGGAGTTACTTTTAACAGATTGGATGTCCATCTCTGAGAGAAGCTTTAGCAATGTATTTTTACATGGATCATAGTTGGATTAGAGGACTCAGTAAATCATAGAATCGTAGAATTGGAAGAGGCCACAAGGGCCAACCAGTCCAACCCCCCTCCATGCAGGAACTCACAATCAAAGCATACCAGACAGATGGCCATCCAGCCTCTGTTTAAAGACCCCCAAGGAAGGAGACTCCACCACAGTTTGAGGGAGTGTGTTCCACTGTCAAACAGCTTTCACTGTCAGGAGGTTCCTCCTAATGTTTAGGTGGAATAATAATAATAATAATGTCTTATTTATACCCCGCTCTTCAGCCAAGACTTTTCATTTCATTTCCTGTGGTTTGCATCCATTGTTCCGGGTCTTAGTCTCTGGAGCAGCAGAAAACTAGCTTGCTCCCTCCTTAATATGACATCACTTCAAATATTTAAACAGGGTGATCACCTCTTAACCATCTCTTCTTCAGACTAAACATACCCAGCTCCCCAAGTCTCTCCTAAGAGGGCTTTATGGTTTCCCTTCACCATTTTGGTCACCCTTCTCTGGACACACTCCAGTTTCTCCACATCCTTTTTGAATTGTGGTGCCCAAAACTGGACACAGTATTCCAGGTGAGGCCTGACCAAAGCAGCATAGAGTGGCACTACTACACTAGGCACTATACTTCCATTGATGCAGCCTAGAATCATATTGGCTTTTTTAGCTTCCGCATCACACTGTTGATTCATGTTCAGCTTGTGGTCTACTACCTCAGGGTTCTGTGTTGTCCCCTCTGCTGTTTAACATATACATGAAGCCACTGGGGGAGGTTGTCCGGAGTTTTGGGGTGCGGTGTCATCAATATGCAGATGACACTCAACTCTACTACTCCTTCCCACCTCAATCCAAGGAGGCTGTCCTGGTCCTAAACCAGTGTCTGTCTTCAGTAATGGACTGGATGTGGGCAAACAAGTTAAAACTTAATCTAGACAAGACAGAGGTGCTCCTGGTCAGTCGGAAGGCAGATTGGGGAGTAGGGATCCAGCCTGTGTTAGACGGGGTCACACTCCCCCTGAAGAAACAGGTTTGTAATTTGGGAGGACTCTTGGACTCAGCTTTGGACATGGAGGCCCAGGTCTCTGCTGTGACCAGAAGTGCTTTTGCACATTTAAAACTTGTTCACCAGCTGTGCCCATTCCTTGAGAAGCCAGATCTGGCCACAGTGGTACATGCCTTGGTTACATCCCGTTTGGACTACTATAATGGGCTCTATGTGGGGCTGCCTATGAATAGTGTTCGGAAAATTCAGCTGGTTCAAAGAGCTGCTGCCAGGCTGTTAACGGGCAGATTAAAGAGACCATGCAACACCCCTGTTGAAACAGCTTCATCGGTTGCCAGTTTGTTTCCGGATACAATTCAAGGTGCTAATTGTAACCTATAAATCCCTACATGGCTCAGGTCCACACTATTTGGCAGACCATTTCTCCTGGTATGTACCGGCCTGGAGTCTGATATCCTCTGGAGAAGCCCTTCTCTCCATCCCAACATCATCACAGACACGGTTGGTGGGAACGCGAGAGAGAGCCTTCTCGGTGGCTGCCCCTAGACTCTGGAACTCCCTGCCCAGGGAATGGATCAGAAGGGCTCTCTCCTTGATGGCCTTCTGCTAGCAGGTTAAGACCTACCTGTTCACACAGGCGTTTAAGGAATTGTTATGAGGACAATTTTTTTAATGTTTTAATTGTACTGTTTTAATGTTGTGAAGCTGCTATGAGTCCCACTCCTGGGAAAAGAGCAGGGTTATAGATGAATATAATACATAAATAAAATAAATACTAGGACTCTAGATCACTTTCACACATAGTTTTGTTAAGCCAGGTGTCCTCCATCCTATATCTATGCATTTATTTATTTTTTTCTCTACCTAAGTGCAGTATCTTACATTTCCCCATGCTGAAGTTAATTTGTCAGTTTTGGCCCAGCTTTCTAATCTATTAAGGTTATCTTAAATTTTGATCCTCTCCTCTGGGGTATTAGCTACTCCTCCTAATTTGGTGTCATCTGCAAATTTGATTGACATGCCCTCTATTCCTTCATCCAAGTCATTGATAGCACTGGGCCCAGGACAGAGCCCTGTGGGACCCCACTGGTCACTTCTCTCCAGGATGAAAAGGAGCCATTGTTGAGCACCCTTTAGGTTCAGCCATTCAAACAATTACTGATCCATTTAACAGTTGCATCTTGTGGTCCCTTCCAATCCAATGATCCAGTTGCTGCTGCTGCGGTTGTATGCCTTCAAATCATTTCCACCCTAAGCGAATCTATCTTGGAGTGTTCTGAGGTTGCATCTTCATTGCAGAAACAATGCAGCATGATAACATTTTAGCCACCATGACTTAATGCTATGGAATCCTGGGATTTGTAGTTTGTAGAGAACCAATGGGGTGTTGTGGTTAGAGTATTGGACTGTGACTGTGGAGACCAGAGTTTGAATCCTAGCTTGGCGATGGAAACCCTCAGGGTGATTCATGTTATTCTCAATCCTAGATCATCATTACAGCCAACAGAAGTATAATAACGCATCTAAAACGTGTGTTCACAATATATCAAGGTACACATGGGGCGGGGGCACAAGAAAATGTATAACATTCTAGACTTGTTAAAAAGGATAATGGTCCCATATATTTATTAACAGGTTAGCAAAAGACATATCAAAACAAATTCAATGGATGGCCATCTGCCAGGGATGCTTTGATTGGGAGTTCCTGCATGGCAGAAAGGAGTTGGAGTGGATGGCCCTTGTGGTCTCTTCCAACTCTATGATTCTATGATTACAATATTTACATGTTATTTGAAAAAACAAAGTCCTTATAAAAGCATGTCACAATCTTTCCCCCCCCATTTTTCCCATCTATTTCTTATTTGAGTTTTTCACATTCTCTCAGTTTCATGGGATGGCAATGGCAAACCTCCTCTGAAGAAACCTGCCAAGAAAACCCTGTGATAGGGTTTCCTTAGGATTGCCATAAATTGGAAAAGACGTGAAGACAGATAACAAGAACAAGAACAAGAACAACAAATGGCCCTAGAGTGCTCTGACAGAGAAGCTTAAATATCTCACCAAACTACAAATCCCAGAATTCCATAGCACTGACCTATGGCAGTTAAAATTGGTGCCAAACTGTATTATTTCTGCAGTGCAGATGCATCCTGCGAGTGTGTGACTTGGCTAAAGCCATCCAGTGGATTTCCATGGCTGAGAGGGGATTCGAACCCTGGGCTCTAGAGTCCTTGTCCAACCACTAAAACTATTACGCCACACTGGCTCCAGTACACGATATCTTGTGTCCCAGGGCAATGTGCTCATGTCTTAAATGCAGATAGTCTCTTGGATGAGCTCTGCAAGCACACCTTTAGTTCACCCTTTTGGATTAGAGATTTGCAAAATTGGACTCCGCACACGTTACTTTGGCTGCTTAATTGGAAAAGAGGTTCCTTTTCCCAGAATGTAACTCAATGGAGATGTGCTGCCTTTTGTTTTCCTCTCTTTCTGAAAATTGCTAGAGTGAGAGAATTCACAGAAGAATAAAAGACACCAGGAAAACAGACCCAGCAGCAGCGAAAGAATCTATGACCGCCTTAGATTACGTAGCAGCAAGAAACATGGGGGGAAAAGAAAAAGGATTTCACAGAAATCTTTTAAAAACTCATGTAAAACATTTTATAGCTAGAAATGTAAAAAGCAAACAGATTAGCAGCAACTCCTGAGCAAATAAACATAAACTCTTTCATGTATGACAAGCGAGCACACGTGTTTTGAGCATAAAGTCACCCAGATCCCAGGTCTCATATAGAATTTCCTGTAATGTATGAGAAATGCTCCCTTGCCTCAGTGCAATTTGCCAAATATAATGAAACAGCAGTAGTGTAACTGCGGTGTCACTTGGCAAGAGGAATAGCAATTGTCGAAAATTAGCAGTAAGGATTGGGATGGGGGGGGGGGGACCCAGGAATATTCAGCTGCAACCAAATAGGCAAAAAAATAATCTTGCCACTTACCAAAGTAGGGATGTAATTCTTTGCTAATTTTATTCTCAAAGGAAGCAGCAGGTAATTTTACCAATTTTCTTCCCACTCCAAGGAAGTCTTTGAAAGCCACACAGCATTCGGGGCTGATTTTGTACAAAATTTGTATGGCTTTCTTGGGTTGTGTGTGTGTCTCTTTTGCATTTAACATTTGCAGTGCCATTTTCTGTAAGGAAAAAAAAAACTAAGAAATCTCATGCGGCACAAACTACACTTCCCAGAATTCCATAGCATTGAACCATGGCAGTTAAAGTGGTTTCAGTCCAGGTTATTTCTGCAGTGCAGATGCAGCCTTTATTCAGTTTTGCACCATTTTTTTTTACTCACCCTATATTGGATTTGGCCTCTATGTCTGCATGGGTTTTGCTTTCGTTGGGAGCTGCTTTGGCTCAGCTCAATTTGTTGGCATGAGTCATCTGGTGCTGCTGCTCTGTAAGCATTTCTCGCACTGCACTATATTTATTCATTTATTTGTTCATTTCTTCATTAAAATATCTCTATCCCTCCCTATAGCAAAATATCTCAGGACGGTGCACAAATGAAATCGATACAGAGTTTTATAAAAAAATTAAAAAATAGAACTATTTCAATCAGACTATAAATAAATAAATAAATAAATAAATGTGACGAACAATTTTAGGTTTGAACGTTTGTAATGGTTTAAAATCAGATCCATTAGCTTTGGGTAATAATGGGTGCAGTGCATTTCTGGACGCACACACCTTCATTGCCTAGTCCAGGGGTGAAATAGTGTGGCCCATGGGACACATGGAAACCCCAAGGGATTATTTTCAAGGTCCTGGTGCCCCCATTTTTATGTTTATTGCAGGATATGTAAAACCCACTGGGTGGCCTTGGGCAGGTCACATGCTCTCAGCCTCAGAAGAAGGCAATGGCAAATCTCCTCTGAACAAACTTTGCCAGGAAAACCCCATGAGAGGGTCACCATAAGTCAGAAACAACTTGAAGGCACACAACAACAACAAGTCTGCAATCTCCTCCAAGAACAAGGAGGCTAATTTTGTCGTCTTCTTTTTTGCCAGAGAAAAGTTGTTGGTCACCTCAGCTGCTGAGAGATCTTTCTTGTTTTTGCTGCAAGAGTCAGCACAACTAATGTGTCTGTGACTTCATGTCTCCTGTCGAGGTATGGCAACCCCAGGAGTTTCATAAGGATTTTTTTTAGGCAAGCAGTCCTCAGAGGTGGTTTTGTCAGTTCCTTCCTCCAAAATACCACCTACAGCACTTGGGATTCATTGGTGATCTCCCATGCAAGTACTAACCATGGCTGACCCAGATTAGCTTCCAAGATCCAATAGGATCTGGTGCCTTTAGGTATTCAGGCCTGCATAGCAGTTTGCACACAGTACAACACAACTGTTTTTGGAAAGAGATGGGAGGGGCACTGGAGGGCAGGGGTGGAGCAAAGGAAAAGCCTGGTGGGGCAGAAGCTTTGGAGACAATAAGTCAGTGAGATTGTAGGAGGTGTGCATTTGGGAGTAACTGCAAAATGAATGTACAGTCACCCCCCCTCCCAACTCATGGATCTGGGATCCACGACTCTAAATACTCATAGATGAGTGATCTCTGTTGTTTTCAATGCCCCTATGGCGTGTGCCCTATGCGTGGTCATGGGTACATGTCCCATTCAAGCCTATGTTTTTGCAGGGGGTCCAGAACAGAACTGTGGAGCTGTGGCAGTTAAAGTGATGTCAAACTGCATTAAATCCACAGTGTAGAATGAATTTCTGCAACCTGAACTGGGAAGTTTGCTACAGTCTTTGCTGGGATGACAGGGAAGGAAGTGAAGTTGGCAGCAGGCATTGGAAATGCTGTACTTAACTGTGCCACTCCAATAAAACCTGACAATGGGAAAGTGAGCCGGTGAGAGGCAGGCGTTGTGAAATGACTTCCTTTTTCGCTGAGACCCAAACAACTGCAAATGGTTTCCAACAACTCTCCGCTGCCATTTAGCCAGCTAATAAGGGTCTTTTATCATGTATGGTGCCCACCTTGGCAAGGGAGTGATTTTAGGTAATGGGCAATTGCATCCATCCTCTTCTGGGCCCCGGAAGAGAGACGTTGCACATCCTGGACCTGAGGGTTAATGACAGGGTGGAAGCTGAAAGTGGCAAAATGTGTCTCTTCACAGCAGTAAACAGGCAGTGCTGGATGCATTGTCGATTCTCAGTTGATGCCAGAAGGAAAGGGAGTGTGCTCAGCCTGGGTGACTTCTGTGCATGTTTGTGTATGTCACTTGCCATGTGGGTGCAGAAAAGGCAAAGCATACCAGAGATTCAGAGATAAACAGATGGTGGGGAAAATAAGCCAGCTGATAATGGGGCACACGGCAAACAGAGCTTGTGAAGACTTGGCGCCTTCTCTTTAAATCTAGGTGGGGAAACAAATACAACCAGTGTCAGAATCATCCATCCAGAAACCCTTGGAGCTGGGAAGGCACCACACACTCCAATACCTTGTTCCAAAATGGTAGGTTGGACACTGGCCAATAATTACAGTAGGATTCAGGGATGGTTTTTTTCAACAAAGTTTTCACAAATGCCTCCTTTAGGCAAGTTGGAACACTGCCCTGTTGTATGGAGGCATGGACTACTCACTTCATCCACTCCGCCAGTCCTCCTCTGGCCTGTTTGATAAGCCAGGAAGGACAAGGGTCAGATTCCCAAACTCTTGGCTTCTTGGTGTTTTGGACTTCAGCTCCCAGAATCCCAGACTACTGGCCAAGATGGCTCAAAGTTCTGGGAACTGAAGTCCAAAACACATGGAAAACTAGAGTTTGGGTCTGGTACATATGTGGTGGTTTCACCTCTCCAAGGATCCTCTGCACATCCTCAGACTTCACACATTGAAAAGTATCCATCAACACTAGTCAGATAAGATGACATCCACTAGAACTGTATTAACTATCCTCACCTGGAATATTCACCTGGAATCCTGTGTCCAGTTCTGGGCACCACAGTCAAAATGGATGGGGACAAGCTGGAGGGTGTCCAGAGGAGGGCAACCAAAATGGTGAAGGGTGTGGAAACCACCAAGCCCTATGAGGAATGACTTAGGGAGCTGGCTAAGTTTAGCCTGGAGAAAAGAAGGTTAAGGGGTGACATGATACTCATGTTTAAATATCCAGGAAAAGAACATGGAGCAATGGATTCAAACTACAGGAAAAGAGATTCCACCTAAACATTAGGAATAATTTCCTGACAGTAATTGCTGTTTAGCAGTTGAAGATGCTCCCTTCTTTGGAGGTTTATAAACAGAGACTGGATGGGCATCTGTTGGGATGGCTTGGATTGTGTATTTCTTCACAGCAGAACAGAAGTGGACTGGGTGGCCCTTGAGGTCTCTTCCAGTTCTATGATTCTATACAGCATCCAAGTCAAAGAGGATCTGAGCGACCTTATATGCAAAATGCCATTTAAAATACTTCACAGTGGCCTGCATTTTCTATTTGAGGACCCAGTGAACCAGCATGATGTGATGGTGGTGATGAAGATGACGGTGATGATGGTGATGACAACACTGCATTTTATTCCTTACCCACCTCTCCTCAAGGTGCTGAGCACAAACAGCATTGCTGGACAGCTCCCTGCAGATGCAATGATGGCAGCAAAAAAATTATTTGCTGCCTGATTATTTGCAGTAGGCCTTCAGATAGGCTCTAGCCCATGTTTGATCAGACTCACTTCAAGTCTTGTTGCTCTTGTCTCCGTTGCCCTCACTTCATCACCACCAATCCTGGAAAACCAGGTTTGACTCCTCTCAATAAGAGGGGATTCTCAGGAGTGATTGTGTCCACTGCCCCAAGAGCCATCAGGAATCTGTCTGGATCCATCAGCTTCCTTGGGTGGACCATCCTAATTGGTCCCCTACCCTTGCAAAGATTCTGAGTCCCAGTGATTCTAAACCAGACCAGGGAATATCTGTCCATGACAACAAAACTGTGGTCAGATCCTCCACACTCCTCCAACCAGACCAAATAACAAAGTCTCGAGTGTGCCTGGCAGCATGAGTGGGGCCAGAAAACACTTGGGACAGACCCATGGCTGTCATAGAGGCCATGAAGTCCAAAATGGTGAAAGGTCTGAAAACCATTCCTTATCAGGAACGGAGGGTGGTGGAATCCACTTATTTGGAAGTTTTTAAACAGAGGCTGGATGGCCATCCATCAGGAATGCTTTGATGGTGACTTCCTGCATGGCAGGGGGTTGGACTGGATTACCTTTGGGGTCTCTTCCAACTCTAGGATTCTGTTATTCTAAAACCGGAGCAACTCCAACAGGACAATCTCAGTATGGATGTTACAATACCCCATTGCTACTAATTGTGGGGACTCCAACACCAAATCGGAGACTTCCCCAGCTCACTCAAGAAGGGAAATTGTTGAGCAGTAAGATGAGTGGTACACCAACAGAATTCCTATTATTCTGTGCCAGCTACCCACTTTTAGCTATACATACTCTAGATCTGCAAACTATGGGAGAGGGCAAGTGGTCATGGGATGGAATCAGGACAGATCACTTCAGGTCCACCTCAACACCCCACCAGGTCTGACCTGCTGATGCACATAAAAACCTAGCAGGGAGAGCTGAGGGAGGTTAACACACACCAAAAGAGAGGGAAAGAGAAAGTCTCATCCATCCAGGTCTCTGTAATACAGGCCAGGTCAGCATGCCCATCCAGAATCAAATCATGGATGGCGCTTGTTTTTCCCTTCAGATAGATTCAGTCAACTGTACCTGAGTTGGGCAGGTGAGGGGGAGGCAGGATCTCTCGTGTGCAATGCAAGAGTATGAGTGTATGTTTCTGACAGTATTCTTGTGGTCTGCTGCATTTCTCTAATGCAGGTGAGCCCTCTTCATTTAGTAGTGCAAGTCAAATGGCAATTCTTGACTGTAGGGAACACTTGTCATTAGTACCTGTCACTTGAAAATCATAGGATTTTTTTTTTTAAAAAATCACCCTTAATTGCAATGTTTAGGATATGTAAATGCTGTAAAGCAGAGGAGGTAGAAAACAGAACATCGTCTAAAGAAGAGCTGCATTGCCCTTGGTGTGTCAGCAACTGTGACTGAAATGCAGTTAGTGTCAGACATTTGTGTAAAGTTCCCTTGCACTTCCTTTTTTAGCGATTGTGTATTCAGATAATTGTATCTCCTATTATCATGTGTGGATGTGAGAGCTGGTCAGTTAAGAAGGATGATTAGAAGAAAATCAATCTGAGATGTGGTGCTGGAGAAGAGTGCCGAGGATCTCATGGCCAGCCAAGAGTTCAAACAAATGGGTCCTAGAGCAGATCAAGCTGGAATCTTCCCTGGAAGCCAAGGTGACCAAACTGAGGCTGTTGTACTTCAGACACGTCATGAGAAGGAAGAACTCATTGGAAAAGACAATAATGCTGGGAAAGGTGGACGGAAGTAGGAAGAGAGAAAGGCCACATGCCAGATGGATGGACTCTATTAAGGAGGCCATGAGGATGAGGATGCAGGAATTAAGCAGAGTAGTGCAGGACAGGGGGTCTTGCAGATGTCTCATTCATAGGGTCACCCCAAAATTCTGGTCATGGTTGTGTCAGTAGAGTTCTACAGCTGTAACCATTTCACATGGTCCTCAGTCATATTGGCCCGATCTTGTAGCGCGATAAGGGCTAAAAAGCCTGCATTTAGAGTTCGGAAGGGTGTAGCTTCTACACCCTCCTGAGCCCAAAAGCGTATGGGTGCCACCATTTTAAAAGCGCGCCCTTTCTGCGGCGCAAAAAACCCCCTCCAAAACAGAGCTCTTTTTTGCGGGAGGTGTTTGCTGCGGCCTTTAAACGGCCATGGCAAAGACCCGGGGAGAAAGGGGCCACGGCGGCAGCCCCTTTCTCCCTTCACCACCACCAAGGGAAGTGGGGTGCAGCGGGTGCCCAGGGCGCCCGCTGCACCCCACTTTGAGGCCGCGGGGAACCAGCAGTTTGCCACTTCCCTGTGGCCTCCAGAAATGGCGGGATAGAGCCACGGAGGTTGCCGGTGCAACAGCCTTGGCCCCATCTTGCCGCTTCTTGGGGTGGGTGGAGACCACCCCTTTTGGGCATTCTAAAAAGCCCCATTGTGAGTCTCAACTACAGGAAAGCCATTGAATCAGTGTGGTTTATCTAAGTATTGAGTCACCATCTAACAAGATTCAATGGGCCTACTCCAGTTGGGACAAACCAGCAAGAGTCCAGCCCTGAAGCTGTGCATTCTTAGATAACAATTATCCAAGATTATCCGTGACTGTTATTCCATAACTATTCTTTGGGCCTTCAATTGGGCCCTTGATTCCCTGGGATTGCAGAAATAGCACATAGGCATTATTCCTCATTGTGTGAGGGGAGAGGAACCAGGCACATAGGCATACAGCAAAGTTGCACAATATCAATATTTAGGAGGAGGGTGGCATAGCAGAACCATTGTGTAGCTATGTGAGTATAAATTCACACCATGCAAACACAATGTAAGATTTTTGGTCCAAATCTCTTTAGGCCTCTCTGTTTGTAGATACAGACCTATAGCATTCCCAAATCCCAGATCTCAGGCTCTTGTTTTTCATCTCTGGTCCTCAGGGCAAGAGGGAGGAATCTCAGGGTGGGAAAGCTGTGTTTCAAAACTCTGTGTCTGTGTGTGTGTGAGAGAGAGAACGGAACCATTGGTAATAATCTTTGAAAATTCCTGATGAACAGGAGAAGTCCCAGCAGACTGGAGAGGGGCAAATCTTGTCCCCATCTTCAAAAGGGTGGGAGGAGGGAAGAGGAGTCAAACAATTACTAGTTTGTCAATCTGAGATCAATGCCAGGAAGGATTCTAGAGCAGATAATTAAACAGATAGTCTGTAAGCATTTAGAAAGGAATGACATAATCACAAAAAGTCAACAAGAGTTTTTCAAATGCAAGACATGCCAGACTAATCTGATCTTTTTTCTCATAAAGTTATCAGCTTGAAAGATGAAGGGAATGCTGTGGATGAAGCATATCTTGATTTTTCAGTAAGGCCTTCCACACAGTCCCCCATAACATTCTTGCAAACAAGCTTGTAAAATGTGCGATAGGCAATACAACAGTTAAGAGGATCTGTAGTTGTTTGACTGGCTGCACTCAAAGGGTGCTCAACAACGGCTCCTTTTCATCCTGGAGAGAAGTGACCAGTGGGGTCCCACTGGGCTCTTTCCTGGGCCCAGTGCTATTCAACACCTTTATCAATGACTTAGGTGAAGGATGAAGAAATTTGCAGAGGACACCAAATTAGGAGGAATAGCTAATACCCCAGAGGACAGGATATGATTTCCAAATAATTAGAAAGTTGGGCTAAAACTAACAAAATGAATTTAAACAGAATTTTTTGTTGGGGATGATGGGAGGTGATGCACTTTACCCCGGCTCAGGTCCTCACCATCTGGTCAAACTGGGCTGATCAGAACTGATCAATGGTGTGATGTGTTGCAGGTAGCAGAGTTGCCCATGAAGCGGCTCAGGAACAAAACATCAGCTCTGGAACTTCTGGAATCACTGTTGCTGCTTCCCTCTTCATGCAGTCAACAAACCACGCGAGCTGTGCACTAAACTATCTTTATTGGCTACTTGAATAATACAAACTCTATAGTAAAACAATAAACATCTTTGCAACACATTTCTTGCTCTTGCTAAACACACTCTGGCTATGCTAATCAAGCTATATACATACTCATCTCCTCCTGCACAAAAGCTTAGTTACAAGTTCAGATTCACCTTCTAGTTCACATTGTTGTTGATGGTGTGGTGTGGAGGATGGTGCAGGGATGCAATGGCTCACCGGAACAATACTGAAATAGTTCAACTTTTGTTACCACCCACTGGGTGTGCACTGGGTGTGTACTGGGTGTGTACAATCAATACTATTGGTTATTTTCACACTTTCCCATACTATAGTCCAACCTCTTACTATGACCTAAACACTCATGTGATGTTTTCAATGATGTCGTTGTTTACCTTTTCCATGACCTTCCTTTCCGGAACTTGTAATAATAATAATAATAGTTTATTTATAGCCCGCTCCTCTGTTCATACACTCGGAGCGGGGTACAAGTAAAAGAAAAAACATAGATTAAAACAATCCCATAACCCGTTTCCAAACCTCCCACCCCTTAAAAATAGATTAAACCGGCAGTGATTAAAACAGTAATTATTTAAAAACATATAACAGCATCCTAACCCTTCCTTATGCGGCCACGTCATAAGTGGGGATCAGAAACATGGGAGTAAGTTGCTATTCCGTGTGTGTTATGGCTATACCCACATCTGTTGTTGTTGTGTACGTGTCTGACTACACTATCTCACCTTGTGCTGGAAATTTACAGACTTTGGTTCTCACATACAGCTTTGCATTTCTATGACTATAATTCCCATGCTCCTTGCCTTAACATTTTTAACTGTGTTTTCTTTAATCTGTTGTAATCTCTTGAGTTCCGAACTAGAAAAAGATGGGACTGAATTAAATACTGTGGGCCCTTGCTATCTCTTGGGGTCTAGTTCCAGGACATGCATACCACGTGGATACCAAAATACATGGCTGCTCAATTCCCATTATAGACAATCGTATAGTAAACTAGGGCCCCTCATATAAAATGGCAAAATCAGAGTTTGGTTTTTTTTAGGGGGGGGGGCTTTATATATTTTTAAAACTATTTTCAAGCCATGACTGTTTGAATTCATGGATAAACAATCACTGGCTAGGGAGGGCCAACTGTACCACCATCACCATCATCTAATAACGTCTCTGATTGTTGGTCATTTAGTACACTTCTGATTGATGATGCCTAAGGAGGCTCAACTGCCTAAGAGTCTGGCTGGTCCAATTTTGCCAGATCATTTTGGAAGGGCTCACACACCCCTTTGCCTTGTCTTGGGAGGGGGGCTTATTTTCCCCTCCCCTCCTTTTCTGGGACCCATGGATTTAGCCTCATAAATTTTTAGGAATGCCATCGTTTTCTGTTTATTTTTTGTGATCATCAGTTGCACGGTAAGCCACCTGGGTTATCTACAGCAGGAAAAAGGCAAAACCAGTGTGGAAAGCTGAGTGAAAACCGAGACAATTTGACACTTGTCATCACGTCAAGGTTTTCCATGGCCTAGAAACAGAAGGCGTACCATTCCTTGGCATTCGTGTTTGCAAAGATCCTCCACATTCATAACCTCAGAAATTACTCAACTGATGGCAAAACGAAGAGTAAATAAGAATTGTCCTTCTCTTGGAGAAATTGAGCCCCCTCAGTAGTTTTCATGCATTTCAAAAGATTGAAGTGGTTCATGCTAGAAAACACAGAACATTTAACTCCTGCTGCGATGGGAAATGGGATGGCTGCAGGAAGACTGTCATTTTAGCTGTTCTCATACAAAGGCAGGTGTTACAGTAAATTCGCTTATTCCACCAAAGGGGGAATCCGGAGGGCTTGATGAAAAGTGGAGGAGACAGGCACGGTAAATGGGTTTTGTTGGCAGAATTGAAAGCAAACGGGTCAAGAATTGACTGTGTCATGCAGGGGGAGTGAATGAGACCTGGAATAAAGAAAGGAGTTTGGTAACCAAGAGTCAAAACAGACCATCTCTGGAATCGTGCATCCTGAGGCATACATGCGACACATCTCTGTAGCTACATTTTCTAGTGCTACCCCCAAAATGCCACCTCCCAATACAAACGTTTCCATGTGGTTGGGGAGCAGGGAGGTCACCAGAGATACATCCAGATAAAGTGAGTCCTTTCTACCTGCTGGGGTTTGGTAACTTAGTAAATAGCTGGTGTAAAATACTGGTCAATGTTTTTGCAGTTCATTCAGAGTCAGGAATGTAGCTTAAAGAGTCTCTTCCACTGATGTCCCCATTCTCCAATGGCACAGAAGGGGGCCACAATGTGGAAGGTTTTACATCAGTTAAAAGATGGGTTCGGGGATTATTTTGCTTATCAAGGAATTGATAAAAGAGTTTGGACTTTTGCAGTGACAACAAAGTGAGTTACAATCATGTAGATTAGATTTAGCTAGTGTAACTCATTAACAGGATGCCAACCCATGTCTCTCTCCTCTCAACTTCCCTTCCCACATTGATGCTCCCCATGTGCAAAACAGGTGCAAAGTTAGATCCTATTGGCATGCTTATTGGGACTCCTCTTTTTATTCTTTCCGGGGTGAAGAGTGGAGATATAAATCCTCACTTTTTCACATTTTTCAAGGAAGGGAAATTCCCTCCCTCAATCCCCTTCTGATGGGCCATGTGTGAGCGTGTTCATGTTTGTGAAAACAATATGTGCATAGATTGCTCAAATTGTGTGCATTGTTGCCATGGACTAAATTGTTTGTGTTCTGGTGCTAAAAACTGTAATTCCGTGGCCCCCTGGATGCTGTTGGATTGCAGCTCCCATCAGCCATGTCCACTATTCACAGAACAGAATGCTGTTTTCTGCATAAAGCAATTGTGCAATTTTTATGTGGAATAAATCTCAAAAGTCCAAAATCCTGGCAAGAAAAATCCCAGGCTGACAAGCATTTTTGCATTTGTCAGTCTAGAATTTTTCATTGTGTTATGCAACCCTTGTTTTGAAGGACAGTGTTAGGTAATGAACAAAAATGCCAAATATACTACAGAACGTGGACAACCTTGGATGGACAGGACTGTTCTGTATAGTCAGCCCTTCATATTTGCATGCCTTAGACTTTTGATTATTTTGATTATTTGTGCTTTTGATTAATATGTTCTCTCTAGAAATCTCTATGTCCAAATCACTCTGTGATCAACTTCCCCCAGAAGTCATGCAGGAAGACCTAACGGTTACTTTCTCTTGGCAATGATAGGTCCTCCAGTTCAATTCTATGGTCATTTTCTAGCAGATGTTTACCAAAGAGATGCACTGGATGAACTAGAGATTCCAAGAGAGGTGTTCTCTCATGTCAAAAAATAAAATAAATAAAAATAGTGTGTTTTTATTTGCAATGTTCCTAGTTTCATGTGGTCCTGTGGCCCTGACCCCAGCAAATGTGGAGGGCCCACAGTATTGGATAAAAATGTCTAATGGCTTCTGGAGGGGAACTTTTGAAGGTGTAAGACATAAAGAATATTCTGGTATATGTTTATCTGGAGGTTTTGATGGGGAACCAAAAGAGAAGGACCCACAGCACAAAGAACATGTTTGAATGCCAAAAGTTCCAGGTTGGGTCCTTGTCATCTCTCTGTAAGTGGATCAGAGAGGCGATGCACATTTCAATTAAACATGATTGATCACCAGACAGCATAATCACCTCAAATTGGCCCATCTGACAGCCCTGATGGAAATTTTCTATTAATAAAAGTCAGGTTCACTTCTTGACAGTCATGAGCTTGCCTGAAAGAGGCAAGGTCTCTGAGAAAGAAGGTAACTTGAGAACAGTCACTGCTGCCACACTGCAAAATTAATGCAGTTTGGTAATACTTTAACTGTCATGGTGCCTTCCTATGCAATCCTGGGATTTGTAGTTTGTTGTGGCACCAGAGCTCTCAGACAGAGAAGGCTAAATATCTCACAAAACTACAAACCCCAGAATTCTGTTGAGGCATGGCAGTTAAAGTGGTGGCAAACTGTATTAATCCTGCAGTACGACAGCAGCCCACATTGTCTCCAAGGCAGAGATGGGCAATGGGGGGAGGGATTTCATGCCAGCCCCCTCCCCCTTTGAAGATTGCACCCCTCACAGGGAACTGTGTCTCCGAACAGCATGTCTTTGGACAAAGGCAGGAGAGACTGTTGCCTTCATGGTCTGGTCACAGACTTCCCCAAAGTCCAGCCATTGTTGGGAAGAAAGAAGCTGGACTAGGTGGTCCCTGCTTATCTTTCACTATGGGACCAGTGAGGTGTTGGTCTTGAACAAGGGGTCAAGATGTCCACAAGCTGGATTGTATCCAGTGAAGAAGATGGGAAAGGATCTGGAAACCAAGTCCTTTGAGGAATGGTTGAGAAGGTCAGGCAAGTTTAGCCTGGAGATGAAAGGATGAAAAGGAGAAATGACAGATCAGGCTGACTTGCCTGATCTGAAGGGATGTCATGTAGAAGATGGAGTCAGCTTGTTTTATGCTGCCCAAGAGACAAAGGTGCAAACCAAGTGATTCAAAATACAAGCTGGCTGCTTGACAGATGTTGTCTATCATCTTATAATCTTATATAGCTCTTGGAAGATTTATGGCCAGGTTGACCATTGGCATCTTTTGGGTGTCCCCTCACACTCTGATCCACTCCGCATAAGTGTGCAATAGCAATACCTGTGATTTGACTCTTGGACACCACCCTTGTTTCTGAAGAAGAGGCTTGAAATCTAGGAAAGCTCATGTAGAAATAAAGCCACTTCATCTGAAAGATGGTGCTGGATTCCTTCTCCCTTGCCTTTTCATTGTGAGTAAGGTGCCCCCTCTCCCCCCCCCCCCCCCCATCCTGGGGAGACCTATTGCATGATGCATCTTGTGCTCCTTCATGCGGTGACTTTTGCCCGCAGCCTCAGTGGCAGAGAAATGGTTTGCCCTTTTGGAAGCTGTGCAAACCTCTCTCACTCTTTCTCCCCTCAATCCCCCTCTTTTTCTCTCCCCCTCATTCTCCGCCAGCCTCTCTCTCACCCACAGAAGAAGGATCAGCAAAGTGGCGGCACAAGGCACAACATCATTTACAATTGTAATTGCTTTCCCCGGCTTCTTTGGGAGGACTGGGAAGGAAAGGGGAGAGATGTGAGGCCTCTCCAAGCACGCCTTCTCCTCCCGAGCAGACTTGAAAGCTCCCTCTGTACCACCCGATGTGCTGGAAGAGAGCGCATCCCTTTAGATCATGCCCTTCACTCCCTGGATGAATGTCCTAATTTCGATGCTAATCTGATCCACGCGCGCTCCTCTCTTGCGACAACAGTGCCAGCTTTGAAACAATCTGGCGCATCTCCTGAACCCTTCTCCTCTGCAAGGATTCAGAGGGCAGATTGCACCTCTGGGATCCAAGGAAGCTCAGCACCAGCTCAAGGGGAAAGAGGATCGCAGGAAATCTCACAAGCCACAGTGGACTTGGGCTATCCACTAGAGCTGGCAGCTCGGCCAGACTCTGTCCTTCTTTCATGTCACTCAGTCTGGACTTGTGACTTGGAACCAGATCTGTTTTATGTACAAAACTTCTGGGGTGAGGAAATGTGGTAGAGCAGCAACTTCAGTGGATGCCTCTGAAAAGCCTTGAAAACTCATCTGTGCTTTCTCTGCTGCCTGAATTGGTGAGTCCCCAAGAGGATAGACTCAAGGAATCAGTTCTTCAGTGGTGAGTCAACATGTGAATAAATCCCATCGATTTAACTAATGAGTGTGCTCTACCCTGGGCTAACAAAATGATTTGGGCCTAAATATTTGTTCTTTCTGTTTTAAATTGTATATACTCGTCCATAAATCGACCTCATGTATAAGCTGAGGGCAGGTTTCGAGGCCAAAATTATAGATTTGATATGACTCTTGGACAAGTTGGGGATAAAACTTAGGGGCAGGTAACAAAAGATGCAAAGGATGAGAAAAGAAAAACGATACCAAAGAACTTACAAAATTCCAGCAGGCATAACTGTTTGGGCTCATGCTAAATACTGGATGGATGAGAGAATAAAAGGGGATCATTGCTTCTAGGACAGATTACAGATGGTTTCTTTTTTTATAAGAGTGAACGGACAGTACTCACATTGATTTGTGGATAAGTCAATTCAGGTATTTTGGTCTGACTAAACATTATAGACTTGTACATCAATATATACAATAAGTCTTTCACTGCTAAAAGATGCTCAGATTTTGGGTGAGTGGGGGAAGAGCTCCTTCCTTGGAGGAACGGTCCCCTTGTCCTGTTGTCCTTGTTCAGAACTTGAACAGGATGGTGCTGTCCAGTGAGCTCTGCTACCCAATGACCTTTGATGGCAGTGGTCCATTGAGGAGGTTAACCCATCAGGGCTCACAGAACTACACAAAGAAATGCCTCCTAGACATTAGGAAGAACTTCCGAACAGTAAGAGCTGTTCAACATTGGAATACGCTGCTGCCTCAGAGGGTGATGGAGTCTTTTTCATTGGAGGTTTTGAATCAACGTCTGGGTGGCCATCTACCACAGGGAGTCCTTGGATTCTGTCTTCCTATGTGGCAGAAGGGGGTTGGATTGGATGGCCCTTGGGTCCCTTCAACTCTATGATTCTATGATACGGTTCCCCCATCCTGTCTCTTTGTAGAGAGAGTGAAGGTTCTGTGCATTATGCTTGTCAATTCACATTTTGCTAGAGTTCCTTAGAATTCTTCATTGGGGTCACTGAGCTCCCAAGGTTGCAAATCCTATCTAAGGGAGATCAACACCAACAATGGTCCTTAGGGATATCTTAAGCTTTGGAATTCCAGGACATTTACCTTATTGGAGAAAAAACACGGGGCTTTATCATTCTTTACATGTATTTATTATGTATAACAATCAGAGGATGCATTTACACTCTCCTTATGGAGGATCATTACATCACATAGACATTTGCCGTCTAGGCACATTCTCTTTCATAGTATACATTGCTTCTGTAGATAGTATACACTCCCCCAACAGCTGTGTATAGTAGGAGAAATTCTTGCCTGCCTGCTAGATGCCCAGATTTGTCTCTGTGTGTTTCTCTTAATCTCTCAAAGTGAGGCCAACTTTTCCTAGTTCTCTTAAGAGCAGTGTGAACTTGAATGTCTGCAATGCATGGATCACATTTGCCATTGCTTCTTGGACTGACACTGTGGGAGAGTCATTAGTTCTTTATGTGGTTGTACTTTTGCATCACTGGTACTTTCGTGATAAAGAGTAGAAGAACTTCCTCCCTCCACCAGAATCCTTCCCCACCCCTTCTTGCTCACATGACATCCAGAGATGTTTAGTTTTGGAAAATTGTCTAGAAGCTGTGTTTGTTCCTTCTCTACAATCTCAATTTCTAAACACAGTCAGCCCTGCATATCCATGGATTTCTTATCCACAGATTTCAACCATCCACGATTTGCAAATATTTTAATGTGTGTGTGTGTGTGTATAAAACCAAACCCCAATTTTACCATTTTATGTAAAGGACACCCATTATACTACCCTATTGTATATAATGGGGCTCGAGCATCCACAGACTTTGGTATCCACAGAGGTTCCTGGAACCAAACACCAGCAGATACCAAGGGCCCGCTGTATGTAGCATGCAGAGATTTGGGATGCTACTTCTTTGAACAATAACTCTAAGGGTGCATATACACTGTAGAAATAATGCAGTTTGATGCCATTTGAAGTGCTATATAGCTCCAGTCCTAGGATTGGTAGTTCTACAAGGCCTTTAACCTATGAAAGCTCATGCTGCCAACTTCTTTCTTTCAGTTCTCTTTACAAACTGATTTTACAAACTAACATGGCTACATCTTTGAATTTTTCTACCAAATGAATTTGATCAAGAAAGCCATGGATACCCAGAGATTTTCAGACCTGAGCAGGCCTTTGAGAAGTTTCTCATTTACAGAGGTACCATAAGGTGGAGTTGACTTGATTGTAAACAACAACAACAACAACTTGATTGGATGTATGTGGTTTACGTTCATCAGAACAGAATATACAGTATGCACAAATTTGGCTTTGACAACCACAGAGCATCAAGATCTCTTTGGATAATTAAGAGAGGTGGGTTTAGCATTCCCAGGATAGTCAGAAGAAGTCATTCCTGGGAAAGTTGGGTATGGAACAGACTCTATTAGTAAAATCTGTTTCCCCACCGTAGTGCTGCTTATTTGCCTTCTTTTTACCCTGTTCCCACATTTTGTCTCTTCCTCAGTGCACCCCATTGAACCAAACCCTGCCTTTCCTTTCATTGTGTGGGCTGTCACCTTGATTTTAGCATCCTTTCTCCCCTGTACTACAAACTACATTTCTTCAGTGTCTCTTTGTGCTCCGTTTTCTAGAACAGGGTTGATTCCCTGGGAGATTTGGAGAGGTGAGTCCTCAAAGTCTAGTTGTGGAGATCAAATGGCATTTCAGATGCTTTACCACTCTTGGGCAACATAGAGTTTTGCTCTATGAAGGAATGAACAAATCACCTCTGGGTTCATTAGCCTTTCTATTTTGCAAAAAGAAAATTCTTCTACTTGTTCCTCACTTTACGATCCCAAGGTGCACACTCTGTGCATGCATCAGTTGAGGAAAATGGCACCCTTCAGATCAGGAAAGAGATCTCCAATGGGCCTAATACGTCAATTGCAGCTGAGATTTCAATAGATTAAAGCCCACCGAAGTTCATGTATTCCAGTGTGGTTAAGCTTCACCAACAACTATCAAGTGCTACAAATATTAAGACAACTGCTGATCTTGAGCCTGCCCAAGAATAATAAAAGCTGCCTTTTCTTGGGAGTAAACTTCCCTGAACCCATGGAGGACACATCTAAGTTTATCTTGTGAGTGTAACATAGAGTTTGGTTGTTGTTGTGCGTCCTCAAGTCATTTCTGACTCATGGTGACACTAAGGCAATCCTATCAGAAGGTTTTTCTTCACCAGATTTGTTCAGCGGAGGTTTGCCATTGCCTTCTCCTGAGGCTGAGAGCATGTGACTTGCCCAAGGTCAGCTGGATTTTCTTGGCCAGACTTGTTGAGAGCGGGGTTTGCATTTGTCTTCAAGACTGAGAGAGTGTGGTTAACCAGTGGGTTTTCATAGCCAAACAGGTATTCTAACCCTGGTCTCCAAAGTTGTAGTCCAATACTCAAACCACTAGACCATGCTGGCTCTCCTCTTTTTGTCCCTTTAATGATTGTGTAGAAGAGGGAATTTCAGCAGGTGTTGCTTGTTGTGATCTGCTTGCATGATGAGGAAAGCCTGTTGTAATTCACTCTTCTACACAACCATTAAAAGGACAAAAGGCCTCTCCAGTTTTCAACCCAGTAATCCCACTTATAAGAGTGTTGTGTTCAATGTCTTTGCAGGTAAGGGTGGTTGAATGATAATGGATAAAGGAGTATAATGTGTGAAAATACATGCAAGGAGGAGAAATTAATAACAACCTGCCTGCCAGGGCAGAGTCCTCTCCCTCACTTTAAATATTATTTTAGTGTCCTTGTGCATTTCAGTGGATCTCAAAAGTGCTACTAAAGGCTTGTAGCCGTTAATTGCCATCAGCTCAGCTTCAACTTATGGACACCGTCTAGGTGAGAAACCTTCAGGTCCCTCTTTTCTTCAACAGTCCTTGCAAACTCAGGGCAGCTGTGGAACTTTGAAAGCTTACAAGGTGTATAATGTGCATTTTGATTGACCCATGCAAAGTTAGGGGCAGTCCTAAGTTTGGTATTTGAATGATGATAGCTAGATGCCAGTAGGTGCCATTTCCCCATTTTCCTCCCTAGTTCTGGGGGTCTTTGTAGCATGATAGTTCTTCTTTGGGATGTTTTGGGTGCGCATCTCCATACCTACCTTCTCCATCCATCAGGTTGTTTCCAACTTATGGCGATCCTAAGGCTTGGGTGACTTATGGCAACTCTTAAGGCTTATATCATGGGGTTTTCTCGGAAAGATTTCTTCAGAAGGGTTTGCCACTGTCTTCCCCTGGGGCTGAGAGAGTATGACTCACCCAAAGTCAACCAGTAGGTTTCCATGGCTGAGCAGTCATAGTCCAATGATGAAACTACTGCATCATGCTGGCTCCCAACTATGAGGTTGTTGTGTGCCTTCAAGGCAATTGTGACTTATGGGGAACCTATCATGGGTTTTCTTGGCAAGATTTGTTCAGAGGAGGCTTGCTGTTGCCCTCCCCTGGGGCTGAGAGTGCTTGACGCACCCACAGTCAGTGGGCTTCTTGGCTGAGCTGGGATTCGAACTCTGATCTCCAGAGGTTATAATTCAACATCCCAGCCACTATGCCATGCTGGCCCCTCCATCCACCAGGAGCAAAAGGCTGGCAGGTGTAATCTCAATGCCGTGTGAGGGATGCAAATCTCTTTTTGAGTCCCAGAGGACAAAGAAGGTGCTGGAACTGGGGTGGGTGGAAGCGATGGGGAGAGAAAAGGCGGGCGATGCAAATGGGGCCTTTGATCTGCCTTCTGAGAGAGCAGAGCACCACTATGCGCTGGGCAGCTCCTGTCACTCTTGCATTCTGGCAGGGAGGACAAAAGGCGATCCCGCAGCCATTCAAAGGAGCGGCCCAGCCTGCAGATCTATTGCTCCCTTGACAATCTGGGCAAGTGGAAAAGGCTCAGCCTCCCATCTCTGGCTTTGCATTCCTTTCTCCGGCTCCCTTTCCTTTGAGTAGTGTTCCCTTTCCGGAGAAACTGGCCCTGAGTAGCCAGAGCTTGGGAAAAGTTGCATTCTTGGGGGGCCCTTTGACACTATGCCAGTTACACCACTTTGGCTTCTGCCACACTGCCAAATGAATGTGATTTGACACTGCTTTAACTGTCATGGCTCCATCCCATGGAATCCTGGGATCTCTGGTTTGTTTGTGAGCATTGTGGTTGTGGTTAGTCATTTTTAACTTACGGTGACCCTAAGGCCACCTTTTCCTGGGGGGTATTCTTGGCAGAATTTGTTCAGAGAGAGGTTGTCCTTGCTTTCCTCTGAGGCTGAGAGAGTGTGACTCGCCCAAGGTCAGCCAGTGGGTTTCCAGGACTCTCTGGGACACAATTCTAAATGTATGCATGCATGTATTATTATTTTTATTATTATTTTAGTATTATTATTTATGCATGCATTACTCTTCAATGGAGTCAAAGAGTGGAAGCCACTAATAGATTATTTTACTACTAGATGGGGGAAAGAATAGACTTTAGGTTTGTGAAGTCAAAGGCTTTCATGGCTGGCAACCATAGTATTTTGTGGGTTTTTCGGGCTCTGTGGCCATGTTCTAGAAGAGTTTATTCCTGACGTTTCGCCAGCATCTGTGGCTGGTATCAAGCCCAAAACCCTCCACAAAAAACTACTTCAGGTTTCATTGACTAACTGATTTAAAGATTTATTATGATATATGCACTGTTTGTATTGTAAGAAGAGATTGTTTATTAAAACCAAGTCCATTTGATGTTAAACTTAGACTTGCAAATTGGTAAGGCTTCCATTAATAGATAAGAATTTAAGATACTATACCAAAGAGGTATGATAGGAAGGATAAGGAAATTCAATTAAAAGTGGAGGCATGAGAATAAGGTTAAAGGAAGTAAAGTTCAAATGGATTTGTTTGACTCCAAATTGTCAAAGGAAGGAAGTATTCATAATTATGTTGTCTGAACTGAGTGATGTATGAAGCTGTATAATCTTGCCTTTTCAATTTTCCTATACAAAAACAATAAAAATTTATTAATTTTTTTTAAAAAATGTGGGACATTACAAAATAAAAGCTAAAAGCACTCATATAAATGTAAATTCATGCCTCTTGATCATGTTCAGAACGGATGCTATTTTGGAATTCCTCCTGAACAGAAGGTTGAAATGTAGGACAGGTGCTGGAAAAGGAGGACGTCTGGTCACTCTGACTGAGGTTAATACTGTACATTAGTGGTGAAACTCTAATACACACGTCACAAATTGCAGAAATCACCCTGAAAAACCATGTCACAGCATTTTCAGTTTGGAAAAATTTTCCTTTTTCTTTTCTCTGGTTTCCATTGCAAAATAGAAAAAAAAACTTCCAAAATGGCAGCCCTGTGAGACTGGGCCGGAGCAGCAAAATAAGCTTTTAATTTATTTTTTCTTTTTTTGTGATGTGTTTTCAAGACAATGAACTTTTCAACAAACTTGATCCTACCTACCATTATGTTCTTACTGTTTGGTCCTGGGTGAACCTCAATCTCTTGTCTGTACCCAGAAATTCCAATTTTTCCGCATTGTTTTTCTTAGTAAATGATGATTTTGGGAAAACAGTGAAGTGGAAATTCCTGGCACTTCTCTAGAAATGGATGCTTGCTTGGACAATATTTGTGTTCTTGCACAGTTCTTGTTCCAGTTTAGATGTTTCCCCACGATGGCAGCTACTCTGTGATGGGGATGTGACAAATATTCACAAATATTCAAAAACTGGTCAAATAACCATGCCACTGATTCCATGCAAAATTTGCATATGACTGTTTCCAACAGAAAGCAGAATTTTCTATTGAGAAAACAGCATTTTGTTCACTGGAAATAAGATTTTGTGCAGAAATTTAATTTTCTACACACAAAAAATGCTGTTTCCTACACTGAAAATGCAGTTCTTTGTGGATATGGGGGGATGCCATGTATGAATTTTGTTTGCAGAATAAGTCTTAAATTATGAATAGTTTTCCAAAACAGCACAGTGTCTCAGACTTTTCTTGCAGTGAGAAGAAAATTTCTAAATTACTGGCTGATCTCTTTGAGAAGAAAAGTACGTCTCTGCTTATTGAAGCTCTAACCTGCCACTTGCACTGGCTCAATTCTTGCAGCACTTTTCTGTTGATTCAGTCCAATGGAACCTAACTCTTTCCCATCCTACTACGGAAGAATATAATGCTTTTCATTCATTGCCTTTTAAATGCCCCCCCCCCCCCAATTTTAGACAGAAAAGTGATGCACAAACATTACTTTTTTACCCACCAACTTCTTTGCAGACCAAGCCATCTTGGGCCCACAAAGTAAAACACGGTAATAGTTAAGAGCTAAACCATCTGAGACTTAAAATGCTGGCAGGAAGCTTTTGGAGTAAGACACAAAAGCACTCTTCCTCAGGACAAACTGTTCAGATCCAAAAAAGCATTTAAAGACAAACATTGTTTGCTTGGCCGGGTTGGTACTCCCCTGCCCCTCTATATACCCAGAAAATAGGATGCAAAGTAAGCGCATGGCCATACAAACAAGCTCACAAAAATATGTGCAACAGTGAATATTGGCTGTTTTACAATATTGGTAGTAAATGGAAGTTTCCGGGTGTTTGGCCTTTTCAAGCTTGAGGACTAGAGGCTTGAGGCTGGGGGGTTGATGAAATGGGGCAAATTCAAATGGGGATGATTTGACCCTTGCAAAAAGAAGAGGTGCCATTCAGAGGCTGCCGGTTTCTGAACTCTCTTGAGGCTTTTTGGTCTTCTCCTTCCCCCCAGCTCCATTCAATCCTGACTGACAGATCTTCCCCCCCTTCCCCGCTGCAAGGATCTGGGCTCAGGACCCCCTGCCCGCTCGGCTAAAGAGCCTCAATCCCAACCTGTCGACCCTGCTCCCAGGCCCCTCGGGATGAAAGGCTCTCCGTCAAGACGAATTGTCTGGGGGTTTTGTGATGTGGAAAACTCCCACCAAGGAGTCAAGGGCCAGCCAGGGAGCATTCAGCTCCCTCACGGGTGACTTCTTCAGCCAAACTGGGGTGGGTTCAAGGGGGAGGAAAAGAGGGAAGGAAGGTCTTTCCAAGGCCAGGAGAGACGGACAGGCCCAACATGTGCTTTGAAAGAGGGGACACCTACTCAGAGTTCGGGGCGGGGGGAAGTTTCTTCTCCTCCTCCTTCACAGATCCCAGAATTTGAAGGATCCACGGCACTTCTCTAGCCCAACTTGTCTCTCTAAGTCCGCACCTGGAAATTTCCATTGTTGCTCATTACTTTTGTTAGTGAATGGTGATTTTGGTGACACAGCAGTGAGGAAATTCTTGGCACTTCTGTAGATGTGGAGGCTTCCTTAGACAACACTTGTGTTCTTGTACCATTCTTGTTCCAGTTCAGAGGTTTCCCCATGATGGCAGCTCCTCTGGATGGGGATGTGAAGAAAGTTCAAAAATATTCCCAGTTGGGTTGAGGAGCTAGAATTCTAGGATTCTATGATGTCAATGGAATTGCATCAAGAAACCATGACATTTTTTTCCCTATGCATTCTATTTGATGGTGGATTTTGAGAGAAAGCAGAAGTAATCTACTCCCAAAACCACATTTTCTGCACTGGAAATATTTTGTACAGAAATACAGTTTTCTCTCCAGAAAATGCTATTTCTTGTGCAGAAAATGAAGGACTCTGAGAATTGCCAAACAAAAAGTAATATTTCCAAACGCTGCTTGTTGACCTTTTGTTGTTATTGTGTGTCTTCAAGCCATTTCTGACTTATGGAAACCCTAAGGCGAACCTATCCTGGGGTTTTCTTGGCATGATTTGTTCAGAGGGGGGTTGCCACTGTCATCCTCTGAGGCTGAGAGAGTGTGACTTACCCAGGGTCACCCAGTGGATTTCATGGACAAGCAGGGGAATCAGACCCTGGTCTCCAGATTCATAGTCCAACACTCAAACAACTATGCCATGCTGGGTCATTAATTGGAACTTATTCATTTCTTTAAAGGGTTCTTAATAGGTTGCTTGGAGTTGGCATCCCAAAGTTTTTAACTTTTCCAAGCTCTTCTTTGTTACTATGAAGTTCATAGGTTTACTTGGGCTTCATCTGCACTGCAGAAATGGTGCTATTGAGACAGGCATATTTCCAAGAACATGGCGACCAATTGTGGGAAGTAAAAAAAAAGGAGAATAAAACTTCTCTCTAAAGTATCACCTTCTTTCCACACTACTTGCTTGTGGGTATGTATCAGAAAGGTGGCATTGCTTCCATTGGTAGTCTTAAATTATCCCAAAGTACTTGGGCAAACCATACTGTCTTAGCCACAAAGGATAGCAATGGCAACCCCCCTCTGAGGAACCTTGCCAAGAAAACCCCATGATAAATTATTATTATTATTATTATTATTATTATCATCCTGCTTCTCACTTCTGGGATCCGGGCGGGTAACAACAGTCCAATAAAACAGGTATACAGACAATAATAAAATTTCCCTAATCCCCTTAACCCTCCATCCTTCTGCTAAAATTACACATAAACATTAATATACAATAAATATCCCCAGTACAGTGTACTTAGTAACAAATTTTGTAACTAAGGATCAACACAGGTCCAATTATTCCAAGAGACCATCAGGAGAGGCAATGAAAGAGTGAATGCATCACCTAACAGCTGGAGGTCAGTTAGGGAAGGCTTACCAGAAGAGATCTGTCTTTATTGCCTTCTTGAAGGCCTCCAATGATGTTATATGGCAGATCTCCTCTGGCAGGTCAATCCATATTTTTGGACCGGCAGCTGAAAAGGTCCTCTGGGAGGTTGCCACCAGCCTGGTTTTCTTTGGCTGCAGTATATTCCTCCCAAAGGACCTGAGTGTGCGGGAAGGATTGTATGGGAGAGGCGTTCCCTCAAGTACGCTGGACCCAAACCATGGAGGGCTTGCCTGGAAGCTAATAGGCAGCCAATGAAGAGATTTCAATATAGGAGTAATAGGGTCAAATTTAGCTTTACCTATGACCAACCTGGCTGCCATATTCTTAATCAGTTGCAGCTTCCGAACGTGGCACAAGGGTTGCCCCATGTAGAGCACATTACAGAAATCAAGACAAGAGGTTACCAGTGAATGTACAACCATTTCTAGGTCCCTCTTTAGGCCTTAGAGCTTCATAAGTCAGAAATGACTTGAAAACAAACAACGGTAACAAAACCCAAGTATTTCAGAGGTTTCAAGATCCTTGGAGAGAGATATTCCTAAGCCCTTCCGCTTCCTCATTTGCAGATCAAGGAGCATATTAGGCATAACTTAAGACTTGAAGTTAAATAGCTCTAATCTTAAGTGTTGCAATTTGTGAGTGGTTCGATTTGAGCGGCCTTCATTAAGTCAGCTGGCGTTGCAGAAAGCCTGCAAGAGAGATGAGCTCTGTTGCAGAGTGCTTTGCTTTGACAGATAGCACAGTCTCACTCTTTCTCTCACACCCGGGGCCTTTTTCTTTTGCTTTTCTTTTTGGCCTTAAGAGTGACAATAAGATTGCACAGGAAGCCATAATGAAAGTGAAATTGACTGGAACAAAGGCAGGCTGTGGAGAATGGCTTTGGAAAGCAGGCTCTTCCTACTCACATAAGGAAAGTGAGCTGATCAGAGCATGGTGTGTGTGCTTAAGAGGAGAAGGGAGTGGCTGAGAGGATTTCCCATCCCCACATGCTGGAAAGGACTGAGGCTCTGAACCTTCCCAAAAAATACCAGGGGCTCCCATGTTACCGGCATGGAAACGTGTCCCACCAGTGGCATCACTAGGGTTGGCATCACTCCGTGTGGCAACTTGTGGTGTCGCTCCTCCCTTGGATCTCCTCTCATCCCTCACCATACAGACTCCTTAGTAATGGGTTTCTACTCATTTTACTTGTAAATTGCAATTCCTGTAGATCACTGAATTTAATGTCAGTAGTTGTGACATAAACAACTACCAAAATTGAAATCGTACCTTTAAATTATCATTACGTATTTACGGTTGGCCCTCCATAGCCATGGATTCCTTATGCATGGGTTCAGCTTTCCATGGCTTGAAAATACTTTAAAAATATATAAATTCCAAAAAGCAAACCTTGATTTTTCCATGTTATGTTACGTATTTTATTCAACGGGACTTGTGCATCCATGGATTTTGGTATCCACAGGGAGTCCTGGAACCAAAGCCCAGTGGATACCAAGAGCCCATTGTACATTTAGACAGTTTCCTGGTGTTAAAGTGAAATGTGGGTACTATATGACATCTTTTATGAAAATTTAGAAAGACTAATTTAAAAGGAAACAGACCCCAAGCCCTCTCTTTATTCTTCCCACTGAGCCTTGCCCCATTCATACTATCACTTCCACTGAGCTCCAGCATTTTAAAAGGATGCAGGTGAACACCACAGCCTTTTTCTGCCAAAAGGCAGATGTTTGGGGAACAGTGGTGTCACCCCACTTTAAGGTGTCACCCCTTGTGGTCTGCATCCCTTACACTCCCCCTAGGGACACCCATGTGCCCCACCAACTTGGGAAGGAAAGAGAAAACCCAGGGAGGACTTTATCATAGGCTTGGACCAAAGAATGGAGGGAGCAGGGAAGCTAGGTCTGAGGGACCTGACTCCCCACACACACATTATCTAGAAAATGTGGATCGCCAAAACTCCTATGCAGTTCAGCTTTGACAGGCATTTCGAATCAAAAGTGTATTAAATGCCTGAACACTCAGAAACATTAAGACAGCAAATGTCTCAGTAACCCACAAGCCAAGGAAAAATAAAGTCTATCCTATGTACAGTTCTTATTGTTAACTGCCATCAAGTTGATTTCAACTCATGGCAGTCTTATGAATGAGAGACCTCAAGTCACAGCCCTGCTCAGGACTTGCAAACTCAGGGCAGCAATGGCTTCCTTGATGGAGTCTGTTCCTTTGGAACGCGGTTTCCCTCTTTCCCTACCTCTTTCCATCTTGTTGTTGTTAACTGTCCATTTTGATTTATGCTGGACCTGTAAATGAGAGACCTCCAGGTCATCTTGCCATCAACCACCGGATACTCAGGTCTTGCGGACTCAGGACAGCCATGGTTTGCTTGGTTGAGTCTATCCAGCTTTGATGTGGTCTTCCTCTTTTTATACTGCCTTTTACCTTTCCCAGCACTATAATCTTTTCTAGGGAGTCATGTCTTTTCATGATATGGACAAAGTATGGCAATCTTAGCTAAGTAATCTCAGAGTCTAAGGAGAGTTCAGGCCTGATTTGCTCTAGAACCCATTTATTTGTCCATAGTGTCTGCTTTGTTTTTATGTACATGCAAAGTTCCTGATCGTTGAGTCAATTAACATGGTCTCTGTCTATTTGAGACGAGGAAAGGAAAGCTTCCAATGGAGGGGGTGTCAGACTGCAGATGGAGACGTTTTGATCCAATGTGCTTTTCCACTGAGAAATGGGTTGAGGCCCTGATGCTTTTTGGGGCGGGGGGGGGGGGGGTTGGCTGGAGTCAGATTCCCAGGCATTGCTTCCTTCCGTGAGAGCAACCAACTACCTTTGACAAACCCATTAAGTTAAATGAAGCCCCACGTACCTGGGAAGAGATCAGAGGCTCCTGCCTGTCTCTTAGCAGAACTCCTGCCTGCTCTCCCCCTTCCTCCTGCTCCTCCTCCTGTTCAGTTTTCTGTGATCGGCTGCTTGGTTTACGGCTGACATTTAAAGCTCAGTGAAGGGAATGGTTCAGAGGCCAGCACATGTGCCTTGGGGGAGTAACAGCTTTGCTTTGAAGATTCGTTGTGCCATGCTGTCTGAAAGGGAGAGTTAGTACCATCAGGATCAGGATTGTACCCGGAGCCTGGGAGAGGCTGAGGAGGCTGAGGATCCTCTGGAAAGATGGAATCATAGAATCATAGAGTTGGAAGAAACCCCCAAGGGTCATCCAGTCAAACCCAATTCCACCATGCAGGAAGACACAATCAAAGCACTCCCTGGGAAGGCTTCTGTTTAAAAACAGCTTCTACTTCCAAAATAGGAGACTCCACCACTCTCCGGGGAAGCATGTTCCACTGTCAAACAGCTCTTATGATCAAGACGTTCCTCCTAATGTTTAGGTGGAATCTCTTTTCCTGTTGCTTGCATCCATTGCTCCATCTCCTAATCTCTGAGGCAGAAAACAAGCTTGCTCCATCCTCAATATGACATCCCTTCAACTATTTAAACAAGACTGTCAGGGCTGATGGTAAAAGCTGTTTGACAGAGGAAAATGCTCCCTCGAAGTGTGGTGGAGGTTTTAAAACACAGAACCATAGAATAGCAATAGCATTTATATTTCCATACCACTTGCCAGTGAATTCAGTACTCTAAGCAGTTTATAATCAATAAGCCAATTTCTCCTAAGCAGCTGGGTGTTCATTTTACCAACCTACAAAAGGATGGAAGGCTGAGTCAAACTTGGAGCCCTGGATCGAACTCGCAGTCTTGTGGCTGCAAGACTGGCAATTAACAGCTGTGCCACCAGGGCTCCTGAATCTGGATTTTTAGAATCATAGAGTTGGAAAAGACCCCCCAGGGCCATCCAATCCAACAACATTCTGCTATTCAGGAAGACACGGTCAAAGCACTCCCAAAGATGGCCACCCAGCTCTGTTTAAAAACCTTCAAAGAAGGAAACAGACTGATAGCTATCAGTTGGGGGTGTTTTGATTGTGAGTTCCTGCATGAAACAATGGGGTGGACTGGATGGTTCTTGAGGTCTCTTCCAACACTGTGAGTCTGAAATTCTATATCCTCCTGTCTTCATAGAATCATAGAATCATAGAGTTGGAAGAGACCACAAGGGCCATCCCGTCCAACCCCCTTCTGCCATGCAGGAACTCCCAATCAAAGCATCCCTGACAGTTGGCCATCCAGCCTCTGCTTAAAAACCTCCAAAGAAGGTGACTCCACTACACTCCAAGGGAGTGTGTTCCATTGTCGACCAGCCCTTACTGTCAGGAAGTTCCTCCTAATGTTGAGGTGGAATCTCTTTTCCGGCAACTTGCATCCATTGTTCTGGGTCCTAGTCTCTGCAGCAGCAGAAAACAAGCTTGCTCCCTCCTCAATATGACATCCCTTCAAGTATTGAAACAGGGCTATCATATCACCTCTTAACCTTCTCCTCTCCAGGCTAAACATCCCGAGCTCCCTAAGGCGTTCCTCATAGGGCATGGTTTCCAGACCCTTCACCAATAGAGTGGCATTATTACTTCCCTTGATCTGGACACTATACTTCTATTAATGCTGCCCAAAATTGCATTGGCCTTTTTATAGCTGCTGCATCGCACTGTTGACTCATGTTTAACTTTTGGTCTACTTGGATTCCTAGATCCCTTTCACATGTGGTCTCATTCAGCCAGATGTCCCCCATCCTATATCTGTGCATTTCATTTGGCGCCCTAAGTGCAGAACCAATACATTTCTCCGAATTGAATTTCATTTTGTTAGCATTGTCCCAGCTTTCTAGTATATTCAGGTCATTTTGAATTTTGATCCTGTCCTCTGGGGTATTAGCTACTCCTCCTAGTTTAGTGTCATCTGCAAATTTGATAAGTATGCCCCAATTCTGTCATCCAAGTCATTAATAAAGATGTTGAATAGCACTGGGCCCAGGACAGAGCCCTGTGGGACCCCACTGGTCACTTCTCTCCAGGATAAAAAGGAGCCAGTGTTGAGCACCCTTTGGGTTCAGCTACTCAACCAGTTACAAATCCATGTAACAGTTACCTTGTCTAGTCCACATTTTGCAAGCTTGTTTGCAAGAATGTCATGGGGAACCTTGTCAAAGGCCTTACTGAAATCAAGATATACTATATCCACAGCATTCCCTTCATCTACCAAGCTGGTTGTTTTATCAAAAAAAGAGATCAGGTTCGTTTGGCATGACTTGTTCCTCTGAAACCCATGTTGGCTTTTTGTGATTATGGCATTGGCCTCTAAATGTTCACAGACTCTCTGCTTAATGATCTGCTCTAGAATCTTTCCTGGAATTGATGTCAGACTAACTGGACGATAATTGTTGGGATCCTCTTTTTTTCCCTTTTTGAAGATGGTGACAACGTTTGCCCTCCTCCAGTCTGCTGGGACTTCTCCTGTTCTCCAGGAGATTATTCTCAAAGATTATTGCCAATGGTTCCGATATTACATTTGCCAGTTCTTTTAATACCCTTGGATGTAGTTCATCTGGTCCTGGAGACTTGTATTCATTTAGGTTAACCAAGTATTCCTATGCTATCTCTTTACTTATTCTGTGCTGAAATTCTCCTATTCTGTCTCCTGTTTCACTATCTTCTTGTTGTGCACCCATTGAGAAGACTGAAGCAAAGAAGGTGTTGAGTAATGCTGCCTTTGTTAAGTCTTCCAGGAGCTCCAGAGTTGTGTGAGCCAGGACATTAACACCCAACACCAGAAGTGTGCTTTTAGCAGGAACTCCTGGAGAAACCGCACAGTGCCAGGCTGAAGACCAAGGTGCTGTGCCTTTAAGGCTTCTTCATTAGTGGGAAGGGGTGGAGCCTGGAGAGAGGCAGAGTCTTGGGCCAGGTATATAAGAGGTGTCAATTCAATTTGAGCCAATTTGGAAGTATAGTGGTTCTTGGTGTGAAGCCACCGCTTGTGTCTTGGTGAATTCTGATAATGAATTCCATAGCATTGAGCCATGATAGCTAAAGTGATGCCAAACTGGATTAATTCTGCAGTGCTGATGAGGTTGAAGAGAGAAGCATAAACACCTGTCCATATTTTTAAGGATTTTCTTTTCTTCATTGGTGGAAGCAATGGTTTGTTTTGCTGCTACCTGTAAGATGATGATGGTGATAATGATGATGATGACATCAAACTGCATTAATTATGCAGTGCAGATTTGGTTGGAGAGAGGCACATGTATCTGCCCAAATTTCTAAGGTTTTTCTTTTCTTCAATGGAAACAATGGCTCATTTTGTTGCTACCAGTGAGATGATGATGACGACGATGGTGATGATTTATTTTATTTTCTATTCACCATGCTACACTCCAAAAAGAAAAATAAGCCTCGAAGTGGCTTATACATCAATTATAGGTAAAACACACCAACATTTTTGGTAACGTGCAGTTTGGCTCCAAAAAACATCAATCGAATTGGGCCCTTTGGACTTTGACAAGAGGACTGGGAGCTGTTTAATATAGCGCCGCTGGTGTACATTTTGTTGTTGTTTGCTTCTATTTGATCTTTGTCTTTAAAAGAAAAATAAATCCCGGTGAGGCAGGTACTCTTCTTTGTAGTGAGATGGAAAGAGTATTTGGCTAAAGGCTGTGCAAACTGGCACCTTTTAAAGCAGCCTGATCATTCTGGTATATGTGTATGTGTGTGTTTGTGCAAGCAGAAGCAGGTTTCTAGCCTCTTCACCTGATGGGCCTGCTGGTGTGTGCAAACGGGCCCAGGGACAGCATCAACCTGGGCCTACCATGCAAGAAGAATAACTTAGATGTGAGGCCAGAAGCTCAACAAGCCTTGTTGTTGCTGTTGTGTGACTTCAAGTCATTGCCATCTGAGGGGAACCTATCATGGGGTTTTCTAGGGCTGAGAGTATGTGACTCTCCCAAGGTCACCCAGTGGGTTTCTATGACCGAGTGGAGAACTGAACTCTGGGCTCCAAAGTTGTGGCACAGTGCTCAAATCATTATGCCACAAAGGCTCATGTAGCTAAGCATAAGAAAGCTGTAGAGGAGGACCTCTGAGGTATCTAACCTAGAGGCTAAAGAGTTACATGGGGCCAGTTAGGAGGAGGGGAATGGTGAATAGAATAATAGAATCTGAGAGCTGAAAGAGACCAGGATCATCCAGTCTAACACCCTTCAGCCATGCAGGAATACATAATCAAAGCACCCCAACAGATGGCCATTCAGCCTCTGTTTAAAAACCTCCAAAGGAGACTCCAGCACCCTCCAAGACATCTTTTCCTACTGATCAACAGCTCTTACTCTCAAGAAGTTCTTGCTAATGCAGAGGTGGAATCTCTTTTCCTGTAGCTTAAATCAATTGCTCCAGGTCCTTGTCTCTGGAGCAGCAGAAAACAAGCTTGCTCCAACTTCAGTAGAAATACTTCAGATACAGTATTGAAACATAGCTATCATGTCCCTTCTTAACCTTCACTTCTCCCGGTTAAACATACCCAGTTCCCTAAGTCTCTCCTCAGAGGGCATAGTTTCCAGATCCCTTGCCTTTTTGGTGGCCCTTGTTTGGACATGCTCAAATTTCTCAATGTCCTTTTTGAATTGTGGTGCAAAGAACTGGACACAGGATTCCAGATGAGGCCTGACCAAAGCAGAATAGAATGGCACTATTACTCCCCCCCCCCCAATCTTCACATTATACTTTCATTGACACATACCCAGCTCCCTAAGATTTTAAGACTAACACAAGATCCCTTTTGCATACTAGTTACAAGATCCCTTTGTATACTGGCAGAAGAATCCTTTGCGTACTGAGACTAAGGACTCTTTCATACAAGGCTAAATTGGAAGTATAATTTAAGGTCAATTCGAATGCAATCATGGGTTTTACGTTATTGTGAATTAACTCTTCGCATGCAAATTCGGGCAGGAGGGAAGCCAATTCGAATGCAATCATGGGTTTTACCTTATTGCGAATTAAAGCTTTGCATGCAAATTCGGGCAGGAGGGGGTTATTTTCGGGTAATGGGAAGTAATTCCGAACGGAGCAGGGGTTCATGTAAATTCGCTAAACAAGCGAATTTACATAAATCCGCATTGGCTCCATTCGGAGTTGGGAGAAATTCCTCCCCGTTTGAAAGAGTCCTAACATAGGTTAATCCATCCCTTACTCTATGGAATGAGAAGGAAATTTGCAAAAAAGTGACTTGTTGCTTCCTTTGTGGGAGAAAAATCATCAAGAATTATATTGCTATCCTGGATGGGTCTTTTTCTGCACCGTGATAAGCTGGTGGGCAGCGGCTAGTGGGCTTTCCCTGCTTTCCATCAGAGCCGTGGCTTCTGCTTTGGAGATTTCCCAGCCTTCTCATCTTCTCTTCTTGACCCATCCACCTTTCAGCTGAGCTCCCCCCACTGAGAGCTGCTTCCCTTTCCCAGTGGCCTTTTCAAGGAGGACAAGTGAGGGAAAAGGCTGGGGGTGAGACTCCCCCTCTGTGTTGCCCCACAGGTCACGCTGCATCTAATTTTCTGCCTGCCTCGGGGTCAATCCTCCCGGCGGGTTGTCACGCTGCCCCAATTACTGCTGGAGACTTCTGTAAGATGGGACAATGGCTACCATTTGAACTTCCAGGGCTTAATTCTTGAAACGGACAGTTGTTTGGGACTCGCCTTTGCCTGGCGACTCAGGGTCCCCCAAAGTCTTTCCTTCTTGAAAACCAACGGGACCCATCTGGTGGCTGGAGAGAGAAAGGCAGAGGTTTTGTGGAGTTGTTGGACTGGCAGCAAGTTCAGTGCCCCACTGAGGGGTCCTTCAGATGGCGAAAATTATCCAGGATGAATCCAGGTTGGATCTCCATTGTTCACATACATCCTGAATGCATCTAATTAAGTTTGTCGGGGGGGGGGGGGGTGCTGCCAAACCCCCACTTAATCCGGGATAATTGATTCCAGGTTTCCCACATTATCGGTAGTATGAATAACCAATGCACACAGACCTGAATAGACCCAGGATGAAGCACTGCCTGCCTTGAATGTGTTCTGAATGCATTTGCATTGTCAGCTGCATCTTTATTCGAGTGCTAACGCATGTGAGCAACTGAACTTGCAGAGATGCGCATCAGTGCAGATCCATAGCGTGAACAGCAAACCTGGAATGTGTGAGTGAGATTATTTGCATTGTTGTACTAAAAAAAGGACGTCTGAATGACCCCTGAGTGATGAAACTCATGGGATGATTTTGAGCTTAATCTTTCTGGATCTCTCTTTTTTAACCTGGCAAACCTTATAGGGTTGTTGCTCAGAGGATAAAATGGGGAGGAGGAGGAGGAGCCACAAACAAAAGAAAAATGGGTTTGGGGAAATGGTATATGATTCTAGACGTTGTCATGGAGGAAGCTTGTTTTCTGTTGCTGCATAGATTAGGACATGAACCTGTTGATTCCAATAACTAGAAAAGACATTCCACCCAAACTTTAGGCAGAATTTTGTGAGGCTAAGAGTTGTTTGAGAGTGGAATGGACAGCTTGGATTCTCCATCTTTGGAGGTCTTCAAACCGAGCTAGGATGGCCATCTCTCAGGGGTTGGAATAGACTGCCTTTGCGGTCCTTTTCAACTCTAGGGTTCTATGGAATAAATAAGCACTTTTCTTTGTAGGGTGGAATTTCTGATTGTATACTTGCCCCTGACTGCTTTATCGATGCAAGGAAATGCTCAGTTCTTTCTTTGTTGTTCTTGTTGCATGCCTTCGAATCATTTCCAGCTTTTGGCAACCTTAAGATGAACCTCTCATGGCATTTTGTTGGCAAGATTTGTTCAGAGGAGGTTTGCCATTGTCTGAGAGTCTGTCACTTGCCCAAGGTCACCCGGTGGGTTTCATGGCTGAGCTGGAAATCAAACCCTGGTCTCCAGAGCCATAGTCAAACACTGAAAGCACTACACCATGCTGGCTCAGATGAGTAGCAAATGTGTCTGCTGCCACAAAGCTAACAATGTGGAAGGTAGGAGGCTGGAGTAGATGACCCTTGGGATCCCTTCCAACTTGGTGAGGCTGTGAAAGAGGGATCTGGGGGCCCACTCATCCCTACCCATCTCCCAATAACGGTTCAAGAAAGCCATTGTTCTGTGTGTTTCTCCAGAGGTCAGAGCGAGCTCCCCAAAGCTATGAATTGCATATCGGAGGGGACAGAGTGAAAGTGAAAGATGGAAAACTTTTCCCAAATATTTCTTGCAACATTTCTGATGGTTATTCCTTCATCATGCAGGATTTGTTTGCATCCCACCCTGTTCCCCTCTTTTCTTTTGGTTCCTTAGCTGACTGTTGGATTTGTCTCTCAATTGCTTGCTTGTTCACTTTCAAAGGGAGGCTTCTTCTCTTTTTCCCCCGCTTGGTTTGCTGAGACCATAATAAGGGGCACGAGTCAAGTTAATTTGCGTGGGGAGCTGGGGGGGAGCATGCCGCGTTCTGAATTCCCCCCAAAAAAACAAAGCTCTCTTTGGTACGTTGTTCCTCGCTGTTATTTGAAGACTCTCTCTCTCTGTCTCAAATAGAAAAAAAGAATAAAAGAATAGGGCAGCTGTATCCAGAGAAAAAGGGAGCCTGTCTGAAGCGTGTGAATTAAAAGCAGAATCTGCTTCTGAAACGGATGCGGTTGTGATGTTGGAAAGGCCATGGACTCTTCTGGTTCACCCGGGGAGGCCTTGCAGTCAAGAAAGAGGGAAGGAAGCAAAGAACTGAGATCAAAACTGGGCTATTTAGTTCTTCCTTCATCTGAAAGAATTGTCCTCCGTCTTCTTGAGAAGTGCAGGAAGACAGTGGAAAAGGCATTATGAATAAATGTTGTTATTAACAATATAACAACAACAACTGTTATTATTATTATTATTATTATTATTACAGTATTATTATTTCTCACCCAACTCTCCCCCACAGATCAAGGCTGGGGACAACAACAAAGACTAAACAACATCCGTTAAAAGACCTCAGTTTAAACACACATCTATTTAAAAGGCTCAAGACTTGGGACTTAGTTTTTCTTTCATCTGAAACAATTGTCCTCAGTCGTCTCTTGAGAAGTGCAGGAAGGCAATGAAAAGAGCATCATAAATAAATATAAATAAATAAATAAATAAATAAAAATCTTACCCACCTCTCCCCATGGACTGAGGCAGAGGACAACATTTAACCAACAAACAACATCAGTTAAAAGTCACATCAATTTAAAAGGACAAAAAGGATGTATACATATTAAAGCAATCCACATCTAAAGTTCACCATTTAAAATTCACAACTTAAAAATCATCAACAATTTTCATTTGTAGCATGCAATGTACAGCGGCCCCTTGTTATTTGCTGGGGTTTGGTTCAAGGACTCCAGGTGGAAACCAAAATCTGTGGATGCTCAAGTCCTATCAAATACAGTAGCATAGTGAAACCATGTCCCTTATACAAAAAGGCAAAAAAAAAAAAAAAAAAAAAAGATTTCTTTGGGAATTTATATTATTTTTGATTTTTTTCCCAAGCTGCAGATGGCTGAATCCATGGATAAAAAAAAAATCCACGGATACAGAGGGCCAGCTCTACAATAAAAAGAACTAAAGTCCTGTGGGGAGACCTCCATTTCTTGAGATGCAAAAGTCACACCTGAAAAGTTTACACATGCCTCTTAAAAGGACCTTAAATTTAAATTTAAATTTTTTTTAAAATTTCAATAGATAGGCAGACATCTTACAACTCTTAAACTTGGTTGTTCCTTTCTATTCATCCTATATAAATAATAATAATAATAATCCTCTGAGCTGGTGCTTCATGTTCTGCCTCCAAAACATTGATGGTCAAGGAAGTTCATGGAGCAAATAGGGGATAGCTCACTCAGAAACGGAGAGGAGATCTGATCCCTTTTCCCAGACATTTCATTTCCTTGCAGTGGTTGGTGGAGATGCGAGGCAGGGTCTTCTTTGTAGCAGCACCAGTTTTGTGGTGCTTCCTTCCTAGGAAGATTAAGTTGGCTTCTGTCATAGTTTGCCTTTAGAGAGCCAGAACTTTTATCATTGATCAAGGCCAGTCAGTGATTTTTGGTTTTATTGCAACACTGGTATTTCATCTGCTTTTTTTACTAGTGTTTTCTGCAATGGTTGTGTTTTATTATTTTGATGTTTTATTATGCATCAGCTTGAGTAGTCACTGAAAGGAGGGGGCGGTTCAGACATTCATCCCGTACATAAATAAAGTGTGGGGAGGCACTTGATGGAGAATTATCTTCCTTCTTTCTCCCTCTCTCCTATGACTAGGTGGTGGTTGGAGGAGAAAATTGACTCTGCATTCAAGTAAAAGGAAGCTCTTTGTCACATAACACATCATTAATGTATGGATTTTATTATTACCCAAAGCTCTGGTGATGGTTCTGGCTTTAAAAGGATCTGCAGACCTCCCACTGATGGGCCTGTCAGGCAGCGTACATTGGCTTTCAAAACGAGGGAAAGAGAGAGACATCATGATTATAAAACAGCACAAAGAAAAAGAGCAACTACAAACAGAAATTGCACATGGAAGAAGCAGGTCCATATTGCTTGGTATAGAAGGCTCAAGGAAAAAAGTGCTCAAAGTTGATTTGCTTTTGGGATGTGTGGGATCTGTAGTTTCCCCATCACCCAATTCCGTTTCCTATGGGGATACATGAAATCTGTAGTTCCATAATTGCCTGTGGTTGTCTACATGATTAAAATGCTCCTTATTCCAGTCGAATATAATTAGACCTGGCCACACATGATTTGTAGGAGTTTGGGCTTTTTGCAGGGGTAGGGTGAAAAATGCAGCAGTTTTTCTTCAGAAAAAGGTTTCACATGTTTTTATACTAGACTATCCATGCTACTCTGCAGAAATTTGCATTATTGTATGTGCAGCCATCTATTTGCTTTGCATGAATTTGGATTGCCACTCATTTTTGAAAGAGGGAGTGTGAATAGATGTGAATTTTCGCAGGAAAGTGAAGGCAGTTAACCATCAGTCTGAATGTGGGGAAATCCACTGCAATTCTCACTTACATGTAGACTAGCCCCTAGGTTGATTTCATTTGGGGATGTGTGGGACTTGTAGCTTTCCCTGTCTCCCAGTTCAGTTTCCTTTGAGAATACATGGGGCTGTCATTTCCCATTTTGATTTCCTTTGGGTATGCATGGGCTTTGTATTTTGTTCTTATTTACAGTTCAGTTTGGTTTGGGGGATTTGCAGGGCAGAAAAGGATGGAGAAGAGTGGTGTAGATCCCATTTTCACCTGGATCCAAATTCAGAGGAGTGATTATTTAGAATGAAGATTTTTGACCTGGAAGTTTGTATTTCAAATTCTTCCTTGTTGTTAGTTCTTGTGTCCTGCTCACATCCTTGCCTCCTCCTGTATCTGCACCATTTTTTTGCCAATGATGACTCCTGCTTGCTCTTTTTAAGCAGTTTCTAAACTCTCTCCAGAACACATTCTCTTCTTGCAGTCATAGCAAAAGTTGGCCTTCCTCTGAGAACTTGTTGCCCTTTCCCTTATGCCTCCTGTACCTTTGAAACGGAAGCCCCCTTTTCAGACAGAGGAGTTGGATTTCCCCTCTAGGTCAGGATGTGTCTGAGGAGCAGCTCCTGGTCATAGATGGTACCTTGCAAACTCCCCAACATTACCAGAAATGGAAGGTAGAGCAATGGAAAAAGCAAACCCAGCCAGTACTTGGAGGTCTTAGCTCGGTACCCATTAGGCTTTGCTCTTTCCATATGGGAGAAGGACTCAACTGGGTTTCAGCCTCAGTTCTGTTGTTCTATCTGTTCTGAGGCAATGGGGAGTCAGAATCCTTCCATTTAGGTTGTGGTGGTGCTGGTGAAGATTGCTGCGGATCCCATGGACAGCCAAAAAACCAATGAGTCCTGGAGCACATCAAGCTGGAAATCTCCCTGGAAGCCAAGATGACAAAACTGAGGCTGTCATATTTTGGCCACATCATGAGAAGGCATGAATATTGGAAAAAACAGTAATGCTAGGAAAGGTGGAGTGAAGTAGAAAGAGAGGAAGGCTGAATGCTAGATGGATGGACTCTATTAAGGAGTTTGCAGGAGCTAAGCAGTGGAGGATAGGGGTCTTGGAGATGTCTCATCCACTGGGTCGGAATCAACCTGAGGGCAGTTAACAACTGAGTAGCACAAGGCAATCTTGATCCATCTTCCACCCGACAGGCCTTCAGACACATTTGAAGATGGACAATGATCTCATATTTCAGTCTTTTCTTCTCCAGCCTTTAAGTGTCAAGCACTTGAAATTTGGAAGTGTTTACCAATCTCCTTCAAATTAATTTGGCAGAAGGGTTGTGCTGCATCGATCCCTGAATGCAGGATTGAACATTTGTTGCTTCACCACTATTGTGGTCAATATCAACATTAAACAACTCCACTGAGACACCAGAGGCATATCTGTGCACAATGGCGCCACATGCACAACTCCATTTCCACAGCCTTGAAATGAATCATACAATCCTAGAGTTGGAAGAAGCCCCAAGAACCATCTAGTGCAACCCCATGCCTTGCAGGAATACAGAACTAAAGCACATCTGAAAGATGCCCATCCAACCTTCATTCAAAACCCTCTGAAGAAGGCAAGTCCACCACTCTCCAAAGTAGTATATTCCACTGTCAAACAGTTCTTACACCAAAGAAGTTCTTGCTAATGTTTAGATGTGGAATCTCTTTGCTTGCAATGTGAATCCATTGCTTGGTGTTCTAGTCTCTGAAGCAGCAGAAAACAAGCTCATTCCATATTTATATCCCCTCAGATTTTTAAAGATTAGTGTCCATCTTTGAATTGGACTAGCTGTAAAGATGACTATCGTCTCTCCATCTTATCTTCTCCCAGCTAAACATACCCAGCTCCCCACAAGTTGTTTTCCAGACCTTTGAGCACCTTGGTTGCTTTTGCAGGAAAGAAGTTCTTCCTATAGTTTAGTTTGAAACTTTTTTATTGCACTCTGGATGCTCTGTGTTGGACAAAAAAAAAATATCCAGCTGCTTTTGTAGGGGAACATCAGCATGTGAGTAAGGTACCAATAATATTCAGATCTTTGATTTTGTACATCCTTGATCCAGGGTGACCAGATGTCCTTCTTTTCCAGGATGAGTCCTACATTTCTACCTTCTGTCCAGAATTTCAAAATGACCTCCATTTTGAGCATGACTAAGAAGCATAAGTTTATATTTATATTAATGGTTTTAGCTTTTATTTGGTAATGTCCTACATTTTTCATTTTGTGGTGCCTTACTGTTCATTGCAATTAGAAGATCTGGTCACCCTGCTTGATACTCTGATGGATGTGTTTAACTGGAGCCTCCAGGGATTGAACCTGGGGCTTTCTGCATGCAAAGCAGCTTCTCCACCTCTGACTGACCTATGGGTCCATGTCTCTTTAGAAGATTTTCTATAGGCCCTCAGGTTTTGCCCAACCCTTCCAGCTAAAAGGTACCCTCTCCAGGTTCTGCATGCCTTCAAGTATCTGTGTGTGTGCCCATGGATTTTTGCAGCCTTGACAGCTGTGGATTATGCTCTATATTTGAACTTGACACGTTTTAATGAAATGAAAAAGTGCAAGCTCAAACCAGAATCAGCGTCACACTTTTACACAAGGAGCTGTAAAATCAGTTGTCACTCTTTGTCTGGTAGATGGGAGTGTGTTGGTTTAAAAGGGGGAAAAATCACAGTTACTGAATGGGTGCATATATGTATGAAGGTGTATTATGTTAAAATAAGTGTAGTTAAACTATCATAAGTGCTAGGATGCTGAAAAGGTGGTCTTCATTTGCTAAAAATAAAAAGAAGATAGATGGGCTTTTGGGGGTAGATGAAACCAAATTTTTAGAGGTGAACTTTCTCTTTGTGGAATTATTATTATTATTATTATTATTATTAACCTTTATTTATATTGCGCTGTAAATTTACACAGTGCTGTACATACAATCTTATATTTAGCTTTCATGGGGTTCAATCCAGTTTTTATGTTTTCTTGTTGTTGCTGTTAATTGAACTCATGTTGGATTGAGCTCTCTGACGGAGAGCCCTCCAAAAGTCCTGGCCACCAACTGCCCTGCTCAGGTCTTGCAAACTCAGGGCAGCAGCTGTGGCTTCCTTGATGGACTCAATCCACCAGCAAGATGTGGCCTTCCTCTTTTCCTCCTGCTTTTGACTTTTCCAAGCAGGATAATCTTTTCTGATGTGTCATCTCATGGTAGGTCCAAAGGGCTTCAGTTGTGTCACTTGGGTTTCTAGTGACAGCTCAGCCTTGATTTGCTGCCACACTGCAGAAATAGGAAAGAAATAAGAAAGTCATAGAAAAGTCAAGAACGCCAATAAATGGGTCTGGGGCTGCACTGCAGAACTAATGCAGTTTGACACCACTTTAACTTCCATGGCTCAATGCTATCGAACTCAGGGATTTGTAGTTTGTTATGGCACCAGAGTACTCTGACAGGGAAGGTTAAATAACTCGCAAAACCGCAGGTCCCTCAGTTCCACAGCATTGAGCTATGGCAGTGAAAGCCATGTCAAACTGCATTAATTCTGCAGTGCAGATGCCACCCCAGACCCATTTATTGGTTTTCTTGACTTACTATGACCTCCACAGAACTCTTCTCCAGCTCCTCATTTCAAATGAGTTGATTCACTTCCTATCAGCTTTCTTCGCTGTCCAGCTTTTACAGCCATACCTGCACATCTGAAAAACTGTGGCATGGATGATCATGGCGTTGCAGCACGCATGTACAGAATGTCTGCATCTCGTTTTTCTTTCTTATTGCAGCACCAAACCTTAGTCTAAATGGGGCAAATCTGTGGGGAAGTTGCAGCATTTGTTGCTATACTTTGCAGGGTTTATAGAAATATCCAAACAATATTTTTCTTGTCCCAGATTATTTTCTGGCAATTCTTGGCACCATCTCTAACATTTTGTTCCCACCCTCGAGTGTGTTTCTTTTTAAGTCCAAGGCATATTGAAACAAACAAACACCCTTCCTCTTCTCTTTAAATCAGTGTTACAGTGTTATCAGTAAAATGGCACCTTACACTATTAGCTCTAGGGAACAACAAAAAATTCTAAGGGGAAAATCAAAACCATGCCCTGTTTAAAAAACCTTGGAAGAGCCCTAGTGTACATACAAAATAAATAAAGACTACAAGCAGTCCCCCAAACAATGGAACAAGTGGGGTGGGGTTAGAGAAGGAGGGGATGACAACTGGTGAAATCCAATGAGTTCTGGAATAACTTAATACTGTTCTCCCTCCATATTTGTGGGGATTAGGGGAATGAGACCCCTGTGATGATGGAAAAATTGCGAGTAACTCCACTCCCCACTTAGAAGCCAGTTAAGGGGAAGGGGGAGCAGGGCAAGAGGAGCAGTGCTGCATGCTCTCTTCCCCCCCCCCAACTCTCCTGTCCATTTAATTGGCTCCCTGTCCCCCCGAGACCCATTGCCTCCCCGATCCTTTCTCTAGGAAACCCAAGGACAGGACCGGGGAGGAGAAGGGTTTCAGGGTGCGGGCAGGGCACATCCTGCCTTTGCCTCCCTGATCAGTCCCTGGGCTGCCCAAGGAGAGATCGGGCAGGGAAAGGGGGGAGGAATGCCTGTATTAGCGGCCTTGACCTTGTGAGTAATCGAAACCATGAGTCTCAAGGCTGTGAATATGGAGGGCCGACTGTATAACTTAGTATACATTTTATAGTACTTTCCCCTAATGTTGAGGTGGAATCTGTGTTGTTGTAGCTTGCATCCATTGTTCCATAACTTTTTCTCTGAAGCAGCAGAAAACAAGCTTGCTCCGTCCTTAACATGACATCCCTTCAAATAGTTAGACGAGGTTATCGTATCATCTCTTAAGCTTCTCTTCTCCAGGCTAAACACCCCCAGCTCCTTAAGGTGTTCCTCATAGGGCTTGGGGGTTTCCAGACCTTTTGCCATTTTGGTTTCCCTCCTCTGGATACACTCCAGCTTGTCAGCATCCTTCTTGAATTGTGTCTGGAACTGGACACAGGATTCCCGGTGAGGGCCTGACCTTCCAAGTGCCTTCAAATCTATTCTAACTTACACCAACCCCCTCTTTGGCCAGAATTTTTCCAAAGTAGTCTTTCTTTTAGGCTCATAGCCTTCCTGTTAGGCTCATAGAGTGTGACTTTCCATGGTCATCCAATGGCTTTCCATGGAGGAACAGGGAGTCAAGCCATGGTCTCCTGGAATCCTAGTCCAGCACTCAAACTACTGTTACCTGGGATTATTCAAACCAGGGTTTACAATAATGCTTTAAGCACAAATATTAGTTATGTAAATGTTTCTATTCCCCCCCCCCCCCCCCGGTATATAACACAAAAATTCCGAGTTATAATTCAACATATGTGATTCCACATATGTGGTTTTTAAATAATATTCAGTGCTCTTTTCCATCAGTTATAGATGCTAAGAGATATTTGTAGAGAACCAATTAATGGTGGGAAAAAAGCAGAGGCAGACAAAAAAAATTGACAGATTTCACATGGCATTTTTTTTAAACAAATTGGAACAGTTGAAAGTGAAAAAAAGGGGCTTGTGAATTCTGACTGTTCTTGGAGATACAACAAGGAAAGAAAAAATGCTTCTCCAGTCTACTGTGCTGTTTTGGTTTTTAAAAAAGTGATCTGAAAACAAAAAAGGAAACACGCTGGAATATATCAAGGGTACCTTGTGTGCGGAAGATCAGGCAAAAGGATTAACTGTGTGGGAAACTGGCAAAGCACAACATGAGTTGCAGGCAAAGAGAGATGTTTGAAACTCTGCATGTACCTTAGCATTTCAAAGGAATGTGAGTTTGTTTATTCATTTATAAACTGGCACTGTTTCCACAAAAGCACCTCCGTCTCAGTCATCGCTGTTTGGTGACAACACTAACATCTCTTACAGATGATACCAAACCAGGCTGGGTACTTAACACATTGAAAGATAGGAACAGAATTCAAAAAGGCTTTGATGAACTAGAAAATTGGGCTGAATAATAGAATGAAATCCAGCAGAGAGAAATTTAAAATTCTACAATTAAGCCACAAAACCCAAATGCACACTTACAGGATGGAGGATACTTGGCTTAGCAGCAGCACATGTAAAAGGGGTCTTTAGATTATGTGCATCATAAGTTGTCCCCAGCAGAATGATGTTGCAACTAAGAAGGTAAATACTGTTTTAGTCTGCATGAATAGAAGCATAGTTTCCAAAACAAGGGAGGCAATAGACCCACTATATTCTGCACTGATCAGGCCTTTTTCTGGATTACTTTGGGTGCCTCATCTTAAGGAGGATATGGACAATTTGGAGAAGGTTCAGAGAGGGGCAACCAAGATAAGAGGGAGACAACCTGTGAAGAAAGGTTGAAAAGGCTGGGCATGCTCAACTTGAAGAGAAGACTGAGGGGTGACTTCTATACTGGTATCAGGATAAATATCACTAAAATAATTTTGTCTCTTTTTAAAATAGTGAGAAAGTACTACTAATTTTTATAGCACTAGAAAGGTGGAAGAGATGACAAGGGTTCCTATTAATGTGGAAGGGAAATGGTGGATGACCACAGAGGGGACCACCTCACTCAAAAGAATCATAAAAGTTGAAAGAGACCCCAAGGTTCATCCAATCTAATCCCTGTCGTGTAGGAATAGACATTATGAGCACTCCAGCCTCTGTTTAAAAGCCTCCAAAGAAGGAGACTCCTCCACATTCGAAGAGAGCAACATCTTCCACTATTGAACAGCTCTGGCTGTCATGAAGTTCTTCCTAATATTGAGATGGCATCTCTTTTCCTGCAGTTTGGCAGGATTCTTCCTCTCACCCCCCTCTTTCCCAAAGAATGGGTCAAGGGGGCTTTCTGGCACAGGGTCTCAAAACTATAGCCAGCAATGAAAGGCATGGCATTAGTGGAACATTCTCCCAAGAAAGAGGAGGGAGGTTTGTGAAAAGACACTAAGGAGGAAGCCCAACTAGGTTCAGCCACACCAATGTGTCACAGTGAGAGACATTGTCTAGTGCAAAGTAAGCTACGCATGGCCTGAAGGAGGACTGCACTTTTCTGCAGCCTGGCACTTGCTGGAAACGTGTGACTGAATTTGCAAACAGCATTTTCCTTCCTTGAGAAAATGACCTGTCAAAATGTTCAGTAGATGGGCATTAAGGGCTCCACACACTTTTGCATACAGCAGGCCTCTGAAGAAAAGGAAGACTGTACAGTCATCAGCCCTTCACATTTGTGACTTTGACTTTTGTGGAGTTCATTATTCATGGATTCGATTAATATGTTCCCTCGAGGAATCTCTATGTCCTCCAGTGCAACTCTGCCAGGAGTTGACCATAGAGTCGGGATGGAGAACCTAGATTCCTAGAAAACAATATTTCTCTAGGGATTTGTAGGTCCTCCAGTGCAATTCTGCCATCAATGGCTGGTGGATGTTGACCACAGAGTTGCATTGGAGGACCTAGAAATTCCTAGAGAGGTATTCTATTGGGTAAAAAAAAAAAGTGTGTGTGTTTTATTTGTGTTTTTCCCACTTTCATGGGGGTCCTGTCCCGTAACCCCAGCGAATGTGCAGGGCCCACTGTAAAGTCAAAGAATCTCCATCAGATGTCAACACTGATGTAGTTGTGTTACCTAGAAAGCATATCAATCATATTGACAAGTTTCGTTGCTTCATGCTCTTTTTGCATTTCAACAATTTTGTTAGCTCTTCTAAATGACCTCTAGTAAGGCTAATGCTGTTAATTCCTTCTCCACATATGAGGGGATTCATAGAATCATGGACTCATAGAGTTCGAAGAGATCACAAGGACCATCCAGTCCAACCCCCTGCCATGCAGGAACTCTCCATCAAAGCATCCCCGACAGATGGTCATCCAGACTCTGCTTAAAGACCTTCAAGGATGGAGACTCCACCAAAATCTCCGAGGAAGGAGTGTGTTCCACTGTCGAACAGCCCTTACTATCAGAAAGGTCCTTCTAATGTTCAGAGTTTCTCCTTGCTCTTGAGAAAAATGAACATTTCTGAAAGTTTTTGTATGGTATTTGTACCATTCAATGTATTTTGGGAAAATATTCTGCATGACAATACACCTCAGCTTTTGCATAAAAATATTGGAGGTAACACCTTTTCCCTCACATTTACTAAAACCCCACTGTTTCTAGAGCCACAAATGGGCATAAATCCTGTTGTTAGTTCTAGACAGAATTATTGAACCAATTGGATTTACTCACTGAGTCATAATCGCTTCACTGGGTCTCCTCCAGGCAAGACCAGCAGGATTCCAGCCATGAAGTTTGGATATTTTGTGTGTGGAATAATTTACTGTAACATTTTGGGATGTGAAAATCTCAGGCAAAAGCTATACAGAGTTCTTTTGTGGTGGTTGTTGCATGCCTTCAAATCATTTCTTGCTTATGGTGACCCTAAAGTGAACCTATCATGGAGTTTTCTTGGACTGAATCTGCAAGGCAGAAATAATGTAGTTTTGCGCTGCTTTAATTGCCATGGCTCAATGCCATGGACTTCTGGGATTTGCAGTTTGTTGTGGCACCAGAACTTTCTGACAGAGAAGGCTAAATGTCTTCCAAAACTACAAATCAATCAGCATATTTACTTATTTATTTTGCAGTGCAGACTAGACCTTGGCAAGATTTGATCAGAGGGGATTTGTCATTGCTTCCTCTTAGGCTGAGAGAGCGTGACTTGCCCAAGGTCACTCAGTGGCTTTCCATAGCCAAGTGGGGATTCAAACCCTGGTCTCTGGAATGCTCAAAGCCCAGCACCTTCTGTATTATTTATCCTGAATGTGTTTCCCAACTGTCACATTTTTTATGAGTGAGAAATGAATAACGGTGAATATTGTTTCTATCCCTTAACTGAGCGTGTTGAATATTTGCAAACTTGGGGAGGAGGTCTCATTTTCTGCTTCTGTTTTTTCGTCTGGGGCTCTGAAACCTTTTGGTCTGAAAGGCAATCATTGCAGAAATTGTTTCTGGCTCAGAGTTGCCTCCACCACCCTGAACGCTGGGGTTCAATGCATGGGCTTGGGGTTGCTTTCTGGTGCCTGCTGGGCTATTCCACTCCAGGCGGTGGATGCTTGGCTTCCTTCCTCCCGATTTAAGCTGACATGGATGAAATGCAAGGAAGGGGAGGAGGGAGTGGGAGTGGAGCTGCACTACTGTAATTAGGTAGCATTTATTATTAATATGTTGAAATTGCTGGAAGCAGGCCTCTGTAATGTGACTACTGATACAAGATTTCAGGAGACAATTTAGCTCTCATGTCTGTGTTTATTAGTTCCCAGGGTCTCTATAGTCATTGAACGAGAGCCTCATTTGCTACTGTCTTGTTGGGAATTTGGGTTTTGCTATCCGTGCCATCCCTCCCTTTGCATCCGCAAATGTATCTGCATCTCTGAAAACACCCCCCCTTAGTCTCTCCTTTCCCACCGCCAAGGTTTGTCCCGGAGCGCCACAAAGCATTTTGTAAGGAGGAGTTACAAAGGCTAGCAGGTATTAAAATGGCCCTGTTCAGGCTCTGCTGGCTTGTGAATGTAGCATTGATGAATTGGAAAGTTGAAAGGCAGGCGGATATTGGGAGTCAGTGGAACATCTAAAGGGCTTTGGTCTCCTTCTCCTTCTCAACCAGATAAGAGGTACTATAAGATTTCTATATATATTGATTCTATATAGCGATTCAACATGACTGTATCTTTGAATTCCCTCAAAACATGTATGTCCCACCTTTTATTACAGGGTCTCAGGGCAGTGTACAACACAAAAAATTTGAAACATTTCCAGGCTAAAAGCGTAAATACAATATGCCTTTGGTATCCTCTAGGGTTTGGTTCCATGACACACACATCCCATGGATACCAAAATCCATAGATGCTCAAATCTCATTATATGAAGTGGCAGAGTAAAATGGTGTATCCTATATAAAATGGCAAAATCAAGGTTTGCTTTTTGAGGGAAATTATATAAAAAAGCCATGGATGGTTGAATCCATGGATATTGGAGGGGCTGTATTTTGAGCAATATAAAGACATATTAAGCAAAATAACATTTGAAACCACTTTTAAAGCAAGAGTGAAAACTACTTTTTAAATAAATTGCAACAATTTAAAACCATGTACATATACACTTGAAAAACCTAGTTTCCAAAAGCTTTAATAAAAAGCTGTGTTTTGGTGCCAGATTGAAATCACTGTAGATGCCAAGGGGAGGGCATTCCACAATTGAGGTGCCACAACTGAGACGGCCATCTCTCATAACCTTACATTTTGTATTGCCCCTACTGGCCATACAAAGGGCCATCCCTTCTCCAGTATATATATATACAGGGAGAGGTACTCCTTCAAGTATTGAGGTCCCAAACCATTTCCATCATCATGACGTCTTGAATTCTAGGCCTTTAGGTGATGGATTTCAGAGATTGATTCCCCACTCTGCCATGAAACCCATTGGGCAAATCACAGCCTCAACAGAAGACAATGGGAAATCCCTCTGAGCAAGTCTTAGCAATAAAACTGTGTGATATGGTTGCCATTAAATCAGAAACAACTTGTACAGATGCGACAACAATAACTTAAATTTTAAATGGCTTTAATTCTGGCATTGGTTTTGTGCTTTGCAACCTCTTCTATGCCCCACTCCCTTAGGAATTGTTTGATTAATGTTTGCACCCCCATTCAAAAGTAATATCACATCAGAAGATGAAGAAGTCTATTTTCTAATTTTTGAACCACAAATTGAACTACATACAATACTGCCGGTGAACAAATTGGAACTTGAAAACATAAGCTTTTAACTCAATGCATAAAATGCAAATCTAAATTGAACAATTAGATTCTAATTTATTCAGGGGAAAAAGTGATGACTTGTGACTTCTCACTCAATGACACAAACCACTCTTTGCTGCGCCACCTGACATTCCAGCCTATACCTTCTGTCACCGCAGGTTGGAAACCCCTGCATTAGTTTAGTAGCATTTTAATAACAATCACAAAAAGGGTTTCTTTGTTTGTAACTGTCTGGGTTTTTGTAATTTTCTATGTGACTTTGAGTCCCATTCTAAGAGGAGGTTTTAATCAAAGGATGGCAAAAGGGATGGATGGGGTATGGCAGGGGCTAGACACACTTTGGTGACTCATGCAAGCGTAGCTACACTGGGCATGAGCCCCTTCTTGTTTTTGTTTTTGTTTTTGTTTTTTGGAAGAGTGGATAGCAATGGTGTATGGGGATGTGATATAGAAAAGGCTTCATAGAATCATAGAATCATAGAATCATAGAAATTTAGAGTTGGAAGAGACCACAAGGGCCATCCAGTCCAACCCCCTGCCATGCAGGAACTCCCAATCAAAGCATCCCCGACAGATGGCCATCCAGCCTCTGCTTAAAAACCTCCAAGGAAGGTGACTCCACCACCCTCCGAGGGAGTGTGTTCCACTGTCGAACAGCCCTTACTGTCAGGAAGTTCCTCCTAATGTTGAGGTGGAATCTCTTTTCCTGCAGTTTGCATCCGTTGTTCCGAGTCCTGTTCTCTGGAGCAGCAGAAAACAAGCTTGCTCCCTCCTCAATGTGACATCCTTTCAAATATTTAAACAGAGCCATCATATCACCTCTTAACCTTCTCTTCTCCAGGCTAAACATCCCCAGCTCCCTAAGGCGTTCCTCGTAGGGCATGGTTTCCAGACCCTTCACCATTTTAGTCGTCCTCCTTTGGACATGCTCCAGTTTCTCCACCTCCTTTTTGAATTGTGGTGCCCAGAATTGGACACAGTATTCCAGGTGGGGCCTGACCAAAGCAGAATAGAGTGGCACTATTACTTCCCTTGATCTAGACACTATACTTCTATTGATGCAACCTAAAATTGCATTGGCCTTTTTAGCTGCTGCATCACACTGTTGACTCATGTTCAACTTGTGGTCTACTTGGACACCTAGATCCCTTTCACATGTTGTCTCATTCAGCCAGGTGTCCCCCATCCTATATCTGTGCATTTCATTTTTCCGCCCTATGTGTAGGACCTTACATTTCTCTGTGTTAAATTTCATTTTGTTAGCTTTGGCCCAGCTTTCTAGTCTATTCAGGTCATTTTGAATTTTGATCCTGTCCTTCAGATTCTGTTGGGACAAGGCCAGAGAAGGACAACCAAAATGGTGAAAGGTCTGGAAACCCCCATGCCCTATGAGCAGTGGCTTAGGGATATGGGTATGTTTAGCCTGGGGAAGAGGAGATGGAGAGGTGACATGATGGACATCTGCAATTCTGCTGCTGTAGGAGAAGAAAAAGTTAAGGGGGAGACAGGATAGCCCTGTTTAAGCATTTGAAGGGGAGTCATATTGAGGATGGAGCAAGCTTGTTTTCTGCTGCTCCAGGGACTGGGACAAGGAGCAATAGAAACTATGCCCTATGAGGAGTGGCTTAGGGAGCTGGAGAAGGGAAGGTTAAGAAGGGAAGGTTATGATAGCCCTGCTTAAATATGTGAAGGATGTCATGGTGAGGGTGGAGCAAGCTTGTTTTTTTTTTTTTTTTTTTCCTGATCCAGAGATTAGAGTGCTAAACAGACAAGCAAAAAGAGGTGCTTTCAGGCTGGCTTGAAAGCATGTCATTTAGATGACACATGCCTTAAACCAGCAGGACAGTGCCCTCTAGGCGCCTTATGCAGAGAAAAGCCATTTCAAAAAGAAGCAGCTTTTTCCCGTTTCTTCCTGGCTTGAAGCCATGTTATGTGGTCATGACATGAGCACTCAGATGCCTTGGGAGCCAAAGGTGTGGTTGGTGAGGTTTCAATATGGCTTTTAAAAAGGCAGCTTCAAGCCACTTTTTCCTGCCCATCTGTTTCGCCCCTAGGACACAGAGCAATGGATGTAAACTCCAGAAAAAGAGATTCTACCTAAACCTTAGGAAGAATTTCCTGATAGTAAGAGCTATTTGATAATGGGATATGCTGCCCTGGCGTGTCCTGGAGTCTTCTTCTTTGGAGGTTTTCAAGCAGAGGCTGGATGGGAATCTGTCATAGGGAGTGCTGTGATGGTGTCTTCCTATACGGCAGAATGGGTTGGAGCGGATGGACCTTGGAGTCTGTTCCAATTCTAGGATTCTATGAAAGCCGTCCAGCATCTTGAGGATGCTAGGATTGTTCCAGAGTCATGTGGCTACATTCCATCTGCAGACTTCATCCCCTTATATAAGCCAGCGCATACATTAAGATCTGCAGCGGAGCACCCTCACCAACATCGCAGAAGTGGGTTGAACTGGATGGCCCTTGCTGTCTCTTCCAACTCTATGATTCTTTGATAAGTGCAACAAATGATGATGATACTTGGGGTAAGCAAAACCCCAGTATAGAGATGGTGATGTGAAACAAATGTGGAGCCCCATCTTTAGAAGCTTGGCAAGGAGGAACTCCTACCACTGGGACTTCAAGAGAACGTTTTCTTTTTACACCAGGGGCTCAGCCATGCTGGAGTATTCAGTTACCCGTAATGCTCCTTTCTCTAAAATATGGCCCAGCCACTTAAGCAAGATTAAGGCAGTTGCATGTGATGAACGAGGCAAAGGGCTCAGACCTTGAATAAGCAGCTGCTCATTTCCAAAGCAGGGATCTAACTCTCTGCTGCCCCTGCCTCCGTGTTGGCTCTGATTTAGCACCTGCGTGATGCTGGAGGTGTCCGGGTGTGTTAAAAATGACTCTTTGAGACACACATGCAGTTCTCAGACCCATCTCTTGCAAGGCTGTGTGGTTGGGGGAGAGTCAGGGAGAGTTAGTCAAAGCAAGTTATTTCTTTACGTGTTCCAGTCTATACGCTGAATAGTGTAGAGAGCAGAAAAGTAGCACCTTCCCTGTGGGTAGGACCATAGTGGGAATTGTATAGCCCTCCAGAGCTACATCTAGATAGCAAAAATAATGCAGTTTGAGACTACTTTAACTGCCATGGCCCTGTTCTACAGAATCCTGGGCTTTGTAGTTTTGAGAGGCCCCAGCACTCTTTGGCAGAGAAGGCTAAAGTCTTTGTAAAACTACAATCCCCAGGACTCTGGAGGATGGAACTACAGCACTTAATGTGGCCTCAAACTGCATTATTTTGACAGTGTGTATGCAGCCCTACTCCAAGCAAGTTATTTCTTTAAGCTCCAGCCTGTGTGTAAGAGCAGCAAAGTAGTACCTTCCCTGTGAGTAAGGCGATGGCGGGAATTGTGTAGCTCTCCAGATGTTCTTGGACTGCAGCTCCCAGCATTCCACACCATTGAGTATGCTTCCCAGGGCTTCTGGGACTGCAGTTCAACAATATCTGAGGGGCCATATAAATCAGGCCTGGGGTACAGAGTGGCAGCCCAGATTGCAGAACCTCACTATTGCCTTGCACAACATTTGGAATATAAAGTTAAAAAACTACAAATCTTGGAATTTATAGTTTGTTGTGGTACCAGAGCTCTCTGACTGAACAGGTGAAATAGCTCACAAAACTACTCACCCCAGGTTTCCATAGCATTAAGCCATGGCAGTTAAAGTTGTGTCAAACTGCATTATTTCTGCAGTGTAGATGCAAAATGTCCTCCATTTTGAGCATGACTAAAAAGCATGAATTTCTGTTTAGGTAAGGTTTTTTTGACTTTTATCTGGTCATGCCCTACATTTTGCAGTGCCTTGCCCTTCCTTATGGTCAGGACATCCGATCACCTTGATCATGTTGGCTCTATAAAAGTACAATTACCTTTTTGTTGTTGATGATGATGATGTGTCTTGAAGTTGACTCCAACTTTTGGAAACTCTTTCCTAGGGGTTTTAAAGCAAGGTTTATATCCAGGCGGTTTGCCTTTGCCTTTCTGTGAGGCTGAGCAAACGGACCTACACCCTGGTCTCCCAGAGTCATGGTCCAACTCTCAAAGCATGACACCATCGGGAGATAGCCAAGGGAGCAAGAATTAGTCTGCTCCTTAAGTCAAGAGTTGAGACTTGAGAGCAGTGAGTTCTAGCCATTTCTCCTCCTTTCACCCTTCACTGTGTAAGCAAAGCAGCGGTGAGAGGCTTGAGAGGACACAGAGAGGCAAAAAAGTCTCTCCTCCAACAGAGTCAAGGGCTGTTGACTCAGCTCTTCATCTGGCAAATAGCAACCAGTTGTCCACTCTGCTGAGCAGAGGTGGGTGAAAAGCCGTGGTGTTCTTTGCCTACGCCAGCAGATAACTGGAGCCGCTCAGACATCAAGAGATGCTGAAGAGGCTGACTCAGCCCTGACTTGCTTTGCTAAGGGTGCTGCTGGATTTCACACATGAGTGGGACCATAGAGGATTGGAAGTGACCCCTAAAGGCCATCCAGTACAACCCCTTGCCATGCAGGAATACACCATCAAAGCACAGCCTGTGACAGATGGCCATCTAGCCTCTGTTTAAAAACCTCCAAAGAACGAGACTCCACCACCCTCCGAGGCATCGTCTTTAACTGTCAAGAGCTCTTATTATCAGGAAGTTCCTCCTAATGTTTTTGGAGGAATCTTTTCTCCTGTACACTGGACTCTTGGTATCCTTTGGAGTTTGGTCCCAGGGCCTCTTATACCAGTATAGATGTAGAATCATAGAAAGTTGGAAAAGACCCTTAAAGTCTGTCCAATTCAACCCCCTTCTGCCATACAGGAATACACACTCAAAGACCTTCTTGTGACAGACGGGCATCCAGCCTCTGCTTAAAACCTCCAAGGAAGGGAGTGTCTTCAACTATCGAACAGGTCTTACCATCTGAAAGTTCTTCCTAATGTTGAGGTGGAATCTCTTTTCCTGTAGCTTAAATCCATTGCTCTATGTCCTGATCTCTGGAGCAGCAGAAAACAAGTTTGCTCCCTCCTCAATAAGGCATCCCTTCAAATATTTAAACAGGGTGACTTTGTCACACCTTAACGTTTTCTTCCCCTGGCTAAATGTACCCAGGTCCCCAAGCCACACTCATAGGGCTTGGTGGCTTCCAAGAATGAGATACAGCTCTCCAAGCCTACCCTCAGCCTTGGTGGCGGATATTGAATCCTTGCGCTCAACATGGTGTGTACATGCCTCTGTCTATGTGCGTAATTATAATTATTCCTCTCAGTGACTTCGTAAAATTAATCCACCATCAGAATCTCTGCACTTACACAGACTGCACAGCAATTGCATTTTGGCACTACAGGTATCCAGAATACCAAAATCCAAAATGCTCCAAATTCCAAAAAAGTTTCGTGAGTGACACCTTTGCTTTCTGATGGTTCAGTGTGCATAAGCTTTGTTTCATGTACAAAAGTATTGAAAATATTATGTTTCACATTACCTTCAGGCTATGTTTCTAAAGTCCATATGAAATATAAATGAATTGGGTCCCATCTACAAGATACGTCATTATGTAAATGCAGTTATTCCAAGATCCAAATATAAAATCTGAAATGCATCACACTTCTGGTCCCACACATTTTCGATAAGGGATACTTAACCTGAGGGTATTCATGGGTGTTAGAACACTTTGATATCACTTCTACAGTTCTCCAGTGCAGTTCACTGAATTCTTGCAGCGCTGTCTAGAAGGCAATGCTGAGTACTTCAGGTTGTGGTGGCAAAGCCAATGTAATTCTCTGTTGTATCAATCAGAGTGTAGTAACTAGACCAAGGGAAGGAATAGTGCTCATAGTTTCATGGAAAGGGGCAGAGAGAGTGACCCAGGGAATGCAAACGCAGCAAATAGAAGAGGATTTGTTGGTGTGAACTGTTTTCATTGTCTCACCCATTGCAATGCTAGAAATTTGGGGGCTGCAGAAAAATTTCATGGGATGGGACAGACTTCCTCCTCCTCCTCTTCCTCCTATAGTACAATAACTATTGCATTTGACCCCACTTTCATTTCCCATGGCCCTCTGCTATGGAACTCCAGGCATTATAAACTCCCTGCAATCATAGAACTGGAAGATTTGGAATAAAGTTGGGGCTATGCAATCCAACCTCTTTCTGCCATGAAGGAAGACACTATCCAAGCCCTCCCACCTCTGCTTAAAGCCCTCCAAAGAAGGAAATTCCAACACTCCAAGGTACCAATGTATTCCATTGTCAAACAACACCTAGATATCCTCTTCTATTGACTGTCTTTGCATTCCCTATATCTCTGTGCATGCCCCAAGGGTATTAAAAGAATTGACAGAAGTAATCTGAGAACCTTAGTTTTTTTGTCGGGTTTTCACACTACTATGAGGCCATGTTCCAGAATGAGGCCTTGCATTTTGCAGGGAATACAAACACATCTTTAGAGAAGATGCCAGCCACAGCTGCTGATGAAACATCAGAAATAAACTCTTCTAGAACACAGCTTCATAGCCCAAAAACATACACACAAAAAACCTATGGGTGCCCCCTGTGAAAGACTTTGACTTCACAAATATGAGAGCCACTGACAATAATCTTTGAGAATTCCTCAAAGAACAGGAGAAGTCCCAGGAGACTGGAGGAGGACAAATGTCCCCATCTTCAAAAAGGGAAAAAAAGAGGATCCAAACAATTACCATCTGGTTAGCCTGACATCAATACCAAGAAAGATTCTAGAGCAGATTATGTAACTGGCCATGTGTAAGCACTTAGAAAGAAAAGCTGTGATTACTAAAAGTCAGCATGAGTTTCTCAAAAGCAAGTCATGCCATACTAATCTCATCTCCTTTTTTAAAAAAATAAATAAAATAGAAACACCAGTATGATTCTTGGTAGATGCAGGGAATGCTGTGGGTGTTGCTTCTCCCGATTTTAGTAAGGCCTCTGACAGGATCTCCCATTTCTTTGCAAAAAACTTTTCCTTGCAAAAAAAGCTAGTAAAATGTGGGCTCAAGAATGTCACTGCAAATCCCAGGATTATGTAAAATGACAACTAAAGTGGTGTCAAACTGCATTATGTCTACAGTGTAGGTGCACCCTAAGTAGCCGATAAAGAATACTGGCCTAAATATCTGTGCAGAAATATTGTACTGTGAAGAAAAAAAAAAACTGGTCCCCTGCTCAGAAAATGCTGCACAAAGCAACTACAAAGCAAATGTTGCACACAGAGTAAGCACTCAACTGCAAAGATAAGACTAGGATTCTTCTCAACATGTTCTTCCAACATTTTTAAAATAATATTTTTGACTATTGTTTCCATTTCAGGCTTGGAGTCAGGGTGGCCCAACAGAGGGAGGTTGTGAGAAGGTGCTCCCAGGAGCCATTCTCTCTCTGACCTCCCAGACCTTGTCCTCCTTCGCTGCTCTGAAGCTCACTCAGCTGTGACTCAGGCCTGAGCTGGAAATGACAGCGGGGCCATCTGTCAAGCCCGATCTCCTACCCTCCCTCTCCAGTTGCCAAGGAGGCTTTGACCTTGCTGGTGACACTGAGTCATGCTTGGCTCTGAGTCAGACCGACAACGTAATCCCAGCGGAACCTGCATCGTGGCCGATGATAATACAATATTACACATGCTCTTGAACACTTCTCTGAAATCCACAGGGGATCGGGGGTGGTAGATCAATGCACAAAAGGGCAAGTGAAGTCAAAGGACTGCAGTGAAGGCCCCCTCATTGTGGGGGGGGGGATAATAGAATAGACCCCAAGCTCTAATTACAGATTGTATGTTCAGCACTGTGTAAATTTACAGCGCTATACAAATAAGGGTTAATAATAATATAGCCAACTCCCTGCTATTGCAGGAATTCCAGATCTAAAGCACTCCTGAGAGATGCCCATCCAACCCCTGTTTATTCATAGAATCATAGAATCTTGAGACCACAAGAGCCATCCAGTCCAACCCCCCACCATGCAGGAACTCTCCATCAAAGCATCCCAGATAAAAGGCTATCCAGCCTCTGCTTAAATACCTGCAAAAAAGGAGACTCCACCACAATCTGAGGGAGTGTGTTCCACTGTTGAACAGCCCTTACTGTCAGGAAATTCCTATCCTAGTGTTTTTCTGGGAAGAGTTTTTTTAGAGAAGGTTTGCTACTGCCTTCCTCTGAGGCTGAGAGAGTATAACTTGCTGATGGGTTGCAGTGGGCTTCCTTGGCTAAGTGGAAATTTGAACCCTGATCTCCTAGGTTCCTCGTCAGACACATTAGCCACTATGCCACATTGGCTCTTGGATAAGTATTTACCATATATACCTGACTATAAGTTGACCTTATGTACAAGTTGAGGGCAGGTTCAGGGCCAGAATCATGGATTTTGATATGACCCATAGATAAGTTGAAGGTAAAACTGTAGGAGCATGATGAAGCAAAAGAAAGTAATGCCAAACAGCTTGCAAAATTCCAGCAGACATCACTGTTCGTGCTCATACTAAAGGTTGGATGGATGAGAGAGTAGACGGGGGTCAGGTCTTCTAGACAGACTACATACACTCTTGCCTTTCATCAGGGGATGGTCCTTTTTTAAAATAAGAGTTAGAGCGCAGTACTTACATTCATCCATAGATAAGTCGACTCATGTTTCCTGGGTCAATTTTTAAACTAAAATTTCTAGACTTATACATGTTAGCTGATCCCAAGTGACAAGGTTGACAAGCTTTCTGCAAGATGTCCCAAACCTTCTCAAAAAGCCCAGACATGTGAGATCTATGCAGCGATTTCTCCAGTGCCTTGGAATGTGCCAAGTGTTAAAGCTCTTCCTAGTCTCCTAAAATGGTTTTGAAAAAAGAAGAGTTTAATTCAGGTGGAACAAACGACCTCCTCTTCCTCTTCCTTGATCTACTTGTGACGTGCCTTCAAGCCCTCTATGACTTGTGGCAAAACTGATCAGCTTGATTCCCAAAGAGGTTCGCTGCTCTGAGGCTGAGAGGGTGTTATTTGCCTAAGCTCACTAGTGTGTTTCCAAAATTCCAGAAGATATTTGAACCCTGCTTTCCAGCATCTCCTAATCTCATACTCGAGCCACTGTCCTAACTCTTTTATAATTTTCTTGGCAAGGTTTATTCAGAGGATGTTTGCCTTCCTCTGTGGTTGAGAGAGTGTGACTTGCCCAAGGTCACCCAGTTTTCATGGCTAGGTGGGGAGCTGACAGTATCCTGTTAGTGGCATTTGTTGTTGTTGTTGTTGTTGTTGTGTGCATTGCATTGCATTTCCAACTTACGGTGACTCTAACGCAAACCTATTAAGGGGTTTTCTTGGCAAGATTTGTTCAGCAAAGGTTTGCCATTGCCTTCCTCTAAGGCTGAGAGCATGTAACTTGTCCAATGTCACCCAGTGGGTTTCATGGCTGAGCTGGGAATTGAATCCTTTTCTCCAGCATTGTAATCCAACATTCAAACCACTATACCACACTGGTTTGTGCAATTCCACTGAACACTTGCATATGTGTTTTTGTGATTGTTGTTGTGGAGCTTAGTGTTCCCTTTCTCTCTTAGTCCTCTAGACTCACTGTGATAGCCACTTCCCTTGCTGGTAAAGAGAAGAACTGGAGCGGTATCTGGCTGTGTTTCCATCCTGACATCATCCACTGAGATCTCTAGAGAAACTGACAAATCTTAGCAGATGATGTTGTCAGTTTTCACCTGCCTATGGCTCCAAAGGCACCAGATCCCATCTGGTCTTAGAAGCTAAACAGGGTCAGTCCTGGTTAGGACTTGAATAGGAAACCTGCCAATAACTACCATAGAATCATAGAATCACAGAGTTGGAAGAGACCACAAGGGCCATCCAGTCCAACCCCCTGCCATGCAGGAACTCTCCATCAAAGCATCCCCGACAGATGGCCATCCAGCCTCTGCTTAAAGACCTCCAAGGATGGAGACTCCACTACACTCCGAGGGAGTGTGTTCCACCGTCAAACAGCCCTGTCAGGACGTTCCTCCTAATGTTGAGGTGGAATCTCTTTTCCTGGAGCTTGCATCCATTGTTCCAGGTCCTATTCTCTGGAGCAGCAGAAACCAAGCTGAATAAACCAGGTGCCAGTTTATTCAGAGGAAGGAACTGGCAAAACCATTCCTGAATATTCCCTGCCCAAGAAAATCCTGTGACATGTATACGGGCACCATAAGTCAACAGAGGACTTGCAGGGATGCACGTACATAGCCAGGTGCTTCTCTGATCCCTGTCCCTCTCTTCCAGCCGTGAAATGGCCATGGGAGTTGCAGTCAGAGCAGGACCATGAATTTGGGGGCTAGTGACCAGGGAGCCAGAATGAAGTCTTCACATGACCCTGTGGGGCCCGTGCTTTGTTTCCCAGAAAATGAATCTAACACTAAAAAACACTGGGACACACTGCCTCCTCTTCCTTCTCTTCACTCCTTAATTTGTTATGACTTTGCCTAAGTGACAAAGTAGGAGCCCTTTGTTATGTACTAATTTGGTTTCTTTCAGCACGGAGTCCCCAGTGCCAAAAGGGGTACTGCCAGTCTGGCACATCTCCTGCCCAAGCCTCCCTTGCTAATTTGGTTTAGCTCCCAGCTCAGCTGCGTGACCTTGGGCAAGTCACACTCTCTCAGCCTCAGACGACAGCAAGGGCAACTGACCTCTGATGAAACCTGCTGAGAAAATCGCATCCCATAATAGGGTCGCCTTTGGGTCACCATAAGTCAGAAAAACCTCTGGCAATTAATCATAAGGGATCAACAGAAACTTCAGATGTGCTGGGGATGAAGTGGTGTGTGAGAATGTGTGTCTGTGTATCCACATATGCTCTTGCCTCCATGCCCTGCTTGGGGGCTTTCAATTTGTCTGGCAGGCAATCTGTTGTTACAAAATGACTCTAGACTAGGGAGAATGCTGCTCTGTTGAAGCCTGATTGTAATTGAGATCTTGCAGGAGCAGAACTTAATGTTGTGAGACAAACACAACACAGATTTAATCCACTGGACTCAATGAAGCTTCTTTTAGGGGAGGGTGGGGGGAAGCTCTTAGGGGCATGTTTTTGGTTATAGTACATTATGATAAAACAGTTGACTAAAAATATGATCTCAAAAGAAGCAGGTGAGTTAATTGTACATTCTAATTTTAAAGTGGAAAAGTGGGATTAAGTATTTTGGAGTTACAATAATGGATAATTCAAAGACTAAAGCCGTGTTAGTCTGTAGAATCAGTATGTCAAGAGATCTTGTAGCACCTTTGAGACTAACTAAAGAAAGAAGTTGGCAGCATGAGCTTTCCTAGACTTAAGTCTGCTTTCTCAGGAGACATACATCTAAGAAATTCATCTGAGGAAGTAGACTTAAATCTATGGAAGCTCATGCTGCCAACTTCTTTCTTTAGTCTCAAAGGTGCTATAAGATCTCTCTACAGTCACAGATAACAACAATTTCTTATTTCAAAATAATTATGGTAAAGTTTGGAAAGAACTTAAAGGGGACTTGGAGAAGTTAGGAAAGTTAAATCTTATCGTTGGGGGGAGATTTAGAATGTTAAAAGGCAAAAACCAGGCAGCGTGGCACAGCAGGCTCCAGAACATCTTGGCCCCTGCACATGTCAGGATTTTCCAGGGAGAGTTGCACCAATTTTCCTGAGAAATCTCTGCTTCCAAATTCTCCCCTGGAAATGTTCCAAGGCAAATAGGCATTGGGGCCATGGCTTCTCTTCCTAGAAATATAGAGGACGTTTGGGGAAGTGCCCTTCGCAAAGAGGCTTCAGCTGGTGTAAAGAGGGCATGATCTTCATTTCCTCACACTTCTTGCTTCTCCTCTTCTCTTTTGCAATGTATTTTCCAATGGTTGTTATTATGCATCATGTTTCCTTGGACTTATAGTGACTCTCTGGATGCAAAACCTCCAAGAGACTTTGTTCTGATAAGGTCTTGCAAGCTCAGGGCAGCCATGTCTTCTTTGATGGAGTCAACCCATCAGTAACTTGGTCTTCCTCTTTTCCTTATGCTGAGCATTATTTTCTTTTCCAGCGAACTGAATGATCCCACAATGTATCCAAAGCATGGCAGCTCTATATTTTGGCTTCTCTGGAGAATCAAGTTCTGATTTATTCTTGGACCCATTTATTTGTCATTGGGGCAGTTTATGGTCTTTATGTCAAGGACCCATTTATTTGTCTTTGGGACAGTTCTTTGACCCATTTATTTGTCTTTGGGGCAGTTTATGGAATCTGCTGCACCCATTTGGTTTTTTGTAAGATTGTTGTTAATTGCCATTAAGTCAGCTTCAACTGCTGGGTGGCAATCTCAGCATCCCTGCCCACTCATCCGCTCACTGGCTAGGGTTGATGGGAGGCTACCATCCAAAGGCCTGCTTGTTCCCCTCTCCCAGGGTAGCTTCTCCAAAACATCAACTTGCTCCTCTTCCTTGGTTTGTTTAAAGTGCATTCGTTTTAAGACAACAGCCCAATTTCTTGGTTAGCTGAGCTCAGGCTTGATTGCAGTAAATGGGGCTAGGCAAAGTACACCACGTCCCAAGGGTCTGCCTTCCTTCATCACATTGACACAGAGGCTCCCTCCCCATCCTTGGGGGAGTGTTCAGCAGCTGCAGCTGCAGCAGTCACAGTCCTTTAGTCTCTGATTTTGTCAATACTTTGCAACATCCATGGAACACTTGGTTCTGGGGGAATAGCAGGTGGCCTCACTGGGTCCTTTTCTCTTCCTGTTTTGGTTCTGCTTTCCATCAGAAGCTCATTTCTGCAGGGGATGTTGTTGAAGCCTGCAGGATGGGCTGGGTAACAGGAACAGCAGCTGTCTGTGGACAAGATCCTCCATGAAGGCAAAGGACCATAATGGCCAGGTGATTAGAAAGTGGTTGTGCAATGCAGTGCAAAACTTAAATATGCATTTGCACATGCAGTGTGCAACCATTCACAGAGTGCAACCATGGACAGTGCCCAGCCATATGCCCACACATCCACAATGGTGATTGTTGTTGTTTGTTGTGTCTCTTCAAGTCATTTCTGACTTATGGTGATCCTAATGTGAGCCTATCACAGGGTTTTCTCTGCAATATTTGTCCAAAGGATGTTTGCCACTTCGTTCATCTTCTTTCTGAGAGAGCGTGACTTGCCCAAAGCCACCCAGTGGGTTTCCATGGCCAAGATGAGATTTGAACCCTGGTCTCTCCAGGGTCATTGTCCAGTGCTCAATTCACTATACCACACTGAGTCCACAATGTGTATACACATGTTGTTTAGAGAATTATGCAGATGTGTCTCTGCGGTGTCCAGTGTGCAGAAATGGCACTATATGGAGCTCAGGTGTCATCAGTACGCTGATGACACTCAGATATATTTCTCCATGACCAGATCATCTGCTCAGACCTCAGATGGCGTCTCCTCTCTCAATGACTGCCTGGCAGCGGTAATGGGTTGGATGAGGGAAAACAGATTGAGACTGAATCCAGACAAAACGGAAGTACTGACAGTCACCGGCCCGAAACCAGGTCTGGGAATACAACTCCCGGTCCTAGATGGAATCACACTATCCTTGAAGGACCCTGTTCGCAGTCTGGGAGTACTCCTTGACTCTTCGCTTCACATGACAAGTCAGGTGAATGCAACGGTCAGGAGCGCTTGTTACCAGCTTCGGCTGATACGCCAGCTGCACCCTTTCCTGGAGATGAGGGATTTGGAAACTGTGGTACACGCTTTGGTCACCTCATGACTAGACTACTGCAACACGCTCTACATGGGGCTGCCCTTGTACCTAACCCGGAAACTTCAATTGGTTCAAAACATGGCAGCCAGATTAGTTACTGGGACATCAAGGAGAGAGCACATAACATCAGTGCTCAAGGCTCTCCACTGGCTGTCAATTAGTTTCCGGGCACAGTACAAGGTGCTGGTTTTAACCTTTAAAGCCCTACATGGCTCGGGCCCATCTTATCTCAGGGACCGCCTCTCCCTGTACAATCCTCCCCGCACACTTCGATCCTCTGGGAGGAACCTACTACAGCCCATCAAGACCAGGCTGGCACAGACCTCCCAAAGGGCCTTTTGTGCGACCGCTCCCAAGCTCTGGAATGGTCTGCTGGATGAGATGCGTCTCATGACATCTTTAGATTGCTTCAAAAAAGCCCTAAAGACGCATCTCTTCCGGCAGGCCTTCCCCTGAAATTCCCTATCCCCGGCTTCGGTCCCAGACTTTGATTTCCTGCCTACTCCCATGTTTCTGATCCCCACTTATGACGTGGCTGCATAAGGAAGGGTTAGGATGTCGTTATATGTTTTTAAATAATTACTGTTTTAATCACTGCCGGTTTAATTTATTTTTAAGGGGTGGGAGGTTTGGAAACGGGTCATGGGATTGTTTTAATCTATGTTTTTTTACTTGTACCCCGCTCCGAGTGTATGTACAGAGGAACGGGCTATAAATAAACTATTATTATACAAGTGTAGGACTCCAGCAGGTTTCCAGTCAGTTGGTCTCACCAACCAACCCATTCTTCTTTTGTCTGCCCCTCCGACACACACACACACACACACACGTTAATTTTTAACAGATACACCTCCTTTTTAACAAAAAGACATGTTCAGGTTTATATGCCAGCACATCTACACAGGGGGAGCTTTGAACTGGTGCCAGGATTTATAAACACAAAGAATATTGCAGCATAAAAATATTAATTATAAAGCCATCAAGGTATGAAGAGGAAATGACAAGGTAAAACAAGTCTATAAAGAAATGGCTTCTTAAAATATACTGCCGGAATAAATGCTTGATTATCCTGAGAGAGAGTAAAAGCTTGTTCAGCCAGGGAAAAGACTCAGTAGAGGAAGTTCAGGTGTGGAGGGGGAATTAGGCTTTTGGGGAGTATTGTATGGGACATCCTCTATTTGGGGTCCGAAAGTTGGGTACCATGTTGGAGTGAAATGGGGTGCCTCAAATCCTGGGCCCTCAAGCATATGGCATTCATGTCAGCTGTGTCTGCTGGGGCTATGGGTGGCAGGGTGCACCGCTTTTCCCACCTCATTTGCAGGGGCTGATTCCAAGCAGCGAAGTGGAGCTCTCACCTTGCAATGGTTGGCCTGCTGTATTCACGACATTTTCACTCTCACAGAAATCCAGAGATATCACCAGAGCTCTGCCTCTTGCAACACTTGAGGTAACCTTCTATGTGCCTGCATCGTGTGTCCTGGATTGCTCTGCAGAGAACCTGGAAACCCTTGAGGAGTCCCAAGAGGGTGGTACCTGCAGAGATGAAGGGCAGCTCCTGCTATGATCTGGGCTGTCTACTTTTGCTAGATTCTGCTTGCTAGTAGGATGCCTACCAACTCTGGTTTCAGCAATGGACTGCTCTGGATGATTAGACCAATGCAGTGTCATGGGAAGGACCTATGGCCATGATGAATATATGTCAGGGGTGGGCAACTGCGTGGGCAAAGAGGGATGTTTTCCTCCCTGGACCCTCAGTGGACCACTTCGCCACAGCGAGCCCAAATACCTCTGTTTTCTTCTGTGGTCCCTCCCAAAATGGCAACTGGATGTCACTCCCTGTCATAATTTTGAGAGGGACTACAGTGGTAAATGGGGGCAGTAGATGGTGTATGTGTGTAAAGAGAGAGAGAAAAACAGACAGACGGAGCCAGCATAGTGCAATGGTTTCAGCGTAGGACATGGACTCTGATTCCCTGCTCAGCCATGAAAACCTGCTGGGTGACCTTGAGCAAATCACACTCTCTCAGCCCCAGAAAACCCATGATAGCATCATCATAAGTTGGAAATGACTTGAAGGCACACAACAGCAGCAGCAACAACAACAACACATAAACACATGGGAAAGTTTCTTGCATGGTAACAAATTTCAGCATTTAAAAAAAAAAAAGAATCGGGGGTGAAGTATTCAGAGGCCATGAAAGTACAGCCTAAGGGCCGTATGTGGCCAAGAGGCCACATTCTGATTATCCAATAAATGCCCATGTAGTTCTGCTTGTGCAACACTTGTGGAACAAGTGACCAGGGCCTTGAGTTCCCTTGTTACTTCACTATCAGTTAAGGTCCCATTCGCCAGTTATTGGTGTTCCTTCCTCCAGTTTTCTTGCTTCTTTCATGTCCAAAGGAGGGCAACTAAGATGGTGAAGGGCCTGGAAGCCATGCCTTATGAAGAGCGAGTTAGGGAGCTGGGGATGTTTAGCCTGGAGAAGAGAAGGTTAAGAGGTGATATGATAGCCCTGTTCAAATATTTGAAGGGATGTCATGTTGAGGAGGGAGCAAGCTTGTTTTCTGCTGCTGCAGAGTCTAGAACGCGGAACAATGGATGCAAGCTGCAGGAAAAGAGATTCCACCTCAACATTAGGAGGAACCTCCTGACAGTAAGGGCTGTTCGAAGGTGGAACACTCTCCCTCGTAGTGTGGTGGAGTCTCCTTCCTTGGAAGTCTTTAAGCAGAGGCTGGATGGCCATCTGTCAGGGATGCTTTGACTGGGAGTTCCTGCACGGCAGGGGGTTGGACTGGATGGCCCTTCTTTGATACACTCCATTATCTAATGTTTCTTTGTAATGTGATCCCTAGTACCTCTTCCTTTTATGAACCCCATCAGGAACATCTGGCATTTTTTGCTCTATAAGTCTTTCTTGTAGAATTTCGAACATCCTTTTCCTTGCATGGGAAATTAATGCAATGGTCCTGTATTTACTGTCACCTTTCTTGGGGATTGGACTGTATATTGAGGAGTGTGAACCATTGTTTTGTTTTCCATATTTGTTGATAGAGTTTAGTTAGAACTAGAGTACATTCCTTGTCAGAGAGGAGGAAAACTTTTATAAAAACAAAAGGTATATCAATTAAACAAATAATTACAGTATATACCTTTTAGGCAGAAAGAGGAGGAAGGGTGGAGCTGGGTCTGGAGAGAGTGGCTCCTCAGCTCAGGGCTCTAGCATCTTCATTGCTAGATATGACAGATGATACGATAGATCACCTACCCTCAAGTAACAAAAAAATGTTACTAAGGATTCTGTATGGGGTGACACTATGAGTTACCACACTGGTGACACCAACTTTGCTGATGCATCAGTCCCCATCTAGCATGTCACCCAGTGCAAGGGATATGGCTACCAGTGGGTGGGGGTCAAAAGGTCCTCTGATCCAAGCATCTGTAGATAGCAAGCCCCCGTTGTCGCCAATGGCTATGCATGCATGCAGCTGTGCCAGCAGGCATGCACACGTTGCACTGCCATTAGAAAGAACAGGACTTAAGGTCCTAATTTATTTTTATCTACCGTGTGTGTGTGTGTGTGTCAGGTCCTGAACAGATCCTCTGTGGATATGGTGGTCCAACTGTACTTACATAGATACAGGGAAGTTAGCATCCCAAATATGATCCAGAATTGAGCCTGTTTCTGTCTTTCTTTCCATGGCAATGGGGCTAAAGGAACCTCTGGATCTTTGTGCCCTGGCAAAGTATTCCCCCCAACCCAACCCACTCCACACATGCAATATACCGATTTGGGCCCTGTTCCTATTTCACAAGAATTTCCAAGACTTGGTCCCTACATCGCCAACAACCTGGCAGTGAAGAAAAATAGACTTGGCAGTCTGTTGCCAGTGCAGTTCCGAGCTCTATCAAAATCTGTGAGCATCAAGGTGTGGAATGCAACTGGCAGTCTCTCCTCTTTGTGTGTGTGTGTGTGTATGTGTATGTGTGTAGCACTGTTGGAGGGAGTTGGGTCGAATTTGTCACTCATTGCTCTGGTGCTCCAGCCATCCTAGCAGGGTCCGCTGTCATCTATGGGGCACCCAGTGGGAAGGAAGAAGGCATAGTTAAATTTTTCAGTGGCTGACACCTGACAAGCATGATGAATTGGATAAGGTATGGGCTGCCGGCGTGACGAACGGCCGGCTTCCTCCTTCAGGCTCCAGGAAAACTTTGCAATTATTTCCTATCGCTTCGCAAATGAGTTTCTCAATCAGCCTCACATGGGAGTTTCTCTTATTTACTCCTGTTTAATGGTCCTGCTAAATATCCGATCCAAGCACAAGACATGGAAGTCAATGCAAGGACTCCCACTGATTTTGGCCAAATTCTCTACTTTGTTTGGCACAAAATGGTGCTTGGCTGGCCAGCAATTTGTCCTGAGTTCTCTGCCCTTGATCACTAGCCTGTTCTCTGCAGATGGCATCAAATACGAGGGGTAGTTAATACTCCAGAGGACAGAATCAGAATTCAAAATGATCTTAACAGATCAGAGAGCTGAGACAAAACTAACAAAATGAATTTCAATGGGGAGAACTGAGACAGAAACAATTGAAATGCACAGATATAGAATGGAGGACACCTGGCTTGATAACAGTAGATGTGAGAGGGATCCAGGAGTTCTAGTAGACATACGAGTTGAACATAAGTGAACGGTGTGGTGTGGCAGCTAAAAAGACCAATGTGATTCCAGGCTGCATCAATAAAAGTATGGTGTCTAGATCAAGGGAAGTAATAGTGCCACTCTGTTCTAGTTTTGCCAGGCTTCACCTGGAATATTGTGTCCAGTTCTGGGCACCAAAATTCAGAAAGGATGTTGAGAAACTGGAGCGTGTCCAAAGGAGGGCAACTAAGATGGTGAAGTGACTGGAAACCACTAAACCCTATGAGGAGCAGCTTAGGGAGCTGGGAATATTTAGCCTGAAGAGGAGAAAGCTAAATAGCCCTTGTTAAATGTTTTAAAGAATGCCATATTGAGAGTGAAGCAAACTTGTTTTCTGCTGCTCCAGAGACCTGGAGCAATAATAATTAATGATAATAATAATAATAATAATAATAATATCATTGATAAAGATGTTGAATAGCACTGGGCCCAGGACAGAGCCCTGTGGGACCCCACTGGTCACTTCTCTCCAGGATGAAAAGGAGCCGTTGTTGAGCACCCTTTGAGTTCGGCCAGTCAACCAGTTACAAATCCATGTAACAGTTACCTTGTCTAGCCCACATTTTACAAGCTTGTTTGCAAGAATGTCATGGGGAACCTTGTCAAAGGCCTTACTGAAATCAAGATATTCTATATCCACAGCATTCCCTTCATCTACCAAGATGGCAATTTTATATATAAAAAAAGAGATTAGATTTGTGTGGCGTTTGTTTCTCTGAAACTCTGATGTCTTATGTTTGTATAAGTTCCACTATGGAAGCAGTTGGACACTTTGTGTGATACAGGAGATACATTGTCAGTACTTTGTCTCATACAGAAGATCTGTTTTTAGTTGTGTGCATTGTGCATGGTGTCCAGATGAGCACTAGGTTGTGCATTTGAGTATGCATTTGATTGTGTGATGCTGCTATTCAACCCAAGGTTAATGTTTAACAATTAATGCCTAACCCTGCATGCAGAGATTTATGATATGCAACCATGATGTAAGATTTGAGCCAATACCTTTGGTATAAGCATTTGGCACAGAATGCTGTAATACTAAGCATCAGTGCTACTAGCAAAATAAGGAAAGAGGGCTCTAAGATCTCAGCTGACGTGACCCATGTCTTTCTCTTGGCAGAAAGCCACAAATTTCCAAGACAAGACTGAAGCACAGACTGAGTGTGGAGAAGCTGGGAGGGCTTGGATGAGCTGTTTGCACCAGACCTTGAGATCTGGAACACTGAAAAGGTAAGTGTCTGATCCTTGCATCACCAAATGCAGGTTTCATTCCTTGGAAGGTTGACAGTCATTGCTCTTAATTGTTGGTAAAGAAATATAGTATTGCAATCTAGTGTGATTAGTCCTCAAATTATTTCTCAGATGGATAGCTATGTGTGTGGTACGTCAAAGCTGGAACAGAAATCTGACTATATCAGCAAGTTGTGTGTTGCACTTTTGGGATGTCAAAGGTTCTCTGATCTGCGTTTGCCCTTAACAGTACTCAATACACTCTTGGGTTTTCTCTATCCGCTCCTTGTCAAAAGAATAATAATTACTTCATGGGATTTTACTCCTTCGCTCCTAGAGACCTGTGGATGTTTATTTGGGTTTGACTAATTTGGCAATCTCCCAGAATCACAGATTGCAGACTTTGCATTGTGGGTAACAGACAAACTCCCGCATGGGGGTGGGGTGTAGCTCAGGGTAACTTTGCAACAGCATTTGTGCATTTTGTTTGCTAAATGAGATATGTGCACCTCATGTTTCAAGGTGATCTCATGAATGATCCAAGCCTTTAGCTGAGTCTTCAGGCCTGTGGTGAGGTCATTGTGCCAGTCTTGGAGATGATCTGAGAGCTGTTCTGAAGTTATCCCTCCAGAAGGGAATGTGCAAATGAGGATTCATGGAAGAGTCTCAAGGGACTCTTGGACAATTCTGGGGGTTCATCTGCATTTTATCTGCTTGGTTTTTTTCTTTTATTCTTGGATACTGGTTGAGAATAAGCCAACACAACAAAGCAGTGATTCCCAAACTTTGATCCTCCCGGTGTTTTGGACTTCAACTCCCAGAAGCCCCAGCCACCTTGGCCAATAATCAGGAATTCTGGGAGCCAAATGCCTGGAGGACTAAAGTTTGGGAACCACTGCTCTAAAGGCATCAGATCCCATCTGAGCATGGGTCAGCCGTGGTTAATACTTAGATGTGGGACTATCAACAAATCTGAGGTGCTGTAGGCTATATTTCAGAGGATGGGAACTGGAAAAACCATTTCCGAAGATTCTTTGCCTGAGATAACACCTTGAAATTCATGGGGTCACCATAAATTTACAGGTGATTTGAAAGCATGTGGAGACACATGCTGGTTGTAAATATACTGTATTGCAAGTCTTTGTACATTGAGGGAAGAAATAGGTGGTGTTGGTTATGATAGAATCCAGACAGTGGATTCATTTTTGTTGCTGTCATTCTGAGTGGCCTTAATGTAACAAAGGTTTTGGATTGTTTTACATTTTGCCTGTTTTTAAAGCAAAGGAAGGACTGCTGCAAGTTTCCAAAAATTCCTTGAGAAATCTCTTGAAATCTCAGTGCTGGGATTACAGTGTGTTTTACCATCTCTTGTTATAGTGATGGCAATGTGTAGAGGCTGAAATACTGAGAGAAAAATGGAGGAAAGCAGAGGCAGCTGGTGACTTCCATGTTAGTGGGGTACTGAATCCACCCTGGTTTTAAAACCAGATTTTAAAGGAGCTACCCAAGGAGCTGAAGGTCAAGAACTTCACTGACCCTTTGATGTAAATGTCTGAAAAACTATATCTCCCTATGCAGGTCATAATAATAATAATAATAATAATAATAATAATAATAATAAGTAGTAGTAGTAGTAGTAGTAGTAGTTTTATTTATATTTCCCACCTCTCCCTGCAGATCAAGGCAGGATTACAACATGAGAAAAAAAAACAATATAAAATGTAACAATGAAAACAACAATGTAAAAAAGCAGTAAAATCATTAAATTACAACTCTCTAAAATGACCATCATTGTCTGTATCCATGTCATCGTAGTTCTTATATTCTCACAGGAGATCTGGTGGGAGGCTAGTACCCTCTTAAAAGTTTCCAAGGAGGCACTAAGACGGATCTCTTCCGGGAGGTCATTCCATAACCTAGGGGCTGTGGCGGTGAACACTTTCTGGGAAGTTTTGGTCAATCTTGTTTTTGTAAGTTCTAATAACAAGCTTTAAGATTTGCAGAAGAAGGCTTTGCCTCAGTCCCACTACCTTCACAGGCACTTTTGGTAAGGGCACCAGAGAGCATCTTCCCCATGGTTGCTCCCTGGCAGCAGAACTCTCTTTCACAGTCCAGTCGGCCTTCTCCTGGCTCTCTTTTCATCAGCTGGGAAAGATCAGTCAGGGAGGCCTTTGATTTGTAAATTATATGGCAGTAGTATATGTGAAATAAAATCAAGCACTCCAGTTCACATGCACTTCTGCACACCAGGAGCAACTAATGGACATCAGAAGTGCCCAGTGTGCTTCAGAAACCCCAGGGTTTTGTTGTTTTTCCTGCAACATGGCTAATGTTTTGAAAAGTTTCAAAACACAGACGACAATGTTGGAACTTGGGTGAATACTTATATAACTTATATAATTTATAATACCAATATCTGCTAAAGAGTATTGCTGTTTATAACCTTTAAACCACACAAACAAGAACAACAACAATGCAACAACAAATTCTAGCTAAATAGGGATTGACAAATGTCGAACAAAAAAAAAATCATTTTCAATCTTCCGCAATTTTTTAAAAACAAAATTGGACCTCTTTCAGTTTGTGTGACCCTGACCTCCATGGCTCCACAGCCTTTTTTTCTCCCACATTTCAGTGAACACCAGTGAGATCCCTGCTTGAGCAGGGCTGGAGATAGGAACAGCAGCTGCTTCTTGTCAGCAAGCTTGACATTTTGTCCTGGACTTGGCGGCTGGTAGGATCTGAGAAGACGGACTTGTCTGTTTGTTTAAACTGAGGATGTAGTAAAACTCACTAGCGCTCCCCAGCCCTCAAATCTCTGATCAAACAGCAACATCCGGACCAGCAATTGTGCAATATCAGGAATGAGAAGAAATGTTTGCCTTTTTGTTGGCATTGATCCTGTAGAGATCCCTCTACTTCAGTTGCTGAATTACTCAGTTTCCTCGGAGAAGCTGGACAGAGAAGCTGAGGCACAAGAATAACACTGGGGTTTACTAGTTGGAACTAGTGTGGTGTCCTGGTTTGAGTGTTGGACTACAGCTCTGGAGATTAGGGTTCACTTTCCTGCATGGCCATGGAAACACACTGGGTGTCCTTGGGAGAGTCACACACTCTCAGCCCCAGAAAATCCCATGATTGGTTCACTTTAGAGTCACCATAAGTCAGGAACAACTTGAAGACAGACAGCAACAACAACTAGTAGTTTAAAAGAACCTTGATGTCCAAGGAAATTCTGGTTCAGGGATGAAGAACATGGCAGTTTTTGGAACTGTGGTGCTACATGGATGCATTTCTTCATTAGGTTTCTCCTTGAAGGAAGCAATTAGTAATTTCAGCAATTTTCCTCCTGCTGGAGAAAGTCTTCAAAACTTTTGAAACCTATTCACAATTGAGAACTTCTGCATCAAATTCACATGTGTTTGTTTTGCACAGAAAACAGGATCTTCTATGCATTTTCTGCACAGAAAATAATACTCCTGTGCTGAAAATACTGTTTCTTGTACACAGAGATCCCCCCCTGTAAATCACCTGTGTTGAAACTTTGCTCAGAGTAAATCTCCAACAACAGCATTGTCTGCACAGAAAACAGTTTTTTTCTGTGCAGGAAATGATATTTCTGGATAGAAATATTATTTTCTGTACAGAAAATGCTATTTCCAAAACAGACAATGCTGGGAGTTTGTTTGTTTGTTTTCCTCACAAAACAACCAAGTGCATTTTTTTTTTGTGCAACATTACTTCCCAGATTGTGAAGATTCTTACCAGTCCAAGATTCTTCCCATGGAAACATGCTTTCCAATACATTTTTTGAATATTTTATAACAAAATATTCCTTGTATCCCTACCATGGACTGGCAACATGGAAAAATTATTAAAGAACATTAATGGTAAGATATGCATGGATATTTTTTGGATGATAGTCAGGGTTGGGGGTATGCATCTTATTTAAAGGGTGAGTCACAACTTGCAGGAAAAGCTAGTAAAAGGGTAGACTGTGGAAAATGGAGGTGCTGATGGCCCCCAAAAAAGATATGTGCTAATTTCTGGTCCAGTTGGTTCAGCCACCTGCTTCTTGCACTGTCCAAGCAGATTTCTTTTCATCTGGAGCTGTGTTCTTCAGGCAGGGCAGCAACAATGCTACACTGCCTCCTCCTAGGCTTCTGCAACAACTCATTCTTGGAGGTAGAGAGCTCTTGAGAATGGAGGTTCTGTTATACTTCTTCCTGAGATGATCCAAAAGTCTGGAAACTATCAAGCCCTAGGAGGAGTAGCTTAGAGATCTGCGTATATTTAGCCTGTGGAAGAGATGGTTACGAGATGTCATGATAGCCATGTTTAAATATTTGTAGATAGAGCAAGCTTTTTTTCTGCTGCTCCAGAAAATAGGATTCAAGCTACAGGAAAAGAGATTCCACCTCAACATTAGGAAGAACTTCCTGATGGTAAGAGATGTTCAACAGTGGAAGACGCTGCCTTGGAGAGTGGTGAAGTCTCCTACTTTGGAGCTGGATAGGCGTCTGTCATGGTGCTTGGATTGTGTCTTCCTGCATGGCAAGGGGTTGGACTGGATGGCCCTTGTGGTCTCTTTCACTCTGTGGTTCTGTGATTTAGTCCTCTTTAACCAGAGCTTGGGAAATTTGATAGATTCTCAGAATTTTCTCAGGTTTGGCCAAGTAGGCTGGTGAGATTCTGCAATCTATAGTCTACAACATTTTTAATGTTCTTCCCTAAACTCTGTCTTTGAAATAAGAAGAAACCATCTGTCTCAGAGCAAGAATGGAACCATAATAATTCAATGTGAAGTCGAAGGCTTTCATGGCCGGCATCCATAATTTTTCTCGGTTCTTTGAGCTACGTGGCCATGATGTGGAAGAGTTTATTCCTGTCTAATTAAAAAAAAAAAATAACTGCTGTGATAGCCTTTAGGGCTGAAGAGCGGGGGATAGATAGATAGATAGATAGATAGATGATGTTTCACCAGGAACTGTGGCTGGTATCTTCAAAGAAGATGCCAGCCACAGATGCTGGTGAAATGTCAGGAATAAACTCTTCCACAACATGGCCATATAGCCCAAAAAACCCACAAAATAGTACATAATAATTCAGATTCGTGTCTCATCCATCAAAGGGACACCTGTGGCCTTTCAAGCAGGAGGCTTCCCAGAGCCTTTGTGGCTCCTAGCTGCTGAGAGATTTTCCATCCTCTGTGAGTCTCCAAAACCCCATTAGTTTTTCCAGACGGCAATGAGACATATCTTGTCCAGTGTCAAGACCCCAAATGGATTAGGGAGAAGCTCATGGAAGATTATGGAGAAAATGGGTTTCTGTGGTTGCCAATAGTAGACTATGGCTGCCGTATCAGAGGGACAGGGAATCTTCTTTGAGTTTCAATCAAAGGCTCACAGGCTGCAATGCTTCCCATTCTCACCTAAGGACTTTAATTGCCACATCTTGTGTCTGTGAGTTCCTTTGTTTAATATCAATTTGGAATAGGGGTAGATCATTTGTCCCTCTGCCCTGAACTTCCCACTAAATAGTTTCCTTTTTTGATAGAGTTTTTAGTGAGTTTAGAACTTACCTCTATTTCAGTTGTCTCCATGCAATTCACAACTGTATAAATGTGTTATGAAGTTTTCCTACACCAGCACACTTGGCTGTCTCTTTAAAACACTGAAATAGATGGAAAGCTGAAATCTCTCCAGTCCATTCATCATGGCTGCGGTTTCTGTTGTTGCTAGGTGCCTTTAAGTTTCTCCAATTTACTGCCACTCAGTCCTAGGGTTTTCTTGGCCAGATTTATTCAGAGAGAGTTTGCTATTTCCTTCTTCTGAGGCTGAGAAAATGATTTGCCCCCAGGTCATCCAGTGGGTCTCCATGGCTGAGCTGGGATTTGAACTCTGAGCCCCTGGAGTCCAGGCCCAACAATAAAACTACTGCACAAGACTGGCTCCAATATGGCAAACCTAGCCTAAGATTTTCTTGGTAAGATGTACATGGAGGGAGTTTGCCATTGCCATCCTCTCAGGCTGACTTGTCCAAGATCATTAGGTTTCTGGGGCTGAGTGGGCATTTGAACCTGGGTTTCCCAGAGACGTAGTGCAACATTCAAACCCCTGCACTATGTTGGTGCTTAAGACTTCTTCAGAGGAGGTTTGTCACTGTAGAGCAAATGTCACTTGTCCAAGGTCACCCATTGGGTTTGCAAGGCCAAAAAGGGACTTCAGCCCAGATTTCCCACAGTTCAGCACCACAATGACTCTCTCCATTCTCTGTCCCCCTGATCATTCTGGCTACCCTCCTTTCCTCCTGCTGTACAGGCTTCTCACCATCCCCTTCCCAAACCCCCAAGCCTTCTCCGTGTGCCAAGTCTGTGCCAGCCCGACGTCTCCAATCTTCCTCGCGCCCTTTATTTGTGGAGCAGCTCCAGTGCACGGTACATTGCTAATAACAGCAATTACCATTTACACGTTGGCTACAAGGTACAGAGGCAGTAATGGGATCCAGAGGGACAAAATTAAAGCGATATAATATGCTAAGATAAATTAACGCTGTAAAATTAGCCACGGGTCTAGTTAGAGATCTGACAAACGTGTCTCGCAGCTTTGTTACGAGCGCGGCGCTCTGCTCAATTGGCTTAGTGGCCCAGAGCAAAACCAGCCAGAGCGAGGTGTCTGTGAGGAGGGGGGTTTCAGGGTAGGGGCAAAGTTTACTAAGGGTCTTTTGGTCCACATGCTGCTAGTTAGCAAAGCTTTCCCCTTTCCTTGGCTTAGCAGAAAGCCTCTGTAGTTCCATTGTCTCTGGCAGCTAAAGCTAAAGCTTGACTTGCTACAGTGTTCCTTGCTGGGGATGTTTGGAAATGCTTTTAAAATTGCCATAGGATGGAGCCAGCAAACCCCTGGGCATTAACTGTAGGCTGAGACCACAAAATATGACCCTTTTAGTCCACAGCTGATGCTTTGATTTTGGAAGCTGAGCTGGGTGAGGTCTGGTTGGCCTTGGATGAGAGGCCACGAGGAGGGAGGTCTAGGAAAGAATCCCACCTGAAACCCTGGAAAGCCAGGGCTGCCATCCAGAACTGAGAGTAACTGAGCTGGGTGGGACTCCCAAGAGTCTATCTCAGTGTAAAATTAGATTATCAGTCACGGTTGGAAGAGACCCCAAGGGCTATCCACTCCAACCCCATTCTGCCATGCAGGAGGACACCATCGAAGCACTCTCTGGGATAGATGGACATTTGTTGTTGTTATTGTAGTGTGCAGAAAATTCTGTTTCCTTAGCAAAAACTGCAGCTTTCTGTGCAAAACCACTACATGTACATTTTGTTCAGAATAAGTCCTGAACTTTGAAGATTCTTGTCAGTCAGGATTCCTCTCATCAGGATTTTTCAGCACTTGAAAAACATGTTGTTTTTACCATATCTCCAGCATTTTCCAGTATTCCATCCATCTCTACTTCCCCCCATGCTGTCTCCTGCTTCAATTTTCCTTGTTCGACTTCTGGGGTAAGTTGGGGGCCCTTATCAGCCGATCGGAGCCCAGCTGCCATGTCTCCAGCATTAGAGTGGCGGCAGTGCTTTTATGATTTTTTATTATTTTTAATGGGCCTGATCATACGCTTTATTAAGCAAGATCTAAATCATTCCTGCCCCTCCAGGGCCCTTTGGTATGCACCAGCCATTAAATACGCAATTAGCTTGCATTTACAAATCTGTAAAAATAAGGCTCTGGCCATCCATTCCAAGTCCATCGCTCGAGGGGGGAAAGATGGGGATTATTTTTTCCCTCCAGCCGAGCCTCTCCTGTGCCATTGTCTAATTAGCCTCCAAGAAATGGAAGCTGTTGCAAGCAGCGAGATCCATTTTCTTTCCTCCAACACACACAGCGTGTAGAAAACGTGAGGGTTTGCCACCACTCTGCCGCTGTTTTAATGTCCTTTTTTAAAACTCAATAATGCAAGGAGCTGGTTTGCAAGGCACCAACAGTTGTAATTTTCCAGCATTTTGCCTTGAACAGCAGGTTGGGATCATGTTGGCGTTTTATGCACATATACATTTCCTTTAGATGTATGGTTGAGGTCTCTCTTCTCTCTCTTTTTTTCATATTGTGCAACATCAGTGGCGTCACTAGGGTTGGTCTCACCTAGTGCCATGGTGTCAGACCCCACATTGAACTCCTCACATACCACACCATTAAATCCATAGCAATGGTGTCCTAATGTTATTCATAAATTGTAATTCCTATAGATCACTGAATGTGATGGCAATTGTGACATAAACAAGTAGCAAAATTAAAAATACAATAGTCTCTCCACATTCTCTGGGGTTAGGGGCACAAGAGCTCCATGAAAGTGGAAAAACTGCAAATAAAAAAATACTACTTTTTTTTTTACCTGAAATGCAACCTCTCTAGGAATCTTTAGGTCTTCCAGCACAAGTCTGAGGTCAACATTTAGGGGTCTTTAAGCAGAGGCTGGATGGCCATCTGTCAGGGATGCTTTGATTTGGAGTTCCTGCATGGCAGGGGGTTGGACTGGATGGCCCTTGTGGTCTCTTCCAACTCTATGATTCTATGATTCTATCTGCCAGAGATTTTGACCACAAAATTGTGCTGGATAGCCTACAAATGTTTAGAGAATGGTTCTCTTTAGGACTCTTTAGGTAGTCCAGCACAAGTCTGTGGTCAACATCTGCTGGACGCTGACCACAGAATTGCGCTGGAGGACCTACAAATGCCTTGAGAAGTGTTCTCTCTTGGAATTTGTAGGTCCTCCAGTATGACCTCTGTGGACATTGACCACAGAGTCGCACCGGAGGACCTAGAGATTCCAAAAAAGAACATACTACTCAAATCCATGAATAATCAAAGCTGCAAAAGTCAAAGCCGCAAATGTGCAGGGCCAGCTGTATACCTTAAATTACAGTGTCATAGGTGCAGCCTAAATGTATTGACGGATACATAGTTTCATGTAGTTAAAGTGAAAATTTGGCAAGATGTGGGTTTTTTTTTAAAAAAATTAATATTTAAATTTTAAATTAAAAATTAAAATCTATCCACTGACCCTTGGCCCGCTCACATAATCTCCAGCATTTTAAAGAGATGTAGGCAAACACCACCGTCCATTTCTACCCAAATACAGATGTTTAGGGAGCAGTTGTGTCATCCCTTCAGGGTGCCACCTGATGCAGACTGCACTCCATGCACCCCTTTAATGATGCCTGGGTCTAACATCCATATTCAGTTCACAGTTGCTGAAGCAGAGTTCTGCAAGTGCACATTATTGGATGGTGCATAACAATTTTGCCGCTGCCTTCAGGGTACCCTTTGACTCATTGGGATTGTGGAAACAGTCATTGCGCGTTCCCTGATGCAAAATGTGGCAGTTTAAACAGACACAACGTGCTGGTGCCCAATTGGTTTCATAATATTAGTGTTTGCAATCTATCTCAAGGGGTGAGAATGGCAAGTAGGCCCACCACAAATATTGCAGTGTACTTCTAGTGCTATGTGAAGTATGACACTCATCTTGCTTTTGAAATAAGGAGAAAGCAAAAGCAGTGAAAATGCAAATCCCAGCTTTTCAAATCACATCCCATAAAAAAGGTTCAACTTGTCCTGACAATGGTGCTCTTCTGGAAATGATACAGAAGTGTTTCTTCATTTAATGGTCAAGGACAAGAAAATGTTTGTTTTAGTGCAGATGGAATATATTTGGAATCAATTTCTTCTGAAAGACATACTGTACCATTTTTCTCAAAAGCTTTTTTTTCCCTGAACATCGGCAAAAGCCATCCATGAAGATCCAAGGAAGAAAGAAATAAGAGTGACAGCATCAAACTTTCCACAGAATGGAAGAGACATAAGGGAAAGTGGAGGAGGAGAGCCAACCTCTGACTCCAGAAACGCCTAAATAGCTATATTTAAATATCCGAAAGGATGTCATATAGAAGATAGAGCAAGTTTTCTGTTGCTCCAGAGACTAGAACACAAACAAATTCCCTCAAATTACAAGAAAAGAGACTGCACTTAAACATTGGGAAGAACTTCCTGACTGTAAGAGATGTTCAGCAGCAGAACAGACTGCCTTGGAGTCTGGTGGACTCTCCAACTTTGGAGGTCTTTAAACATGGGTTGGGTGAGCATCTTTCAGGAGTGCTTTGATGGTGTATTCCTGCATGGCAGGACCTTTGGGAACCCTCCCAGCCCTAAGATTCTACAATTCTAATAACACCGCAAGGAGTGAATGGCAAGGGCCCCCGACAGAGCTATAAGACTTTGGTAAACCCAGAGTAGAAAAAGCCTTTGTTACCCTGCATCTATCTGGGAAAAGGTCCACAGTTTTTATCCCTTGACTCAATGGGATTGTGGAGACAGGTGTTGCGTATTCCCTGATTTAAAATGTGACAGTAAACAGACATGACTTGCTGATACACAATTGGTTTCACAATTGGTTGCACAACAGGACATATTGAGCAGTGCACTGCTGCATACTATTGCAGTTCTCTAACATGGTTGGGTATGGTGCCAGTGGCATAGCTCCATCACTGTTAAGTTACACATTTCAGCCCATGATGCAAAATCTCATCCTTTAATGTTAAGTGTTTTAAAAAATTAAAATAATTTTTTAAAAATTAAAATTGTTAGTGCATTGTATTTGCAACAATTCTCACTTGTTGCCCCTCACTCCTGGAACCTTCTTCCCCCACATATCCACCTCATCACTTCTCTAACCAGGTTCAAAAGCAAGTTAAAGACTATATTGTTTAGGGAAGCGTTCCCAGGATTGTGCCATCTGCCCCAGGATGCTTCCTTCTTCCTGTATTAAGAAGCCATGCCCTCCCTCCAGTCCATCTGCCATGGTCCAGGCCCCACTTTGAAAAAGTGTTGTTGTACCACAGTGGGGAGGTTGTTGTTGTTGTTGTTGTTATAGGGTCCAAAAACAACCTTCCTCCCCACCATGATTGCCCCACCTGAACATTTTAAGGGCAGCCAAGGGACAGCCTGAGGAACTCTGTTGGCTGAAGTGCCTTGATTGATGTCCTCCGTGCGCCGATGGAAATGTAGCTTGCTCAATCATGCTTTCCATTTTCACTTCAGCGTGCCCAAACCTGTCTACAGAGCATGGAGAGATTCTTAGCTACTCTCTATTGATGGTGGAATTCCCTGTGGTGTGGTTGCCTTACAATGCCCCCCTGCGTGTGTGTTTGTGCTTGTGCTTTATTTGCACAGTTACAATTGCAAGCATTTTGTCAGCTGGGAACATGTAGACCTTTTGGTGATGAAAGAAAACCAAGAAGCTGGCACTGAAAGTGGTTTCACCTATGTTTTCTCCCTGCCTTCCACCCCATTTGCTATCTCTGAGCTCTTCATTGCTTTGGCCCAGCACAGATGGATATATTTCTTGCTTCTGTTGATAGAGCATGCATTGAAGGCAGGATCTGGGGTAAAATAAGTTACATCCCCAGAGAGCAGTGTATTGAAAGTGACTGTGGGACTGTGCTGATAGAGCGCTTATTGGCTGTGTTGCATCTCCTAATGCAAACAGACAGCGTTTCCTGATAAGCCACATCCTTCAGTATGGATGGCAGTCTGTCATGTCTGGCAAATAATGTTAAGGTGCTGCGGTGAGTTTCCTTAAGAGGGAAGGTTGGATAACAAGACAAAAGTCTCTCACTCTCCTTCTCTTTCTGTCTCTTTTTTGGTAACTAACGTATTCCATCCAGGATTCTGTATTAAAGTTATGACAACACAACACGCGAGGGGCCATCAGCAAATATATGCGTAGGCAAAAAAACATTCCCATTGGAATTTTTGCAACCGTCGTGCACAAACCATTCTTTTAAAATATCCCACGATGGGGATGCATGGTGGTACCCTGTTTCCAGAGTTTGGAAAAGATGAATTTTTGGGACTGCAAACCCCAGAACCTTTTGGATTTACAATAATCAGATAATAGAATCATAGAGAACCAGGGTGATGTAGTGGTTTAAGTGCTGAATTATGACTCTGGAGACCAGGGTTCAGTTCTCCACTCGGCTGATGGATCCATTGGGAGACCTTGGCAAGTCACATGCTCTCAGCCTCAGGGGAAGGCAATGAGAAACCCCCTCTGAACAAATCTTGACAAGAAAACCCCATGATAGGCCTTAGGGTCATGATAAGTCGGAAATGACTTGCCTGCTGGGTTTGTTTTTAATGCGGTTACGCTCATAAAAATACATGCAGATTTTTGGGCACAATGGTATACTAAACCACATCATTGCCCATGTAGGAAACTGCATGTCCCTCACAGAAAAAAAGTTTTGCACATAAGTATAATTTTTAATGCAAAACATGCTTTTTCCTTTACAGAAAATGTTGTTTTATGCACAGTGAACACGACATTTTTGCACAGAAAACAGTGTTTCTAGCATATTGCATTTTGCACAGATAACATTATTTCTTGTACAGAAAGCATGTATTCTATAAAGGGACAAACATCTTTGTGCAGAAAAGTGACACATTTTTCTGCACAGAACAAGTCCATGAAAGGCTTCTCAAAGTGCTATCACCTCTCAAAAACTATTAACTTTTGTTTTCTTTGACACTGAGGAGAATCCTATGGTAATCATTTGCCATTGAATGCAAGGATGAGATGGGTGAAGAAGATTTAGATGTCTGACATTTAAAAAAAGTGCTACCACTGGTTGGCTGTTGTAGCTGTATGCAGCCGGAGTGCTGAACCATGGTTGCCTGTCTCACAAACTGAGCTAGGTAACAACATTTTGCAAAGAAAATGTGCTCATTTCTGATTGAAGCTGAATGCAACCAGCTAGGCAAATGCATATTTGGTACAAACCTGGCATGATGAGGTGCAGCTGGGTCTCAGCAACATCATTACTGGCAGAAACAGGAGAGCCTCACAACACAATGCCCCTGGCTACACACTTGTGTGTGTAAAGATAAGAAATAAGTGAAAGGTAAGGACTCAGCAGAAAGATGCATGTTTCAGTATCAGCCCTTTCATTGGGGGGAACCAGGCGTTTATTCATCAGCAGGTTTCTACCCCATGTCACCACCAAAATGGGGTGGCAATGCCAATGCAGAGACTTAAAAGCAAAGTCTCAAAATTAGAACAACTAAAAAAAGCAATTAGTTTCAAGCCTCAGTTAAAAGCATTGTTTGTTTGTTGTGTGCCTGTAAGTCATTTCTAACTTATGACAGCCCCAAGACAAACTATCATGGGGTTTTCTTGGCAAGATTTCTTCAAAGCGGGTTTGCCATTGTCTTCCCCTGAGGCTGAGAGTGTGTGACTTGCCAAGGTCACCCAGTGGGTTTCATGGTCGAGCGGAGAATCAGACCCTGGTCTCCAGAAATGCATTTATTGTATTTTATACCCAACCTTTCTCCCATAATACGATTCAAGGTGAGTTGTAGTAAAATTATTATCCAGCACTCAAACCAATAGCAACCTGAAATAAGAGCACTTAAACATAGTTTTTTGTGGAGCTTTCGGGCTATGTGGCCTTGTTCTAGAAGAGTTTCTTTTCTAGCCTTCATAGCTTTTGGGCTCTGGCCACATAGCCCAAAAGCACCACAAAAAACTATGGATGCCGGCCATGAAAGCCTTCAACTCCAGCACCTAAGCAGTTTGTATAAATATTTTGTTCACCTGCTGGTGGGAGGAAAAGAGAAAGGCAGCTAGCCTTAGCTGCTTGAGTGCCTATATCAGGAGGAGAAAGGTGGGGAATAAATCCATCATCTTCTGCTGGAGGGGCCTTCCAGCCTCCTGAGAGCAGTCCCGGAGAAAGCTTCCTCTCAGCATCATGCAATCCCAGAGGGCCATCTAATCCAACCCTCTTCAGCCATGTAGGAATACAAAACTAAAGCACTCTTGAAAGACACCCAACCAATCTCTGTAGTCCTCCAAAGAAGGAGACTCCACCACCTTTGCAACAGCCCATCCTTACAGTAAATGAGTTTTTCCTAATGTTTCAGTGGAATCTCTTTTCTTGTAATTTGAATCCATTTTGGAGGAGCAGGAAACAAACTGGATCCCTCTTCTTGGCTACCTCCCAGAGGGCTTTTTCTGGAGTCGACCTCAGATTATGGAATGGCCTGCCGGACAAGATCCGTCAATTGACATCCTTAGACAGCTTCAAAAAGGCTGTCAAGACGGATCTCTTCCGGCAGGCCTTTCCAGAATAGAAAATCCCTGCCTCAGGAACCCCTTTAAAAAAAGTGTGTGTGGGGGGGTGGGCTCCCAAATTTTCTTTGAAGATCTGATGGAATAGCTGCTGTTTTCTGTGTGTTATTGTTTTTTAGTAGAAGTTGTTTTAACTGTTGGATTTTAATCTGCAATTGATTTAATAACTTTTTAAGGAGGGGGAGGAAGTATTTTGATGTTTTATATTGTACTTTTTATTGATGTTAGCCGCCCCGATGGATCTCAAAGGGGCGGGATATAAATAAATTTTATTATTATTATGATTATTATTCTCCATCACATCCCTTCAGATATTTAAAGATGGATCTCATGTCACTTCTCTCCGTCGAATGAACAAAAAAATGCAAGACTAGAGAGGTTCCACTTAAACAGTAGGAAGAACCTCTTTACTGTTTGGCAGTGGAACAGACTCTCAGTAGTGAACTCTCCTTTTTTGCATGTCTCTAAAATTGGCATCTTTCAGGAATGCTTAATTGTGTCTTCCAGCCTGGTGGGGAATTAAGACTAGATTACCCTCATGACCCCTTCTGACCCCAAAATTATATGATTTGATGAAAGTTTGGTCTAAAACACAGGCTGGTCTAAAACCTCCAGTGAAAGTGCCAGATATTCCAGTTTCTTGGCTGGTATACCTCTCCAATACCTCTGTGTGCGTGTGTGGCCCAATGTGACTTAATATCTGAAATTTAAACCTGAAAGTCTTGCCTGCAAAGAATCCTCTTGCTCCTTTATAGTCAGGCTCTTGCAGCAGCTCTAAGAGTACTTGCTGAGACAGTGCCAGCTCCACCGAATCCCCTTTTTTTAAAATAACTAGAACGGGCGCTCGGCTCATTACTGTGTCTAACAAACTCGCACAGACAGGTTCTGCGAGAGAGATCACACACGGGCCGCTTTCTCGCCTTTACTCTTGCATGTGTGTTTTGGCTTCGCTTTTGCTAAATGCTGGCACTGACATGAAAAAGAAAAGAAGAAGTTTGCATGTGGGGGAAAGCGGGGTAGGGTGGGGGGTTTTAAATGGGGCACCAGTAGACGTGCCCTGCCTGCACAAATTGATGGATCAGAGATTTACATGCTCCTGGGATGTCATATATTTTCCTTGCTGCTGACACTTCATTGCAACAAATTACCAAGCAGGGAAGGTTTTGCCAGTGACAGAAGTGACACAGTGGTTAAAACATGGTGTGGAGCCACGCTGAGAAGTGTCAGAAGAAGAGTTGTAGAGTTGGGATGTGATATAAAGGGAGGTTGTTGCTGTTGCTGTTGCTGTTGTTTTTGTTTTTGCATAGTATTCGAGGTATTACACTACAATCCCCACCGTCCCCAGCCATCCTGTCAGGGTTACAATGGAAGCAAGCCTGTTCAGCACAACATAAAAGAACCAAAACCCGTAGACTAACTAGAGTCTTGTGTGTGTTCCCTATGTTCCCTCACACCACATGTGGTTGTACTTCTGTGCCAGTTGTGCAATTGATGATTTCCGTTCTCAGTTGCATAGTCAGAATTTCGTGTGCAGTTGCACATTCTGTAACCTTATCTAGTGATTTGTCAGTGCCTTTGCTTGACCCGGTGGGATTCCATAGTCAGTCATTGCATTTGGCCCATTGTGCAACAAAACAATAAGCAGGCACACTGGCAGACACGCAATCAGTTTTGCAGTGTCAATATTCACCAAAAAGGTGATTGAGAACAATCACTGTGCAGCTATAGGGATGTGGATTTATATTATTATTGTTATGTTGATGATGATTGATGATGATGATGATGATGATGACGACGACTTTGGAGCACTGTATAAATAAATGTTAATAGTGATGATTTACTCGTATCCCACCTTTCTTCCACTATAGGAACTCAAGGTGGTTAACAACAAATTTAAAACAAGTTAATAACAATACCAAATAATTAAAATGTAGCTATAAAGTTTAAAAAGCAATGAAACAATTTTAAAAGTTACAAATACTTCACATTAAAATAGTACAATGCACTTGTTAATTTATCTTTAATTCTTTCCTCACTCTCTGCCATTAAAGTTAATCTCTTAATTTTCCTTTATATTATTCCTTTTAGACTTGACCATTTTTCTCTCCACAAATAAAAGGGTTAACATAAGGTAAAACTATTTATATAGATAGAGCAACAAGAGAAATGGGAAAGCATGGAGGAATAACAGATTAATGAGAAACACTGACAAAACTTGATGGGAAGAAAGATGTAAATAAATATTTTTATGTTTACGGATGTGTTATGGGTGTTATAGAGTAGTATATTGTTGTTATGTTATATTAATAAAAATAGAAACACTCAAAATAAAAAAATAAGAGCTGCAAAAACAGTACAGTGTACTAAAAACTACAGTCGCTCCTCCAAGTCCACAGACTTCAAATCCACAGACTTGAAAATCCACGGAGGGGTGACCGCCATTAACTGTAATGGGGCATATGCCTGCTGTGCGCACCCTGCATGCACACGCCCCATTCAAGCCTACGGGGTTGAATATGTGTGAGATTTGGAACTCATTGGGAGCGGGGAGATGTTTCTGAGCCACTTTTCAAAGGCAGTCCCACATACAGCAAATTACATTGATCCAAATGGGATGTAACCAAGGCATATACCACTGTGGCCAGATCTGACTTCTCCAGGAATTGACAAAGTTGGTGCGCTCACTTTATTTGTGCAAAAGTGCTCTTGAGGACTAAACAGATAGCTCCAAAGGAGCGGCTTGCCACCCCCCCCCCCTTTCGGTGCAGGATTAGGACTGCAGCAACCGTGACCCCAATCCAGTGATGTGCCGGCTCCAAAAGAAGTGTCAGAAAGCTGCTCCTTTTGGAGCCGGCAAAAATCAGCCCTTGCTGCTGTGGTGGTGGCGGCTTCCCCCAGTTTCTTTGGCACAATGTGTCTAAATGCTGCAGTGCAGAAACGTTGTGACACTGCCCCGCTGTCTGGTGAGGTGGGCGGCATGACACCAGTATCATGGTGGAGTCGTGGTGTGTGGCGTGTGGTCACCACGGTCCACTCCATCCTGATGCCAGCATTTCTTGCTTGTCTGTATAGGCTGTCAGTCACTGCTGAAACCTAGGCCTCCAGGCTTGGTTCTGAATTCAGGATAACCCCCAAATGGCAACTTGTGTTTTCAGGATGAGTGTAACCCCCTCTAATACAATATGAAATCCTATTCTGAGATCTGTCTTTTGACTGACCAGGAGCAACTATCTCTTATCTGGATTAAGCTTTGGTTTGTTTGTCTTCATTAGAACAATCTCAGCCATAATGAACATACAAGTGCTGAAATGGCTCAGAACCCAAGTTCATAAAGGACTGCCTCACCCAGTTCTGAGCTACCAGGGATTTAAGATCAGCTGTGCTTGAGATGCTCAAGCCTGGTGTGGCCCTTAGGTCTTTCTCACAGCAGGGTCATTTCCAACCTGTGCGCCTCTAAGGTAAACCTATCATGGGTTTTTCTAGGTAAGTTTCTTTAGAGGGGGTTTGCCATTTCTGTCCTTTGAGGCTGAGAGAGTGTGACTTGCCCAAGGATTACAGTAGCTGACCTGGGATTCAAATCCTGGTCTCTGGAGTTTCAGTCCAACACTCAATCTACTATATTGCATCTCAGGTACTGGAACTTATTTCCATTAGAGGTCCAGTTGCTTTTCAGGCACCAGAGCAGGGGTGGGGAAAATGTAATGTGTGGGGTGCATGTGGGTTGTGCCCCAAATCTCACTGCAGCTCTTGGAGTCTGAGAGGAAGCCTCAATGAGTGAACCTTTGGAGAGGCATTCGACCATTCCGAATGGGGTGGGGGTCCTTGATGCTGAGAAGACACCAAACATTGAGGCCACAGAGAAGGAAGCCTTAAATTCCTCTCCCTTGTTTTAAGCAGCTGCACTTTCTATGTTGCAAGAATGTGCAAGTCCTTTGAGGGTGCATCTACACTGTAGAAATAATGCAGTTGGGCACCACTTTAACAGCCACGGCTCCATTCTAGAGAATGCTGGTCTTTGTGGTTTTGAGAGGTACCAGCAGTCTCTGGCAGAGAAGCCGAAAGACCTTGTAAAACTACAAATGCCAGGATTGCATAGGATGGAGCTACACTTAAAGTGGTGCCAAACTGCATTATCTCAACCCTCAGATGTCCAGGGAAGGCTTTCTCTCGGCCCTGCCAATATCACAGGCTTGCTTGGTGAAGACACAAGAAAGAGCCTCCGCAGTGGCTACTTCCACAGGAGACTGGGCTGGACCCCCCTCCCTCCCTGTTTTCCTTTAGCCACTAGGCAAAGGATTGTTTCAGAAGGCCTTGAATATGTAACCCCACCAGGGAGGCTTTTTTAGTGGGGTCTGTGTTTTATTTACTTCTTAACTTTTGTATGTATTTAAATAATTGTACATTCTTTTCATTGAGACTATTTTAATTGGTTTTAAAATGGCACTGTAAATTTTAATTGATTTCTTTCTGTGAGTCACCTTGGGTCATATGCTGGGAGAAAGGCAGCACATAAAATGGAATAAAATAAAAATGTTGCAACGTCCAGTCTCACATCACACACATATCAGCATCCCTAGTAATGGTGTGTGTAACTGTGGTTTTTGTGTGACTTCCTTCCTTCCTTCCTTCCTTCCAGTGACAACTTTTCTTCTAGTTATCTATAGCATGACTTTTGGCCAAGGAGACGTCCTCACTGAAGTTCACGCCACATGATTAAGGCAGTGGGATTTGTCATTTTAGGAGGCACACTAAAACTGTCTGGCAGAGAACTCTAAATCTTTCACCATATGCAGTCCTGAGATTGGAGGTTTATTGTGGAGTGCTTGGAAATCTCAGCCAGAGAGCTCTAGTGCCTCAGTGAACTATGAATCCCGGGACTCCATTGGATGGAGCCACAAAAGTTAAAGTGTGAATAATAGTGCTATAATGGTGTAGAGTGAATGGGCCCCTGGTCTGTTAATGTGGGATGAAGCTGCCTATGGTTGTGTAGTGTGCAAGGGACCACAGTGTAGAACTGGAGGAGATCCCAAGGGCCATCCAGTCCAACCTACTTTTGGGATGCAAGAAGACACACGCAAAGCCCTCCCTGTGACAGATGGCCATCCAGCCTCTGTTTGAAAACCTAGATGCTCCACAACCCTCTGAAGCAGCGTATTACACTGTCCAATAGCTCTTTCCATCAGGAAGTTCTTCTTAAAATCTGGGTGGAATCTTTTTTCCTTGTAGCAGCAGAATTCACTGGAGCAACACAAAACAAATTTGCTCCATCGTCAACATGACATCCCTTTAAACTTACATCCAGGATAAACTTACCTAGTTCCCACATAGGACATGGTTTCCTGGATTGCAAAATGCCTAATTAGTACATTTGGAGGCTATGGTCCATGCAGGTCCTTCCAGGACGGAAAGACTATCTTTGGAAATGTTTGCTGGCACTGTGGCGTTGACACATTTGTCCATAGCAACCATTCAGAGCTCTTCTCCCACAGCTGAGGATGAGGGTCTCCTGCTCACTCATAGACCCTAATATCCTGGAACTGCTGTGTTCTGCCTTTTTCTGTGACCATAGAGATTGCATGGGATTGTACAATTTTGGCTTCTTCATCATGTTCTTGGTGGTGATATAGAGAGGTCTATGTGACTTGACCCAATTCCTATTCTCCAGTATGTCTTTCTTAGCCAGGGGTGTTACAAGGGGTGTGTGGATTGCACTGGGTTGGGATGACGCCTGAAGGGGCTCATCACTCACTATCTGTCCCAAGACCCTCCTGGTTGCCCACCCCCTCCATCCAGGGCTTCTCTGCCCTTCAGCTGCTGGTGAGGATGTGCCATTACATCAAGCAGCCTTTTCTGGGTTTGGTAGGGATGCTGGCTGGTTGGGAAAGTTGGGTGCTGGCAGTGGTGCCATAGACTCCTTCCTTTCTTGCCACCTTTACTTCCCTTTCCTGCGCAGCCAGCAGTCCCACCAGATCTGGAAGGGGCAAGGGGACCACCCCATCACCCCATCCCTACTAGCGGACACAGTGGTTACCGCACTGGTGTGGCACCAATCCTAGTGATGCCACTCTTCTTTGCCAAATGCAGGTTGCAATGTTTGATTAAATTGGAGCAGAGATCTTCATTTTCCAGCCCTTGCCATGTTGCTGAGGATTTGTGATCAATTGCCAAGTGGTTCCACATCCCTCCACTTCCACAATAAAATCAAATAAAATGCCAAGCAAGACAGCACAATGCCACACAGTACAATCCTTGGAAGAAATGGGTTAGGCAGAGACAGAGCAACACTTCAAGACCATTTCCATTTCCGTGACTCTGCATGAAGCGACCAAAGTCTGGGGACTGAATTCTGATAGGATTTTTAGCCTGCAAAACACATTTTCATTCCAAAGAATTGGTCATCTTTATTCCCTTATGGGGAAAAATACTTCTACAGGACATTGCATTAATGTTCTCCTTTTTAAAGGTGCAAAAGTGAGGTGGAATTCTTGAGCAGAGGCTAGGAAAGTTGCTCCAGGGAAGTAGCCAATGGAACGTAGAGACAAAGTATTGCGTTGCATTAAAAATAGGGACTAAATCTTGGATTCCATTTAATTTTTTTAAAGTCTTGGGGTACATTCATTTGAAGAACTAGCCCAGTGCCTTTGGCCTAGAAATAGTTCATGGCTTTCTTCAATAGAAGGCAGTTTGAAAATCTGATTTCCTGCATGGCAGAGGGTTGGACTGGATGGCCCTTGTGGTATCTTCCAACTCTAAGATTCTGTGATGTGTGTGTGTGTGTTTGTTTTGAAGTTGCTATATGCAAGTTTTGGAGACACACTCTTTTCTAGCTCTTTTCCTCTGAAGAAACCTATACATATATTTCTTAACTGAAATGTTCTGGGCTTTTCTTTTATTCTTTAAAGAAAGGACTTAGCATGAGTTGGGGATTCTGGGATTTGTGCTCCAAACAATAACATTTCTAAGCTCTGTTCTGTAGATCTGACCTGGATCTGTGCATCCTTAACTCTCAGTAGTGATGGACGCACATAAACAGCTGAGCAATGGGTGCAAACAAATTAAAACAAGCACAATATAGTTAAAATCTGTGGAAGCTGAGTGATGGGTGCATACAAATTAAAGCAAGTACAATGTAGTTAAAATCTATGGAGGGCCAACACTGCAATGAAATTGAAGCTATCAATAAAATTTAAAACTGTTTAAAGCATGCTATTAAAAATAATAAAAGTAGTTTTAAAACCATTTCATTAAAAGCAGTCTACAACCTATTGCAGCAGCTTTTTTGAGAAGACGCTCTGTTCTCAAAAGCTTATCAGAATAATAATTCAAATTTGGTGGAATGGTCATTATAAATAAACATTATTATTAGTAGTAGTCGTAGTAGTATTACTACAAAACCTTTACCAGCCAATGAAAAGAACATTCTAGCCTCCCTAGGAAGGAAATCTCAGAGCCTGGGGGCAGACACTGAGAAGGCTATTACCCAGGTTCTCAGTTTAAACCTCTGGCAGTGAAGCTGTTCATAAAACATTAGGATTCCTTAAAAAAATGCCATGAATTTGTGGCTGAATAAGGGTTAGTCCCACATGATCCCAGGCCAATGAATCATAGAGCCATGGCAGCCCCCAGAACCTGGGTGCAGATACACTGTACAAATAATCTAGTTTGACAGCACTTTGAATGCTCTTGCACCATCCTACAGAATCCTGGGATTTGTAGTTTTGTAAGGCACCAGTACTCCTTGGGAAAGAAGGCTAAAAACCTTGCGGAGTTGAAGGCTTTCATGGCTGGCATCCATAGTTTTTTGTAGGACTTTCAGGCTATGTGGCCATGTTCTAGAAGAGTTCCTTTCTGGCGAAACATCAGAAAGGAACTCTTCTAGAACATGGCCACAAAGCCCGAAGTTCCTACAAAAAAGCTAAAAAAACCTTGTTTGAAAACTCCAAAGAAGGTGACTCCATTACACTCTGAAGCAGCAGAGCCTTCCGCTGTTCTAACTGTTAGGAAGTTCTACCTAATGTTGAGGTGGAATCTCTTTTCCTTTAGTTTGAATCCATTGCTCTGTATTGTAATCTCTAGAGCAGCAGGAAACAAGCTCGCTCCATTCTCAATATGACATCCCTTCAAATATTCAACCAGGGCTCTCATGCCATCCCTTAACTTTTGCTTCCCCAGGCTAAGTCTCTCCTCATACAGCATGGTTTCCAGATCCTTCACCATTTTGGTGGTCTTCCTCTGGACATGCTCCAACTTGTCAACATCCTTTTTGAATTGTGGTGCTCAGAACTGGACACAAGTTTTCAGGTGAGGCCTGATTAAAGCAGAATGGAGCGGTACTATTACTCCCCCCAATCTAGACACTGTATTTCTATTGATCCATTGCTCCATTACCAATATGACATCCCTTCACACATTTAAACGTGGGTATCATGTCTCCTCTTGACCTCCTCTTCTTCAATTTAAACATACCCTTCTCCCTAGGTTGCTCCTCAGAGGATTTTGGTTTCCAGATCTTTCACCATTTTGGTTGCCTTCCTTTAAACAAGCTCCAGCTTCTCAATCCCCCTCTTGAATTGTGGTGCCCAGACCTGGACAGTAGATTCCAGATCAACACAGGATTCCAGCTTGAGTGCATCCCTGGCTATGCATGCATTGGAACATGGGAGAAGTGGTAGATAAACAGTTTTTGTGGGTCTCAGGGTGCAGAAAGAATCTTGGTTTGCAGAGCCAAACTCCAGAAGCCTTGTCAGAGGTTTGTCGTTCACCAACAAATTCCTGAAATGGACCCCTGGCCCACCTCTGTCTTCGCTCTTGAATGCAAGGATGTGGACAACGTGGGAGGAAGTGGTGCCTGTGTTGGTCCACCAAGCAGCAAAATGAAGGCTGCCTCCTTCTCAGTCACGAGCCATTACCTTGAAGTGGGCCTTTCATTCACTTGACGAATTCTACTTAATAAAATAAATACGGAGAGAAAATGTAATTGGATTTCATTTATTACCCAGTTCCGCCTAGCAGCCGCCAATTACACAAAAGCAATTAGAGAGAGCTCTCCATTAATAGCAATCTCCAAGCCACCAACGGGCTCCCTCCATCAAACTTCCTGGCTCGTGTCAGGTTTATTTGTTTCTGCTTCCCCCGTCTCTCTTCGGTTCGAAATTCTCTGCCACCCCTCCACAACCCTAAGCCTTTCCTGATGCCAGATGGGGAAACAGGAGAACCTAGATGTCTTAAAATGGAAGGAGGAACAACTGCATGGGACAGGAAGAATTTTGCCCCTTTTCCCCACCCATGGGACACTCTAGCATATCTGGACACATGGAAGATGATGTCACAACACTTCTGTGTGCCATTTTGCAGCTTTATTTATTTTAATTTTTAGCTCTGGGACTCTGTCATGTCTTGCAAATAATGCTAAGATGCTGCCATGGGTTTCATTAGGAGAAAAGGCTGAATGGAGAGACAAAAGTCTCTCTCTTTTTCTGCAATAGATTTAGTGGATTGGATATAAAAGTTCTTACTAAACATTAGGAAGATTGTTTTTTTACAGTAATGACTTTTTGTTTTTTTACAATAAGAGCCTCAGACAATGGTGGACTCTCCTTCTTTGGAGGCAATCTTGCATAGGTCTTACCCACTTTCCCCCACTTTTTCAGCAACAGAGGTTGGGTCGGCATCTTTCAGGACTGCTGTAGTTTTGTATTCCTGCAAGGAAAGGGATTGCACCTACCGGTAAAAGGAGAGGAGAGATCCTCCTATGGAAGGGAATTCCACAACCTGGGAGCAGCCACCAAGAAGGCCCTTTGTCCTCACTAGTTGGGCCTGTGATTGTGGTGAGACAAAGAGAAAGCCCTTCCTTCAAAGATCGTATGACTCAAATAGTTCATATAGGGCCATATGATCTTAAATGCAACAGCATGGAAATAGGGTTGTGTGTACAGTGCCATTGTGTATGTGTGTGGAATGCATACAGTGTACATTCCATTGTTTGTTCCGTAGCATATCCTGTTGCATGTACTGTTGTGCACAAGTTGCTTGTTCCATTGCAGAACATAGCTGTTTAATGCAAGGGTTGTATAATGCAGTTGACCTGCAGAAGGGAATCCTGCATCCTGGGAGCAGCCACCAAGAAGACTCTCTCCTGTGTCTTTGCTAGACAGGCTCATGAGTGTGGTGAGACCAAGAGAGCCCTCTCCTGGGGAGCTTAAGTCTCTGCCAGGTTCATATAGGAAGATAAGATCTTTCAGACAATCTGGACCTAAGCTGTACAAATAGTCAGGTGGACTCTCTTCTCCCGGTTTTCATGCCTGGAGGACTTTAAGTCAAAATGCCTCTTTTTTTTCCCTGACAGAAGGATGGATATCTTTGTTTGGGATGCAAAACTGGAGAGACTTCTCTCTGTGAAAACAAGCATATGCTTGGTGGAATGTCTTGGAGGCTCTAATTGGAGAAGCCGCTCGCAGACTCTCAGTGCTGCAAAGGACAGCCATGCTTGGGCAGCCGAGCGCTGGCGTTGTCGGTGCCGCCAACAGCGTACAGGTTAATCTGCACTGATGGGTCTACCTTTTGTTTACAGGAGTGAGGAAAGACAATTATTGCAAGAACGGTTAGTGTGAGAGAAGAAGAGCGGGAGGCGACAGCAGTGACAGCGGATATTAGAAAGTAATGACAGGCTGCAGATGAAAGCCGGCTGGACCACTGAGTTGCTAGTGCTGGTGGAGAGCATTATGGGAACTCAGGGGTTCATTAAACGGCAGGAGTGGATGAAATGGGAGGAGGAGGAGGAGGAGGAGGAGGAGATGGATCCTAGCCAGGCTGTGTCTCACCGGCTGTCAACAGATGCTGGAGTGTTGACTTGCAGTGCTGTAGCAGGGGAAAGCCAACTCTTGGGACAAGCAGTCTTCTTTCAACAGCCTGAGCCCAGATCTGTCTTTGGGACTTCAGCAAAACTAACTCTCCCTGGACCCAGTTTGATGTGTCTGTAAGGAGGTGACTTGAAAACACACAACAACTACTACAACTACTACTAGGCATAGCTCTTCACAAACATTAAATTCATTTAATGGCAGGAATGGGTGAAAATCCATTTCTGTCAATCTGCATTTGCACAATTTATGTGGAAATCCAGTTCTAGCAATCATCTGTCTGTCTGTCTTTGTTGACCATTGCCTTCCTCTGAGACAGTGCAATATGCCTGAAGTCACTCTGTTTCGAGGCCTGAGCAGGGATTTTGCTTTGGTCAGGCCCCACCTGGAATACTGTGTCCAGTTCTGGGCACCACAATTCAAAAAAGATGTGGAGAAACTGGAGCCATGTGTCCAAAGGAGGGCCACTAAGATGGTGAAGGGTCTGGAAACCTTGCCCTATGAAGAACGCCTTAGGGAGCTGGGGATGTTTAGCCTGGAGAAGAGAAGCTTAAGAGGTGATATGATAGCCCTGTTTAAATATTTGAAGGGATGTCATATTGAGGAGAGAGCAAGCTTGTTTTCTGCTGCTCCAGAGAACAGGACCCAGAACAATGGATGCAAGCTATAGGAAAAGAGATTTCACCTCAATAGTAGGAGGAACTTCCTGACAGTAAGGGCTGTTTGACAGTGGAACACACTCCCTCGGAGACTGGTGGAGTCTCCCTCCTTAGGAGTCTTTAAACAAAGGCTGGATGGCCATCTGACGGGGATGCTTTGATTGAGAGTTCCTGCATGGCAGGGGGTTGGACTGGATGGCCCTTGTGGTCTCTTCCAACTCAAGGTTTCTATGATTCTGTGATTTGAGCCCTGGTCCCTCAGAGTTCTTTGTTTTAGTGGCTTGAGCTACAACAACCCCCCCCCCCCCAAACCCCTGAAATCCCAAATACCTCTGGCTCTAAGGATTCTGGGAGAGTCAATGTCTACTCAGCAGGCCTTGGTAGTGGTTTATCCTGTCCAATTTTATATGCATTCCCAGCAGAAAGGATCTGTGCACATCAGCTGGGGATGCATTTATGTTGCTGGTTGGGTGCCACGTAAACAGAGGCTAAAGTCTCTGCTCTCTGATAGGGGCAACCTATAGAGCTCAGATGGAGGATTCTACTTTTTGGATGGAAACTTGACCACATCTGAGTGGCTTAATGGGGGATTCTTGGTGCTTTCCCTGTAAGATGTAGACAGGATATAGTTCACCTCCTGCCTTCTCCTTCTGTCACTCACATTGTACCTCTGCCACATGTTTGCTTCTCTTTTTTTCTCTCCCTTCCCCTTCTTCCAGTTCTGGGCAGTCACGGGTAGGCAAAAGGGCATTTATTACACCTTGGTTTATGTGACTGTAGACTGACAAGTGCAGGGGTTCTTTCTCAAGTGAAATGCTGCAAGAGCCACAGAAAAAGATGTACCACTGAGATAAAAAAATGAAGGTAACAATTGAGTGGAGAAGGCACGAGCTTCAAAGAACAGTTGAGGAAAGGTATGCATACTGGTTTGTTTGTCCCAGTGCAGCTGGTCAGAAAATCAAGAGATGGAGGGGACCTCTGTCAGATGCAAGCATATAGTAGGTTTAGTAATGCCCTGTAGGATTGGATTTGCACAATCAGTGTTGCATGGCTTACATTCTTGGTTTCTTGGGTTCGGGAGGCCATTGACTGTGAGCATTGATTTTCAGTGTGATGTGAAATATTTGGATAGGACTGGTCTAAGCCACGTGCAGCACAGGAAGCAATTGTTTGCAGTAGTGGCGCTTAGTGACAGAACGTGGTATCAGGCTAAATTGTCACTAGGAACTTAATTCTGCCATGTGTCAAAGTACGCTTATATGTCTATATACCAAAGGGCCATGAGTGGATGGAGGCAAGAGGAAGTAAAATTGCAGAAAGTTCCTTTTTTCGATTACAATTCCCAGATTCCCCTGTTAGCATGTCCTGTTTCATTGGATACCTTGTTCTATTTTGACCAAAGGTTCTCTTCCATCACCACCCCACCAAAAAATAGGATCAAGAAAGGTTCTCTGTTACCCTGAAGGTCACAAGGACCAATGGGAAGGAGGATGCATCTGTCCCATGGGTCACTCTTTAACTACCCCTGATGTTGTGGCTGTTCATAAATATAAATATAGCATGGCTTTATAGGATGAGGGGTCTTTGGAGAACAATGCTAGCAGGTGAGAAGCCAATGGGGTTTGCAGTCCCCATTCTTTGTTGTGTGTGTGTGTGTTTGAAACAGCTTCCCTCCCGCCAAAGAAAGAGATCTAGCGCTCAGCCACAATAAATATTTAACATGCTTTTAGTGGTGGAAGATTTTGCCGGGAGGCTCTCATTCTTTAAAGCGGAGGCCAAGCCTGATTAATGGGTCAAAGTACTCCCGTTTATGGGAGGTTGGGATCAGTCCCAGTTCTCAGCTAATTTCCTCAATCTTTAATGCTGTTTTACTGGGGGAGGATTTACTTGGCAAAGGGGAGAGTTTTAATAGGGCCACTTTAACCACATAGATTTTAAAGAGGTAAAGGTAAAAGAGAGAGAGAAAGAGAGAATCTTTTTCTTTTCTTTACAAAAAAAATGTACACAGCATATTTAAATGTTAAAGATGTTTAAATGAAAATGAAATTAAGAAGGGAATATATATATGTTTCACTTAGTGGAAGCCATTTTTCCTCCCCAGTGATTTTTATGGCCTCCTTCCCTCCTCCCTTTTAGTTCTTCCGAATTACAGTCTTCTCTGCGGCATCAGCCACCAGAAGCTCTGCTGGGAGCTTTTTTCTTAGAGAAAACGTAGGTCAATGGCTCAGAAAGCCATTGGGGTCATCTTTGGAAAGGCGGCCATGGGCTCTGGATGGGAGCCTATGCAGTCTTTTGAGAAATCCTGCAAGGCCTCTGGGGGCCCTCCAAAACTCAAGCGCTCCCTTTTAACATTGCCCTCAAAATGCCACTTTGGAAAAAAAAAAAAACATTCTAAATGCTGAACAAAAGCCCTGGAAGGTTGCAGAAGGATATTTCAAGGAACTCCCCACCTTGGGTTACAAGAGGGTAGATTTTGACTGAACATTAGAAGGAACTTCTTGACAGTAAGAATTCTTTGGCAGTGGAACCAATTGCCTAGAGAATCATAGGAGTTTATCACACTGGGGCTAATTTTGGCATTACAGAGACAATAAAGCTCATTTAAAGCATCCCACAAATAAAGCGAAAATGGTAATTAATCACGCAAATGATTTTCACAGGCAATCATACAAATACATTGTTTCTGAAATCCCAAAAGTAAAAAGATGTGTGTTAATGCTTCTTTGTGACCAAAAACAACTTTGTGACGTTGTTTTGTGTGACATCGTATGAAATCCCTCTGTGTTCTGGGATCCATGTCCATTTATATATGAAGCAATGCTGAAAAGTTCTCAGCCCAACCAAAAAGGGAATGACTGAGAGTCATGAAACTTACATGCTAGTCCCCATATTCACTCTGAAGTCTGATGCACTTGGCACATAATTTCTGAATTTTTTTATCCAAAAATAATAAAAATAGAAATCTGATGTCTGGCCATTGAAATACTGCTCTTCTGCTGCTGAATCATTTGAAAATTTCCTTCCTTTCAAACTCTTTTTAAGGTTTGAAAATAGGAAATAGTCAGATGGAGCAAGATCTGTGAGTAAGGTGGATGGTCTATGCATTCAAATCCCAAATTCTTCAAAAGTCCTTTGTCTTGCTATCCCTGTGAGCAGGTGCATTGCTCTGCTAAAAGAGAACAAATTTCTGCAACTTCCCTTGGCATTTTTTTCCTTCAATGCCTCCTTCAATCAGTTCAGCAAGACTGAGTAGTGTGCTACATTGTTGGGCCCTTCGGTCATAAAAATACTTTCCTTATCCCAAAAAACCTGTGGCCGTGGCTTTTCCTGATGACCCCCGAGTCTTGAATTTCTTTGGTCATGGAGAACCTAAGTGCTACCACAGCAAGGCCTGTTGTTTGGTCTCTGGATCATAGTGATATAACCATGTTTCATCAACAGTGACAAGTCATTCAAAAAATATATATCACTAGATCACTCAAAATGCTGCAAAAAATCAGCTTGAAGCTATCCACTCAGTTTTGTTTCTGGTCAGCATTCAAACATTTTGGCACCCTCTTGGCTAACAGCTTCTACATTGCCAACTGCTCATGAATTATAAACCCAATGCATTCCCAGGGTATCTCTCATGTCTCAGCAATTGTTCTAGCTGTGATTTGCTGATCTGCCAAAATCAGGTCATGAGAATGCTAAATAATCTCAGGAGATGACACTGTTGGAGGCTTCCCAGACCTTACTTCAGTCTCAAAATCTCTATACTGAAAGTTGAAGCATCATCTCCTCATAACTGTGTATGATGGGCACTTGTTACTCAATGTTTCCATCATGTATTCATGGATTTCCATTGGAAAATTTCCTCTGCAGGAACAGGAACTTCATGATGACCCAGAGTTCAGCACTTGAAAATTTGACACTTTTTGTTGACATGGTTCTACCAATAACTCTGGAAAAAAATTCAGAAATTGAGCAATGATCCTGCAAGTTGGCAACTTACAATACAAAAGAACACTCTTCCTGGCTACAGTGGAAACATTACAGTCAGAGTGTAACAGGATAATGGAAAGTTATAAATTGTGATGCTGCCCTTAAACCTTCAAAGAGTTGTGTAAGATTATACAGGTACACAGCTCTTTGAAGGTCAAAATTTTTATCTTTTTGTATCCTCTTACATTCTCATTCGCCCCCCCCCCCCAAAAAAAAAAACCCCTATGCAACTGGGCCTAAATACCTGTGGTTTTCATATTGATTCCATCAATGCACTTGAAAAATGGATTGAAATCCACAAAACCTCATGCTAAAATACATCACTACAACTAAATTCCTTCTCTGCCCCTACCTTAGTTTTTTATGCTAAAACAGATTAACAAATCTATCTCTTTGAAAACAAGGGATGTGATATGTCACTCAATTTTCTCCTTGAAGGAAGAAGCATATAATTTTAGTGATTTTTTTCCCCTGACTGCAGGAAAGTATTTCAGGACTTATTGTGCACAGAGTTTGGCAATTTCATACAAGTAGGATCTAAATCTCCCAAAGGCACCACATTTTAAGCAGGATCAGCTCTGGTTAGTACTTGGACCATGGGCAAAATTTGCATGTGATGAATCCCATACTCTCCCATGTTTCACAGAGGAAAACCAGGACCCAAATGGAGTCCTAATCCAACACTCTGGGAGACCAGGGTCCAAATCTCCGCTCAACCATGGAAACCTCCAGGGTGACCTTGGGGAAGTCACGCTGTCTCAGCCTCAGGGGAAGACAATGGCAGACCTCCTCTGAATAAATCTGCTCAACAGATGTTCTTAGCTGGAATTTTGACAAGAGTGACCTGGATTCCAGACACTTTACAAATAATGCAGTTTGACACCACTGAAACTGCCATGACTTCATCCTACAGGATCTTGGGATTTGTAGTTTGGTGATGCACTAGCACTCTTTGGCAGAGAAGGCTAGAGTCCTTGTAAAACTACTTATCCCAGAATTCCATAGGATACAGGGGGTGACCAAATGTCACAGCTGCAAAGGCGGACAAGGCATTGCAGAATTCAGGGCATTCAAGAAAAATGGAGGGCACTGCAAAAGAAAAGCCCAAAACACTACTATAAATGTAAATTCATATTTCTCAATCAAGTTGAAAATGGAGGATATTTTGGAATTCTTCGTGGACATAAGGCTGAAATGTAGAATATGTTCTGGGAAAGGAGGATGCCTGCTCTTCGTGCGTAGGATGGAGCTGCAGCACTTAAAGTGGTGTCAAACTGCATTATTTCTATATAATATAATATGTGATTCCCAAACTTTGGCCCTCTTGGTGTTTTGGACTTCAGCTCTCAAAAGCGTCAGCCAACTTGGCTAACTGTCCAGAATTCTGGGAGCCAATGTCCAAAACATGTGGACAGCCAAAGCTTGGGAATCACTGGTGTAGAGGCACCCCAGGTGTAGCATGCCCAAACCTCTTTGGGACCATGAGGGCCAAAATTACTCAGGCCATGTACTTTCATAGCTAATGCCAGAGCCTGTGGCTGTGTTTTCTTAAGTCTTGGGATGTTTTGAATACCAAGCAGGCTTGGATGCATGTTTGGCTTGCTGTATAAAGGTCCCTGAGCAGTGGGGTAAAAGAGGGTTATGTTTACAGGCCCACCCTAGAATAAAAGCCTTAAGGATGAAGGACTGTGGCCTCTTCCCCTGTTATGGTCTGAAAGGCCCCCAGATGAAATTAAGGGGGATTTTGCATGGCTCTTGTGTCCATGTCAGATCAAAGGCAGTCTAAAATTGGTTTGAGATGCTCTGAATCCAGAGTTGGCGCTCTGTTCTTGTCGGCTGTGTTTGCTTTTATTTTCTCCCTCTCCAAACTATATTTGCAACATTTCTGCACCCTGCTCTTTGCTCTCCCCCCAACAACTCACATCCTTCGCTGCCATAGCAGAGGATGCGCAAGACCTTGTTAAGCGCTCCCCGATGCAATGTGTTTCATTAGCCACGTATCAAAGTTGTTTTGCTGCTGTCATGCAGCTGAAAAGTTAAACATGTCTGATCAAAGGCGCGTAAACACTGCTTCAAAATAAATGCCCCAGAGCCCTGCCGGAAAACACAAGGGCTGTCGAAAACGGAGCCCCCTCCAAATGCCTGGCACCGATTCCCACATGTGTGGTGCTCAAAGAGGATTGGCAAGAGTGTGTAATTTCAATTTTTCCCCCCTGAAAGAGCTATTTATATACTCTGCTTTGTAGACGTCCAGCCCCCAGGAGAATGATCAAATCCCACTGCTGTGTCTTGAACGCTGGCGTGTCCTAGGTGCAAACCACAGGCTGTCTGCGAGAGACCTCTTTTTTGAAATATAAGTGTGTGCTACTGCCAGTAATCTGTTTTTGAAAGTTTTCCTTTCTTGTTCTCTCTCTCCCTTTTATTCTATTGCTTGCTTTTCTAGGGATTCATGTTGTAGAGCTCAGTGTTTCAATTGTAAACTGAAACTAGACATGTTGGATTTAATAACATCAAAAAATCCACCAAATAGTGATGTCTTTATTGAGCCAAGCAAAAATGCATAATATACATGTTGCAAGCTTTCAAATCTATGCTGGATTCTTCATCAGGCAAGGTGTCAAAAACCATACAAGAATTGTTGAATTTGCTCTATGGCCAACACAGCTAGCCCAGGATGTTGTCTGTTGGATTTAAACACATACAGCATAATAGATCCTGTACCAGCAGCATGGCATGGGGCATATCCACATTACAGTGGCTGGAAAGGTACTGGTGTCTAAGACACATGTGCATTTCCCTAGTGAAGTGGCTGGACATTTTCCTCCAGTGTGGTACATCTGCATTCAATTTAAGACTTAATAAGTGGAGTTGTACATGCAGGTGTGGATTGCACAGGCACATACTTTCCACAGCAGCCTTGGATGTGCATATGCATTTCATTGTACCATCCATCATGCCTTGATTCAGATGCACAATGGTGCCATTCATAGTAAAATTAATGCCTAACTCAATATGCAGAGATTTCATAGAATCCTAGAGGTGGAAGAGACCCCAAAGGGAGAAGCTCTTTTGCCACGCAAGAAGGTACAATCCAAGAACTATTTGTAACATATGGACATCCAGCCTCTGCTTGAAAACCTCCAAAGAAGGAGTCTTCACCCTCCCCAAGACAGCAGTGTTTTCCACTGTCAAACAGCAATCGCAACAGCATTTACATTTCTGTACTGCTTAATAGTGAAAGCACTCTCTAGTGGCTGTCAATCTATAAGCCAACTGTCCCCAACAAGCTGGGTACTAATTTTACATAAGGACAGAAGACTGAGTCAACCAGGAGCCCTGCCTGGGATCAAACTCACAACTTTGTAGCTGCAGTATTAGCATTTAACCACTGCACCACCAGGGCTCCCTTCAAGCCCATTTCAACTCTTACTGTCCAGAAGTTCTTCCTAATGTTGAGGTGGAATCTCTTTTCCTGTAGTTTGCATCCATTGCTCCATGTCCTACTCTATGGAGCAGCAGAAAACAAGCTTCTCCATCCTCAATGGGATCTCAGCCACAGTTATAGTGCAATTTCATTTTATCTGCCATGATTCCATCCCACAAAGTCTTTGGGCCCTGGCGAGGTGCTAAGAATTCTCATGTGGACTCCCCTGAACTATGGAACTAGACCTCTTTAGCAAAGAATTCAAATTAGGCCGCAACTCTAAATATCCCAGGATCCCATAAGCTAAAAGCATGGACATCAAAAGTGGCAGAAAATATGGCATAACTGTAGAGTATGGATACATCCCATTGCATGAAAAAGGATTAGGTTAGCTTCATCACTGTGGGACAGTGGACACCCCGACCACTTCATATTTAGATGGTAGGAGTTCTGTATGTCGGTGCTGGCAAAACAATCTGAGTGGGTCTTTTATCTCCAAAGAAGTAAAGAGAGAGGAAAACAGGAAGGTTTTTTTGTTGTTGTTTTTTTGTTTTGTTTTTTTAGTGAAGAGATGTTCTGAATGGTGTGTCCAGGCTTTCTCTCACTCCTTGCAGTGTGATGTCTTTGGCAGCATCAAGTTGCAGCCCCAGAAAAGCCATCATTCTGTAGCCCAGAAGAATTTCAAAGAAAGATTTCAGCAAGAAACATGGATTAGCATTCACCATAGTGTTTTTATTCCATCCATTTGCAGATGAGTAAGAGGAATGGTATTACAAGAGGCATGTTGCCTTGCCAGCCCTTGCTGTAGTGAAGCATCACTGCCCTTCTCTGGAATAGTCTAAACCAGGGGTAGAAAAATGATGGTCCTTATGATTTTCTGGTCTTCAATACCATCACCTCCCTCTAAGGCTGAGAGAGTGCAACTTGCCCAAGTCCATTTGGGGCTTCCATGGCTGAGCAGGGATTTGATCCCTAATCTCCCAGAGTTCTAGTCCAACACTCAAACCATGACCAAGGGTGTTTGTATGGGGTGCGTACCAGACCAGGTGACACCTCAGAAGGGGGTGTCAGTCTGCCTTCTGACATGTCCTGTCATGCGTCTCAGCTGGTAGACCAAATGTAGAGATTGGAAGTCCTGGGAAAGACCTGGTCCATCCATCCAGAGGTGGCAAGGAGGCTGGCCGGGAAATGGTTGGCATCCCATGGTGGACTCCTAGAGGCCTCTCCCTTGGCTGAAGGATGCCTGGATCCCTTCAGGACTTACGAACAAGGTGGGTAGCCCAGGACATGGACACCCCAGGACATGGAGAGTCCCTTTGGGTCCCCTGGTGTCAACTAGACTGGAGCCTTTCTCACCTACATTCCTGTGTCCAGTTCTGGGCACCACAGTTCAGAAAGGTTGAGAAGCTGGATCCTGTCCAAAAGAGGGCAACCAAAATGGTGAAGGGTCTGGAAACCATGCCTTATGAGGAGAGATTTAGGGAACTGGATATGTTCATCCTCAAGAAGAGAAGGTTATGAGATTATATGATTGCCAGTTACTGGTGATCAGTAAGAGTGCTATGTATTTGAAAGGGTGTCATATTGAGGATGGAGCAAGCTTATTTTCTGCTGCTCCAGAGACTAGGACCCAGAGCAATGGATTCAAACTACAGGAAAATAGATTCCATTTAAACTGTAGGAAGAACTTCCTGACAGTAAGAATTGTTTGACAGTGGAAGACGCTCCCTTGGAAGGTAGTGGAGTCTCCTTCTTTTGAGGTTTTTAAAGGAGGCTGGATGGCCATCAGTTACAGGGAAGGCTTGGATTGTGTCTTCCTGCATGGCAAAATGGGGTTGTACTGTATCACCCTTGGAGTCTCATTCAATGATTCTATTATTCTTTCATTCTCCCACAGTGTCCCAATCTAATCTTGTAGGACCATTGGCCTTGTAGGACCATGGCCTAGGATGACAGTATAAGTTACCACACTGGGGTGAGAACAGTCCTAGTTATGCCACTGACCATTACTGTTTGACAGTGGAACACACTCCCTCGGAGTGTAGTGGAGTCTCCCCTCTTTGGAGGTCTTTAAGCAGAGGCTGGATGGCCATCTGTCAGGGATGCTTTGATGGAGACTTCCTGCATGACAGGAGGTTGGACTGGATGACCCTTGTGATCTCTTCCAACTCTATGATTCTATGATTCTATGACATCATGAAGGTTCTTGTACATTGAAAGCACTAGCAAATAGCCGTTCCTTTTCCAAGAAGGTGCAACTGCACATGCAGCAGTTATGCTTATGGAACCCTGTCTATATTGAACTGTGAATTGAATGTGGATGCTGTGCAGTGGCCCAAAAAGTACAACAACCTGCACAAGGGAACTTAGGGAACAATAGGGATGCCAGCAGTGATGGAAATGTGTGATTCCTCCAATTTTTCCAGAAGAAAGAGTGGCGGGGATGAAGTCTATGCAGTTGAGAAAACTGCATCTGGAAATGGAGACATTTGGAGCAGCAAACCCCCAAGATTCCTGCCGAGAGGGATGTCAGGAAGGTTGGTCCAACAATGCAGCCTCTGCTTTGTTGGCTTGTCTGGATGGACATTCCAGCATCATTGGCTCATCTCTGACCATGCCCCCTTTCCTCTTCCAAACGCAAATGCCTAATGGCGTTAACGAGGGAAGTGCAACCTAATTGGTGCTCCTTCTCGTTTTTTTGTACTCCTGGAGTCCCGGGTGGGCTCAGAAGTCCCCCCAGGTGGTGAGGCCACGATGAAAGGTCAGCAGCCATGTCGGCTTTCATAAATCAGAATGCAGGCCAACGGGCTTTGGACTCTTCCCTAGGAGCCTTGAGGTTCTGGTTTCTGTTCCTCATTATTTGTTTCTTTGGTACTGGTCTTGAAGTTGGGAGGGGAAGGTCATGGACGGCTTCCATGTCAACAGCCCTGGGAGATGGAGACTGTAGTTATCAGCCAAATCGAGGAGGCTTCCTGGACTTGGGAGTGCAATTTGTAAAAAGGAGGACGGAGCTGTCAGGAAACTAAAAGAGGGGAGAGAGATTGATTCAAAGTAGCAGCTCCAGCTCCCCCAGCCTGGCTCTTATAATCTAGCCCATCAAAATCTAGCCTCCGATCTAGCCCATCAAAATGTTCTCAAAAAACCTGAACAATTCTGGTTCCAGCCATTCTTTGCAGCTGTTTCTTTCGCCTGTGGCAACATGAGAATAGACGTGGGGAATTCACATTTTATTCTTGATGGACATTCTTTTGCCTCTACTAAACTCCCTCTTGTTAGTTTGCTATCTATTGATTTATCTACTATTCTGCCTGTTTGGAGTTGAAAATGGCTGCATGTCCCAGACAAGACTTTTTTTGGTACTGAAAACCATCATGCACCACAGTGGGATTGTCTGGCTTTCTCCAGGATTGTCCAGCTTCTCACATCACCATCACATCCACCAAAATCCTGGTGGTAGATTTTGGTTGGAAAATAATACACAGAGTAAAACTTTCTACAAGGCATGCTAATATGAAGCCACTTATATGCATTTGTGTACATAAAAATATGCACTCCTTCTCCCATCTCTTTCATTTGCATCTCTTTTATCATCATCCATCACTTTCAAAAGTAACACAGTGCTTTTCCACAGGCATAAACTTAAACATCTCCATAAATTTTGAGAGCAGTGGAGTCTTCCCTCCTGGCTAGAAATTTAATAGAGATAAAGCAGTCCAGGATCATGAGTGTATATGGTCATGAGGGAAGTTTTGAGACCAGTAAACTGCAAAGATAATTTCCCCAGCATCCCTATTTATCGATGGATGTTGTATCCGGGGGGGGGGGGGGGGAGGGGAGCTGATTGAAAACATGTTTTTTTAGTGCCTACAAACCCTGATGAGAAGGGTCTTGCACTGACAAGAGTCTTTGCAGCTTGGGAATTTATTCTGTGCAAAATTTGCACATAGTGCTCCTGTACAGAATGATGCATTTTCTGTATAGGAATCTATGCATAATATTTTTTTGCACAGAAAAAGCCATTCCTTGCACAGAAAATGTTGTTTTCGGTGCAGATCAATCACATGCAATTTTTTTGTGCAGAAGAAGTCCTGAATTATGAGTAGGTTTTAAAACCCTACTTTGATTTTCAAAGACTTTTTTTGTTTTTAAACAGCAGGAAGGACATTTCCAAAATTGCCCATCCCCTGCATTGAAAAGAAGTGAAGTTCTTAGTGAAGAATTACATCACTTTCCTTAATGCTAACATGGATGTTCCTAAACTCTCATTTTTGCTAGTACAGAAATTATGACAACCAGCTGCTGTCCCATCTTCTTGGAAAGCTGTCAACAATGGGAAAGAGCAATGAACGGGAAGTTTTTGGGGGGCTTAGGAGCCTGTCATGTGCAGAACTGCCACTCTTGCTGCAATTAATAAGGCTCCAGGGACACTCCTGGCTGCTGAATTGTTCAGTGTCGATTCCTTTTAAGTTATTTATTTTTCCCAAGGAAACTCACCTATAGGGCAGCAGCTGGTTCCTGTGAGAAATAGTGGAGCAAGTTAGAGCCAATCCTTCAGAACTGGGGAAAGAGTGGCATAAGGATGTGTGTGCATCTGGTTAGGGCACAATGAACGTGTGAACAAGGAAAAGGTTGAGAGTTGCTGAAGCCATGTCGTGATTTGAGAACCCCTGATATGGTCTTCGAGGATAGTAGGGGTGAAATTCTTTGCCAATTTTATTCCCTAAAGAAGTGATAAGTCATTTTAGCCATTTCCTTCCTGCTGTGAGAAAGACAAAGAAAAACAGTGCAGTTATTGAAGACTGTTTGCAGTTTGGGAAGCACCCTATTTGCAGTTTGGGATCCGAGACAAAATTTGCATGGCACATTCTTGTTTGAAAACATCATTTCATGCACAGGAAACAGCATTTTCTGCACAGAAATTAATATATCTGTTTCCTCCACAGAAAAACATTGTTTTCTACCAAAAAATACTATGTGTGAAATTTTCACAGAATAAGTTGCAAACTGCAGAGATTTTCATCAGTCCAGGATTTGGCTTCTCAGGGATTTCTGACACCCAAGAAACATACCTTTCAACCATTAAAAAAAAATTAAAATATTATTTCCACATCTGACACAGCGGGACACAACTGTAGGGTAGGTTCCAGAAGAGTGTACTATATTGGGGACGTTGCTGTTCATGTTATGGTCAAGCAGTGTGCATCTGTACTGCAGAAACAACCCAGTGTGACACTGCTTTAACTGCTAAGGCTCAGTGCTATGGAATTCTGGGAACTGTAGTTTAATTTCATAGCACTGAGCCATGGCAGTTAAAGTGGCATAAAACTGGATTGTTTCTGCAGTGCAGATGCATCCCAAGTCAAACTTCATAGAATCATAGGTCATGTCCACTCTGATGGGAAAACCTGGCTTACCGTCAGGGCTTCCAGATCTATGGGGAGCAGGAGCAGTCCACATATCTGGCACCCAAAATGGGCCAACGCTGTCCGAAAACGTTTTATGAATATGTTCTTCTGCAATGAATTGCAAAAGGAATGTTGCTGGAGGAACAGTGCAGACTCAAAAGTGAAAATGCTGAAAATGTCAGGAGTTAACCGTTCTGGGTGGGAAGAGGTCACGGCTTTCACTGCTTGCTGATGATCCTCTTCCACCCCTGCACTGAAGTGTAGAGTGTCCACATGCCCAGGGGATTCACTGAAGTTTCCAGCCTGATCTGGAGTAAAAAAAGGAATCTTTTTCCTCCAGAGAATCACCCCGGAGCATGGATTGGTCCCATGTTCCACCCATTTTGGCCCCATCAATTGTCTAAACAGGTCAGTGCAAGAACAGGGTGGGGATCTTTCTTTTAGGCCATACGCACAAGCCTGTAGAGCAGAAGGGACCACAAGGGACATCTGTTCCAACCCTCAGTACACAACTAAAGGACTCCCAGAAGAGACCCATCCAACCTGTGTTTTAAAGACCTCTAAAGAAGGAGAGTCATGAAGCAAAGGTTCTTGAACTTCATTCCATGCAGATGGTACCATTTGAGAAAGCCAAAGACATTCACACAAGTGGATATGATCCTCCCCTTTTGCCTTCCACTTAGCTCTACAAGAATCAGCATTGTCTCCACTCAGAATTGCTTTTATTCCATAATACACACAAAACTGGTTTTCCTCAAGGGTCATCTATTTAAGCACAGTTTAAAGCATTTGCACAAGCAGTTTACTGCTAGTTAACTCCCTGAGGCACTATTTAAAACCCTCCAGACTTTCTTCATTCCTTGCAAAGAGCAGCTTCGGTTTTCGGGGGGGGGGGGGGGGTTGCTTTGTATTGTTTTGTTTTGTTTCGGGTTTTTTAAGTACAGCTCCCAGAACCTTCAGACAACATGGTCAGATTCTAGGAGTTGTAGTTCTAGAAATATAGCAAACTCCACCCAAATAAAAAGAGAGAGAAAGAGAGGGGGGGAGGGAAAAAGGAAGGAAAGGAAAGAAGAACAAAAGAAGGAATTGTGGTGATACCTTTACTAGGCCAAACTAAAGCTGCAAAATACATTATGTAACACAGCTACCTCTGGATGTATATCATAGAGATTATTTAGATGGTGAAAAAATCCTGGATGAATGAGGGATTAATCTCTGTTCTTCACATGTATTTTAAATTCATCTGCAAAGTATTTTGGGGGAACCCCAAGACACCACTTAACGTGGGATAATCATTCTCATTTTTTTCCTCCAAGTTTTCCTAAAAGGTTTGCATTATCAGCTGTGTGAATAACCAAAGCGAATAGACCTGGGTTAAACTGGGATAAAAGTCTGCATGCCTTGAATGTGTTTGGAATACATCCACATCATTGGCTCCATCTTTATTCACAGTGCTGATACATGAGAGCAACAGAACTTGCAGAAGATGCAATTCCAATTAAAAAATAGGGTGAACAACAAAACAGGAATATGTGAGTGAGATTATTCATATAGTCATGCTAAAAACCAATGTCTGAATAACCCCATAGAATGATAGAATCACAGAGTTGGAAAAGACCACAAGGGCCATTCAGTCCAACCCATTCCACCATGCATATCTGTAAGTTTTTCCAGCTGGGATGCAAAGAAATATGGTGTAGATGTTGGCGTTCCTTTTCAACACAGAGGTAGAGAAAACTGAATAAGAGTGTCAAATTTCCTAGAAAAGTCTCAGAATGCAAAAAGAAAGCACTGCGCCACTGAGCTTAATGCGGAAGGTGTTGTATGATGACGCACAGTCAAATCACTCCCAGGGGCAATGTACACCAGGGATTTAGAGTTGTGAAAATTGCCTCTGTGTGTGTGTGTTTTAAAGAAGGGAAATGGCCTGCTTTGAGTGAAATAAGTACCAAACTAAGAACACAATTCCATGTTCAGAGAGGTGGAAATATTTCTGGGGAATACTGTAAATGCAAAGAAAGATTAAATGTTCCAGCATTCAAGAATTTTGCACCCATGTGTTTTGGATCCCATGGTGCACAACCTAAACTTACAACCTCATATCTAGAATTTAAAAAGTTAGAAAAAATAGTTGAAGTTGAAATAGTTGACAGAGGGTAGAAGTCATGGGTTCTGTCTAGCATCATAAAAAATACTTTTGGGGACATGTTTTGGGGAAAGAGAATTCATTTGCCCACACCCATTCTCCTTTATGGGGAGGATCAGGTGTGTTTTTCATAAGTTACAAGTTTACCAATATCTAGCACATGGTCCCAAAACCTTTTTTGGGCTACTGTCGCCTTCTACTGCACATTCAAAACAGTCAATCTCGGTCGCTGCTCCCTTTGCCACCTGGTCACCCTGGGAACAACAATAGTAAAGCTGGCTGAGCACTGACTGGAAAGCTTCTCTTCCATGCTGGCCTTGTGGCAGAGGCGTCACTAAGGGGCACTTTAAATGGGGTGCCACCTGAAAATCATTCTAGCAACGTCAGTGTTGCTCTCTAAATGTCTGCCTTTTGGCCACGCATGAAGCTGGAGTCTCTTGTGGAGAGTAGCTTCAGGGGTTAGAATGATGAAGACATTCTTTAGGGGTTAAGTCAAAACTATTGGCATTCCATTCAGAGATATACAGAATTATTAAGGTGTAACATTAGTACAAAAAGCATTACTAATTATTCTCTTTGGGTTGGTAAGGGTGGAGGTCAATGGGGTGTGACACCATGAGTTATTGCACCAGGCAACACCAATCCGACTGCCTTGTGGCAAAGGCCAGTTCAGGCAAGATGATGATGATGGTTATGTTTATTTATAAAGTGCCATAAATGTACATGGCACTGTACACAGTAAGTAGAAAAATACAAATACTGTAAAAGCCTTCCTGTGGCTTACAGTCTAAAAACAAAGCGAAGAACAAAAGGCCTTTGGGTCACTGCTCCGCCAGCTGCTCAGCTGCAGCTCCCAAAGTGACCAGGTGCAAAAGTAAAAGCTTCTTCCTGGCAAGGAAGGACTCTCAGTCCTTCTGCACTGGGGCAGAGACCGGTGCAGCAGGTGTGTGTTTAGGGAGGATTACAAAAGCCAGATGCTCTGGACTGGAGACTGGCAAGGACAGGGAAAGGGAGAGATTTTAACTACTACAGCTGTTCCAAAGCAAAGGAGTCTTTCCAATAACTGACCCCAGGTACTCCTCCTGCAGAGACGTGACTGCCCCGCACAGCTCCAAGTGCCCCCCAAAAACATTATTTCTTCAGCTACCTCTTTTCTCAGCCTGTTCAATGAAAGAAAGTAGAAACTGGGTTTTTTTGTGTAGAAAATAATGTGTTATGCTCTCAAAGTATACTGTTTTTACGAAAACATTTTTACAGATAAACAAGTTGTTTTGCATAGAAGCGAAATTTTAGCATCACCTTTTCACCAGAAATAAGCCCCCAAATGTGAAAAATCTTCAGAAACATTCATTCTCATATCCATCAGGGAGGAAACCTTTAAAATGATTCATTCTGGTAAGTGAGCAGAAAATAAATGAACATTTATATCTCTAGTTCTGTCCACATTCAGGGTTCATTTTCCCCAGACTGGCAGTGCATTCTTCTTTATGGGAAGGATTGGGGATGTGTGTCACAAGTTACAACTTTGTCAACAAACCTAAAGCTCTTATAGCTCCATTGAGTGATATTTGCCATTCCATAAAATATTCATGTTTTCACAGGGGGTGGGATGCACATTTTTATTTTCCTGTGGGAATCCAATAATTTGAAGTGGTGGAAATCTCCATCTTTTGTTGAGAATGCAAGCTTATCCACCTTGTTGCTGCTGTGTTATGGCTTTAGAAGGATCCTTCCTTCCCCCTCAGTCCCATTGCCTAATGCATTTGCTGTCCCCTTCCAAGAAATGCACCCCACATTTTGGGAGCAGATCTTGCCTGATGCTCAAAGTGAATGGCAGCAGCGAGTCAGTCATTAAAAATATACAACTCTCAAGTGGAGTCAATATGTCATCTTTGCCAAATCAATTCATTGAAATGACTTAAGTCCGAGTCAACTGACTTGAGTCTACATGACTGCCATGTAGTATCCTCAGGGTCTGCTGCTGTTAACATTGCAAGGGATCATCCCTAGTTTCCAGGGTTTCATCCTGAAATTTCAGGGTTTGGTATACTCCTAACCTGGCAAACCTCCTTGTCACCAAAGTCAACCCTTGGCCCAAGTTTCTTTTCTGCTGTAAAAGGAGGTTCTTGTCTACTTTGGCATAACACTGTGTGAGTGTTGCTTAGCCAGGTTGGTCCAAGGACAAATCTGATAAACTCTGAGCACCAGGGAAAGAAGGGAGGGAGACTCTTCGTAATACCATGGCTTTCGAAATAATCAAAGTAGCTTTATTTTTGAGGCTCCCCTCCAAACTTTCTTTTTAAAAAAGAAGGGAAGATGTATGCAGATGTCACTCAAAATCTCTGTAGGTTCTGCTTTGAGTGAAATTGGCATGCAAGGGTCACCCATCAAACTGACATTCACACAGGCCTGGAGGCAGGAATGGGGCATCCGCACTCCATAGCAGTTCCTCTCCTTGGTTGCCATGACAATCTTTCCCCCACTTGGAAGGGCTTGCATCCTGCAACCATTTCGTACTCTGCTAAAAGTTTGGAAGGTTTTTAAGTTTTGCATGCTCACATGCAGGATGGGTTTTGTTTCTTTCTTCTTCTTTTTGGAAAACACAAAAATAATCTCAGATGTTGCTTGAGGTCTTTTGTGATGGAAAAAAAAATACTTAAGGCTGCAGTCCTAGGACTACTTCCAAGCAAACCAAGCTGTTGCGGCATTGCACTGGTATAAAGCCTGCTATGCCAGTGCTTGCATTTTCTCAAAGGATGTTGCACAAAGGTGGTGTCGTCTCCAGGGTTGTGCAAGCCTTGGTACTTTTGGCATAATGCTAAGAATGCTTCATAGGAAGTGGCTGGAGAGTCAGAAAGACTGTCACACAATGATCATGCTGCTGGGAGGATGATGGGTTTTGTAGTCCAGAAGGTGATGTTTTCTAGCTCTACAGCAAGGGTAGGCAACAGTTGGGAGATGGGGGCTGCAGTGCCCCCCCCCGAACCTGGAGGATGGCATCTCCCCTATTGGCCTCCTCCCACTATTTTTTGAAATTTATCCTAGCCCCTGCCCCATGCATCCGAGAGAGCGTGGGGGACAATTTCACCAGTACTTTTTTGCTCTCCATTAGCTCTTTTAGGTCTAGGAGAGGTCTTTTTTAAATAGGAAAGTTTATTTTTGGGTCGCTTCCTATGGGAAGATAAGGGCTTCTCCTGGGTGCAAGTCCCAGGGGAGACAAAAACATGGAAAAATTGCCATGCTCCCTAAGGGGTGTTCAGGAGCATTTAGAACCAGCAGATCAACACAACTGCCTCTCCTAGACATAATGGTTTGGGAGCATTTAGAGGCATTCAATTTTTTTGAGGGGCACTCATTGCCACAAAAATAATTTGGGGGCCTCTGGGCAGCCCACCGACCCCACAGGCCCTACTTTCCACAGCCTTACTCTAGAGTAGGCTGCAGTGAAGCTGGTGTCGGTCCCTTCTACACCATTGTGGCCTCTTTGTCCCTCTGGCAAAGTCCCGCTTCTCCCATTGTGTTGATCTGCTGTTCTTATGACAGATGGGTGCCCATCCTTTGCTTTGGCAAGCATGATTGCTGATTTAAGGCTCTCACCAGCTTTGTTTTTCAGTGCAATGTGAATCTGTGTTAATGCCAGAAAGGTAGAGAGGACTTAGCATTGGAAACAAGATGAGCATTTGGAAGAGGTTCAGGGTTTGAAAAGGATTGTGAATGGTGCTGCGTCATAAAATATCACCTAGAGAAGACAGAAGTTGTGTTGATATGGGTTGAGTTGTTACCCATTTGGAGAGAGAAACCTAGTGTTATTTGGGGGTGCAAAATGGAAAAAACAAAAACTGGACATAATTGTCCTCAAAAGACCAGTGAAGTCAAGCTCTTGGGAAGCTCTCCTTCATTATCCTGTTTGTTGTTGTTGTTGTTAGCTACCTTCAAGTTGACCTTGATTCATGGTGACCCTATGAATGAGACACTTCCAAGTCGTCACCCTCTTCTTCACCGTCTCTGCTCAAGTTGTGGAGACCCAGGCCCATGGTCTCCCTGACTGGATCTATCCATCTGGCATGCAGTCTTCCTCTCTTTCTACTTCCTTCCTAAATGCATGATTGCCTTTTCTAAAGAGTTGTGCCTTCTCATGCTGTGGCCAAAGTACAGCAACCTCAATTTAGTCATCTTGGCTTCCAGGGAGATTTTTCGCTAGATCTGTTCAGGGACCCATTTGTTTGACTTCTGGGCCATCCCCAGTATCCTCAGTACTCTTCTCCAGCACTACATCTCAGATAAATTGATTTCCTTCCTATCTGCTTTCTTCATTGTCCAGCTCTCACGTCTGTACATGGTAATGGGAAATACAATGATACATTGTCTTGTATCTGGATATAAAAGCCTGATATTATCTGTGCATCCAAAACAGCAAACGAGAAAGCTAGATGTGTGTGTGCGTTTGTGCATGCATGCACGTGCCTTCATGTTTCCATTCAACTTAAGGTGACTCCATGAATTTCATAGGGTTTTCATAGGTAAGGAATTCTCAGAGGTGGTTTTGATGACCCTTCCTCCAAAATAGAGCCTACAGCCCCTGGGATTCATTGGTCATCTCCCCTTTCGGGCAGTGGTTTTCAGATGCTGGTCCTACAGATGTTTTGTACCTCAGCTCCCAGAATTCCTGACTGTTGGCCAAGCTGGCTGGATGCTTCAAGGGAGTTGAAGTCCAAACCAAAGTTTGGGAACCACTGCTTTCGGGTATTGAGTGGTGTGTGTGTGCGTGTGCACGCGCCTTCAAATTGCCAGTCAAATTATGGCAACCTCATGAATTTCATAGGGTTTTCTTGGGCAAGAACTAGATAGATGAATACTGTAAATGGAATTTAGTTAATTAATCAAACAAAAGCAGTGATAGGCTGGCTGATGACTAGAATCCTCAAAACTGAAAAACAAATATGTGGCCTGGGGATTTTGTACACATTTATGAATTGTTTGGCTGCGTTCTGTTTTATGAATGACATGTGGCAACCGTGCTACAAGTTGGCCTCAAACTCAATGAAGTTCTCATGGACTTTGCAACTGGAGAACATCGTCCATATGTTTGCTGCGGTGGTGGTGGTGGTGATGTTGCCATGGGCCTTCCGAGGCTTCTTTATCATCTCACCCTCCAGTTTCCTTGCTGTGGAGCAGTGCCTGGGGACAGCTTAAGCCAGAAGGATATCACTAGAGCCCCTTGCTTTCCTGTTAAGCTCTGGAGATGGTCAAAGTCTTCCTCTCCGCCAGAGAGACCCAGGCTGGCCCGTGCTCTTATCTCCCGAGGCCTTTGGTGGGTAATATGCCAAGACTCCCTGGACGCCTGTTAAGCTTCCGATAGCCTATCCTAATCCTTTGTAGCTCGGTCTCCTGTGACATTTGCTTGCTGAAAAGCAGCTTAAGTTTTTAACAGACTTCCTTCTCTGCTTTGTCTCTTTCCCTCACTCAGCTTGAGATGCAGAAGTGACAGGCAGAGAGGCAGGCCTTCTGATTTTTTAATTCTATTTTTATTTGTGTGCATTTGTGGAAATGGAAAGCTGACGAAAGCTACAGCATGGCTGGATGGAAAGTTTGCTCTTAAGAAAACTGCACTGTGCAAAACCAGATATAAAAGATGGTTCTGAGGAAGGTATGTCAGCGCTGCTCTCAAGACTGATGAAAAAAATGAAAGGCTCAGATATAGGATGGGGGGCACCTGGCTTAACAACAGTACATGTGAAAGGGATCTCAGAGTCTTAATGGACCGCAAGTTGAACATGAGTCAACAGTGTGATGCAGCAGCTAAAAAAGCCAATGCAATTCTGGGCTGCATCAATAGATGTATAGTGTCTATATCAAGGGAAGTAATAGTGCCACTTTATTCTGCTTTGGTCAGACTATACCTGGAATACTGTGGCCAGTTCTGAGCACCACAATTCAAAAAGTATGCTAAGAAGCTGGAGCATGTCCAGAGGAGGGCCACAGAAATGATAAAAAGTCTGGAAACCATGAAGCCCTCTGAAGAGAAACGTAGGGAGCTGGGTAGGTTTAACCTGGAGAAGAGTCAGTTAAGAGGTGCTTAACTGTTTAAATATTTAGTGAGATGCCATCTTGAGGATGGAGGAAGCTTGTTTTCTGCTGCTCCAGAGAATACAACACAGAGCAACGGATGCAAGCTACAGGAGAAGAGATTCCACCTCAACATTAGGAAGAACTTCCTGACAGTAAGAGTTGTTTGACAGTGGAAGACACTCCCTCAAAGTCTCTCTCTTTGCAGGTTTGGAAACAGAGGCTGGAAGGTGCTTTGATAGTGTTTTGCTGCATGGCAGAATGGGGTGGACTGGATGGCCCTTGAGGTATCTTCCAACTCTTGGATTCTAAAGTAGGAACCAAAATCCATATCGGGGGGATTTTTCCAGAGTCACTCTGTGGACTTCTGTCATCTGGTTGATCCCTGAAGCAAATCATGCCCTCAGCTCACATTGCTCCTTGCTGATCCACTCTTTCGAGAGTGACTTCTGCTTCTAGACAAGCTCCATCCGTCGGCTGCTAACTGGCAGGTGCTCCGACGTGTGTAGACATAATTTGAGCTGTCTCTGCCTTAGTGCTGGCAGCAGCCTCTGTGAGGCAGATAAAAGCCCGGCTTTCTCTCAGATAAATCTGATCCATGTGCTGACTCGGGGATAAAAGTGGACCTGGCAGATGAAGCTCTTTTGTAATCTGACCTGGACAATGCTGGTATCGGTTGGCTTTTATTTATTTATCCCCTCCCCCCCCCCCCCCCCCGTGTATTAATTATGTGACAATTTAATTGCAGTCTGGCTCCTCGGGAAGGTGGGGTGGAAATCAATAGGTGTCAGATGAGGGACTTGTTTTCAGATAAAAATCTATTTGTAAATTACAGGCATTTGTCTCCTTGCATAATCCAAGGGAGTTAATTGCAAAAGGGCTGCCAATGAATGGCTAGAAGGAGCCCACCGTCTCCTTCCACTTTTCTGACCGTCTTCCCAAACTCGAGAGGGGTAGCTCCTCCACTCCCATCCCAGAAAAGGGCAGGATTAGGTGGGTCGCAGAATATTAGAGCTATAAGGGACCTCAAAGGTCATCTAATCCAGCCCCTCACCAGGCAGGAATATATAGCTAAAGCATTCCTAGGAGATGGCCATTCAACATCTGTTTAAAGACCTCCAACCAAGAAGACCCTTATAATGTGAAGTCAAAGGCTTTCATGGCCAGCATCCATAGTTTTTGTGGGGTTTTGGGCTATGTTGCCATGTCCTACAATAGTTTGTTCCTGACATTTCGCCAGCATCAGTGGCTGGCATCTTCAGAGAATCCAGCCATAGATGCTGGTGAAACATCAGGAACAAACTCTTCTAAAACATGGCCACATAGCCTGAAAAACCCACAAAAAACTATTGAGTCTTACAAGATTACTCCTTCAATATGACATCCATCATGTCCCCTCTTGATCCCACAGGGGTCCCACAGGGCTCTGTCCTCGGCCCAGTGCTATTCAACATCTTTATCAATGACCTGGATGACAGAATTGGGAGCATACTTATCAAATTTGCAGATGACACCAAATTAGGGGGAATAGCTAATACCCCAGAGGACAGGATCAAGATTCAAAATGACCTGAATAGACTAGAAAGCTGGGCCAAAGCTAACAAAATGAAATTCAATACAGAGAAATGTAAGGTATTGCACTTAGGGCGGAAAAATAAAATGCACAGATATAGGATGGGTGACACCTGGCTGAATGAAACTACGTGTGAAAGGGATCTAGGAGTCCAAGTAGACCACAAGTTGAACATGAGTGAACAGTGTGATGCGGCAGCTAAAAAGGCCAATGCTATTTTGGGCTGCATTAATAGAAGTATAGTTTCTAGATCAAGAGAAGTAATAGTGCCACTGTATTCTGCTTTGGTCAGGCCCCACCTAGAATATTGTGTCCAGTTCTGGGCGCCACAATTCAGAAAGGACATTGAGAAACTGGAGCGGGTCCAAAGGAGGGCAACTAAGATGGTGAAGGGTCTGGAAACCATGCCCTATGAGGAACGACTTAGGGAGCTGGGGATGTTTAGCCTGGAGAAAAGAAGGTTAAGAGGTGATATGATAGCCCTGTTTAAATATTTGAAGGGATGTCATATTGAGGAGGGAGCAAGCTTGTTTTCTGCTGCTCCAGAGAACAGGACCCGGAACAATGGATGCAAGATACAGGAAAAGAGATTCCACCTGAACATTAGGAAGAACTTCCTGACAGTAAGGGCTGTTCGACAGTGGAACGCACTTCCTCGGAGGGTGGTGGAGTCTCCTTCCTTGGAGGTCTTTAAACAGAGGCTGGATGGCCATCTGTCGGGGATGCTTTGATTTGGATTTCCTGCATAGCAGGGGGTTGGACTGGATGGCCCTAGTGGTCTCTTCCAACTCTACGATTCTATGATTCTATGATTCTATGATCATTTCTTCTCCAAACCAAATATATCCTGTGTCCTAAGTTTCATAAGGCATGGTTTCCAGACCCTTCACCATTTTTGTTGCTGTCCTTTAGACACACTCCAGCTTCTCCACAACCTTTTTGAATTGTGGTGCCCAGAACTGAATGTGAGGCCTAACCAAAGCAAAATACTATTACTTCCCTTGATCTAATCACTATACTTCTATTGATGCAGTCTACAATCTCATTGGCTTTTTGAGCTTCTGCATCACACTGTTGACTCATGTTCAGCTTCTGGTCTGCTAGGACTCCTAGATCCCTTTCCCATGTACTGTTGTCAAGCCAGGTGTTCCCCATCCTATATCTGTGCATTTCAGTTTTTCTCCCTGATGCAGTAGCTTACATTTCTCTCCGTTGAAGTTCATTTTATTTGTTTTGGCCCAGCTTTCTAATGTATTAAGGTCATTTTTGTATTTTGATCCTGTCCTCTGGGGTATTAGCTACCCTCCTAATTCGATGTCATCTGCAAAAATTTGATAAGCATTTATGAGAGATGCCTGTCTAACCTCTATTTAAAGACCTCCAAAGGAGGTTTTTAGCCACAAGAATACACACAGAGAGACATTCATTCGATCATTCATTCCAGTTATTAAAACGATTATATCCCACCAGGTATCACAAAATAATAATAATAATAATAATAATAATAATAATAATAATAATTAATAATAATAATAATAATAATAATAATTCTAGAACCCATCTACCTGGTTATAAACTGCCACATCCACTAAAACGAGCCTTGGGGTCATAAATCTTAATACTTGGAAGGTACCACAGGGGCCTAGTCTAGTCCACAAGAATTACACAACTAAAGGATCCCTCAGAAACTGGCATCCAAACTATTGAAATGCTTCCAATGAAGTACAGTCAACTCTCTGGCCTTCGAAACTATTCCATTCTCAAACTATTCTTACAGTAAAAAAAAAAAGTCTTTCCTAATATAGATTTTTATGGGGCTTTTGGGCTTTGTGGCCATGTTCTAGAAGAGTTCCTTTCTGACGTTTCGCCAGCATCTGTGGCATCTGGCATCTTCAGAGGATTCCCAGCAGACAATGAGCACCAGTTAGCAGATATTAATCCTTGCTTGCATATCCTCCCACCCTGAGGACTGCCATTAGCAACAGAACAATACATTTGCAAATTACTCCTTTCTTCCCAGGGTCACACAGGATAAACATCTCCAATCTTTTTCCAGGCTATCATTCTCTGAAGATGCCAGCCACAGATGCTGGCGAAACGTCAGAAAGGAACTCTTCTAGAACATGACCACATAGCCCAAAAGCCCCACAAAAAACTATAGATGCCGGCCATGAAAGCCTTCGACTCCACATAGGAAATCTTTCCTAACGTTTAGGTGGAATCTCTTTTCTTGTAATCTGTATCTATTTTGAATCTATTGGTTTGTGTTCTGATCTCTGGAGGCAGAAGAAAACAAATCCAGTCCATCTTCTACAAGCTCTATTCATCTTCTACTCACTTGGTTTACAAAGGAAACTGCTTTGGTTGTGGTGGCTGTATGAAAAGGCTTCCAAAAGACTTTCTTGCTAGCAAGAAACTGTGTTTTTGTTTGTTTGCGCTGCAAGTTCCCCTACTTCTTAGGCATCTCAAAAAGGCACCATTCTTGAGAGTTTATCATGCAAATTTGAATTTAATTAATTTAAAGAATAATCAACTGATTTTTAAAAATGGGCTGATTGCCATAATAACAATTATTATAATTAAAATGAAGAATCAGAATATTGTGCATGGATGCAGAATACTAACAATTTCATAATTGTGTGTGTGTGTGTGTGTGTAATGTATGTACATGTGCATATGAATGTGACTAAGAAAGGAAAATGATGCTGTCAAATGCTTCCATTTTCATGAGACATTCATCCAGCTGGATTTCCAGCTGGTTTTCAGAAGCCAATGTTGCCATTTTGAGGACTGAAACAATGGAGAGATCTGTCAGAAAAGTGACCTTTGCTGCTACAGATGTTCAGGTGATGGCTTTAACAAATTGGATTTAATACAGGGTTGGGAAAAGAGCCGCCCTAGGGCTGTCTAGGCCCCCATGTAGTTTTGTAGCCTTGACAAATCTGGATAAAATCACAAAATCTTAGTGTTGGATGGGGCCACAAAGTCCCCTTCAGCCATGAAGGAACCCCTCTGGGGATGGCCACCCAAACTCTGCATAAAGACCTCCAAACATGGAGAGTACATCACCCTCCAAGGCAGTCCATTCCACTGCCAGACAGCTTCTACCATCAAGAAGATCTTCCTCATGTTTAGATGGAATCTCTTTTCTGGTAATTTGAATCCAGTACTTAGAATCATAGAGTTGGGACAGACCACAAGAGCCATCCAGTCCAACCCCATTCTGCCATGCAGGAACTCACAATCCAAGCACCCCTGACAGATGGCCATCCAGCCTGTTTAAAAACTTCCAAAGAAGGACACTGTCAAACAGCTCTTACTGTCAGGAAGTACTTCCTAATACGGAGGTGGGATCTCTTTTTCTGTAGTTTGAATCCATTGCTCCATCTCTTGGTCTCTGGAGCAGCAGAAAACAAGCTTGCTCCATCCTCAACGTGACATCCCTTCCAATATACAACAATATACAATACAACATTGGCATTTTTTTTCCTGTGGCATGTGGTGTAGGTGGTGGTTACTTTATCTAGGTTGGATGCCTTGTTGCTGTTGCATGCCTTCAGGTTGACTCTGATCTTGGAGCAAACCCATCATAGGGTCTTATTGGTAAGATTTCGTCAGCAAGTTTTGCTACCATTTCCGTCCTGTAAGGCAGAGAGGAAATGACTTCCCCAAAGTCACCCAATGGATCAGGATTCAAAGGTCTTATCTACAGAAATAATGCAGTTTGAACCACTAACTGCTATGGACCCATGCTATGGAATCCTGGGATTCGTATTTGTATCCTGGGAGATACACTCCCTCGGAGTGTGGTGGAGTCTCCTTCCTTGGAGATCTCTAAGCAGAGGCTGGATGGCCATCTGTCGGGGATGTTTTGATGGAGAGTTCCTGCATGGCAGGGGGGTTGGACTGGGTGGCCCTTGTGGTCTCTTCCAACTCTAGGATTCTATGTATTTCCTTGTGACACCAGAGTTCTCTGACAGAAGTTAAATATCTCACAAAACTATAAATCCCAGAATTCAATAGCATGGAGCCATGGCAGTTAAGTGATGTCAAACTGCATTATTTCTGCAGTGCAGATTAGATCTGGATCTCTAGAAGCCCTGATGTATCATTCAAGTCATTGAACCACAGTGGGTGTATGGCAACATATTCATTTTCTATTAGGAAAAAAAAAAGTTTGCATTTGTAGACATGCATATTATTTTGAATTATAGCTTTGTAATGTAGCATTTGTCATAGAGTCGATGTGGTTGTATTCTGGATGCTTTTACTGATGCCAGAAGACTTGCACTCCTAGGCTAGAAAGACAAACATTCACTGTTTATCACTCAGTGGTCAGAAGAGCTCACTTCTGTTTCAACTATGCATAAAAGTGCATTTTATAGATGTCAACGTCAAGGGGCGGGGAGACCCTGTTTTTGCAGAGATGGTCAGCTTATATCCACATAAATACTAGCTCACATTCACATCCAATGTATTTCCTCCCTGTATGTTTTTTTCTCCTCCTCCCCTTCCTTTTCCTCCCCCCACCCCCATTGTAATTATACTTTTAAAAATCTAATTTTAAAGAAAAAGTGGCAGAAGATGCCAAGACTTGAACTTTGGGACCATCTACCTGGAGACTGACTCCACAAGTTGTTGAAGCATTTCTGTTTTGATTGCCGCCTTGTGATTTCTGGCGCAGGGATGGAAATCTGTCATTGTTTTCCCAGCATGGAGCACCTTGCCTGCTTTCCTTCTGTATTAAGGCACCCTCCGTGCTGCTGACAATCCGCAGAACGCTAACCGGGCTTGCCGGTCACAGCATTTGAAGGTGACAGTTTTCTGAAGGTAACTGCTGGCAATAAGAGATGATTGGATTCACAAAGATGCAACCCCGGGATGGATGCAGAGGATGATAGGTGGTTTTAGTGCACTTCCCAGGAGTAAATTGCGGAGGTTTGCAGAGTTGGGGAAGAGGGGGAAAACAGCAGAAGAAGGTGTGGGGTAATGCCTGAGAAGGTGTCTTTGGAGAGGGAGATGCTAGAGTAAAAGAAATGAACAACTGGTATATTCTTCACCTTTATAAAGCTGAGATCAGAGATAGGAATGTCAGCAGAAAAGGGTTGATGTGTTTAGTTAATCATTAATAAGGTAAAAAATCTAATCCAATTACACTTATGTCGAATGAAGGGAGAAATTAACTATTGCATTTATGCTAAATTGCCAGTTAAGTTTAAGTTGAAAGACTATGGTAAATTCATTGGAAGATCGAAGGTGAAAAATACAATCCATGATTCTCTTTGTCCCTGTTTTAAGTCCAGGAGAGAAGGACATAGATGCATGAATTTTTGAAAACCCTATTTCTCATCCAACCCAAACACTTCGGTGGTTTTCCCACTCTCCCTCCCTTGCAATCTTATCCTCTTTCTCTCATTCCTTGGCCTAACTTACCAATTGCCATGTGGAACTCAGCAAAAGGTCCTGAGTTCAAAGCTGTAAAATCCATTTTCTTGGGACGGATGGCAAATGGCAGACCTTGAGCTATATGTAGCCTGCATGATTCCAAAAACGCAGTCCCTTGAGTTCATGGAAACTCCCAGACACCCCCCCCCTTAAAAAAATCTCTGGTGATTTGTCTCCTACCCCAGTCACTCAGAACTTATGAAAAATACCATAGTCCCCCCCCCCCCCCGCAGCCCAGCATCCCCAAATATTAGAAACAGAGTTGGAAGAGACCCCAAAGGCCATCTAAGAAGATGCAACCCAAGCCCTCCCTGTGACAGATGGACATCCAGCTTTGGTTTAAAAACCTCCAAAGAAGGAGACTCCACCACTCTCCAAGGGAGCATGTTCCACTATTGAACTGCTCATAGGAGTTTATCATACTAGGGGCCAATTTTGAAGTTAAAATGACATTGAAGTGGTGTTAAAGCAAACTTGAGCCTTCGCAAATTGAAAGCAAATTGAAAGCAACTTTAAAGTTATTTCATAATTAACGTTCATGCGTGATTTCGCAATTAAAGCTATTTTGAATTTACACTTTCTGTACAGATCTGAACTTGAAAAGATGTGGATTAATCCTCCTTTAAATCTAGTTTCACTGCAGTTTTTTTTTTCAATGTTGTGTGAAACAGCGTCGCTTAATTCTCCTTTAAATCTAGTTGAACTGCAGATTTTTCGCGACGTCGTGTTAAACAGTGTCACGTGATTTTGCGATTTCTCCGGGATATCTTTGGATTAACCCCTTGATCTCCCTTGTGTGATAAAGCTCTTAGTGTCATGAAGGTCTTCCTAATGTTGAGGTGGAATCTTTTTTCCTGTCGTTCGCATCCATTGCTTGGTGTCCTGTTCTCTGGAGCAGCAGAAAACAAGCTTGCTCCATCTTCAATATGACATCCCTGCAAATATTTAAACAGGGCTATTATATCACCTCTTAACCTTTTCTTCTCCAGGCTAAATATCCCCAGTTCCCTAAGTCACTCCTTTATTCAGAGGAGATTTGCCACCATTGTCTTCCTATGAGGTTGAGACAGTGTGGCCTGCCCAAGGTCACCCAGTGGCTGCTCCTGAGCTGAGCAGAGGTTCAAACCCTGGTCTGCCAGGATTCTAGTGCAATGTTCAAACTACTAAACCATGCTGGCTTTCATATTTATATCTTGCCTTATATCCAAGGTTCTGAGGACTGACTGCAATAGAGTTAAACAGTTTAAAACAGCTCAAAACAACAAGAATAATTGAAACAGACTAATGGTGAATTAAGCAATTCTGCACTGGAAGCAGTTTAAAACAGTTTAAGGCAATTTGAAATGACACCCATGTGCGCATTTGGACAAAATCAGTTAGGCCCAGAATGTGGCAATATGAGTAACAAGAAATGTAATTACTTAGAATTGGTTCCTGTTGGGATAATAATCTGATAAGAAAGAGTAAAGGTACTTTGCTAGTGCAGGGAGTCACAGGATCTCAATACTTCCAAAAGTTACTTTTAGGAGGGAATTATAGAGATATTTTTAACAGCTGCCTCCTTAGCATTTATACCATTCTCTGATAAAATCATAAGGTGATTTGCCCCTTTAAAATGTCATAGAAATGTGATGCAACAAGTTTCAATTGATCAATTAACCAATCACTTACTTTATTTAGAATCTATTAACATTTTTTATTCTTTTAATAACTATCTGTTTTAATATTGTAATAATTAAATGCCTTCTTAATGTATTTTTCTATGTTTTTAATTGTACTGTTTTAAATAATAATAATAATAATAATAATAATAATTTGACACCACTGTAGCTCTATCCTATGGAAACATGGGATTTGCAATTTTATATGGTCTTTCACCTTCTCTGCCTAAGAGTTCAGGTGGCTCACCAAGCTACAAATCCCAGGATTCTGTAGGATGAAGTCGTGGCAGTTAAAGTGGTGCCAAACTGCTTTATTTCTGCAGTGCAGATGCACCCATGGCACCCCTTTTGAAACAGAAGAATTTCAACATCATAACTTTAAAGCATTGCACAGAATAATGGACAGTGCAAAGGGAAGAAAAGGGTGGGGAATGAATTCTTTTTAAAACCTGACTTTCCACAAGGCTGCCTTTGCCCCAGTTCCATCCCTGGAAATTGTTGGTTTGCATCTCCTTGCTGTTGTTTTGCGCTCTGTCTCTGGGTTGGTTTGAGCCTAGGGGACTAAGAAGAGGCACACACAACTGTTGCACACACACATCCACACCAGGACACACACGGCAAGAGCCTCCACGCCTCGCACGTTGCATGCGCTCATCTATTGTGCTGACAGCCCCTCGCAGGGCCCAAAGGAACCATCGAGCAAGAGCAAGCGCTGGACACAGAGGCTTGCCAAGAATTGTCTGGAATCCGCTCCCTTGCGTGGTCTCCTCGCAGGTCAGGCGCCGAGTTCAGGCCGGCAGGTGCTGGAAAATTTGCCCCCCCCCCCTCCTTGCGGAGCCCAGTCTCCAGGACCAATCCTTTCTTAGGGTAGAGGTCACCTCTCTTCTGTCCAAAATCCTTTCTGTGCATCAAAAAAGGAAAGGAAGAAGGGAAGAAGGCAAGCAACAGCTTTCAGCACCATTCTGCTGTGACTCTGGCTGCATCTGCACTGCAGAATTAAAGCATTGCTTGAACTGCCATGGATGCATGCTATGGAATCCTGGGATTTGTCATTTGATGTGGCACCGGACCTCTCTGACGGAGAAGGCTAAAATTATCACCAAGCTACAAAACCCCAAATGCCATAGCATTGAGCTACGGCAATTAACAGCATTATTTCTACAGTGGAAATGTAGAGCCGAACGGGCTGAACGGACCACCTCTTTCAACGCTGGATTGGGACCGCAACAACTACCCACCGTGGCCCTCATCTGGCCTTTCCACAGCACAAAAAGGAGCAGCAGAAAGCAGTTCCTTTTTGTGCTGTGGAAAGGGCACCATAGTCGCCAGCACCGTGGCTTTTCAGCACTCTTTTGGTGCTGCGTTATCTGGATGCCGAGCCAGAGGAGCACCATGATGCCACCCGCCGTGTGACGGGACAAGCGGTGTCACACTGGCATGGGGGCAGAGTTGGGGCATGCATCGTGCGGACGCCACACACCCCACTCTGCCTTGATGTTGGCCTTAATGGCCGGTCTGTGGAGGCTGAAAGTCACCTATCCTCCAACTGTCCTGATTTGGCTGGCACAGTCCCCATTAATCCTCTGGATTAATCCTCATTTTCCCAGTTACTTTTTAAAAGTCCCAGTTTCTCTCTCCTCCTCCCCTTTTCCCCTTTCGTCCTCAGCTTGCTTCCATGGCTGCAAACTGAGTTCAAAGTGCAAAAGCAGTTTACACTTTGCCTGCACCCGCACTGCAGAAATAATCCAGTTTCACACTGCTTTAACTGCCATGGTTCCATGCTATGGAATCCTGGGATCTCTAGTTTGCTACGGCACCCTTCTCCTTTCCTTATTCCTTACAGAATTGAGTTTATCCACCTTAATCTAATTATCATTTCTTCACTTCATTTATGCCCTTCATTTCTATTATATCTCTCCCATTAGTACAGCAACAATCTTCATATCTGATGTAAATTTTTTCTACTTTGTCCATTCTTACACCGGTATTTCGTACCTACATGCCATTATCACGCATGGGTATATATCCATATATAGATGTGTCATTGTCTTAACAGATCTGTGCCTATATTTATCGATGGAGAAAGAAATAGTTTTCAATCGTTTTCTAAGCGTTTTCAAATATTCATTCGAGCCCTAAATTTTATACAATTCTCTGATCTCCTCTTATTTGTCTCCCACAAGACAAAAATCCCCAGACTTTCCTCATAGGGTTATTGCATTAGTCTCCTCAACTCTGAGTTGGAACAGCATCTGCACTGCAGAAATAACCCAGTTTGGCACCACTTTAACTGCCAAGACAGTAAAACCAGATTATTTCTGCAGTGCAGATGCATCCTAAATCTATCCTTGCTATTTCCAGTTATGTCAGGAGCATCCAAGAGGAGCACAAAGACTAGGTTTTGCCACACATACACTACCAAATAAAAACTACAGTACAGGGGAAACTATTCAATATAAATGTGTAAGTAAGATGAGGAGACATAAGGGAAAACACACACACACAGAGAGAGAGAGAAGTATAAATATAAATAAACACACACAGAGGTATAAATACATCTCATTCATGTACAAACATGAATAAGATGTATTGTCTTATCCACAGTTTTATGTACAAACATGAAGAAAATGTAACATGTGTTTGAAAGGGAAACTGTTAATATATAACAGAGGAAAACATCCATTAGCATTGCTCTTTTTTATGTAGTTAAGTGATGTTATTTGGAAGTCAGATATCAAATATGTGATACCAACAAGCATTATTTAGTATCCTTTATTTCATTTTTGTAATGAATTTTGCACTTTTTGAAATTAAAAAAAAAAAGAATGATATGTTTTGCAAAGGACATAGGCAAAGCCAGATGGCAAAGCAGGGATAAGTTTTTGCAGAAGTGCAAAGGGCTTGCTTTCAGCTCTGTTCCTGCTTCAGGGAAACATCTCCCCCTCTGAAAAGTTTGGAAAATGCTCTCCTTGCTCCATTCAGCCTTCTCCAGGGGTGACATGTGGAGGTTACACTTGTGGCTCTCTCTTGCACAGCCCAAGCATCCCTTCCAAGGAGAAGGACATGGGGCCCCCTTGCCAAACTCCGGCTCTTGTCAACAAGAAAGAGAGTGGCCAAGAGATTGCTCAATGGGCAGCATGTACGGAGGCCGGGGAGGCCTGGGATGATTTCTTTGAGTAGAAAAGAAAATGTGAAATTTGTTCAGTGGGGTGAGAAAGGCTGAGCAAGTCCTTCCTGCTCTCTATCTCTGCGGCTACAAGCTAATGCCTGTCCAATGATAACCGGGGGACAACCAGGTTTCTGAACCTTGCTCACCAAGATTGCGGGTTGTCCAAATACAAAGGCAGGCACAGGCTGGACCCATATTCTGGTTATAACGGATCTCTTCCAGAGGGCCCACCCCATATAAGAGGATCCTATATAAGAGATTATGATGAAATGCTCCACACCCAACTGCACGATTATTTACTGATTTTGCTATTTTATCAAAGTAATAGGAATATCATAGTTCAATATTAATATTTTATTGATTGTATTTGGTATTTGTATTGTGTTATGTTACTGGTGCCTTGATCCATGGGAGAGGCAAGGAAATATAAATAAAACTTTATTATTATTTTATTATTATATAACTACAGCCGTGTGAAACAGTGTTGGCTGTCTCTCCGGAGTATAGGAGGACTGAAGCCATGGCCATTGACGTGTCCCAATTAAACTTGCCACCAAAGGGAGGAAACCTCTGCTGTTTCCTTCTGCACTTCCCAGGAAAGGGACAAGGAATGTTTTGTTTAGATCAGTGGTAGAAATTATACAGCCCATGGGCAGCAAGGGACCATTTGAGGGGATATGGCGTGGCTTAACAACCTCAGTGGTGGCTTAGCAGATAAGACGCTGACTCTGACAATTGCAAGATCGGCAGTTCAGCAGTTCGAGGCTCATGACGGAGTGAGCTCCCTTCACTAGTCTCAGCTTCTGCCAACCTAGCAGTCTGAAAGCATGTTAAAGTGCAAGTAGATGAATGGGTACCACTTTAGTGGGCAGGTAACACCATTCTGCAGTCATGCTGGCCACAGGACCACACAGTCATCTTTCACAACGCTGGCTTTTCGGCTTAGTAATGAGCACCTCCCCCTTTGACAACCTTGTCAAAGATTTTTGTTTTTTTAACAACCTCAAAAGATTCAGTATGGTGTAGCAGTTTGAGCATTGGAGTAGGACCCTAGAGACCAGGGTTCAAATCTCTGCTTGGCTATGAAACCCATTAAGGTGACTTTGGCAAGTCAAACTCTTTCAGTCTCAGGCTAAGGCCATGGTAAACCCCCTCTGAAGAAACTTGCCAAGAAAACCCCATGATAGATTTTCCTTAGGGTCACCATAAGTCAAAAATTATCTTGAAGGCACACAACAACCACCACTACCCCAGACTCTCTCACACACCCCTAAAATCCTTGGCATGCACACGACCCATTTTTTTCAAGCACTTCTCAATATTTTTAGGCCGAGGAAAAATACTTCCTGTATAGTGGGACCTTGGTATCTGGCAGAAATTGTTTCCAGGACTTCCCATGTACACCAAAATCCACGGATACTCATGTCCTATTAAATAGAATCGCATAATAAAATGGTGTCCCTGATATAAAATGGCTTATTCAAGGTTTGGTTTTTGGAATCTATTTATTTTGAATATTTATAAGCCATGGATGCTTGAATTTGTGGATAAAGAATCTATGAATGCAGAGGGCCGACTGTATTATAATTGTAATGTGTTCCAGGATAGAGGGCACTCTGGAGTATAGCCAAATAAACTAGAATCCTACAGTCAGATTATTAATAGATTTTATGAATCAGGAATGGGATAATATAGTAACTCTGGGATTTGATATTTGATATTATGTTAATAAGTAGACATGTAATTTTGGGGGATTTATGAGAAGTCCAGTCCTTGGACAATGCTGGCTCTTCGGCTTAGAAACAGAGATGAGCACTGTCCCCCTACAATCATTTACAACTAGACATTCATGTCAAGGGACTATCTTTTGAACTGGGCCTGTCCCTACCAAATCAGGACAGATGGAGGATTGTGGTTTGTGGATCAAAGCTTCCTCCTGGATTTGAAAGCAGTCTATCGGCTCCGCAACACTCCCTCCCTTGGGCAGGAAACTTCTAGAAATGCTTCTATCTGGCAATGCCCAATAATGTAAAAGCAGATTCATACTGCATCAAACCAATTTTCAGTGGATGCATCTGCATTGTAGAAATAATGCAGTTGGACACCACTTTATGTGCTTTAGCTCCAGCCTATGGAATCCTGGGCTTTATTGTTTTACTCATAACTTGATTCATAGATTCAAAGTGTTGGAAGTGACCTCCAAGACCTTCCAGTCCAACCCCCTTCTGCTATGCAGGAATCCACCATCAAAGCCCTCCCAACAGATAGTCATCCAGCTTCTGTTTAAAGACCTCCAAAGAAGGAGACTCCACCACTCTCTGAGGAAAGAGTGTGTTCCACTGTTGAGCAGATCTTACTCTCAGAAATTTCTTCCTAATATTGAGATGGAATCAATTTTCCTGCAGCTTGAATCCACTGCCCTGTGTCCCAGTCTCTGGAGCAGCAGAAAACAAGCTTGCTCCATCCTCAATATCTACAAATATTTAAACCTTGCTATTATGTCCCCTCCTAACCTTCTCTTCCCCAGGCGAAATATACCCAGCTCCCTAAGCCTCCCCTCAGATAGCTTGGTCATTTCTAGACCTTCTACCATTTTGGTTGCCTACCTCTAGACATGCCCTCCTCTGGATGGCTTAACAAGCCATCTTTCATTTGGGGAAAGAAGGCTATTTTAGAGAAGGATCTAGAACAGGGATGAGGAGTTGGGCAGTCCATGGGCCACATGCCATTGGTGGGGGCTGATTTTGTAATCTTCAAATCTCCTTGGAGGTGTCCAAAGCCCTCAGACCCCTACACAGTTAAGAAAAATTTGCCAAACATTACATTTCATTTGTTACGGCAAATAGCCAGCATATCATTTTGCCAAAAATAAGATGAAAAAGCATGAAAAGAATCCTCAAAATGCCACAAAAACTCTAATTTGACTCCTCTTGCCCCCTGCTACATCCCCTTGATCCTCTGAAATCGGAGATGTTCTGGACATTTCTGAGACTCTAGAGGAATTGGGATGGTGTTTGGAGGAAGGAGGGGCTGGATTCTAGCTGCCCACCCCTCCTTTCTCTGAATGTTTCTTGGCCTTCACAAAAATGGATGGCATGAATGTATTGTTGCATTAATTGTATTTTTATTTCCTTATTTTAAAAAAAAGAAGGAAGAAGCAGCAGCATTGGGAAGGGGGATTGATTGTCTAATAGGCCTTGGCAGACTATTTGTTCTCTTAATGCGAGTCTTTTGGGGAAGATGGGCCAAGCTCAGCACTTTGAGAGGAAAGATTGGGTTGTCCAGAATTGCTCTGTATGCTGATTTATCAGCTTCAGGATATCCAAGTAAGAGATCTTCTCTCTCTCCCTAATGAATGGCAATTAGGGGAGGTTAAAGAGCTTGATTGTTAAAGAGAATTGTTGGGTGGTTGTTGATCTTTGGTTTTGTTTGTTCGTTTGTTGTTTTTTTTTGGGGGGGGGGTTGAAAGTCTGTATGCGTTGCCTAGTCTCTTCTTCTGATCAGCAAACAACAATCTGAAACTCCACTAGAGATTTGTCTCTAGTTCTGGGCACCACAATTCAGGACTAATACTGACAAGCTGAAACATGTCCAGAGAAGGGTGACCAAGGTGGTCAAAAGTCTGGAAACCAAGCCTTATGAGGAACAATGTAGGGAGCTTGGTAAGTTCATCTTGGAAAGAGAAGGCTGAGATATGGTAGACATCATAACATATTTGAAGGAAGAACATGTAGAGGATGGAACCAGCTTGTTTTCTGATGTTCTCAAGCCTAGAACATGAACCAGTGGATTCACGTTTTAAGAAAATAAATTTAAATTAAACATTAGGAAGAACTTTTTTACTGGAAGAGTTACTCAACAACTCAACAACTGGAAGAGTTAGCTCCTTAAACAAAGGTTGGACGGACACCTTTCAGGAGTGCTTTGGTTGTGTATTCCTGTATAGTGGTTGTTGGGCTAGAAGCCCCTCATGGTACCTTCCAACTTTAAGAGTCTATGATTCTGTGTTAGCCTGCATCTCCCATCATCCCCAGATCAGAGTGACATAGGGATGGTTAGAAGTTTAGAAGGGTACAAGATGTGGGAACCTCTATTTCCTTATAGCCACTCTGTTAGAACAAATACCCATGGAGGAATGCCTTTCTGTACTAATAGGAAATGCTTGTACCCATGGTGAAAAATGTGTACAAGCCAACGTGTGCACTAATGCTCCTTAGGGAGTGAGTTTATTGCAGAGAATGCATTTATATGACATGCACTTCTGGAGTGTCAGAGGAACTCAGTTGAAACAGATCCACTTATTATCGGCTGTTAATTTCAAACAAGCAATGCTGGCTTACTATTCCTGCAGCTAAACTCAATCACAGAAAAGAGCATTGTAAAAGGGACATTAATAGGCATGGACAAGTTTTAAAAGAACCTCCAGGCAGTGCTGAAAAAACAGCAGAGGTTGCTGATAAATAAACAAAAGGAAAGCGCCAGCCCCCATATTGTTCTATAACACCCAATTCCTGGTACATTGTTGTAACCGGTTTTGTGGCCCCATCTCACGATCTTGAGTAGGAGACCTCCAAAGACTATCCAGCTGTCACAAACCACTAATTTACCCCCATGCAATTCAATGACTTAGGACTTTATCAGATGGGAGGAATTTCTGTTTATTGTGAATGGAGTCAATTCAAATTCACATGAATTCCTATTGCGTTCGTAATGCATTCAGAATGACTTCCCATTTCCTGAATATGACCCCCCCATTGCCCGAAATTGCGTCAGATGCTTTTAATCGCAATAATGTAAAACCCATGATTGCATTCGGATTGCCATTGGATTATACTTCCAATTGCCAACGTCTGATAAGGTCCTTAACTTGTTTAAACCCCTTAACTGAGGGGTTTAACTTGTTCTTTCCCCTACCTCTGGCTTTACAGAGACTTTTGAGATTACTACACATGGGTACTTTTGCACCGTAATTGTGCAATTTAAACTGTACCAATAATGCTGTTAATCCACTTATTTTTTCATTACCTTTCAATAGCACAACAGTCCTTATTTTCAAACAAATATTTCCGGTTTCTTTTTTCTGCACACACAATCCCGAAACGCCATTCCCTTTTTTCCTGCTTTGTACACGCGTGTTTTTGTTTGCTTCTTTTCTCTCTCAATCTTGCTATTTTGAGACTTGAGCTGTCATCATTAGATTATTTGGCCAACTCATTTCTGGCAATTCATGATTCTGGAGTTCTGTGCTGTTGTTTTCATTTTGGATTTGGTGGTTTTGTATATAGCAATGTGTTCCTGCATCAGTAAATCAAAGATGGTTTTGGGAGAACTATCTACATAAATAAGAAGATCACCACCTAGCCAAATTTGATAAAACCAGCCTTCTTCTTCAAATAAACTGGAACGTCTGTGATGTAAGAGAAGCAGGGAGAAGGGTTTCGGACATGCCCACTTGTACCACCAGGACCTGTTGATAATGCTACTGAAGTGCTAAAGCAGCCCACACTTGTGTAATCGACTGGGCAACAACTTCTAAGAGTTCCAGAGGCTAGATTATCGTCAACAGCAAAAAGGGCGTTTTCCGTTTCGGCCCCTAGCCTCTGGAACTCACTGCCCACGGAGCTTCGTTTAGCCGCCTCTCTTAATTTGTTTAAGAAAGGGCTAAAGACATTTTTGTTTGAGCAAGCCTACCAATGATTCCTCTCCTATGTTATCTTATTATTCCCTCATCATGATCGGACTGGATGTTCCATTAAGCCCTGGCGGACATTGTACCCTACCTTCTATTTTTACTGTGTTTGAATGTTTTAATTTTTATATATATGCTTTTAACTGTTTAACTGTACACCGCCCTGATCTTTGGAAGGGCGGTATAAAAATAAAATTTATTATTATTATTATTATTATTATTATTAATCACATGAATGAAGCAGCATTGGTGGTTATTAATGAGTAACTCTCGTTGGTGCAAAATTGTGCAATAATAACAATATAACAATGCATTGGCAATGGATAAGTGACAATGTTGTGTCAAAAGGGGAGGATTCATTGGTTGTAAATCCACCACAGTTCCATAACTAGCACCTCGTATGGTAATCTTTGCCTCTCCCTTCTGTGGGAGATCAGATTCCTACACATATATGTTCACACATAGTGAGCAAAGGCACATGAAGAGTGTGTGGAAAGAAAGATTTTTAAAGGAAAGCTTTTATTCTCAGCAAGCATCTTTCATTAGCAAAAGGATATTTCATACGTGAAGGCACCTTTTCAGGGGTTCTTTATGTGTAATTACAAAGGGGCTCGACAGGACACTCTGAAAGGGCGTTTTTACTCCTGATGGAGGCTGCAGCAACCAAATGGCACAGTCTCCGTCAGAACTAAAAAGAACCTGCTGAAAGCTTAGTGTCACGAGTGTGCCATTGGTGCACTCGCATGCAGTGATGATGCACGTGCGGCGCAGCAACATTTAGATGCTGCACCGCGCATGCTTCATCATGATAGCCCCCATGTGGATGGGGCCAAGCCATGATGGCGCTGCTGGCACGTGGTATTTGGGAGCATGTGGTCACTCTGCACTCCCGAGCCCTAATCTTGGCTCCAGGCCACCGCAAAGTGGCGGTCTATACTGGGCCAAAGTTTCGGTTGAAGATTGCATCTGCATTTGCACTGCAGCACTAATGCAATTTGACACCACTTTAACTGCTATTACTCAATGCTATGGAATCCTGGGATCTGTAGTTTTATAAGATATTTAGCTTTCTCTGTCAGAGAGTTCTGGCACCAACTACAAATCCAAGGATTCTATAGCATTAAGCCATGGCAGTTAAAGCAATGTCAAACTGCATTACAGTGGATCCTCCCCATTCACTGGGGCTAGAGGCACAGGACCCCTGTGAAAGTGGAAAAACCACCCAATAAATAAACCCTTTTTTTACCCAAGAGAACTCCTCTCTAGAAATCTCTAGGTCCTCCAGGGTAATCCTGTGGTCAAGACCTGCCCGAGGTTGGCCATGTAATTGTGCCGGAGGACCTACAAATGCCTGGAGAAGTGTTCCCCCCAGGAATCTCTAGTTTCTTCAGATTGTTCTGGGTCTGTGGATGTTTATGGAAAACTGGGAATCTGGACCCCTTTGTCCAGCCTACGACCAAGCTTTCTTAGGGATGGTGAGAGAAGTGGCATGTCTCTGATCACCCCATCAGTCCTAAATCAGTCTCCACACATCTGAGAATGTAGATGGGAGCTTCATTATTCATACGTCAGTTTTTTAAAAAAAAAACATCCATGGAACCACATCTTTCCGGGAAGTGCATTGCTCTACATCTCTACGGGTTTGGTTGCTCACACATGCAGCTGCCTTCCCTTGTACCCGCACCTACCAGCACCCAGATAGGAGACGGTTGGCATCCCTTTTTCTTTACCTTCTTCTTCCTCTTTTCTCCCCAGCTTCGGCTGTTCTGCTTGGGATGGGGCTGCACTTTCTCCACTGTGTGGGCTGTTGAAGATGTGGATGCACTCAAAAGCATTAAAGGCATGAAGAGTTATATCCCACGTCTACTCTGGTCTATTCGTATCACTGTTTACACAGCCAATGAAGCAAATCTTTTGTAAAAACTTGGGGAAAAGCCCAATATTGATTATCCCAGGATAAGTGGGTTTTTGGCACCCCCCCCCCCCCAAATAAAACCTTACTCCAGTGCATTCAGGATGCATGTGAACAACAAAGATTCATCCCAAATTCATCCTGGATTATTTTCTATGAAAGCTCATGCTACAACTTCTTTCATGCAGTTAGTCTCAAATGTGCCACAAGATCCCTTTGCTTACTGATGAATTGACAGTGTTCACTCTGTGCAGCTGAGGAACAGTGGACCTTTTTCTCATGTGATCTGCTGATCCCCAATAAATATACTCTAAACCGCCATCCTCACTTTGTTTGCCTGGAGAAGAGACAATACCCTTCAGCCGTCTTGGTCAGATAATGAGAGCACCCATCATCACAGTTGCAATGGCTCTTGAGCATTTCTACATTACCGACATCATATTTACTTTTTGAATCCTTATTTCATTCATTGAAAACCAACATGCCTTTTTTTCTGCAGAAGAGGTCCCAAATTGCAAAAAAAAAAATCCCACCCATCTTGGTTTCTCTTTATCAAGATTTTCCAACACTATTTTTTGAAGAGAAAATTTCCAAGAGAGAGAAAGTGTGTGTGTGTGTGTGTGTGTGTGTGTGTTAAATCGATTCAACATTTACTTTCTATGTTTAAATACACATCTGTCAGTCAATAATCTCTGGTTTTGTTTAAACTTACATACATCTTGTATTAACAATTGCCTGTAAAAATTTATCTTCAACAGGAGTCCCTCAGCTTACCTTGAAAAGAAATCCATTCTGAGGCAGATTACAAAAGCACCTGATTTTGCTAAAGCTATTAATTTTTTTGGAATCCCATTCTCCTTGATCAGCCATTAAGCTGATTCTCAAATATTTCTAGTAGACTGGAGAATATGAATTCAGCCATCTCCTTGTCTCTGGCTTTGTCTCCTTTCCATTTATTTTAGCAGTTTGCAATCTCAAATCTCTTAAATAAAATAAATTATGGCATGTATTATATGCATGCACACACACACACTCATGCAATTGTCAGTGACGACTTCCGAATTTTTTTGTCAAATACGAGCAGTTAGCAACTTTGTTGTTGCTGTTGTCTGCCTTCAAGTAGTTTCCAATTTATGATGACCCTTAGGCAAACCAATAATGGGGTTTCCCTGGCAAGATTTGTTCAGGTGGTATTTGCCATTTCCATCCTTTGAGACTGAGAGAATGGACTTGCCCAAAGTCACCCAGAGGGCTTCATGGCTCAGTGGAGATTCGAATCCTGATCTCCAGAGTCATAGTCCAAATACTCAAACTACTAAGCCATACTGGCAAGTACTTTGGAAGTAATGTTCAGGAATGATCCATTTTGTAGCCACGTGGCTGGGCACCCAGTCAATGTACTTCAATCTTGCCTGATGTCTGTAGGGCCCACGGGTAGTGCCAGAATCCACTTCAGCCCCTATGGTTGCTGTTATTGTTGGGCAAGATCCTGCATGAGAGATATAGCCACCGTGTCACAACTGTGTCTAAGATCTTCAGGAGAAGTCTTTGTCTCAGTTCTGCCACCATTGCAGCCTCACTTGGTGAGGACACGAGAGACAAAGCCTTCTCGGTGGCTGTTCCCAGCCCCTGGAACTCCTTGCTACCGAAGTCTGGGTTGGCCCTCTCTCTGTTTTCCTTTCACCTGCACCAAAAAACAGTTTTATCCAGGCAGGTTTTTAAATATATAATTATGGCAGGTGGCTTTTATATGGGGTGTCTGTTTTAGTTATGTTCACTTTTGCATGTTTTTGTGTTCATTTCATACTGTTTTAACTAGATAGTCTTTACTGTTTGTTGTTTGTTTGTTTAATTATTGTAAAGTTTGAAAATATTTTTATCTTGTGAGCTTCCTTGGGTCCCTTTCTAGGAGAAAGAATAATGGAATCATAGAAGAGTTGGAAGAGACCTCAGAGGTCATCCAGTCTACCACCACCCCGTCATGCAAAAATACACTGCCCAAGCCCTCCCTGAGGCAGATGGCCACCCAGCCTCTCTTTTAAAACATTCTCCAAAGAAGGAGATCCCATCACACTCTGAGGGAGCATCTTCCACTGTCAAATGGCTCTTACTGTCAGGAAGTTCCTCCTAATGCTGACGTGGAATCTCTTTTCCTTCAGTTTGCATCCATTGTTCCAGAAAACAAGCTTGCTCCCTCCTCAGTATGACATCCCTTCAAATATTTAAACACTGCTATCATGATACCCCTTAATCTCCTCTTGTACAAGCGAAACATGCCCAACTCCCTGAGTCTTTCCTCAGAGAGGCTTGATGCTTTTACCATTTTGAAAGCTTTCCTCTGGACACACTCCAGCTTCTCAATATCCTTTTTGAATTGTGGTGCCCAGAACTGGACACAGTATTCCAGGTGGGGCCTGACCAAAGTAGAATAGAGTGGCATTATCACTACCCTCTATCTAGGCACTATATATCTATTGATACAGCCTAGAATCGTATTGGCTTTTTTAGCTGCCGCATCACACTGTTGACTCATGGATACTGCCTCCAGCCTCCTCCTGCAAATGACCAGTGGTGTAATGAGCATAGAATCATAGAATCATAGAATCACAGAGTTGGAAGAGACCACAAGGGCCATCCAGTCCAACCCCCTGCCATGCAGGAACTCCCAGTCAAAGCATCCCTATTGACAGATGGCCATCCAGCCTCTGATTAAAGACCCCTAAGGAAGGAGACTCCACCACACTCCAAGGGAGTCTATTCCACTGTCAAACAGCCCTTACTGTCAGGAAGTTCCTCCTAATGTTGAGCTGGAATCTTTTTTCCTGCAACTTGCATCCTATGTTCCAGGCCCTGTCCTCTGGAGCAACAGAAAACAAGCTTGCTCCCTCCTCAATGTGACACCCCTTCAAGAATTTAAACAGGGCTATCATATCACTCTTAACCTTCTCTTCTCCAGGCTAAACATTCCTAACACGCTCCAGTTTCTCTGCATCCTTTTTGAATTGTTTTGCCCAGAACTGGACACAGTATTCCAGGTGGGGCCTGACCAAAGCAGAATAGAGTGGCACTATTACTTCCCTTGATCTAGACATGATACTTCTATTGATGCAGCCTAAAATAGCATTGGCCTTTTTAGCTGCCACAGCACACTGTTAACTCATGTTCAGCTTGTGGTCTACTTGGACTCCTAGATCCCTTTCAAATGTGGTCTCATTCAGCCAGGTGTCCCCCATTTTATATCTGTGCATTTCATTTTTCCTCCCTAAGTGCAGAACCCTACATTTCTCCATGTTAAATTTCATTTTGTTAGCTTTGGCCCAGCTTTCTAGTCTATTCAAGTAATTTTGAATTTTGATCCTTCCTCTGGAGTATTAGCTACTCCTCCTAGTTTAGTGTCATTTGCAAATTTGATAATTTGATAAATGCAGAAGCAGCATCTATCACAACTCATTGTCACACCAGAGGTTGTTGGCAGGAGAGGGCTGGGTATGCCATCCTACAGCACACCACTCTCCAGTGCTACAGAAATCTAGGTCTAGGGTTTGAACCCTATTAGTGGTTGTGGCAATGGTGCTGCATTTATAAATGTGAATACTGAACATTTACGAGGCCCTAAGCTTATTTTAGGACCTCGTAACTGGCTAACTGCCTAATATTGGTATTCTAATAATTTTTTTTATTCCGTCCTTTTATCACAAAATCTCAGTGAGGCAAAGAGATAAAGCAATTTGACCAGTTCCAGACTTGAATCAATAAATATTTTAAACAAGATAAAAATGTGTTAAATAACTCAAACAGGTTCAAAAGATTTTAAAAGAATAGAATATATATTTTAAAGTATAGTGTGCCCTTGGTTTTCACCAAAATCTGTAGATCCTCAAGTCATATTAAATACAATGGTGTCCCTTATATAAAATGGCAAAATAAAGGTTTGCTTTTGGAATGTATATAGTTTTAAAATATTTTAAAGTAGTGGGAATCTTGAATCCTTGGATAAGGAGAGCCAACTGTGCTTGCTTAAAAGCAAATTCTACTGCAAAGGCTCTAATAATTAAAAAGATGCCTTAATCTGACTTGGAAAACCAGCTGGGATTCCAAGGGGAGGGCCTTCAACAGGTGGAGAAGCCTCTCTCTCGTGTCCTCCTCCGTTGTGTTAATCCCACTTGCATTTTCGAAAAGCCAGTCAGGGATGCCACAGTTGCAGCTTTGAACATGAGATGGGTGCATGTGTCCTTTTTGTTCAGCCCAAACTCTTCAGGCTACACCTGCTGCAACGTCAGCGGCGGGGATCAGCCTCCTTGATGAATCCCTGGTCCACCTCTGAAGACCTAAGCAGAGATACTGTGGACAGAGTGGACCTTTTACTTTTGCTGGGGTTCGGGCCACATGTGCCAGTTGTTGTTTTATTGATTGATTTATATCCCACCTTCCTCAAGGTGGCTAATTCTGTGTTGCCTCTCAAATCATGCTGGAGGACCTACAAATGCCTAGAGGAGTCTTCTCTCTAGGTCCTCCAATGCAACTTTATGATCAACCCATGGTAGAGTTGGGCTGGAGGACCTAGAGATTCCTAGAGAGAACATAAAAAAAATCAAATCCCCAAATAATCCCCAAATAATCAAAGCCACAAAAATCAAAGCTGTAAATGTGGAGGGACAACTGTATATGTATCTCATTTTTTTGTTGTTGGTTTGTGTCTTTGAGTCATTTCCAACTTCTATAGTGACCCTTAGCAAGATTTATTCAGAGGAGGTATGCCATTGCATTCCCCTGAGGCTGAGAACATGTGACTTGCCTAAAGTCCCTTAGTGAGTTTCAATGGCCGGGTTTCAATGGTGAGTTTCAATACCTGGTGCAAAAGGAAACCTCTCTCCCCCTCTAGATTCTCTTCAATGTGACAACATCAACAGCACCTTAGAGCATATGGGGCATATATGGCCTCTCTCCAGCAGGTAGATGGGCACTAGAATTATTCATTGTGGCCAGAACAAACTACAAATCCCAGAATTCCACAGCACTGTGCAATACAGATGGAGCCTTTAGATGTGCTCTAAGTGTGTCTATTCCTGCATGACAGAGGGTCAGTCTAGATGCCCATTGGCATACTATAATAATAATTATTATTTATTTATGTATTTATTTGTATCCCGCCTCTCCCTGTGTTGGATTCAGGCATGTAACAAGTAAGAACAGTAAAAAACAGACAAATAACAATATAATACAGCATAAAAATAATACTCTAAAATTGTAATTTAAAAATAAATTAAATTAAAAATTCACAATAAAATCAGAAAAATCCGATGGGGCCAATGAGGCAGACGGACTGTTAAAAAAGTCTGAGGAGGTCAGTTAGGGAAGATCTGCCAGAAGAGATCTGCCTTTTTTGCCTTCTTGAAAGCCTCCAATGATATTATATGGCGGATCTCCGGCAGGTCATTCCACATTTTTGGAGTAGCAGCTGAAAAGGTCCTCTGGGAGTTTGCCACCAGCCTGTTTTTCTTTGGCTGCAGTAGGTTCCTCTCAGAGGACCTGAGTGTGCGGGAAGGATTGTATGGGAGAGGTGTCCCCTCAAGTACGCTGGGCCCAAGCCATGTAGGACTTTATAGGTAATGACCAACACCTTGTACTGTGCCCAGAAGCTAATAGGCAGCCAGTGTAGGGATTCTAAAATAGGTGTAATAGAATCAAATTTAGAACTCCCTGTAACTAATCTGGCTGCCGTGTTTTGAACCAAATGCAGCTTCCGAACATGGCATGAGGGTTGCCCCATGTGGAGCGCATTGCAGAAATCAAGATGAGAGATTACCAGCGAATGTACAACTGTTTCTAGGTTCTCCCGTTCCAGGAAGGAGATTCTAAGATTCTACCTTTCTAGAGAGGAAATCAAATGGGGAAGCCTACGAGGGGGTATCCAAAAGTTTTAATGATCACCTTTTTAAAAAATTGACAGAAAGTTTGTTTTGATTTGTAGTTGTTAACGTATCTCTATGTAGTCACTATCTAGATTTATACATTTTCCCAGCGTATCTTGACCCTCCAAATACCTGAGAAGTCTGCAGATTGCACCTGATGAGGGGGTATCGTAAAGTAATAATTATCACCCGGAAGTTATTATGGCATATTGATGAAATTTCGTCAGTGTCATAACTGGTCCCTAAGTGCACCTTGCTGAGAAAACCAACTCATTGCATTCTTTATTTTGTGACTGGCTTGGCCAGAAGTGACTAAAGTGAAAATTCCTTCTCAGGCACAATCTGCAAACATAACTAGTTACAAACAACAAAGTTACCTGCAACAAATTACTTGGAGAACAGGTAAGAGGACAGCAACAAAACCATATTTCAAAAGGAATGTTGTACATGGGAAATAAATCTCTTTATTTTGCATCAAAGGTTTTGTCCAATAACTTAAGGGTATTTTTAGCTGCGTTTTAACACGTTTTTCGATTTTTATGATACATTTTAATTCATCCTAATCTTCATCACACTGCAAAAATAAGTCAGTTTAAGACCACTTTAACTGCCACGGCTCCGTGTTGTGGAATGCTGGGATTTGTAGTTTGTTGTGGCACTAGAGCTCACTGACAGTGAAGGCTAAATATCTTACAAAACTAAAAATCCTAGAATTCCATCGCATTGAGCTATGGGAGTTAAAGTAGTGTAAAACTGCATTATTTCTGCAGTGTAGATGCAGAACAATGTAGTGAGTAACAATAAGGGTTTGTTTTTTATATGCTGTAAGAAGTAACCATTTAAAACAGATTTTTTAAAAAAATATATAATTTCAAACTTTGTAACTCAGAAGCATTCATTTCCCTGCTGAAGATACAATAGAATTTTCTGACTGATTGTGTCCATTGCCTTGAGTATGAGCAAAAAGATTCCTATTCTAATGAAATTCAATAAACTCACTTCTGATCCAAGGATTTATTTGGAGGTTATGTCTTTGTTAACTTGATTTAAAGTACCTATTCTCTTGTAATAGTCTCGAGAAACAATAGGGGAGATGACATTGTATTTATCAGTTGGCAGGAGTTTGTCGTCGAGTATTTATAATTTCAGAGGAATTTTTTAATAATGCCGTTCGATAGGAAAAAAGTGTAAAACTTTATTGATCATCTCATGTAATTTATGCACGTGCCTGGACTTGCACTTAAGGCAATCAATATCGGTTATTCATGGGGTCTGAGATAATTTTTATGTTCCTGTCTCCAAAAGGATTTTGTGGTTAGCTTTCATTGCAAGGTTATTGATGAGAGGACAGATTTATCTTGCAAATTCAATGTTTCACACACCAGGGGGAAACACTTTGCAGCCTCTGACTCACAAAAAAGCAGCTGCCGTTTTTGTCTCCAGCTCAGAAAGGCCTCTTCTCCAGTCCAAAAGTGGAGGTGCTTCGTTGGTGTGTTTTTGAAAAAAAGTCTTACTTTTGTCTTTATTGTTTTGAATGCTACACAGTTTCCCTACAGACCCGGGTTACAGATAGTGTGGGTTTTGATCATAGACTCTGAAGGGTTGGAAGGGCTTACAAAAATCTTTTTTCTTTTTTTTTCTTTTTTTGGAATATTTATGTTTTTTGAATATTTTCCAGTCATGGATGATTGAATCTGTGGATAAAGAATCAGTGGATATGGAGGGCTATATATGTCATATAGTGGTAAATGAACAATGCAAAATGAATTTATATTTATATTAGCGTTTTTAGCTTTTATTTGGTAATGTCCTATATTTTTCTGGAAAGTCTTACATTTTGCCGTGCCATGCCCTCCTTCGCAGTTGTGGCATCTGGTCACCTTTTTTTTATCCAAATTCACTCCAAAGCCAAACTCCTACCTGGATGGCTCTGGAACCGTCTTTTTTCACCCAGAGGCTTTGAGATCCTTTTGGGGCAGAATAATGTCCATGTGCATTTGCTTTGCTAGTTCAGTAAACCAGCACAAGGCAAATTAGCAGTTCAGCGTTAACAACCCAATTTCTCTCTGGCTGGCTGGCACAGGAGCCGTACTTTCCATGCCAGGTTTAGTAAGAGCACATGTTTGATTGTTGAGGGAAAGTTGAAATTCCCTGAATGAAAGGCATTCTATATTTGCTTTGTACTGGTGTTTTTAAAACCCGAATAATTCCTCCAGGAAGGGCAAGGAAATCTCCCAACAGGGATGAAAGGAAAGTCAAAGGAAAAGAGCAATTGGAGAAGAGAGTGCAGGAGAGAAATATTTGCTGAGGATACACCTTGCAAGGCCGAAAGCATGCAAGCTATTTCTGGCACTCAGACAGAAGCATCTTTTTCACACTTGGGCCTTGATCTGAATATTAGTGCCAAATGGAGTAAAATCGGGGGAGGTAAATCTTTGCACATTTCATTCTCATAGGCAAGAACAAACGATGCTACTATTTTCCTCCTCACTGTGAGAAAGTAATTAAAAACTTCATCTTTTCAAAAAGCTATGTACAGAGCAGGTTGTAGCCTGTCAGAAAGAGGCATGTAGGTTTTTTGTGTCCAAGAATCATTTTCTGCACAGAAGATGTCAGAAAAGTGTGGGTTTCTGCACAGAAAATGCTGTTTTCTATGCAGAAAGTACATTTTCCACACAGAATAAGTCCTGAACTGTGGGGATTCCCTGGACTGTCTAGGATTCTCCTGATCAAGGCAAGCAGAACTTCTTTTGCTATAAGTGGATTTCAAATGACAAGCATTATGAACAACTTCTCTATGGTAAGAGCTGTTTAACAGCATAATGGATTGTTTTTGGTGGGTTTTTCAGGCTATGTGGGTCGTATTTTAGAAGAGTCTCTACTCTTCTAGAACATGGCCACATAACCCGACAAACCCACAAAAAACTATGGATGCGCCCATGAAAGCTATTGCTTTGTGGGGTGTTGGACTTGCCTTCTTTGGAGGTCTTTAAAATGAGTGGATGGGCATCTCTCAGAAGCACTTTGGATAGGCACTCCTGCATGGCAGTGGGGTTGGATCAAATGGCTTTCCCATCTATGATTAGATGATTTTCCAGTTTCCTAACACTTGAAAAAAAAATCATTTTTCACATTTTTTTGACAGTAGTCGAATATAGCGGGTCCAAAGGAGGGCGACAAAAATGGTGAAGGGTCTGGAAACCATGCCCTATGAGGAACGCCTCAGGGAACTGGGGATGTTTAGCCTGGAGAAGAGAAGGTTAAGAGGTGATATGAGAGCCCTGTTCAAATACTTGAAGGGATGTCATATTGAGGAGGGAGCAAGCTTGTTTTCTGCTGCTCCAGAGAACAGGACACAGAGCAATGGATGCAAACTACAGGAAAAGAGATTCCACCTCAACATTAGGAGGAACTTCCTGACAGTAAGGGCTGTCCAACGTGTGGTGGAGTCTCCTCCTTTGGAGGTCTTTAAGCAGAAGCTGGATGGCCAAATGTCAGGGATGCTTTGACTGGGAGTTCCTGCATGGCAGGGGGTTGGACTGGATGGCCCTTGTGGTCTCTTCCAACTCTATGGTTCTATGATTCTATGATTCCTTTCATCTAGAGTATACCCATTGACTCAATATGTCCAGCATCTTTTGGGTGTTTCATGCACATAGGAGGTCCTTTATGCATGTGGTTGTGGATTTTTTAAAAAAAACAAAACATGGCATGATCTGTGTATCCAGTTTGCAGCTGAGTAAACAGAGTTCCACAGATGTCACCATTGCACAGGCAGTTTTTCATTCTTGGAGTAATGATTCACATGTGACTTCAATGTGCCACTTAATTCCATGGGATGCAGAAAGAACCATTGCACAACTTCTGTTGCACAATGGGATAACAAGAAAATACATTGGCAAAGGGTTATGAGGTCTGGATATTCCAGTAAATGTTGCTGTTGTTACTGTTATTAACTGCCATCAAGTTTACTTTGACTTATGACGACCCTATGAATGAAAGACCGCCAAGACACTTTCTTCCCAACAGCCCTGCTCAGGTCTTGCAGACTTAGGGCCATGGCTTCTCTCATTGAATCTAGCCTTCTGGGATGCTATCGTCCTCCATTCCTACTAATTTCCACCTTATCAAGCATTATTATATTTTCTAGTGAGTTCTGTCTTCTCATGAGATGTCCAAAGTACAACAACCTCTAGGCATCTTGGCTTCTGGGGAGAGATTGGGTCTGATTTATTCTACAGCTACATCTACTTTGTAGAATTAATACAGTTGGACACCACTTTAACCGCTATGGCTCCATGATATGAAATCCTGGGATTTGTTGTTTGTTCTGGAGTCACAAGTATCTCACAGAGAAGGCTAAATATCTCACAAAACTACAAATACCAGAACCCCATAGCATTGAGTCATGGTAGTTAATGAGGTTTTGGGAACTGTGTTAGTTCTAGGAAGTAACAGTGCCACTTTCTTCTGCCTTGGTCAGGCCTCACCTGGAATGCTACGTTCAGTTCGACACAATTCAAAAGGATGTTGAGAAGCTGGAGCATCTCCTAAGGAGGCCAACCAAAATGGTGACAGGTCTGAAAACCATAAAGCCCCATGAGGAGAGAATTAGGGAGCTGGGTATGTCTAACCTGGAGAAGAGAAGGTTAAGAGGTGATATGATCGCCCTGTTTAAATATTTGAAGGGATGTCATATGGAGGAGGGAGCAAGCTTGTTTTCTGCTGCTCCAGAGACTAGAACGCGGAACAATGGATGCAAGATACAGGAAAAGAGATTCCACCTCAACATTAGGAGGAACTTCCTGACAGTAAGGGCTGTTCGACAGTGGAACACACTCCTTCCTCAGAGGGTGGTGGAGTCTCCTTCCTTGGAGGTCTTTAAGCAGAGGCTGGATGGCCATCTGTCAGGGATGCTTTGATTGGGAGTTCCTGCATGGCAGGGGGTTGGACTGGATGGCCCTTGTGGTCTCTTCCAACTCTATGATTCTATGATTCTGCAGTGTAGGTACAGCCTAGGTCCCATTTATTTGCCCTTGTACAGGGTATCCCCAAAACTCCTATCATGGTACTATATTTCCATGGTGGGGATGTATGGTAGGGGTTGTCATTGGCAGAGACAATAGCAGTGGCACCATAGCTAATGCTTGTTTGTGTTACACAGAAGAAGGCAATAGTAAGCCACTCCTGAGGCTGTGTACCTTGACAATCCTATGGCGAGACAGTGCAATAAATGTGCACCATATTAAATATTGTTACTATCCTATCCAGACCTTGCAATGTTATTTATCCTTTTAAAGGTAGTTTGTTCCCATTATTCATTGCAGTGTTTTAGAAATAATTTGTTGCTGCTGTTCATTACAGTGGATTTTTAAAAAAGTAACTGAAGGCATTTTTTACTTCACTGTCAGCAGTTTTACTGGCTACCGAAAAGCCTTGAAAACTTAACTAAATCAAAAACGGTACAAGGTTTTCAGGGAGATAATCTGTTTCAGTAGAAGCATCTCTCTCACACATGCACTTTCTCTTTTTTAAATTTAAAACTTCCACCTTTAGAAGTAATGAAAGTGGCATAAAACAGGGGGATGGCCATCTGTCAAAAGGAGGGCTTGGATTGTGTCTCCCTGTATGGGAAAAGGGCTTGGGCTGGATTGCCCCTGGGGGGTCCCTTTCAATTCTAGGATTATAAGATTTTGTAACTTGTTGCAATGGTAAGATAACTTTGTCCACAGTCTTTGCATTATTTCTGAAACAGGACTTTGTTATACCCACATAGAGATAGCTCCTTATAGGCATCATGCATCAATTGGCATCCTCTTAGGCGGTTATGGGATGGGAAGGTGGGTTTGCAACCTCACAACTATTTGGTATTTACGTTTGTGACCATTTGCAGCTTTGGGTTGGCCTCAGAGGAAGGCAGTGGTAGCAAACCTCCTCTGAACAAATCCTGCCCAGAAAACCCCCACAATAGGAGTGCTTTAGGGTTGCCATTAAGTAGAAAGCCACCCAACAACAACAATAAAAGGGATCACTGTGATTTTTAAAATTTTATTTTACTAGCCTAAATACCCTAAAGGCACCAGACCCTATCTAATCTTGAAGCTAAGCAAGATCAACTCTAGTTAGTATTTAGAAGGGAGACTGCCAGTGAATACCAACCTCTCTATTTCAGAAGAAGGAACTGGGGGGGGGGGGGGAAACACTTCTGAAGATTCCTTGCCTAAGGCTGCTGTCACATTGCAGAAATAAAACAGTTTGGCACTAGTTCAACTACCATGGCTCTATGCTAAAACATTGTAGAATGTGTAATTGGGTGGGGCATTAAGTTCTCTGACAAGGAAGGCTAAATATATCACCAAAGTACACATCCCAGAAAGCCATAGCATCAAACCAGCACAGTTAAACAGGTGTCAAATTATTTCTGGAATGTAGATGCAGCCTTAGAAGCCTTGAGAAAGTTTCCTTTAACTTAAGGTGTTCTCCATTGAGGTCTCCGTCCCCAGTGCTTGGAAAGTTGCTTTTTTGGAGGACTCCCAGAATCCCCAGGCAATGTTCCCATTCTGTTGGCTTCAATTATTTCTTCAATGTGGCAGGATCCCACTCCAATAAAATAAAATAAAATAAATCCTGTGAAGTTCATGGGGTCACAATAGGTGAAGAAGCCATTTGAAGGCACACACACACACAAGCTATCCATGGTGCTGAAGCCAATTTTAGGCTAGTCTTCAGCACCATGGACACCTCCTTTACAGTCTGCCAAAAAAAATGATGGGCAGATTCATTGAAATCTCATCCACTGGTTTCTGGGGCTTTCTATGTCTCAGGAGTACGATGAATTTTACTACTACTACTACTACTAATTTTATATAGTGCCATCGATGTTTGTTGTTGCTGTGTGCCTTCAAGTCGCTTCCGACTTATGGCGACCCTATAGGCAATGCAGATAATTGAATATACCAAAGATATAAAACACTGAATCTTGCAGGATCCCAGGGAGCTATCCAGAGGTTTGGATATGATTTTCCTGTTAGGGTTCAGGTCACACACACAAAGACACAGATTTTGCTGCATGTCCAACATGGCTGCTGGTGGATATAAACAATTTGCACAGTTGCCTTAATGCAATCAACTTATACCTCAACATAAGATGCTTAGAATAGCAGCAAAGGGAACAACAGAAGTTTATGAAATAAGCATCAGCATCTGTTCATCTTGATTTGAACATCCCTTTTGGAAAAAGACAGAGAGGGGTCCAGCATTTGAAAATGGTATTCCAGAAAGATTGGACCTTTGTAGAAAAGGCCCCACCACCTGAGGCCAACAACTTTACAGAGCTACACTTCTTATTTTATTTATTTGACTTTCTGCATTGCTGCCCAAAGCAAAGTTGTGTGGGCAGCTTACAATGCATAAACATTGACAAACACAATTTAAATGCAAAATAGAATGTAAAGCCATACAATCAAAGGCAACATAAAATATTGCAACTAGTTAAAGTTCACAGGACCCCAAAGTAAAACATAGAGATTGTAAAAACTGAGAAACCCAGAGTAGCGTAAGTTAATTAAAAAATCCTGAGGTGTTTTAAATAATCTTATGGGGAGGGATGCGTCGACTACCAGTCTTAGGTCTCTGGAAGATTCATGTGCATGTATGCATATGCCTTCAAATCACCTGTTGATTTATGGCAATTTCATTAATTTTTCATAGGGTTTTCACAGGCGTGGAATAATCAGAGTTTCTGCTAGATCCTTTCCCTGAAACAGAGCCTACAATACTTGGAATTCGTTGGTGGTCTCCCTTCCAAGAACTAAACAGGGCTCTAACCCTGCCAAGCTTTGAAAATCAGATGGGATCTGGTGTCTTTAGGGTATTTAGTTGTCTGGGTACATGTGTCTTCAAGTTGTCTGTTGACTTATGACATCCTCATGGATTTTTCATAGAGTTTTTTTAGGCAAGGAATCCTCAGAGGTCATTTGCCCAGTTCCTTAGCTTCTGAGAGCTGGTGAGATCCAGTCCCTTTAGGGTATTAAGGCCCTAGAAAATTCATAGTAGAGATGTAAATACCTCCAAGCAATGAAGTGGATGTGTTCATAGAATCATAGAATCATAGAATCATAGAGTTGGAAGAGACCACAAGGGCCATCCAGTCCAACCCCCTGCCATGCAGGAACTCCAAGTCAAAGCATCCCTGAGAGATTCCTGGAGATTACCTCTTTACCCAAAATTTCAGTACCAGATGTACAATATGCAAAGTGCAACTGCAATATGAAATGCACAATCTGCAACGTCAATGTACAACGTTGCTGTAAGCATAGCTTAATTTTTTCTACTTTCAGCAGAATGTGTGCACTGTGCTAAAGGGAATAATTTACCCTGTATGGGTGGTGTGAGCTGCTCACTAACCAAATGCCACCCAATATCTCCACATATGACCCTTCCAGAGCCCTGAAATACCCAGGAGAGGTCCTTCTCCCGGCCCCATCAGCTCCACAGTTACCTCTGCCAAGACCTCCTTGGTGGTTGCTTCCAGTCCTTACAACCCCACCAGGATGGCTCTCTCTCCCCCTTGTCCTTCCATCTGCAAATGAAAACTTTGCTCTTCTAACAGGCTTTTAAGAACTGACTGCCAGAGTTTTTAATAGCATGCTGTTATACTGGCTTTTTAAAAAAATCTTTGATTATTTTAATGGAGTTGTTTCAATTCTGTGGACAGTTTAATTGCATCTTAATGTTCTGTATGTTTTCTCATAGTCTTTGTGTGTGCTTTTATCAGCAGTTAATTTTGTAAGCCACAAGTCCCAGTTTTGGAGAAAGGCAGAATATAAATATTGGGGGGAGAGAAGAAAAAGAATGGGGGAGAGGAGGAGTATGTGGAGAGGGAGTAAGAAAGTAGCAGGCAAGGATGGAGAAGAGGAAAGGGAATACCTTGGGAACGATCACAGAAGCAGGTGAACTAGAGTAAATGTATCTGCTGGAGTAAATATAGCTGGATTGTGAAATGATTCTTGGCTTAGAAAATTTGAGAAAATTGGGGGATTTTTCATGTGTCCTATGGCATGTGCTGTAATCTTACCTCATGGCTGAGCAGCAATGGAGTTAACACTTTAATTGTGCTGTGCAGCCATTGCGTTGAATGGCACCTTTGTGCAACTGAACCAAGGAATGAAAGGTGCAGCCAAAGGAATCAGAATCCTATAGTTGGAAGAGACTTCCAGGGCAATCCAGTCCAACCAGAAATCCAGGAAGACAACAGAGCACTCCCCATCAGAGATGGCTTGCTAAGGTTTAGGTGGAATCTCTTTCCTGTAGTTTGAATCCATTGCTCCAGGTCCTGTTCTGGAGCATGTCCAGAGGAGGGCGGCTAAGATGGTGAAGGGTCTGGAAACCATGCCCTTTGAGGAACGCCTTAGGGAACTGGGGATGTTTAGCCTGGAGAAGAGACGGTTAAGAGGTGATATGATTGCCCTGTTCAAATATTTGAAGGGATGTCATATTGAGGAGGGAGCAAGCTTGTTTTCTGCTGCTCCAGAGACTAGAACGCGGAACAATGGATGCAAGCTGCAGGAAAAGAGATTCCACCTCAACGTTAGGAAAAACTTCCTGACAGTAAGGGCTGTTCGACAGTGGAACACACCCCCTTGAAGTGTAGTGGAATCTCCGTCCTTGGAGGTCTTTAAGCAGAGGCTGGATGGCCATCTGTCAGGGATGCTATGATTGGGAGTTCCTGCATGGCAGAATGGGGTTGGACTGGATGGCCCTTGTGGTCTCTTCCAACTCTATGATTCTAGGATTCTCTTGAGCTGCAGTAAACCAGCTTTTTTCATCCTCAGTACAAAAGCCCTTCAAATATTGAAAGGTGATTATTATGTCACCTCTTAAACTTCTCTTCTCCCGGCTAAACTTACCCAGCTACCTAAGCTGCTCCTCATTGGGCTGTATAGCTTCTAGACCTTTTACCATTTTGGTTGCCCTCCTCTGGTCATGCTCCAGCTTGTCTTGGTGCTGGAGAAGAGTACTTAGGATACCATGAACAGCCAAGAAGACAAACAAATGGGTTCTTGAACAGATCAGACCAGGGTTCCCCTTGGAAGCAAAAATCATAGAATCATAGAATCATAGAATCATAGAGTTGGAAGAGACCACAAGGGCCATCCAGTCCAACCCCCTGCCATGCAGGAACTCCAAATCAAAGCATCCCCGACAGATGGCCATCCAGCCTCTGCTTAAAGACCCCTAAGGAAGGAGACTCCACTACACTCTGAGGGAGTGTGTTCCACTGTCAAACAGCCCTTACTGTCAGGAAGTTCCTCCTAATGTTGAGGTGGAATCTCTTTTCCTGCAGTTTGCATCCATTGTTCCGCGTTCTAGTCTCTGCAGCAGCAGAAAACAAGCTTGCTCCCTCCTCAATATGACATCCCTTCAAATATTTAAACAGGGCTATCATATCACCTCTTAACCTTCTCTTCTCCAGGCTAAACATCCCCAGCTCCCTAAGGCGTTCCTCATAGGACTTCATGGTTTCCAAAACCCTTCACCATTTTAGTCGCCCTCCTTTGGACATGCTCCAGTTTCTCCACGTCTTTTTTGAATTGTGGTGCCCAGAACTGGACACAGTATTCCAGGTGGGGCCTGACCAAAGCAGAATAGAGTGGCACTATAACTTCCCTTGATCTAGAAACTATACTTCTATTGATGCAGCCTAAAATTGCATTGGCTTTTTTAGCTGCCGCATCACACTGTTGACTCATGTTCAGCTTATGGTCTACTTGGACTCCTAGATCCCTTTCACATGTGGTCTCATTCAGCCAGGTGTCCCCCATCCTATATCTGTGCATTTCATTTTTCCGCCCTAAGTGCAGGACCTTACATTTCTCCGCATTGAATTTCATTTTGTTAGCACTGGCCCAGCTTTCTATTCAAAATGACCTGAATAGACTAGAAAGCTGGGCTAAGATGATCAAGTTGAGACTATTGTACTTTGGCCACATCATGAGAAGGCACGTATCACTAGAAAAAACAAACATTAAGAGAAGCATTGCAAATGTGATGAACCCGTTTTGGAACATAGGTTTCAGCTCTTTGAAGAATTCCTCTTAGTGTGCGTGCAGAAGAGGTAAAATCTGAATCTGGGACACCCTTTGTGGTTTCTCAGCCTCGTGTCCACTGGAATATTGCTAGCGAAGGCAGTTTCTCTCTCAGCAAGAGGAAGGGAAAACCTGATTTTCACAGGAATCACAGAACTGCAGGTTCTGAAAGTTTTCCAAAGGTGGATGAGTTAACCTCTCAGTGATGCAGGAAATCCACAAATAAAGCATCCCTGAAAGGCGTCCACCCAATCTCTATTTAAAAAGGGGAGTCTGCCCTCTTCTGTAACATGAGAGTTAAAGGGATTAAACTGGGGTGGAAGAGAATGTTCATTTTCAACCCACATTTACTGGGGTTTGAGCTGCTTAGTGCCTCAGGCCTCCTTGCGTCTTCTCCGCCTGTCTCTTCCCTGCTCTGATTGCAGCGATCGACCACTTGATGCCGTGCAAGTTCATCAGAGCTAAGCTATCATCTGCTCATTAATTTATTTTTTGCATTTTGCTGTTGTGCGGAGCCGGCGATCGATATTGCAGCCAAGCGTCAATGTTATTAATTCACAAACAAACAACGCCAAGGCTGATGGGAAGCAAGAGGAATGTCAATTTTTCTGTGCCGGTGTTATTACAGGTGGCCTTCAAGGCGGGTTTTATTTAGTGAATCGAGGCCACCAGAGGCTGCTCTGTCTTTCAGTGGAAGAAAGAGAAGGTGTTTAAGACAAGAGAGGCCGTGGCAGATTGCGTTGCTTATCAGTGGAGATGGATGGACGAATGTCGGATCTGGTGGGAGAAGAAGACGAATCAAGGATATTCAATCATTCAGGCAATAAATCCACAATTAGTGGGGTGGAAGAAAATCCCACAAATCTCCATACCAGCCCGAGCAGAGTTTGGCTGGAATCCTCTTGGGTGTGTAATTCCTATGATGCACTTTCATAGTTTCCTCCAGCTGTCCTGATTTGGCAGGGACAGTCCTGATGAATCATCTACCAACTCACTTTTCCAGATGATTTTAAAATGCCTTACACTGCATCCACACTGCAGAAATGACCCAGGTTGGCACCACTTTAACTACCATGGCTGAATGCTGTGGGATTCTGGGAACTGTAGTTTGTTGAGGCACCAGAGCCCTCTAATAAAGAGGGCTAAATGTCTCACAAAACTACAATTCCTAGAATTCCATAGCTTTCAGCCATGGTAGTTAAAGTGACGTCAGACTGAATTATTTCTGCAGTGCTGATGCAGGCTTAATTTCTTTCTCTCTCATCCTCTTCCTTTTTTGTCCTACTTGGATTGTGTTGGGGGAAAACAGCTAAAAGTAGATGAGTAAGATTTCCTCCAAAGTGCAACCGTTTGGATATAAAAATGAGACCCTCCTTCAGTCAATTGTCTAAATAAAAGAGACCAAATGGTTGCAATTTGAGTTATTCCTCATTCACAGTATTCTCATCTGTAAAATGGTTACATATTTTCTATAACATTCCCTGCATTTTTAATTTCACATCTACACAATGCATGCGTGTGAAAGCCCTGTACAGTACTGGGGTTGAGCACCAGCCAAGCAAGCCTAGTTTCATTCCTTTCTGGCTTCATGTCAGAAAAGCAAAGCAGTATCAGACTTTCAATTCCTGGACATGGTGTTCAAAGTTCAAAAATCTTTTAAACTCAACTAACTAAGTAGCAGGGAGAGAAGGGAAGGAAGCATGTCCTTCCCAGCAAGTTCAACAAAAACAAACTTCTGCTGCTTCAACTAGATTCTGAAGTTGTTTGGCCACATGTGTCCTTGTTTTCATCTGTGAAATGTTGGAGGGCAAAAAGCTGCCAAGAAAACCCTGTGATAGAGCTGTCTTAGGGTTGCCATAAGTCAAAAATGACTCGAAGGCACACAACAACAACAACAACGACAATACAGTCCCAATGGAAATTGGCATCCAGAACATATTTGCACAAGTGCTTCCACCCACTTGCACAAAGATTTGTGAGCAACATGCAAATCCTGAGAGGTCAATGGTGCAATCACAGTCAATCACAGTCAATGGTGCAATGGTGCAGTGCAGTGCAATTGTGTGTGTGTGTAGATTTACACTGTGGAAATGCTGGATAGGATCTTAGCTCCAATCATATATCCCAGTCTTCATGGGAACTTTGCAAAGCAATTGCCAAGTAAAAGTAAAGAAATGAAAAACTCACTAGGAAGAGAATGCTATTGAAATTCTAAGACATCCCACCCTGACACCCAGAGTTTGCACACAGCGGACTGAACTGAAGTTTGATTTCAGAGCTGTGAGACATAGGTTAGAAGGTTTTTGCTGGAGGTTTTTGCCTCAGGTCACTGTGGTCCAGTCCACAGAGACTAATTTCCGTAGATTCCTCCTCACTTCAGGAGAAAATGAATATTTCTTTGCAGTTTTCATCTGGTCTTTGCACATCTCAGGGTGTTCCAGGGAATTATTCTGTATGCCGAAATCCACGTGTTTATATCTCACAGAATCGTAGGATCATAGAGTTGGAAGAAACACCTGGGGCCATCTATTCCATCCCCATTCAGTCCTGCAGGAAGACACCATCAAAGCCCTCACTGTGACAGATAGACATTCAGCCTCTGTTTAAAAACCTCCAAAGAAAGAGATTCCACCACTCTTTAAGTCAACCTCTTCCACTGTTGAATGGTTCTTACCATCTAGAAAATTGAATCCATTGCTCCATGTCCTATTCTCTGGAGCAGCAGAAAACAAGCTTGTTACATCCTTAATATGACATATACGAATAAATGATGATGATGATGTCGACGACGACAACGACATGCTTTCAAATATTTAAACATGGCTATCATTTCCCCCCTTAACTGTCTCTTCTTCAGGCTAAACATACTCAGCTGCCTGGGTTGCTCCTCATAGAGCTTGGGGGTTTTCCAGACTCTTCCACCATTTTGATGGCACTCCTTTGGATGCACTCCAGCCTATAAACACCCTTTTAGAATTGTGGTGCCCAGAACTGGAGCCAGGCCTGACCAAAGCAGAATAGAGTGGCATTATTACTTCCCTTGATCTAGACACTATACTTCTATTGATGCAGCCTAAATGGGAATTGGCTTTTTTAGCTGCCACATGACACTAGTGACTCATGTTCAACTTGTGGTTCACTAAGACTTCTACGTCTCTTTTGTATGCACTGTTGTTAAGCCAGGTGTCCCCCATACTATATCTGTGCATTTCATTTTTTGTTTGTTTGTTTGTTTTTGTTTTTTTGGTCTTAAGTGTACACTTCTCCCTCCACACTCACTGGGGGTAGGGGCATAGGAATCCTGTGAAAGTGAAAAAATATGCAAATAAACAGTATTTTTTTAACCTGAGGGTATACCTCTCTGGAAATTTCTAGGTCCTCCACCAGAACTCTGTGGTCAACATCTGCCAGAATTTAACCACAGAATCATGTTGTGTGACCTACAAATACATACAGAAGTGTTTTAACTAGGAATCTTTCGGTATTCTAGTGCAACTCTATGTTCAATGCTGTGGATATAGTATATCTTGACTTCAGTAAGGCCTTTGACAAAGTTCCCCATGACATTCTTGCAAACAAGCTTGTAAAATGTGGGCTAGACAAGGTAACCGTTACATGGATTTGTAATTGGTTGACTGACCGAACTCAAAGGGTGCTCAACAATGGCTCCTTTTCATCCTGGAAAGAAGTGATCAGTGGGGTCCCACAGGGCTCTGTCCTGGGCCCAGTGCTATTCAATGTCTTTATTAATGATTTGGATGACAGAATTGGGGGCATACTTATCAAATTTGCAGATGACACCAAATTAGGAGGAGTAGCTAATACCCCAGAGGACAGGCTCAAAATTCAAAATGACCTGAATAGACTAGATAGCTGGGCCGATACTAACAAGATGAAATTCAATGCAGAGAAATGTAAGGTCCTACACGTAGGGCGGAAAAATGAAATGCACAGATAAAGTATGGGGGACACCTGGCTGAATGAAAGTACGTGTGAAAGGGATCTAGGAGTCCAAGTAGACCACAAATTGAACATGAGTCAACAGTGTGATGCAGCAGCTAAAAAGGCCAATGCAATTTTAGGTTGCATCAATAGAAGTATAGTGTCTAGATCAAGGGAAGTAATAGTGCCACTCTATTCTGCATTGGTCAGGCCCCACCTGGAATACTGTGTCCAGTTCTGGGCACCACAATTCAAAAAGGATGTGGAGAAACTGGAGCTTGTCCAAAGGAGGGCAACTAAAATGGTGAAGGGTCTGGAAACCTTGCCCTATGAAGAACGCCTTAGGGAGCTGGGAATGTTTAGCCTGGAGAAGAGAAGGTTAAGAGGTGATATGATAGCCCTGTTTAAATACTTGAAGGGATGTCACATTGAGGAGGGAGCAAGCTTGTTTTCTGCTGCTCCAGAGAACAGGACTCGGAACAACGGATGCAAACTGCAGGAAAAAAGATTCCACCTCAACATTAGGAAGAACTTCCTGACAGTAAGGGCTGTTCGACAGTGGAACACTCTCCCTCGGAGAGTGGTGGAGTCTCCTTCCTTAGAGGTCTTTAAGCAGAGGCTGGATGTCCATCTGTCGGGGATGCTTTGATTTGGAGTTCCTGCATGGCAGGGGGTTGGACTGGATGGCCCTTGTGGTCTCTTCCAACTCTATGATTCTATGATTCTATGAATCCAAAGTCCAGCAGAATTTCTCTGGAGGACCTAGAGAGAACATATTAATCGAATTTGCAAATAAATCCACAAAAGTCAAAGCCAAAAATGTGGGATGAGTGTAGTACCTTAACGTTTCTTCCTGTACAGAAACAGCCACATTTTCTCTAAAGGAAACATGTTTTCTGTACAAAACACACATCTCCTTGTGCAGAAAATGCATCTGCACAGAAGAATCCTCAGGGCATCTTGAGGTGTGCAAATGTGAGAAGAATATTGTCCAGAAGTCTTGTTACTATTGTTCCTGGTGGATTTTTTCAAGTATTCAGAAACCCCTTTCTTAGCTGGGACACAACAAATAGTGACCATTAGAAATAGCAAGTACATTTCTATATCACTTACCGATGTACTAAGCAGTTTACAAAGTGTAAGCGAATTTCCCCCAACAAGATGGGTACTAATTTTAGTGACCCATGAAAGGATGGTAGGCTGAGTCAACCCTGAGCCCCTGGCTGAGATTGAACTCACAACAACAACAACAACATTTATTTGTATTTCCCGCCTCTCCCTTCGGATCAGGATTCCAAAAGTTAAAACTACAAAGTTACAATATATAATGTGCAATACATCAAAACGTGCAGGTTTTGTGGTTTGTGGTTTGTGAGTGAGAGGCTGCAGTACAGGCATTTAACCACTGCACCACCAGGGCTCCATTGTTTCCATGCCTAGCAAAGAAACAGAGAGAATGGTCGTAGCTTGAGTCCTTGCATGGCATGTGTGAGGAATCATTACTGGTCTCCTTGTATTGATCCTTATAATCCCAGAAAAGAGATTGGCTTTACAATGATGCTGTTTTCCCCCTTTTCTTTTAGGAGGATAAATGCCTTCATTCAGGTAGTGTTCTAGACAAGTTTGCAAAGTTTCCTAGTTTTTCTTTGACTCTTGCAAGCTCTTGATTTGTAAAAGAACAGAACAAAATCACAAGTATGTTTAGCTGTGATTTGAAATTTGGGATGGGGAGGACTATGCGACTCAACAAGAGGAGTTGCTTGAAGAGGAAGCAGCTATAATTGCTGTTGTTGTAAATTGTTGTTATTGTAAAGAACAGTGCCAAGATGTTCTTTCATGCCTCTGGCTTACATGTGGAGCATATGAATTTCAGCAGTGTGGGTCTGGTTGTAATTAGCTGGCAGTGAGATTTGGTGGCTGGTGGCGCAGAGCCAAGGGGGTCACAGGTGGTGTGGTTAGTGAATTGCAAGTGAATGCACAACCAAATACACTTCCACATCTGTCTGCATGCTCAATGCACCTTGGTATTCATGTGCACTCTGTGTGTATATTTGTGTTCGTGCACAATGGAGCCATGTGAACAGCCCCATTTGTCAACTTTGAACTAAATGCAGCCGTTTTGCATTGGACAAATGCCCAACTGTCTCTATAGGGAAACCTTTGAAAGATACAAACATGATTCTGACCCAATCTGAAACACAGGATGGGGTTGGAGGCACAGAAAAACCATGACAATATCCTCTTAATAATATATTTTATCTCCAGCTATGCCACAGAAAGAGGCAACTGGAGTACACAGAATCATAGAGTTGAAGAGGTCTCATGGAGGTCCAACCCCTTCTGCCATGTAGGAAGACATCATCCAAGTACGTCTTGTGAAAGATGGCCATCTAGTCTCTGTTTCAAAAACAGACTGCAAAGAAGGCACTCGACTAAACTCCAAGGCTGTCGGACAGCTCTAATGGTCAGGAAGGTCTTCCTAATGCTGAGTCTCTTTTGTATTTTCTTGCTCAGGGGCATCCCATCCTTGTTGTCTTGGTCAGAAGAGGATGGCAGCAGCACATCATGTAGTAGGAAAAGACCACAAGGGCCATCCAGTCCAACCCCCTGCCATGCAGGAACTCTCAGTCAAAGCATCCCCGACAGATGGCCATCCAGCCTCTGTTTAAAGACCTCCAAAGAAGGAAATTCCATCACTATCCAAGGGATTGTGTTCCCCTGTCGAACAGCTCTTACTCTCAGGAATTTCCTCCTCATGTTGGGCTGGAATCTCTTTTGCTGTAGCTTGCATCCTTCGTTTCGTGTTCTAGTCTCTGGAGCAGCAGAAGACAAGCTTGCTTCGTCTTGAATGTGATACCTCTTCAAATACTTCAACAGGGCTATCATATCACCTCTTAACCATCTCTTCTCCAGGCTAAATATACCCAGCTCTCTAAATCACTCCTCACAAGGCATGGTTTCCAGACCCTTCACCATTTTGGTTCACCTCCTGCGGACATGCAAGTTGTCAACATTTTTTTTTTTAATTGTGGTGCCCAGAACTGGACACAGTATTCCAGATGAGGCCTGACCAAGGCAGAATAGAGTGGCACTATTACTTACCTTGATCTAGTCCAGCGGTTCTCAACCTGTGGGTCCTGACCCCTTTGGAGGTCCAAAGACTCTTTCACAGGCGTTGCCTAAGACCATTGGAAAACACATTTTTCTGATGGTCTTAGGAACCGAGACAAAAATAATTTTACGGTTGGGGTTCACCACAACATGAGGAACTGTATTAAAGGGTCGCCCCATTAGGAAGGTTGAGAACCACTGATCTAGATGCTGTACTTCTATTGATGCAGCCTAAAATTGCATTGGCTTTTTTAGCTGTTGCATTGCACTGTTGCATTGTGTTTTAACTGTTGCATCATATTTTAGCTGTTGCATCACACTGTTGACTCATGTTCTATTTGTGATCTACTAGGACTCCTAGATCCCTTTCACACGTAGTCTCGTTCCCCCAACCTATTTCTATGCATTTCAGTTTTTTTTCTACCTAAGTGCAGTCTCTTACATTTCTTCCTGTTGAAGTTCATTTTGTTAGCTTTGGCCCAGTTTTCTAGTCTATTCAGGTCATTTTGAATTTTTTTCCCTGTCCTCTAGGTTATTAGCTACTCCTCCTAATTTGGTGTCATCTGCACATTTGATAACTATGCCCCCAATTCTGTTATTGAAGTTATTGATAAAGATGTTGAGTGGCACTGGCCCCAGGACAGAACCCTGTGAGACCTCACTGGTCACTTCTCTCCTGGATAAAGAGGAGCCATTTCTGACCACCCTTTGGGTTTGGCTGGTCAACCAATTACAAACCCACCTAACAGTTGATGACCTCATGAGTTACCACACTGGGCGAAACCCTTGTGACGCCATTACTTCCATCCCCATATTCCTAGCATGGGAGTAACTTAAAACTTCTATTCAGAATTCAGAAGTACAGTTTAGGCATCCAAAGAAAAGGGGTAGGCCAAACTACTTGAGGTAACGCAAGCAGAAGAAATATAGGAGTTGAAGGTGTTGACAATTTTCAGTGTCTCGCACTGTGCAATGTGTTAGAAATATGGAGACGAGGAAATAATCATCCGAGTGGCAGAATTCCTGTTGAGGTGGCAATGCCTTCATTTTGCCCCTCGCCCTTGTAGCGACACCTCTGTCTCAACCATAACCGAACATGCCTCTCTCGGTAAGGTAGCCGTTCAAGCAAGAGGCTGAAACTGACATTTGAAATGGATTGGTTGCTCTATCTAGGCAGGCGTCTTCATTAATTTTCCAATTTGGAAGGAGGCTTTCAGATGCCAGAGACAAAAATACAATTGAAATTTGTCGACATTTCCTCCTCCAAATTGGTCATGCTGCCTGCTTTTGGTCCGTGAGTATTTGCAAGGAGAATAGAGAGGTTTCTGTACTAATTCCTCTACTTTCTATCCTAGTCCAGCCAAGGAAAAGTTAGGATGAAAACAAGGGATGAACTTCTTCTTTTCTTTCTCCATCTTTCTTCATTTAATTCTGCACAAACTAGGGATGTAATTATTTGTTAATTTTCTTCTTGGGTGAATGAATAATCTCTAGCCATTTTCTTCCTGCTGTGAGGACTTCTTAGAAAACTGCGTAGTTTTTGAAAACTGTTTGTAGTCCAGCAGGACTTAATTCTGTACAGAATTCAAACATGGCATTTTTGCACATAAAATATCTATCTAGAAAATAATATTTCTGTGTAGAAATATTGCATTCTGTACAGAGAATGCTCTTTCCTGAGTACAAAATTATGTAGTTGGGAACTTACTCTATTCAAAATTTGCACATGGTGGTTTTGTGGGGGTTTTTTTTGTTTTTTTGTTTGTTTTTTTTTGGGTGGTGGCAAAGAAAGCAGTATTTCTAATGCAGATAACAACATCTGTTGTGCTTTTGGTGCAGAAAATGTTGTTTGGTACATAGAAATTTACTTATTCTGTGCAAAAACCAAAACACACACACACACACACACACACACTCACTCTCACACACACAAAGCCACATGCAAATTTTACAGAAAATAAGTCCCAAACTGCAAAGATTCTTGGGAGTCCAGATTTTTTCCTGTCAGAGTTTTCCAACACTGTTTTTCAATATTTTTTCCTCAAATATTTCCAAATAATTGTTTCATCATCCATAGCACAAATTACATCCAATGTCATCCTCCATTAACAGGGCAGAAGCGAACTCTCTCATGGAACTATTATTGCAGAATAAATTCTTGAACTGTTGGCTGCCATCTCCTCTCTCTCTCTTTGTTTCCAAAACAGCAGTTTATTCAATATATGAAACACATCACCAGCAAGATCAGGCCCCGGGTTTGCAAGCTCAGCTTCAGCCTGATGTTTGGCTTTGCAACAGTTGTTGGTATTTTGCCACATCCCAAGTTTGCAATGTACCGTGTGATGTGTTTCTCATCCAGTTCTTAAGAAACACAGGGAACACATTTCTCCCTTTCCCGGTTGCCTTGGGGAGGTGTAATTCTCCCCTTTTAATGCAAAGGGTCTGCCAGGAGGTGCAAAATCAGCTATAATTAAATTTGAGATGGTCCTGGAAACAAGGCGGGGAGCTGTGCACAAAATGGCAAAGCCAAATTAATCAGGGGAAACTGAAATATTTTATCCTTAATCATGAGCTATTTTTCTTAAAAATAAAAAAGGTAGATGATGGAAGTAAACTGGCCACTTCAGGGAATGCCTCCAGGCTTCTTCTGTAGGATAAAAAACTGAAGACAAATCTGAGATGCTGAGAGAGCTAGGGATGTTTCGCTTAAAGAAGAGGGAGCTGGGAGATGATCTTCAAATATCCAAAGGACAGATGGGACAAGCTCATTTTCTGCTGGCATCTTTTCACACTACAAATTATAGCCCCTTTTTCCCACTTGAATTGTCCTTAGGGCTTCATTCTATGGAATCTTGCAGGTTAAGGAGGGATGCTTAGCAGTGTCAGCCAAAGAGCTCCTCTAGAGTTTCACCAAACTACATATCCCAGGACTGAATGGGAGGCAAGCATTGCAGTTAAAGTGGAATTGTAGGCTATAACTGAATGGTGAGAAAAAGCCCAAACAATTGTTTAAAATCTCAAGGGGGAAAAAAGAGAGACTAGGTTTATCACACTAGAGGGCAAACAGGATTTAAACAGGAATTAAACAGGAATTAAACAGGAATTAAACAGGAAATGCCTTATGTTTAACATAGGGCATTTCCTGTTTAATTCCTGTTTAATTCCTGTTTAAATCCTGTTTGCCCTCTAGTGTGATAAAAGTGTTAGGAAGAATTTCCTGATGGCAGCCTTTTGACAGTGGAGCCAACTACTTCAGGAGGTGGTGGGTTCTCCTTTGTGGGAGGTTTTACAGCAAAGCTTGGACAGCCACCTTTCCAAGGTACTTTAGCAATGGATTTCTTTACTGCCAAGGGACTGCACTTGGTGGCATAGTGTTAACACACCCTGCATCCTCGTGCTGCATATGGGACTCTTCATAGTTTCCTATTTTTCACATCTAGAGCTAGGCAGGTTTGAAGAGGTCACCATCTTTGAAACACAGGGAAATTTCCCATGGGAAGGGAACATAGCCCTGAAGACATGTGGAGGAACTAAGTGGCTGTAGTGTGCCTTCAAGTCATTTCCATCTTAGGGCCACCCTAAGGTGGGATTTTCTGGACAAGATTTATTCAGAGGAGGTTTGCCATTGCCTTCCTCTGAGGCTGAGAGAGTATGTCTTGCCCAAAGTCACCTAATGGGTTTCATGGCTGAACTCCAGAGTCATAGCCCAACTCTCAAACCACTACGCGACAAAACTAGATAATGACCAGAAAAAAGTTGAATGGGTGTGCTGACCATTCCTTCCTCCTTTAGATATATCTTGCACCAAGAGACAAGAGGGCTCCTTGCACCAAGGCTAGTAAGACAATTTTCCTATCTACTCTCTGCAATGTTCCCAGACAGCTTCCCTGTCCAGCTATCCTGGGGTGGCCCTAAATCCAATCACTGTTTTGTCAATCTGAAGTTAAAACCATCAGTCATTGCAGAATTCCATTGTGGGCTTCATGAGAAGGCCATCAGGTCTTTGTTACACTGCAAGATATCACTAGGGGCTAGATATAAGATATAAGGTATACCAGATGTTCATTCCCTCCAAGGTGTCACCCACTGCGGTCCACACTCCCCACACCCCCCCAATGATGTCCCTGGTCCCAGCGGCAGATCATTCCCAGAGAGTGCAAGAACCGCCTGTCCTGGAAGCATTCGGTCAGTGAAGAAGTGCCATACAATCTGACCACAGACAGGGCTCCACCTCAGGCTTCTGCTTTGGACAGCTGGAATTAACATCCCATCACTCTCTGTCAGCTTTTAGAGTGGTTATTTGGGGGGTGGATCATGCCATTTAGGGTAGTGGACTCCCAAAACAGCATCTTCAGATGTCCTCAAATACTTTTTAATGTCTCTCCAAGCTGAAAATAGAGACAGTGTTTTAGGGGGTTGTCAGAGTGTAGGTGAGGAGCATTCGTTGAGCTTTCTGGAGGGCACACTGAACTCCCAAAAATTGTGTCACCCAGAAACTACACAATTTCTGTCCCATGATACTCACAGCACAACCACTGAGTTCCTTCTTTTAGTGGAGGTTTTGCCAAGTTGTGCGGTTATTTCTGGACCAGCTGAATTGAGGAGTTCTTAGGCCAGGTGAAGTTGCATCCAAGTTTTTTTCCTACTTTCTTCCACCTTCTCTGGAACAAATAGACTTCTTGCAGCCAACCCTTCCCAAAGGTTCCCCAGTGTTTCACTGAATGCACTACAGTTTCCAAAGTGAGCTGCAATCCTTCTATAGACCCCTAGCCTGGGCAAGGCATTAGAAAGCCTGGGATGCTCTTCCATGGGGGAAGCCTGACAGAAGTTTTCCCTTTTCTGTATTTCTAGGATTTTCCAAAACAACTCCATCCTCCCCTCCACCTTCCTGGTTCCCTGGCTGCGGAAAACCTCAATTCTGCTCACGGACTCACTTGGCACTGACCTCCAGCTCCCCTCAAGGAGGAGTCTGCTTTGCCTTGTTAAATCCTCTTGCTTACTGCTACTTAAACGGAGACAGGCCAAAGGAAAATGTCAGTCTAGATCCTGGGAGGAATTGGCCTCAGAGCAAGTGAGGCTGCAGAGTGTGTCAGGATCTGTTTTCCAGGGACAGTCACAGAACCACAGTCAGTCCCAGGCTGCTTTGCATAACCCAGAGCTAAGCTACACTTCAGAAATAAAGCAGTTTGACACTACTTTAACTGTCACGATTCCATCCTGTGGAATCTTGGGACTTATAGCTGGTGAGGCTGGATGGCCATTTGTCAGGGATGCTTCAATGGTGTGTTCCTGCATGGCTGTCCTGGGCTGCGGTCAGCACACACAAACACATGCCGATAAGAAGGGCTCAGCAATGAAACTAGCTTTGCAGCTGGGAGAAAGTCTACAGACCTTGGTATTGTCCGAAAGAGCAAGCCAAAAGCCAAAGTCAGAGTCAGGATAGGAGAGGTTAAGGAAATCAGTTTGGTCCGGGATCAGGGCAATGAGAAGGCAGCAGTAGTCCAGTTTGTTCCAAAGTCGTAGGTTCAAGGCAAACAAGGGTTCAGGAAACACAGAGCCAATGCCGGCAGCAATCACACCAAAGGATCTTGCAATAAGTTCTGGCAAAGAGGTGGCGTTCCCCAGCTGGTTAAATAGGAGATGGCCTTCCTGGTGCCAGCTGTAGCTTATCTGCAGATTGCTTCTCTGCAAGCCTTAGGGACAGACGTAGGCAAGCACTCAACTCTACTTCCCTTAAAAGAAGGGACCTTCATGCTTGGTTCTTCCCCAGGGGCCACACTCAGCTGCTGAGCCTCTGAAGGGAGCTCCACAGTACTAGAGCCTGGCCGACTTCCACTCCTGGGGCTGAAATGGCAGGGCTGGAGTCTGGCAAGGCAGAACTGGGACCTGGTCTAGCCTCCAACTCCTCTTGCTCCTGAGGAGCCATGTCCTCCTCCTCATCCTCCGATTCCACCTCTTGGTTGGCCATGACAACACAATGTGTAAACCTATAGTGCTATATAAATAAAGGAGAAGGAGGAGGAGGAGGCTGGACTAGGTGGCCTTTGAGGTCTATTCCCACTCTATGGACTTTATCACACAGAGACCTATGTGCTTGCATCCCAAAAATGGTTAAAGTGCTGGCATCCTTGAAAAGCAAGCCCATTTGCTAATGCTTGTCACACACAGAGCACAACAAGGAGTCAAAGGCACATTACATAGGGTCCAATGCAAATCTGACTATCAAACAGGTGAGGACAAAACTCCACTGCCAGCTTTTGTGTGCCTACTCCAATCTGTCATTTCCACAAGTGCCCCTTCCTCCTCCTCCTAGCCTCCCATCAGGAAGGAGGGAAAGAAAGAGGCAGGGAAGGTATGGCCCTTTGCCCAAGGCTCTCTCTGTCTCTCTTCTCTCATCGCCCAGCCCACCTTCCCTCCCTAGAGATAGGGCTCCTTTGCCTGATCCAGGGGTCTCTCTACTCTTCTGATGGAGGCATCGCTGGAAGACCTGCCAGCTGGTGCCTGGATGGATGCAGGGACGGAGGGATGGCTGGTTGGCTGGCAGGCTGGGCTCATCAGCTGGGCTGGGTGAGATTTGTAGTTCCTCCAGGGCTGCCCAAGCAGAGCTGGTAGGCAAGCAGGAAGCAGGAGGAGGAGGGCAGGGAAGGGGGGCACCACATGCTCCAGAACCTTGAGCCATGGCAGGGACAAGTGGGATCAACCCAGATCATTGCTCCAGCGTGGATGCAGCCAAGTCTCTTCCTCCTTCCCTTGATTATATTTAATTTCCTCCCAACCTCCCTCCTCCTCTCCTGCTACTGCTGCTGCCCAAAATCCTGGACTTTGCCTGGTCTGTTTGTGCCCCTCCGGCCCTAAAGTGGAAGGGAGCCAGTTAGGGCAAGTCCCTAGAGCTGCTTGGCTGAGGGTCGAGGCTGGCATGGGCAGAGCACTCTCCCCAGATCTCCTCCTCTTCCTCTTGCAGGCTTGCAAGTGTGTGTTTCTAAAAGTGTGTTTCTAACTAAGGGAATCCCATGGCAATCTAGACATACATTCCACACCAGGCAACTGTCGATTGAGTGTGAATTTGGAGGGGAACAGGATTTATAAATTCACTGATTCTCCAAATTTACCTAACCCTGGAATGACCCACAGTTGTGTTTGGCTCCCCCCCCCCCCCGTCCCCAGTTGCATTTCACATTTGTTTGATGTTCTTTTTCGAAATAATTTGCAACCCCATTGATGCCCCTGCATTGACCCTGGATTTAATCTGGGATACCGTCCACTTTTTCCCATGTGAAAAAGTCCTGATTCTATAAGGTATTCATCCCGGTTTGTCAGAGAGCTTTGGTGCCTCACCAAACTATAAATCCCAGGATTCTATAGGACAGAGTCATGGCAGTTAAAATGATGTCAAATTACTTTATTTCTGCAATGTAGATACACCTTCACTGTTATGGTGAGAGTAGGGTTTGGGAATGGTACCGTAGTGGACTACAACACTCAGAATCCCACAGCCAGGATGCAAGGTCACAAACTGCAACAAGACCATCTTTACCTACTTTCTTTGGAGGGGGGGGGGCGGTATTTTGCAAGTCTTTTAGACTGCTGCCACACTGCACAATTAATTCAGTTTGATACCACTTGAACTACCATGGAACCATTCTGTGGACTCTTGGGACTGTCATCTGTTGTGGCACAAGAGCTGGAATGGAAGTTATATCCAAGAATATTTTTAAAAAGAAATTTTCCAAGCTTTGCTCATCCTTTACAGCCTTTGTGGTGGGACTTCTGTCCATCAGCCACATTAGGGAAAAGAATTGGAGGGAGGCCTTGAAGCTGCAGGTTGTTGTTGTTGTTTTGAGCCTCCAAGCCTTTGGCTTTCTGTAATTTGGTTATTAAATCTTCCCTGAACTGTCCTTTAATGTTTGTCTTCCATGGAGCAATGACCGACATGTTGGCCTGGGGAATCTCATGGTCAATGGCAGCAGGGCCATATTTGCTAATGAATTTCATCTTAGGAAAGTACACCAGATCCTTGTGATGCTCCACCTCTTCCCAGCAGGACCTCCCTGGTGAGCATGGTCCATCGGCCAGATCTCTTGGTCTGGGTGAGGCTTATAGTCCAGGAAAACAGTGACGTTTATAGTCCGGGAAAATAAACTCCACTTGGGAGTAAATCGAGATAAAAATAAATAAATAAATAAAGCCCCGGTTAGATTCCAACTGGGCAGCCGTCTTCTGGCTAGGAAGACAATGAAGGTTCAGGTAAGCTTGACTCTGGGTCTACAAGGAGGTGGCACAGGCTGGGGCTGGTTGTCTTGTGTCCTCCTTTCCCACATGGAAAGGATTTCACTCTGTTCCTTTCCGAGCAGAAAGAAAACCTGGTCAGGACAAATAACACAGAAGTAGTAATTTTGGGCCAATTTCATTTAAGTATTCTGGTGAGAGGAACAGCACTGAGGGTTGGATATGGTTAGCCAGGGGAAGAGAAGATTGGGGGAGCATCTACACTGCAGAAATAATGCATTTTGACACCACTTTAACTGGGGTTGGCAGCTGGCAGTTTTATGAGATCTTTAACCTTTCCAGCCAAATTGTTCTGGGGCCACCACAAACTACAAAGCCCAGGATGCCATAGCATGGAGTCATTAAAGTGGTGTTAAACTGCACTAATTCTGCAGTGCAAATTAGACTTCACAGCTGGAAGGGACCACAGCTGTACAACTCTGGCTCCTGAACAGTGAAGGTAGTGGAGTCTCCTTCACTGGAGTTTTTAAAACTGAGATTGGATATCCATCGGTATCAGGGATGCTTGACCAGTGGTTTGCTGTACTGACAGGCATGGGCTTGACTAGGCTGCCCTTTTTAGGTACCTTCCAGCTCTATGATTCTGTGATCTTGTTGGCCCCAGACTGTGTGCAAATGTGTATCTAGAGACAATACACTTGGCTTCAGGACCTGAAACTGGAGATTTCACATCCTCTAACCTGGGATTTTTCCTGCTGCTCTTGAAGCATCAGAGAATGTCTTGTGAAACTCGCAGTCTCAGATACAGCCCAGGCTGAGAGGGGAGGGAAAGGGGTTTTTGCCTATTTGGGCTGGGGAGCTGATAGGTGATTTATTTCCTCTCTGGGAAGCCCAACCACCTCACAGGAAACCTCTTCTGTTTCCCGAGATGGTGACATTTTGCCCCATCCACCTTTTCACTTGCTCCCCACATTTCCTTCCTTCAGGCTGCTTCTCAGCACAAGTCCTAGAACGGTGCTTAATATTATTACACCTCAGAAGCAGAAGCAATTTAGGCTCACATCTGCTTGCAATCTGGAGGCAGGGAAGGGACGCGCCTTGTCTCTCTCTATTGGTTCCTTGCACAAAGATAGCTCAGGGCTGCCTTGCTGGATCCATGGCGGCGGATGATAGTGCTCTCCTGAGCTAACTCTCCAGCCATGGGAAAGAAAAAGGGACCATCCTTAGGTAGAGGAAGCACTGGAGGAACCTCTTTGCAGGTACCAAGCTTGGCTGACCCTCCCTAAAAGTCATCCCTACCTGAGGCACCAACATGTAGTGTTAATCTGGAGGAAATGGGTACAGTGGGTTGAGAGTTGGGTTCACACAGAAAGGGAGACATGCATGTGCACACATACACTTTAATTCACACAACAACCTAGGCTGCATCAATAGAAGTTTAGCGTTTAGATCGAGGGAAGTAATAGTGCCACTCTATTCTTCCTTGGTCAGGCCTCACCTGGAATACTGGGTCCAGTTCTGGGCACCACAATTCAAAAATGATTTTGACAAGCTGGACCATGTCCATAGAATCATAGAGTTGGAAGAGACCACAAGGGCCAATCCAGTCCAGAGGAGGGCCACCAAAATGGTCAAAGGTCTGGAAACCATGAAGCTCTCTAAGGAGAGATTTAGGTATGTTCAGCCTGGAGAAGAGACAGTTAAGAGGTGATATGATAGTTCTGTTAAGTATGTGAAGGGGTGTCATATTGAGGATGGAGCAAGCTTGTTTTCTGCAGCTCCAGAGAGTAGGACTCATAGCAATGGATTCAAACTAGAGGAAAAGAGATTTCATATCAATATTAGGAAGTACTTCCTGACAGAAGAGTTCCTGCATGGCGGGGAACTGGACTGAATGGCCCTCTTCCAACTTTATGATTCTATTGATTCTAACCTCAAAAGATAGGGAGCAGTTGAGAGATAGCAACAGGGCTGAGCACTAGCCTATGAAGCCAGTGTGGGTCTGCCTCAGGATTAGAACTCTGGTCTCCCTCTCAAGAGGTTATCTCATAGCTCAAAACCCCGGCTTACCCCTGCTGTGTTGAAGTCTGTTTCACACACTCCGATGCTGCCTCCTGGCTGAATCCTGGGTAACTTCCGGCTAGAAGCCACGCTCAGCTGGCTGATTTGCAAAGCCAGGAGCTTCCCGGTTTTGAAAAGAGGCTGGCTGAGTGTGGCTTTTAGCTAGAAGTGAGCCTGGATTCAGCCAGAAGTTAGCATGGATTCAGCCAGGTGGTGGCATTGGCAGTATTTTGCATGTGATTATAATACCTGACTTTATCCCAAAAGAGACTTAATGCAGCAGGGGTAAGTCAGGTTTTTAAGTCATGTGAAAAACTCCTTATTTGAAGTCCAACTCACCTCTTGACAGATCCATGAAATGGACTGAAGTCCTTAATTTTGGCACACTTTTAAATGCACGAGTATATCTGCCTTCAAGTCACCTGTTGATTTATGGTGACCCTATGAAATTCATAAGATTTTCTTTGCAAGGAAAATTTCAGAGGTAGTTTTGCCAGTTTCTTCCTCTGAAACATCGCCTACAGCATCTGGCATTCATTGGCGACTGCCAATGAATGCCAGATGCTGTAAGTGATAGTTCAGAAGAATATCCCAACCATGTTTCAAAGGAGTATCCCATCCAAAAATCCCATTGTGCCTTTATAGTATTTAGGAATGTGTGTGTATATGCCTTCACATCACCTGTCCACTTATGGTGACCCCATGGATTTCATAGGGCTTTCTTTGGAAAGAATACTCAGAGGTAGTTCTGCCAGTTCCTTCTTTTGAAATATATCCCACAGCACCTAATTTTGTTGATGGTCTCCTTTTGAAGTATTAACCAGGGCTGACCCTGTTTAGCATCCAATACCAGATGGGATCTAGTGCCTTGGGGGAATTTAGGCTCTTTAGCATCCTTAGAAGCATTTAATTCGGCCAAGGCAGAATCTGGATGTCAAATACAAAGAACTTCTTGAAGCAGGAGCTTTTGTCAGTTAATAGACAAATGGGTGGCATGTGTACAGCCCACTATGGAGTCAGAGGGGCAAGCCAGACCTTTTCCAGCGTCCCAATTAGAGCTTGGAAAAGTCTCTGTTCTTCATGACAGTTCTCAGAATTTCTCAGCTAGGATGGATGCTGAAATTAGTAGAAATACAGGTCCCTTGTGGAGGATGGGAGATATATTGACTGTTGCACAACATGAGAATGCATGGACATAATATATTCTCTCCCATTTTAGCAGGGATGGTCCCAGTTAGTCCTGTGTCATCCCAGTTTTTCAGCTGCTTTTAAAATGCCCCAGTTTATCTCTCCTTTTCCTACTAGGCTCCCTTGTCACTTCAGTTGCTGCAAACTGGACTCAAAGTGCAAAATGAATGAACTCAGAAGGGAAGGAGGAGAACAGGGGGTGGAGTCTGGCCCTTCCCAGGCAGCTCAGGGAAAAGCAATTTATTGTAGCCATTCCTGGCGTGTGTGTTCTTCCCAATAATAGCTTTTGTCCTCTTTACTATCCTTGGATGTTGTTCAGCCATATGTGTCCCTGCTTTCATATGTGAAATGTTGGAAGGTATGAAATATTCCAGTCTTTCTTTTAATATTCTTTTAAATATTCCAGTCTTCCTGTCCCTTGTCCAACTCTGCACCCCCCCCCATTTGTTTGTTTGTTTGTTTGCTCTGCCCACATCACCCCCACCCCTACCCCCCAAAAAATATTGCATGATCAGGTAGACTTTCCAAGACAAAGTTCCAGGGGTAGTTTCATCATGAGCAATGGTTTGGATTTCTCTCCCACACATTCAGAGTACCTTGATATCTTAATTTTGCATTTTGCCAGTCAAAAAACTATGGCTGGAAGACTGTCCTCAAATCACACTCAGCCCACTGAAATTCAGATCTGGAAAGGCAGCATTCCGAGAACAATTTTTTTTAAAGGACCTATTCAGTACATCGTTTTATTCCTTTTTATCTGCACATCAACTGTGCACTCCACCTCTTCTGTTCAATGGTGCTTTTCTTTCCTTCGCCCTCTTCACCACACTCTGTTATTTTCTTTCTTTCTTTCTTTCTTTCTTTCTTTCTTTTTTAATCAAGATGTACTTAATCCTATGAGTGGTCCAAAGTAGTATAGCCCACTTGTGCAATAACTAGGCTTAAGGACATATGAATAGAATACAAAGACAGAGCTGTGTTAGTCTGGGAAATCAGAAAAGTGGCCCTTGAACAAAAGAACTAGAAAGGAAGATTTGAAAGAGAAATAGCAGAATTGGAATGTCTCCAGTCCAGAAACTCCAGTCCACCAGCAGTGGGATGAACAGAAAGAATGGTTTCCTGGATGTAAACTCCAATCCTAAACCTTGACCATCACATCCCCTCTCTTTCTTCCACACTACAATCCAATATTCATTCATATGGTTATCTGCTCTCCTTGGCTGTAGGTAACATTGTTCCTCCTGACTTTGTCCCCCCAGTTACCATAATTAAAACTGAACTTGCCACTTCATCTCCATACTCACAAAGTTTTGCATTTCTGCTTATTTTTGCTTAACCAAAGGGGTACCTCTCTTTCTGGTGGTGGGAGTGGTGCTGTATGGGTTTGTTGGTGTGCACCAATGCAATTCTGGGCTGCTTCAACCGGACCATAGTGTCCCAGTCGAGGGAAGTAGTAGTGCCACTCAGTTCAACATCCATATCTGGGCACCACAGTTCAAGAAGGATAGTGACAAGCTAGAAGGTGTCCAGAGAAGGATGACCAAGCCTGAGTCTACACTGCAAAATTAATGCAGTTAATTTTAATTAATGCAGCTACACTGCTTTAAGTGTCATGACTCAGTGCTATGAAATTCTGGATTTGTTGATTTCTGATATATTTAGCCTTCTCTGTCAGAGAGCTCTGGTGCCATAACAAGCTACAAATCCCAGAATCCCATAGCATGGAGCTATGATAATTAAAGCAGTGTCAAACTGCATTATTTCTGCAGTGCAGATGCAGCCCAAGATGATCAAAGGTCTTGAAGCCAAACCTTATAAGGAATGGCTAAGAGAGCCTGAAATGTTTCTATTCTGGATATTACATTTGCAAAAAGGACAAGAAACTTATTTAAGAGAGGATGGGTTCCTGGAAAAAGTCCCCAGGGGAATTACCCCCTTTCTCATATTATATCTTCACTCCCACCTCATGGAGCAGGACTGAGGTAGAGAATGTGCACACCAGAACCAGATACATCTTAGCCTTTCCATGATTGTCCCTGAAGTCCCATTCAAGAACAGGAATGCAGTCCACAATTGATCGCATAATATGTCATTCTTAAAAAAAAAAAAAAGGGGGGGGGGGAGAGAATAAGACTCACTAGGATTATATTTACCTTTTTTTAGAGAAGGCAATAACACCCTGGGTAGGTGGATGGATGCATCCTTCAACAACTATTTTCCCAACCCAGTTGTGACTTGGTTTGCATTTGTGAAGAAAGATCTGTGTGCATGCGTGTGCGTGTGTGCGTGTGTGTTGCTGTGCAGGCTTGCACTCCAGGAATTCAGTGAACCTGGCTGAGGTTCCTTTGGGGACAAGGACTAAGGGGAAGATGGATTGCCAAGGACAAGGGAGCCAAGAGAGATGTGCACTCCATCCTTGTGATTGCTGCCTCTTTTGTCAGGCAGCTCACGAGGGATGGGCCCACCGGGAGGAACGGCCCCAGCTGTGAGTCATATGCACAGGCTCTGAAACATTCCCCTTGCTGGCTTATGTGCCGCTGCTGGATGGAGGTGATGTCTGTGCAGCAGTTGGCTTTGGTGGGGTGTTCTCCTTGACCAGAGCCCAGTGGGGTCTCTTACCCCACTCCAGAGGGTCCTCTTCTGAATCTCATTCTGGAATATCTGTGTCTTATCTCTGACACTTTGTCTTATCTCCTGAAGCCCAAACACCAGTAACTTTACAGCAACTAAAAGCTATGAAGGATATGGCCCCCTGTAGCCTGGCAAATGGGTTCTAGAATCCTTTTCTGATTTCTCAAGATACATTGCTGTTATTGCTGTGTGCCTTCAAATTGTTTCAGATTTATGGTGCCCTTAAAGCAAACCTATCATGGGGGTTTCTTGACAGGTTTCTTCAGAAGGGGTTTACCATTGCCATCCTTAGAAGCTGAGAGATAATGACTTTCCTAAAGTCACCCAGTGGGTTTTGGTCATTGATCAGGGATTTGAACGCAGGTCTCCCAGAGTCCTAGGCCTGCACTTAGGATCATAGTATCATGGAGTTGGAAGAGGCCACAGGGGCCATCTGGTCCAGCCCCATTCTGCCATGCAGGAAGAAACAATCAAAGCACTCTCTGTGACGCACATGATGGCCATCTATCCTCTGTTTAAAGAGCTCCAACGAAGGACACTTGATCACTCTCTGAGGGAGTGTGTTCCACTGTCCCCCAGCTCTTACCCTGATCTTACCCAGAACAATGGATTCAAGCTACAGAAAAAGTGATTCCATCTTAGGAAGAATTTCCTGGCAGTAAGAGCTGTTTGACAGTGGAAGACGCTGCCTTAGAGAGTAATGGAGTCTCCTTCCTTGGAGGTCTTAAAGAGAGGTTTTTAAAGAGAGACTAGATGGCCATTCTTTCGGTATGTTTGGATTGTTTACTCCTGCATGGTAGAATGGTGTTGGTCTGGATGGCCCTGGGGATCTCTTCTAACTCTTATGATTCTATAATACTATGATTCTATAATATCAAGATTTTTGCCTAAACTTTTCCAAAAGTGAAATGTGACATTAGATGGAGCCCTGAGTCTATGGGAGACATGACAAATATAGGTGAAGCTGCCACCTGGATTATTTTGGACTCTTGGCAGTGAGGCAGGCAGGTGACTTTTCTGGTGATCCATCCATCAAGGGGCTGCCTTAGAAAATACCATCCTCCCAGCGTGACCTGGTTTTCCTCTTATCACTCCACTTGACAGGGATTTTTGTCTCAGCTGCCAAACCAGAGAAGAGATCAGGCACCTGAGAAACGGTATTTTTGACAGGCAGAGATCTGGGAGATGTTTCCGCAAGAGACTCGTTTGTCCTCTCATTTGGTTCCACTCGTCTGTCTCATCAATCTTGGCTACATCTGCTCAAACTCGCCTCCCGTAACTGCCTCTTTCCCTCTTTCTCCCTTTCTGGTCTAATGGATTCTCTTTGCTTCTGGAGAGGATAGATTTGACAGGACTCATTAAAAGTATAAGGCACAGGGAGGTGGAACTTAAGAGATGTTAGGAAAAATGAATGCTTTGACCTGTTATTGTTATTGGTGACCCTGTGAATGAGAGACCTCTAAGAAGACATCCACTGCCCTGCCTAGGTCTTGCAAGAACAAGGCAGCAGCTGAGGCTTCCTTAGAATCATAGAAGCATAGATCTGGAAGAGACTCCCAGAGCCGTCCAGTCCAACCCGATTCTACCATGCAGGAGGGCAAAATCCAAGCATTCCCTACAGATGGCTGTCCAGCCTCTATTTAAAAGCCTTCAAAGAAAAAGAGTCTGCCACCCTCCAAGACAATGTCTTCCACTGTCAAACAGCTCTTAACATCAGGAAGTTCTTACTCATGTTTAGATGGAATTTCTCTTCCTGTTACTCCAGGTCCTAGTCTCTGGAGCAGCAGAAAAGAAGCTTACTTCATCCTCAGTATGAGATCCCTTCAAAGTTTTGAACAGGGCGATCATATCACCTCTTAACCTTCTCTTCTCCAGGCTAAACATACCCAACTTCCTCAGCTGCTCCTCAGAAGGCTTGATGGTTTCCAGACCCTTCCACCATTTTGGTTGCCCTCCTCTGCCCATGCTCTAGCTTCTCCACATCCTTTTTGAATTGTGGTGCCAAAACTGGACACAGTATTTCAGGTGAGGCCTGACCAAAGCAGACTAGAGTGGCACTATTACTTCCCTTGATCTAAACACTATACTTCTATTGATGCAGCCTAGAATTGCATTGGTCTTTTTAGCTGCCACATCACACTGTTGACTCATGCTCAACTTGTACTTTGCTAGGACTCCTAGATCTCTTTCACATTTACTGTTGTCAAGCCAGGTGTCCTCCAGCCTATTCCTGACTTGATAGAGCCCATCCACCTGTAGTGCCTCTTTTCCTGCTGTGCTCCACTTTTCCCAGCATCATTGTCTTTTCCAGTGAATCATGTTGTTTCATTATATGTCCAAAATACAATAGCCTCAGGGCAGGCTTACACCAACCAGAGTACTCTGGGCTGCTCCTAGAGTATTCTAGCCCCCCCCCCCCCGCATTACCTCTGCACTACGTAGCAACACCAGCCGGATGTCTATACACATGTCCCATTGTGCCCCCTGGCACTGCTGCCACTGGCATGAATCACTCCTCTCAGGTCAAAAATGAGGTACGCAGCATCAATCATATGGTTGGGCAGCTCATTGCAACCTGAGAGGGAGTAACTTGTGTGAGCAGCAGCAGTGTTGGCTGGCACAGTGGGACATGTGTGTAAATAGCACCCAGCATCCGTCTGGAGTGCTCTGGATTTTCTTGAAACACCCAGAGCAAAAGGTAAGTCTTTTTGATCTGGTTTAAGGGAGAGGAGGGCCAGATTTGATGCAGAACTGGCCTTGTGCCATGAAGTCAATCCACACTTGATTCGGACTTTGGCCCTGCATTGTGACAGCTTTAAATTGAAATATATGGATGATTCTGATTAAAACAGGTCTAGTACCTATGGAACAAAACAACCAGGCCAAATGAGACTTGCATGAGTATATAAAGAAGTTTTGAACCTTCTGGAGACCACTGGAAGGTTTCTTCCAAAATGCATCCAGAGATGACCTTTTATTTGACTCACCTCCACCTTTCCTTGTGATTTCCACTTTAGTGGCCAAACTTATAGATGTATGGCTTATTTTTTAAACATGATTTTGGTAGCTGGTAAGGCAGGCTCATCTGCTCTATCCTCATCTCTTTTACTTTTCATGTATGCTCAGTAAAGGATACTAGAGGCAACTTCTGTTTACCTTGCCTGTAGCATGCAAACACATATGACTACAGTAAGGTCGAACACAGTTGAATCCCACTGTATCCCAGCTCAAATTTTATTGCATCATTTATTGCAAATTCCCTGTGTTTCCCCAGTCCTCTTTCATCATCCCCCTCAAAATGATGATGTTAAGAAACTTGAAGATAGACAGAAGAAAAGGAGCAAAGGGGAACTGGGTGGGTATGAAAAATCTTTGTAAAAAGAACCTTCAGGACCAAAGGGTTTGATCTAATCCGTATTGCAGAAATAATGCAGTTTGACACCACTTGAAATGCCATGGCTCAGTGTTTGAATTTTGGGGTTTGTATTTTGGTGAGATGTTTAGCTTTCACTGTCAGAGAGCTCCACCGCCACAACCAACTACAGATCCCAGGATTCCATTGGATGGCGCCATGGACATTAAAGCAGTGTCAAATATTATTTCTGCAATGCAGATTAGAGCAATGTTAACAGATATAATCAGCAATATAGTTTGCTAAGATTTATTTGCAGTGCTGGAACTCTCACCCAATCCCATTTTCACTCTACCTGAAGTCTTGGTGAAAAAGCAAACAATGCCTTGTTGGAATCTGTCAAATCCAAGCATTGAGAGCCTTCTTGTTTTCAAAAATCAATTCAAGAAATGAAATGCCTTCTGAGATCAAAATTGATTCTGTTAATTTGGATGTGAGGAACAGTTTGGAAAGTATGGCTCACTCTTGTATATTAATTGATTTTTTTTATTATTAATAATAAGCTGACGATGAGGAGGGAAAGAAGATGAATTGATACCATTGTGGAGAAGATTATTTGGTTGTTATTGAATACATGAGCTGCAAGTCAGAAAAGTTAGCTTGTTGGACTACAGGGGCCATTGGCCATTTTGGTTGGGGAATCTAAGGATTGGTGGGAAAAGTATTTTTTAAAAGCTCTGCCCGTGAGTTATGACTTCCCTGCCAGCCAGAGAGGAGCTGTTTGGCAAACTCTATAATTTTTTTGGTTGCCCTCCAGTATCTGGGGTGAGGGCTGTGTGGAGACGGTGCCCTTTCTCCTGAAATTCACCCATCTCCGATCTCTCCCCATTTCTTGCTCCTCTTTTTCCCCAGCCTCCCTCCTTTATTTCTTGGCTTCCAGCAATAACTGCTAAAGGAAAGGCAATCAGTTACTGATATCCAATCTCACCAGTGACTGGGACTTGGACATGTTGATTTGTAAGACCGTGGGAAAAGGCCCGAGCTGTTGGCAAACCCAGGTGAAAAATAATGTCAATGTGTTTGAGAGGAAGCAAATGGGTTCTTTCTCTAATGTATGGAGGAAAAAATATTTCCAGGGGAGAGGAAAGAATTTCCCATAAGAGGGGAGCTGGTTTTTGGAATCGGAAAAATCTGGTTCTTTCATTTGAGCCTAGTTGCATCTACTCACACATAAATACACTTTTCTCTGTGCTGAAGATGCTAACCCTTAACTATTTTGTCCTTGCATGTGTTGTGGTTGTTATTTGCCATCAAGTCTACTTTGACTTATGGAGACACTGTGAATCACAGATATTATAGAATCATAGAATCATAAGGTTGGAAGAGACCACAAGGGCCATCCAGTCCAACCCCCTGCCATGCAGGAACTCCCAATCAAAGCATCCCCAACAGATGGCCATCCAGCCTCTGCTGGATATGGGTATGTTTAGCTCAGAGAATAGCAGGTTAAGGGGTTACATGATAGCCATGTTTAAATATTTGAAGGGATGTCATACTGAGAATGGAGCAAGCTTGTTTTCTGCTGCGCCAAAGAACAGGACCCAGAACAATGGGTGCAAACTACAGGAAAAGAGATTCCACATCAATATTAGGAAGAACGTCCTACCAATAAGAGCTGTTTGACTGTGCAACAGGCTGCCTGGGAGAGTGGTGGAGTTTCCGACTTTGAAAATTTTTAAACAGAGTCCAGATGGCCAGCTATTGGGAGTGCTTTGATGGTATTTTCCTGCATGGTGTGACTGGATAGCCCTTTTGGGTCCTTTTTTTCCTGGATTTTAGATGTTATTAGACTTTGCTATATGCCAACACTGCTGCTACCCCTGGATATATTACCAATGCAACTGTGAATGCTTAGATGGTTTATAATTACTCATGAGTGCCTTCGGGGTCCCACTTGATATCTTAGGGTTGCCATAACACATCCACAGCTTTGCAATTGGTTGTGCAGTGTTAGTGTTCTACATAAAGGTGAGTGGTACAGTCATTGCATAATTGTGTACACTCCACAAACACACTGGACTCTAACCTTTGTGGACACTAGCCTTCGTTGACTCTAATAATTGTCTGAATGGAAATAAAAACAGCAGTAAAAAAAATCTCAATGAAAGTTTAAGGTTTTTTTGTGTCGTGACTGCAAACTGAGATATCTTTTCTAAACCTGTGCTTGGCTCCTTGGGGACCTGTCAGATCCTTCCTGGGAGAATGCATTTCTTGATTTATGATACATAGAAGGTCAGACAGATTCCTTGACCTCAGCAGTTGAGAAAGGGTCACACTGGGAGATGGTAGAAAGACAGGTGTGTGCTTCGAAGACGCCATCTGAGATGAGATAAGCTGCACAGCTGTAGGAGAGGACCAGGGGAGCTGCCCTAGATTTGTACACTGCACATACAGAGAGAAAGAGAGAGACTAGTCCAAATGATCACACTCGCAGACTCCAGTGGGGTGCATCAACTGGGTTTCTAGGTTTCACAACATTTCCAGATGAAATTCAGATAGAGAGGAAGCATCCAAACTCTTTGGGGGCTCTGCATTCCCAGAAAGTTTCCAGAGCAACTTTGCAGATGCTCCAGAGCTGGAAGCTGTTCAAAGGAGCATCGTGTCTCTTTCCTCCCATCTCCTTGCAAGAATGGGAAAGCCAGTAAGCAAAGTACATTGGTCATTTCCCCCTTCCCCCTTGCAAACTTCACTGAAAGGAATGGGACTGATGCAAGAGGACACATTTCATCATGTTTGCATGGGCAGAAATTCCCAGAAGCTTGTGCCCAGTATGTGGCTAATGAGCTCCATTATTTATGGCCTCAGTTCTTTGTGGAGATTATTAGGAAAAAAGTTGAACTTGCCCTTGTTAAGCACCAATAAAACCTCACCTGTTCGCCTTTGGGCATCACAGCTGCCAACAGACATTTTTCAGTGTCCTGAATATTTTTCCTTTGTCTTATACTTAACATAACATAGCTATTGCTTCTCAGAAGGCATTATCTAAAGCTTTGGATAATCTGGGCAAAACAATTGCCAAATGAAGAGTGAAGGATGGTTTTTTTTCCTGCAAAACACAACCATATATTTCGGCATGTTGGGAACAACCTGAAACAATGCTTGGACGAATAGTCTTACGTAGCAGAAATGCAGGCGGTAGGTTCCCAGACGTTACAGGGATTCATTTTTGCTAAAATAATTTATCAGGAGAAGCTATCAGTGTCAAAAAGAGATGTGAGCCAAAATCCAACTATATATGATTTGCTTGTGTAGAGCAAATCTAAATTGACAAAGTTGAGTGGTAGTTGCCCTTCTGTAGGATGTCAGCATTGTCTGACTTACTGTGTATGTGCCAGTGTGCCTTCTGGTTCGACAATCCCAGTGGAAGGCACTGATGTTACACACCAACCAAGAATATACAACAGCCTGTGCAACAGTTACACTTACAGAATTGGGCTTAGACAACTGTGAACTGAACATGGATGTCATGCCTAAGCAGTTTGTTCTCGCTCGTCTGTAGGAAGTGCCTTCTTATGTCTATGGACTGAGAAAAGGTGACATAAAACTTTATACAAGATCTAGCCCATCAGGGACTTCTCTGGCACATTATTGTTGTTTGCCTTCAAGTCATTTCTGACTTATGGCAACCCTAAGGTGAACCTATCACGGGGTTCTCTTGGCAAATTTCTTCAAAGGGGTTTGCCATTGCTATCTACTGAGGCAGAGAGAATATGACTTGTCCAAGGTCCCCGGTGAATATACATGGCCAAATATACATGATTTCCAGAGACAGAGTCCAGCACTCAAACCACTACACCACATTGGCTCTCCGGCATCTCCTGTACTCATATGAATCAGTGTTTGCCAGATACATATCAGAAGGCAAGTGTGATGGACTTACTCTTGGAAGGAGAAGAGAAGTAGTTTTCCTCATCTGAAAAAAAAATATAGTGGCCATGAAAAATGATGTATGCATTTAGATATATAAATTATCTAAGCTTAAAATGACTGTGGGAGTGATGGTCATAAACAGATTAGTACCGGAATTTTAAAAGGAGCCTTGGAGAAATCGGCACCCGAATCACGGGCATCCTATCAAGTACAAAAATCCATTATCTTAGAAGCGACAGGAATTGTCTGGCTGACATTCCTTCTATGATGCCCTAGGAGGTGTGTGTATATATGTGTGTCTGTTTTCTTTTTCTTTTTTCCTGGGTCTAACTTGAATGTTAAGCAGGAAACGGAGGAGGTAATAAATAACCCAGGGTTACAAAGCTTGGCAGAGAGTCTGGGCCTACATTTAAATTTGGAGAGGCAGCCCCCTCCGATTCCTTAAGGCCCCAAGTTCTAGTTCACTGCGCCTTCTTCTTTTTTGTGTGTGCATATAGAAGCTCTTCCTCAAACTTAGGACTCTTGGGAAATGTGAGAGATAGTACAGTACTAGATCTCTCAAGCAAAGTAAATGAACTGGCAAAGAAGAAGCAGGACAACCCCCAGTCCCCCCCCCCCACACACACATATACAAGAACAGTGTCTAATAGGGAAAAATCAGCAGAGTTCCCCCAAGCTCCCCATTTGTTCCCTGGCCCTTTGTTTCCACTCTGGAGTGGTTGTCTACATTGGTATCCTGATGAGACACTGGGTGCACCTACCACTGCTGCGGCTCATTTGCTTCTGAGGTCAGAACAAGATGGCCAGAGATGATCACATGGGATGGGCACTATGTTCTGGCCCCATAGTAAGTGACCCCCAGCAACAGTGGATGTGCCGAGCGACTCAGTAGGGCAGCTGCTCTGGCACAGAGATGGAGGGTTCTGGATTTCCCAGAAGGTCTAGAGTAAGAAGTAGGATTTTAAAAAACTGCATTAAGGTTGTTATTGAGAGCCAGCGTGACATAGTGGTTTGAGCATTGGACAATGATTCTGGAAACCTAGGTTCGAATCCTGACTCAGTCATTAAACTCACTGTGTGATCTTAGACAAGGCATATAGGTCCCTTTTGGAGAGAAAGGTGGCATAAAAATTAAATAAATAAAATATGCTCTCAATCTCAGGAGAAGGCAATGGCAAACTTCCTCTGAACAAATCTTGCCAAGAATACCCCATGATAGATTTGCCTTAGAGTTGCCATAACTTGGAAATGACTTGAAGGCATACAACAACAAGAACAACAACAGCAACAATGAGGCATACACACTATTTGGCAGAGAAGGTTAAAGACCTTGTAAAACTACAAATCACATGATTCTGTAGGATGGAGCCCATGGAAATTAACTACAAATCCCCAGATTCCATAAGATGGTGTCAAATGCCACTTAAAAAGGTGCCAAATGTGATTATTTCTACAGTGTAGATGCTCCCAGGACTGTCACTGCCAAATTAGGACAGTTGGAGGGTATGAAACCCAGATCATCTCCTCCACCTGTCCTCCGTCTGTCCTTAGCTGGGCATCCTCCATGGATGACAAGGGAAGTGGTGTGGCTGCATCCTCTTTAGCACTCCCAAAGTTGCCTTGAAAACCAGCGTTGAGTGGGCCAAAATGGAAGCCTCCTCTTTTTCTTTTCCTTTTTAATTTAGTAAAATACTTTAAAAAAACAACTGTGGTTTTGATTTATAGGCCCCTTGTTGGTGCTCCCAGGAAGACTTGTAGAGGTTTTAACAACCTTTTCTCAGCATCACACCCAGCCCAATAAACAAGCGTCCATGTGCTCAGCACACATTCTCACTCCCAATATAAAAAGGGTTTTATGAGAGCGGAAGTCTTGTTGGTTCAATGGAGCCGAGTGTGTTGGGCCCCCTTGAGCGCATGGTGGACTCTTTTTTTTCCCCTCTCCCCCTCTCTTTGCTTCCTCTCTTCAAGTTGTCAGACTTCAGTAACATTTACAACTATTTAGCCATCAAATTTTATGTGCGGCTCCTGGGGGGGTGGGGGGAACCCGTGTCTCTTAACTACCGTGGTGTCATAAACGGCAGTCTGTTAAACCACATCAGTTCAACAACTGTTTCGTCAGGGCTTTGGATAGGGTTGCGTGATGGGAGTGCCGATTTACACTAGAGGTAGATTGCATCCCTCTATGGATTCATTAATTGATATCTCTTGTCTTTTGGCTAATCCAGATCCAATCATAGAATCAGAGTTGGAAGGGAACCCAAGGGCCATCCAGTCAAACTCTCTACTGCCATGCAGAAAGACACCATCCAAGCCCTCCCTTTGACGGATAGCCATCCAGCCTCTGTTTAAAGACCTCCAAAGGGAGTGTCTTCTACTGTTGAATAGCTCTCACTGTCCAAAAGTTCCTTGTAATGTTTAGATGGAATATTTTTTTCTGTAACTTGCATCCATTGTTGTGGGTCCTGCTCTCTGGAGCAGCAGAAAATAAGCTTGCTCCATCCTTAATATGACATCCCTTCAAGTATTTAAACAGGGCTATCATATCACCTCTTAACCATCTCTTCTCCAGGCTAAACATACCCAGCTCCCCATGTCTCTCTTCAAAGGGCTTTGTGGTTTCCAGACCCTTCACTGTTTTGGTCACCCTCCTCTGGGTATGCTCCAACTTCTCATAGAATCATAGAATCATAGAGTTGGAAGAGACCCCAAGGGCCATCCAGTCCAACCCCCTGCCATGCAGGAACTCCAAATCAAAGCATCCCTGACAGATGACCATCCAGCCTCTGCTTAAAGACCTCCAAGGAAGGAGACTCCACCACACTCTGAGGGAGAGTGTTCCACTGTCGAACAGCCCTTACTGTCAGGAAGCTCCTCCTAATGTTGAGGTGGAATCTCTTTTCCTGCAATTTATATCCATTGTTCCGCGTCCTAGTCTCTGCAGCAGCAGAAAACAAGCTTGCTCCCTCCTCAATGTGACATCCCTTCAAGTATTTAAACAGGGCTATCATATCACCTCTTAACCTTCTCTTCTCCAGGCTGAACATCCCCAGTTCCCCAAGGCATTCTTCATAGGGCAAGGTTTCCAGACCCTTCACCATCTTAGTTGCCCTCCTTTGGACCCGCTCCAGTGTCTCCACATCCTTTTTTGAATTGTGGTGCCCAGAACTGCTCACAGTATTCCAGGTGGGGCCTGACCAAAGCAGAATAGAGTGGCACTATGACTTCCCTTGATCTAGACACTATACTTCTATTGAGGCAGCCTAAAATTGCATTGGCCTTTTTAGCTGCTGCATCGCACTGTTGACTCATGTTCAGCTTATGGTCTACTTGGACTCCTAGATCCCTTTCACACGTACTTTCATTCAGCCAGGTGTCCCCCATTTTATATTTGTGCATTTCATTTTTCCTCCCTAAGTGCAGAACCTTACATTTCTCTGCGTTGAATTTCATCTTGTTAGCATTGGCCCACCTTTCTAGTATATTCAGGTCATTTTGAATTTTGATCCTGTCCTCTGGGGTATTAGCTACTCCTCCTAGTTTAGTGTCATCTGCAAATTTGATAAGTATGCCCCCAATTCTGTTATCCAAATCATTAATAAAGATGTTGAATAGCACTGGGCCTAGGACAGAGCCCTGTGGGACCCCACTGGTCACTTCTCTCCAGGATGAAAAGGAGCCATTGTTGAGCACCCTTTGGGTTCGGCCAGTCAACCAATTACAAATCCATGTAACAGTTAACTTGTCTATCCCACATTTTGCAAGCTTGTTTGCAAGAATGTCATGGGGAACCTTGTCAAAGGCCTTACTGAAATCGAGGTAATCTATATCCACAGCATTCCCTTCATCTACCAAGCTGGTAATTTTATCAAAAAAAGAGATCAGGTTCGTTTGGCATGACCTGTTTCTCTGAAACCCATGTTGGCTTTTTGTGATTATGGCATTGGCTTCTAAATGTTCACAGACTCTCTGCTTAATGATCTTCTCCACAATCTTTCCTGGTATTGATGTCAGACTAACCGGACGATAATTGTTGGGATCCTCTTTTTTCCCCTTTTTGAAGATTGGGACAACATTTGCCCTCCTCCAGTCTGCTGGGACTTCTCCTGTTCTCCAGGAGTTCTCAAAGATTATTGCCATTGGTTCCGATATTACATTTGCCAGTTCTTTCAATACCCTAGGATGTAGTTCATCTGGTCCTGGAGACTTATATTCATTTAGATTAACCAGGTATTCCTGTACTGTCTCTTTACTTATTCTGTGCTGAAATTCCCCTATTCTGTCCTCTGCCCCATCATCCTTAGGTTGGGCACCCTTTGCCTTTCCTGAGAAGACTGAAGCAAAGAAGGTGTTGAGTAATTCTGCCTTTTCTCTGTCCCCTGTTAGTATTTTGCCAACAGGGGACAGAGAAAAGGCAGAATCAACGTCCTTTTTGAACTGTGGAGCCCAGAACTGGACACAGTATTCCAGGTGAGGCCTGACCAAGTCAGAATAGAGTGGCACTATTACTTCCTTCTCTTCTATTGATGCAGCCTAGAATCACATTGGCTTTTTAAGCTCAACAATGGAACACACTCCCTCAGAGGGTGGTGGAGTTTCCTTTTTTGGAGGTTTTTAAAGAGAGGCCAGATAGTCATATCCTGGGTGTGCTTTGATTGTGTACTCCTGCATGGCATAATGGGGTTGGATTGGATGGCCCTTGAAGGTCTCATACAACTCGGTGGTTCTGTATTTCTATGATTCTATGGTTTTTTTTAAAGAAAGATATTGGCTTTGGAGGGGGGATATCTTTCTTTGAGAGCTGGCTTGGATCCAACTCTGGGGAAAAGGCAGCTTAGAAATAAAATAAGTTCCAAAGAACGTAATTTCCCAAGCATGTTTCTGTTTAATCCTTTTCTGCTGGTGCTGGCCGTTTCTCCTTGGCTGATTTTGTACTTCTCCAGGTCCATGAATGCCATCAGTCCTTTGTTCTGCCTTCCTGGCAGTGGATTCTTCCTTTTCTTTCAGATCTTTGAAAACTGTCTTCATGCTGCTCATCTCTCTCCTGCTCCCTGGACTTTGCACATTTTTCTGCATGCAAAACTGGGTTCCCACACAAGGCTGTCTCGGCACCCTTTGCTGCCTTTTGGAAGGCCTGTCCCTTCTGATCATCATTCCTGACTGCTTCATGTTTGCACCCCAAATGGGGTCTCACCGATGGCAATGAGAATGTAAATTATTCATGAAGGAAAGGTCAGACGCTGGCCCAGCTCTTGCAGCCTCTGTCCCTCCCGTAAACAAATCTTGGCAGCAGAAAAAGCAAAGAAAACTCCAGAAAGCTTCAAAATATCAAAGAGGGAGGTAAATCAGACTTCCTCCTTACAAGCCATACTCTCAACACATCAAGCTGCTCTTGGGATGCAATCCCTTGCTCCTTTTCCTCTCAAAGGAAACCGTGAGGAATTTTAACCATTTTCTCCTCGCTGTGAGAAAGTCTCTGAAAATTGCAGGATTTTTAGGGAGGGTTTGCAATCCCAGACATATTCTATGCAAAATGATTGCATGTGGTTGTTTTTGTGCAGAGAGTATTTCTATGCAGAAATAAAGTTTCATATTCCCATTTTGGGGGGAAAGTGGGATGGAAACCCAATAAAAAACTTAAGTAAATTTTTTGCACATCATAAAATATGTAAAAGAGCACTCCTTTTAGTGCAGAAAATAATATTTTTATGCATGGTTTTCTATTGACTTTATCACATGGGACAAATCCCATTCAGAAACTAAATTTAAACTGTGGGTTGTTTTTCAGATTATGTTTGGCCTGAATAAAAAGTTAAAAAAAAAACACATTTGTGGGATGTTTTTCAGATGTTTGTATGAAAGAGAAATAACATGAAAATAACACTAATACAAAGTCATCAAAACCAGCTTCTTTTTACTTTCACTAATTTCCGAAAGTACAAATGAGCTTTCCGTTTGGATTATTTTCACATTATTTCTCTTTCATGCCAACACATCTGACAAACAACACCTGGATTTTAAATTTCATTTCTGCATGGGATTTTACCAATTCACCCTCCATGTGATAAACTCCTATGTCAAAAAATAGTTGTCTTCTATGAAGAAATGCTGTTTTCATCACAAAACAACCACATGAAAATTTTGCATTTCAAATGCAAGAATTTCATCAGTCTAGGATTCTTCTTGCCATGATGTCTCAGCATTCTTGAAACATGTTTTTCTCCCTTTTTGCAAATATTTTCAAATCTTCTCCCCATTCCTAGGCTGCTCAGAAATACATTTGCATTTCCAATGTGCAGAACAATTGGGGAGCTCATGTGCTTTGATGATCTGCCTTTCAGCTTGGAGACTCTTGTTCCCATTTCACAGGAAAGTCATGGAAGTGCTAAGAACAATTTGACTCACTCATCCAGCAAATGGATGGTGGACCCTGAGCAACCTCTGGAGGCAAGGTTTTGCTTGTGGTAATATTTGTCCATCCCATTCACCTTTTTAAAAAGCCAGATATTACAACTGTACAAGTCCTCCCCCATGGAAAAGGTTTAAACCAAACCAAACCAAGCAAATTTTGTTTGTTGCTTGTTTCGTGCATCTCTTGCATTTTATCTGCAGGACTTTGAGCAGCTCTTATGTCCCATACTTAACATCCATTGATGGATCTGCCTTCATTCATTAACGGACTGGATAATCCCAGCTCAGTGACATTTACACTTATGCAATTATTTAGACCTCAGTTGATTGGTAACTTTACATGGTTACTTTTTCATTACTGTTACTGCTTTCTTTTCTTTAGAGACCCCCAGACATAATAAGAGAGTTGCAAAAAATAAATAAAAATAAAAATAAATGCATAATAAAATATTTTCAAAAGTTAAGTTTAAAAAATGCATTAATTCTTGGTGTTAGTTTCAACTAAAGTAAACCCATTTAATGAACAGTAACTTGGTAAGTCAATATTTATGTTGGGTTGGTATGGTCCCTTGATTGTATGCATCTGCTCTGCTTGGAGCTAGCAATAGGATTAAGGACTCAAAGTAACGTTTAGAAGCAACCAGATGCCAGTATTCATTAAACTCATCATATTACTTTGGTTATGTCCTTGTTACTAAAAATGATGTTCATTGCTGGTGGCTGCATAATTGCACTCCAAATATCTTTTCTTGGTGGCATGGAGGGTAGATTATTAAACCCAAAATAAGAATTCAGTGGTTGCTTGACATCCATGTTGTTGCTGTTGTTCTTGTTCTCTGGCTCCAGGTCATTTTTTTTTTAAAAAAAATTATGATGAGGTGAACCTGAGAGCCAGCATGGTGTGGTGGTTTGAGTGTTTGACTACAACTCTGGAGACCAGGGTTTGAGTCTCTACTCAGTCACTGGGTGGCCTTGGGAAAGTAACACTCTCTCAGCCTAAGAGGAAGGCAATGGCAGACCACCTCAGAATAAATCCTGCCAAGAAAACCCCATGATAGCTTTGCCTTAGGGTCACCATAAGTCAGAAAACACTTGAAGGTGCACAACAAACACACCAAGGTGAACTTATCATGGGGTTTTCTTGGCAAGATTCTTCGGAAGAGTTTCCATCTTCTGAGGCTGAGAGAGTGTGATTTGTCCAAGGTTTCCCAGTGGGCTTTTAATGCTGTAGCGGGTATTTGAACCGTGAGGCCATGGTTATTTGTGGAATTTTGTTAGTCACTTTGGGGAAATGTGAGCAGTCTCACTTTGCACGGTGCTATCACAAATCATTTGGTGTATTTGATGAGGTATATGATTTCCAGCAAAAATGCATTGACAGAACAAGAGGAATGCATGACTTTTATTTTTTTTATTAAGTGTAGTTAAAAATGGTCAGGGAAAAAAACCAGTGAAAACCCCACATGAAGGAAACACAAATGCTGTAAATTAAATTTAATTGCTGAAATGTGTTTTAGCCTATAAATATCTTTGGTCTCCAGGTATCTTTAGTGTGAAAGGGTTCTAACTTCTTGAGTACTTGAATGTCCTGCCTCAGGTTAAGCATCTCTTTCTCTTCTGAATTCTGAACATTTCGATAACCCAACTCCCAAAGAAATCCTCAGGCTGAAACACAGCAAGCTTTTGTAACCATTGAATGTCACTTTATGGCCTCTCAAGGTGTATCCTGAAGTCATAGAAACTTAGTGGTGGAAGAGCCTCCAAAGGCCATCTATTCCACCCCCCTCTCATCCAGGACTATACAATGAAAGCTCTCCCCAGAGATGGCTACCCAGCCTCTGTTTAAAAACCCCAAGAAGGAAAGTCCACCACCTTCTGAGGAAGTTTATCCCACTATGAAACAGTTCTTATAAACTGCAAGTTCTTCCTAATGTTTAGATGGAATCTCTTTTTTTGTCATTTTAATCGACTGGTTCATATTTTAGTCTCTGGAGCAACAGAAAACAAGCTTGCTCCATCTTCTGCATGACATTTCTTTGGAGATCTAAAGATTACTTTTATTTGTAAGTTATTAAAAATAATCAGTATGAAAAAGGGATGTTGCATCCCCTTGGAGACTAACCACGAAAGGAGTTGTAGCATGGAACTGAAGTCCATGGGGTTATTCAGATGGGGAAAAAAATCCCTTTGTTGTTCACATGCATTTCGATGCTCCCGAGTAAGTTGGAGGGGGACTTCCAAGTGTATATATATATATATATATATATACCACTTAACCCGAAATAATTGGTAGAGGGGCCCCTCTAAAAGATTTCCATTGTTTGCTATGTAAAAAACCAATACAAATAGACCCTGGATAAATGAAAACAAAACTTTGCATGCCTTGAAAGGGATTTGAATACATCTGCGTTGCCAACTCCATCTTTATTCTTAGTGTTGATGTGTGTGAGCAACCAAACTCATAGAGATACACATAGAGCCAGTTCAGATAAACAAAATAGTGTGAACAACATGAGGGAGATTAGTTGTGCTAAAACAACAACATGTGAATATCATCTCAGAAAGCCCATGCTACAACTCCATCGGCACAGGGCTGCAAGATCCCAACTTAATCCCAAACATAATCAGATGCATTCAAAATTCATGTGAACAACAGATCAATCCCATAGTAATCTGGGATTATTTACATGTCTGAACAACCCCTTAGTCTTTGATATTTTGCGGACTAACATGGCAATGTTCCTAAAAAACGATCAGGCCAATGAAACCGTTCTTCTCTGCCATGAATTTTCAAGTGTCTTTCCTTTGCCCATCCCTTGCCTCAGCTCAGTGTGCAAAGATGGCACTTGGGTACCACCAGTGCCCCTTTCCAGCATCCCTCCTATGCCTTCATTCAGCTTGTTTTGGGAATGATCCCACACATCCTTCTCCCTCCAACAAGATCATCTCCTTCCCCATCAGTCTTGCCTCTTTCTTGGCTAACGGAGAGGGGCAGTTACAGTAACTCGTCAAAGGTGATGGGGATGACTTTGATGGAATATTTCCCCTCCTTCCTTTAATTTTGCAGAAGGGCATTAGCGAAAGAATGCGCCGGGCTTTAATGGATTGTCTGACTAATATGGTCTGAAAGGGCTGAGCCGGAGGGAATAGATTTCTAATGGTCCTGTCAAATTTCTGAAGTGAGGCAGGAAAGGAATCGGGACTGGGGGGTGGGAAAGGGGCAAAGGAAGGAGGAAAGGCTTCAGAAGTTTCTAACTCGCTGCAGATAAAAACACACAGACCCCAACCTTTTGGTTCACAGGAGGAGGAGACCAAGGAATCAGGCTCTGTTTGGGTTTTAAATTGAAACCTTCTTTCCTTTCTTTGCTGGCTTTTCGGCGAGAAAGGAGGGTGAGTGCGTACCCTCTCAACATTTCACAGATGAAAACCAGGAGTTACGTGGTCAACCAATGTGATTAAGAAGGTGAAAGTTATTTGTACCTGCACTGAACAATAATTGACATTGCTTTAATTGCATGGTCCAGTGCTATGGAATTCTGGGATTTTTGAGCCATTTATCCTCCTTCGTCAGAGAGCTCTGGTACCACAACAAATTATAAATTCCAGGATTCTATAGGATAGAGCTATGTGAAAGTTAAAGCAATGTCAAACTGCATTAATTCCACAGTACAGATGCAGCCCTATACTTGGATGGAATGAGGATTTTATCAACACTTTCTTGGGATGCAAGGGAGTCAGGAACAGATGAAAAGGACCCTGGGTGAAAACCTGGAAACCCGTATCCCCTTCTCAAAGTAAGTGGCCCCTTCTAGGCATAGTTAGGGAAACCAACAAGGCAACAACTGGATCGGTGGGGAAAGACTTTTTGTTGCTATTCTATTCCCAATTGAGAAAATAATTTCTTGCTACTTGAGAAACCCCATTGCAGGAGCAAGACTTTAGCACAGCATTCTTGCTCCCTGTATTTGCATTTCCTGCTGGTACTGAGAAACCATATTGCATAGAATTTTTTGTGCAAATATATATAGTGGGTTTTGTCATGGGAAGTGAGGGTCTTGTGCACAAAACATGGGTAGGGTTGTACACAAAATCCATTTAGATGTATCCACTGCCAATCATACTTTCCCTGAATGCTTGAGACTGTGAGAATGCAGTGAGATCGCTGTGTAGAAATATTTGTTTTCTCCCGCACCAGGGAGAAAACTATGGACATTATTTGTCCATTCATTGGAGAATGAAGTAGTTGTTTTACCTGCCTATGAGTAGGTTGAAGAAAAAAAGAGGGCAGAGAATAAATTCCACCTTCAAGGAATATGTGGGCTTGCAGATCGTTGCACTGAACTGTGGCAATGGAAGGAAACAAAATTGCTTGCCCTTCTGAAAGGTGTTGTATTCACACAACAGCAATATAAACCTTCCCCTTTTTTGTTCCTGCATGTGAGAATAGATAGATAGATAGATAGATAGATAGACACACACATGCTTCTGCATGCAATATTTGCTTCTACATGCTATATACTGTCAGTCCTGTTTTCTCAGGGGATCTGTTCTGGACCCCCTCGCAAAAACGGAGACTTGTGTATATCCAAGCACCATAGGTTTGAATGGGGTGCATGCCCATGAACACATGCAGGGCACATGCCGTGAGGCCTGTTGACAATAATGGAGGTCACTCCTCCGTGAATATCCAAGATCGTGGACCTCAAGTCCGCAAGATGCACAGATCTGGGATCTCCTACCTTGAATACTCATGGGGGGCGGGCGACCTCCATTGTTTGCAAAGGGGGATGCCTCCGTGGCATGTGCCATGTGTGTGCTTGACAACACACGCCCCATTCAAGCCTATGGAGCTTGGATATACACGAGCCTCCATTTTCGCAGTGGTCCGGAATGGATCCCCCAAGAAAACAGAGGACCAAATGTATATTATTTCTTGCATGCAAAAGCAAATAAGAAGTTTTTGTCTGTGCTAGGCAACATTATTAGAGCATTTGTACATTTTAAAAAAACTTTTATTGAAATCAATATAATTTTACAAAATTCAACAGAACAAAATTAAAGTTGCAACCTGGCAGCATTCCTTAGCAAAACATGTAATGCTTGCACGTATTTTTCTAGCCTTCAAGTTAAGATAGCATTCCAAAGACTGGCACAAGAACTGGATTGAACCAGATGATGTCTGTTTCTATTAATAAAAGAAATGAATGGAAACAGGTCCATAATAAAGAAGTCATAGCTGACTTGGATGATGGAATAGGGGCCATGCTTATCAAATTTGCAGATGACACTAAATCAGGAGGAGTAACTAATAGCCCAGAGGAGAGGATCAGAAATCAAAATGACCTTAATAGATTGGAGAACTGGGCCCAAACTAACAATGAATTTCATGCAAGGTACTAAACCTAGGCAAAATAAAATGAAAGGCTCAGCTATAGCATGGGGGACACTTGGTTTGACAGCAATTGATGGGAAAGGGATCTAAGAGTCCTCCTAGTAGATCACATGTTCAACATGAGTTAACATTGTGATGTGGCAGCTAATAAAGCCAACGCAATTCTAGGCTACATCAATTGGAGTATAGTGGCTAGATCAAGGAAATGCCACTTTATTCTACTGTCGTCTGACGTTACCTGGAATGTAGCTCTGGGCACTGCAATTCAAGAGAAATACTGACAAGCTAGAGCATGTCCAGAGGAGGGTGACCAAAATGCTGATAAATCTGGAAATCACCAAACCTACTGAGGTATAGCATAGGGAGCTGGGTATGTTTAGTCTGCAGAAGAGAAGGTTAAGAGGTGATGTGATGGTCATGTTTAAATATGTGAAGGGATGTGATGATGAGTATGCCCAGAGACATGCCCTGACTGATTTATTTGGAGAAAGCATAATGGTCATAGATGGCAGCAGTGTAAGCAGACCTATGTGTGTGAGGTCCATTGGGCACATTGACCTACACAGAGGATGGAGTGCATGCACATTCCCTCTCTGCGTTGCACATTCCAGTTGATTGTCAGCCGCGCACATTCATCAGGGAATCATGTACATTGTTTAAGGTTGGCATTCACTATAGAGGTTTCATAACATAACCCTGCTAGCAGATTATCCAGTGCTCTGAAGCAATGTAAGGTCTGGGCCTATGGTTCTGTGATTTTTCTGACTTTATTTCCTGGCATACTGCTGGCCGATGTGCCCAAGGCTCTGTCTTTTGCACCTCTCCTTGCTGCATGAAAGAATCTGTCTCTTCTTTTCTTTGAGTTACATAGTAGCTTTTCAGAAACCTTGTGTACATTTCAGAACATTAGAAGCTGTGACTACATGAGCTTTCCTTGAAGACTTGGTTTTTAAAAATGCTGCAAAGCTAATAGGTTTATTTTCTTCCTTCTCCACAACTCATTTTCAAAAAGAAGCTGAATACAGTGTGATGCAATCACTTTTCTGATGATGATGATGATGACACTTAGAATCATTTGAAAGGTACATTCACATGAGGTTTTACTCCAAAGGTTTCCACTTTCTGTGTGTGCCAGGAACATCTTCCGAAATAGGGACAAAAGTCTGTTTCTGCTCCATGTCACTTCTTCACACATTCATGCACAGAATTACAGAGTTGGAAGGGACCTCATGGTCCATCTAATCCACCCCCCCCTCTCAATGCAAGATCCCTAGCTTATGCATTTCCTACAGTGTGCTGTTCAGTCCCTTTTTAGAGACGTTCAAATAAGACCCCATCACTTATTTAGGCAATTGGTTCCAATGCTGAACCATTCTTACTGTCAAAAGTTCCTTCTAATGTTCAGTTGAAATCTACTCTCTTGTAACTTCAAACCATGAGACCTGGTCTGGGGCAGGAGAGAACAAACCTGCTCCTTCCTCTCTAGGACAGCCCATGATGTATTTCAAGAGTAGGATCATCCCACCCCTGGTTTTTGGCTGGTTATACAAATCTTTCCAGGGTTGTGCACAGCAACCCTTGGGCTCTCTCCGAACATCTGTCCCTGGCTCTTTTCAGCTCATCTGCTCCTCCACAGAGATGGCATTTACTAGGCTGCCTTGGAAACAAACAAGTCTCTGGTCTCAGGCCTCAAATATTCAGGAAAGGTTGAAGATAGCTATGCATGCTATCCAGAAACAACATCTTGAGGAGTTCAGGAAAGACCAGAGTCTGTAAGACAGGGTGGGCAGTGTCTGTCCTCCTGGATGCTGCTTTGTAGTGTTAGCAACTGCTACAGACCCCTAGTCAATGGAGGATCTCTAGCCCCTGGTTCAATTCAGTCCAATCCCCTGATCAATGTAGGATCTCCAGTGGGAACATCCCCCGCAGGAAACTGACCAACATCTTTCTGAAGACACCCAGAAAAGGAGATCCCATCACTTCTATAAACAATTGGTTTCATTGCCAAACCATTCTCCACCATCTTAGGGAGAGAAGGCAAGCCAGTTCCAGCAGGCCTTGCCTAAAAAGAAGAAGAGCCCTCCCTCCAGTCCATCTGCCATGGTCCAGGCTTCTGAGGGAGAGAAGATATGCTGGACTTTCCCCCTTCCCCACCACCTCTCCCTTTTCCTTTTGTTTCGTGTCTTTTTAGAGTGATTCTATGTAAGGGAAATGTCTAATTAACAAATTGTAAGCCGCTTTGATAGCCTTGGCTGAAAAGCGGGGTATAAATAAAAAGTATTATTATTATTATTATTATTATTAATTATTCTGACAGTCAAGAAGTTCCTTCCAATGTTCAGTTGAAATCTGCCCTCCAATAACTTAAATCCATTAGACGTGGTCTTACCCTCTGCGGTAGCAGAGAACCAATCTGCCATCTCCTCTCTGTGACAGCCCTAAAGGTATTTAAAGAGGGCAATCATGTCACCCCCTTTTTTCTTCTCTTCCCCAAGGTGAACATGCCCAGTTCCTTCAACTTTTCCTCGTACATTTTGTTCTCTGTACCTCTTATCATTTATTGAAATGTATAGTATTCAATATCATTTACTGACTACAGCAAAGGCTTTGACTGCATAGATCATGAAAAGGTATGGAATGCTCTCAAAGAAATGGGAGTGCTACAACACCTGATTGTCCTGATGGGTAACCTGTACCTTGGACAAGAGGTTGCTGTCAGAACAGAATATGGAGAGGCAGAATGGTTCCCAATTGGCAAACTGGTCAGGAGAGGCTGCATTTTATCACACTATTTATTTATCCTGTATGCAAAAAATAAAAAATAATAAATAATAATAAAAAATTGTATGCAGAGTAGGCTTAAACTCAGATGTACGAGGAGTGAAGATCAGAGGAAGGAACGTTAACAACCGAAGATATTAGCAGAAACGGACAAAGACCTGGAGTACTTAAGAATGTCAAAGAGGAAAGTGCCTTTAAACAAAAATGACTATGGAAGGTATACAAAAATTCATCCAAGACAACATGAAAATTGAAATAGTGAAAGAATTCCTGTACCTTTGCTTAAGAATGGAGATGGCAATGAAGAAATCAGAAGACTAGGAGAAGGGCAGCTATGAAAGAACTGGACAAGATTCTAAAGTGTAAGGATATACAGTGGTCCCCTGGTTTACGAATCCCCCGGGGAACGAAATCCCCGGGAGCCAAAACCAGCGGGACCGCCAAAATTCCCCCGGGATCCGAAGGATCCCCCGGGAAACGAAAGGGAAAAACTGCGTGGCCCCTTTAAATCGGCCGTGCGGTCCGTCCCTTAAAGCGGTCCCCCGGGATACAACCATTTCCGGGTTACGAAAGGTAATCTGGAACGGATTACCTTCGTAACCCGGGGGACCACTGTAACTTTTTTTCCTTTTTCCTTTTTTTTTTTTTTTTGTTCTTGTTAAGTTTATTGGCATGTTTCGTTACAGAAGAGTTCTGCCTATGTACTAGAATGTAGACTTCTGGGAAAAACAGTAGAAGTGCTCCATTTAAGAAAGCTACAAATGCAAGAACAAAGAGAGTAGGGCAGAAGGAAGTTGTCAGGTTTCCATTTCAGGAAATCCAGACTAGTGACAGTAAGAGAGAGAGGGAAAGAGAGACATTTAGCCATCGAAGATGACTATTACAACCCAGATGGAGCTTGTTCTACAAGAGTCAGACATCACGTTAGATTCTGCTTTGCAGAGTTAATCATGAAGGGGAGTAAAAGGCAAACAAAGTGATAACTCTTAACATTAAAGTTAGAATTCTCCAAACCATTGTATTCCCTATCACCATGTACGGATGTGAGAGCTGGACAATAAAGAAAGTCGATAAGAAGAAAATCAATTAATTTGAGATGTGGTGCTGGAGAAAGTGCTGACGATACCAAGGATGGCCAAGAAGACAAACAAATGGGTTCTAGAACAGATCAAGCTTGACATTTCTGTGGAAGCCAGGATGCCTAACTTGCCACTGCCATTGTAAATCACATCATGAGAAAAAAATGACTAATTAGAAAAGACAATGATGCTAGAAAAAATGAGAGGCAGTAGAAAGGGAGGGAGACCATATTCCAAATGGATAGACTTGATCAAGGAGGTCATGGGCCTGAATCAGCAGGATTTGGGCAGAAGAGTACAAGACAAGGATTCTTGGAAATGTCTCATCAACAGGGGCACTATGTATAGAGGTTGACTCTGAGGCAATCAACAACAACAAATCTCTTAGCATCTTTGTTGCCCTTCTCTGAACACACTCCAACTTGAATATCATTGTTCTCATGTGCCTTCAAGTCATTTCTGCCTTATGGTGACTCTAAGACCATCATCCTTCCTAAAACAGTTGCCCAGAACTGAACACAGTAATCCCAATAAGACCTGTCTAGCACTGGATATAAAGAGATTAACACTTCCCTCAACTTGTAAACTATGCTTCTGTTGATGTGGAGCAGATGTTGTGTTGATGTGATGTTGAATCAGGAAAGATTCTAGAGCAGATCATTAAGCAGAGAGTCTGTGAACGTTTAGAGGCCAATGCCATAATCACAAAAAGCCAGCATGGGTTTCAGAGAAACAAGTCATGCCAAACGAACCTGATCTCTTTTTTTGATAAAATTACCAGCTTGGTAGATGAAGGGAATGCTGTGGAGATAGTATACCTCGATTTCAGTAAGGCCTTTGACAAGGTTCCCCATGACATTCTTGCAAACAAGCTTGTAAAATGTGGGATAGACAAGTTAACTGTCACATGGATTTGTAATTGGTTGACTGGCCGAACTCAAAGGGTGCTCAACAATGGCTCCTTTTCATCCTGGAGAGAAGTGACCAGTGGGGTCCCACAGGGTTCTGTACTGGGCCCAGTGCTATTCAATATCTTTATTAATGGCTTGGATGACAGAATTGGGGGCATACTTATCAAATTTGCACATGACACTAAACTGGGAGGAGTAGCTAATACCCCAGAGGACAGGATCAAAATTCAAAGTGACCTGAATAAACTAGAAAGCTGGGTCAATGCTAACAAGATGAAATTCAACACGGAGAAATGTAAGGTCCTGCACTTAGGGCGGAAAAATGAAATGCACAGATATAGGATGGGGGACATCTCGCTGAATGAAACGATGTGTGAAAGGGATCTAGGAGTCCAAGTAAACCATAAGCTGAACATGAGTCAACAGTGTGATGCGGCAGCTAAAAAGTCCAATGCAATTTTAGGCTGCATCAATAGAAGTATAGTTTCTAGATCAAGGGAAGTTATAGTGCCACTCTATTCTGCTTTGGTCAGGCCCACCTGGAATAATGCTGTGTCCTGTTCTGGGCACCACAATTCAAAAAGGATGTGGAGAAACTGGAGCGGGTTCAAAGGAGGGCAACTAAGATGGTGAAGGGTCTGGAAACCATGCCCTATGAGGAACGCCTCAGGGAACTGGGGATGTTTAGCCTGGAGAAGAGAAGGTTAAGAGGTGACATGATAGCCCTGTTCAAATATTTGAAGGGATGTCACATTGAGGAGGGAGCAAGCTTGTTTTCTGCTGCTGCAGAGACTAGGACGCGGAACAATGGATGCAAGCTGCAGAAAAAGAGATTCCACCTCAACATTAGGAGGAACTTCCTGACAGTAAGGGCTGTTTGACAGTGGAACACACTCCTTCCTCGGAGCGTAGTGGAGTCTCCTTCCTTGGAGGTCTTTAAGCAGAGCCTGGCTGGCCATCTGTCGGGGATGCTTTGATGGAGAGTTCCTGCATGGCAGAATGGGGTTGGACTGGATGGCCCTTCCTGGGGGTCTCTTCCAGCTCTGTGATTCTATGATTCTAAAATATTATTTACCTTTTTGCTGTAGCCTCACACTTCTGGCTTATGTTCAACTTATGATACACATACCCATACCCATACACACTCACACACGTCCTCATCATTTTAATCGCTAGATAGCACAAAGTTTCATGTAAAATTACTGTCTCCTTTTGAGCTGTCACTGACAATGTGTCGGGTGTCTTCTGTTCTCTTCTTCTGTGAATAAGGCATGTCTATTTGTGCTTCCAGTGTGTGAGCTAATTTGCAGAAATTCCAGCCTGTTTTCCTCTCATTTTCCCCATAATCTCTTCTCTCTTTGTAACATCCATCAGAACAGGTCAGCTTTCTCTCACCAAAGCTCTACAGCTTGCTGTTTGTTACCTGTGCTTTCCAATGTTATTCCAGTTTGATCTTAGAACTGTGGATCACTCTGTGTGTGCTAAATAATACCCACTTTGCAATGTGTCTGCATTTATGCAGGTTTGTTTATCTGAGCTGATTTTAACACTGCAAATCTCATTGAATGCAACCCAAGAACTTTCCTTCGAAAAGGGCTATAGCAGAGATGTTTTCTACAGAAAAATCAAAATCAAAAACCCCAGTATCTCTAGATGAGGAAGGGGCCCAATCTATAATCTTGAAAAATGTCTGCCAACCAGTGCAATACATAACAAACTAGGTGGACCAATGCCTGGGCTTGGAAAGTTTATTTTTATGGACTGCAATCCCCCTGCCTGAGGATTCTGGGAATTGTAGTCCAAAATTGCAACTTTTCCATGTTCTTGATATGACTCCGTTGAAGCTGGATTGTTTTGTTCTAGTTACTCGGTCCAAGGTGTGCAGTGTTTCTTGTATCCTAGTAGTGGTCCTCAAACTTTGATCCCCCAAATGTCTTGCAGTTCAAAAGTCCCAGCCAGCTTGGCCAACAACCCTGAATTCTGGGAGCTGCAGTTCAAAACATTTGGAGGACCAAAGTTGGGAAACCACAGTATGCTCCAGGTGATGCATACTGCTGAAAGGAACCTATAGATGAAGGTGTAGTTGAAGGACTGCTAGGCCCTCCTCTTGGTCCCACCACCTCAAAGGATGCATCCGCACTGCAGAAATCATCCAGTTTGACACTATTTAAACTGACATGGCTCCATGCTATGCTATGCTATGGCATTCTGAGAATTGTAGTTTTGTGAGACATTTTACCTTCTTCTCTACTAGAGAGTTCTGAAGCCCTGCCAACAAACTACAGTTCCTAGAATTTCACAGCACTGAGCCATGGCAGTTAAAGCGGTGTGAAACTAGATTATTTCTCCAGTGTAGATGCAGCCACAGGCACTGTTATGGGGATCTGAGACAAGGCCTTCTTTGTGGCTGCCACTAGACTCTGAAGCTCCCTTTACAGGAAGGCCAGAATGACCCTTTTCTTGCTTTCCTTCTGCTAATAGGCAAAGCTCTTTTTTATTTCAACAGGGTAGAATTCAAAGTTAGTCTGGAATATGAGTATGCAACAGAATCTTGTAGCACCTTTGAGACTGCGCAAAAACCTGATTTGTATAGTGTAACAGATGAACAAACTCTTGCTGGGTTTGTTTCTCAGGGCAGAAGTTCAGCCTGGACTCTTAAGATTCTTTGGGACTCTATCCTCTGTTCCTTTAATCCTCCCCAGGAGAGACCAGAAACATATTTGTCCTTTGCTCATTTGCATACATTACAGTCCCACGCTGATCGCCAAAGTCACCCCAAGAAGAGCTCTGTTAGCAACACCATCTGTGCATCCAGGATGCACATCAAGGGCACTTACCTGGCTTTTGTTAATCAATTTATGCTCTTTGTGGTAAGTTAATTAAGCAGGAGATCAGCAGGGTTCTTGCAGAGTACCAACACAGCATTTGGCAATTGCAGAACACGTTGAGCCTCCCTTATCTGAAATTCCGAAATATTCCAAAATTGGCCACATGAGTGGACAAGATAGTGACGCTCTTGCTTTCTGATAGTTTCGTGTACACAAATTTTGTTTTGTGCACAAAATTATTTTTAAAAAATGTTGTGTATAAAATTACCTTCAGCCTATGTGTAGAAGATGTATACGAAATGTAAATGAATTTCATGTTTAGACTTGAGCACTATCTCCATGATATCTCATTATATATATGCAAAGATTGCAAAATCAGAGCGATGCTAAAATCCAAAACACTTCTGGTCCCATGTATTTTGGATAACTTCCTAACAATAAAAGCTGTTCAACAGTGGAAGATATGCCCTTAATGGAGAGTTGTGGGGTCTCTTTCTTTGGAGGTTTTTTTAAATAGAGACTGGATGGCCATCTGTGGAGAGTGCTTGGATGGTGTCTTCCTGCATTGCAGAAGAGAGTTGGATGGCCCTTGGGGTTTCTTCCAGCTTCAGGATTCTCTGTTTGTAGTGGTGCCTTGATAGCAATGGAGAGACTTTGCCCTTGGCCATGGGTTGTCTACAACCACCACCACCCTTTGAAAGCCCTGGGATCTACTAACCCTCAGTGCGGCACTGAACTCCAGAGCTTAATTCTGTGCTGGGAGAAGAAGGAGAGACAGCTAGGCAAATGAGAGATGGCAGGAGGAGTCAGATATTTCCTTCACCCATGCCAGAATTAAGGCTCCCAGCACTCCGTCCTCCTCTCTTGCTCTCCTGTGTCCAATCTCAGCGCCAGGGAAATGCAGCTGAACAGCTGGGCAGCAGCAGCCAGAGCCTGTGGGCATCCCACTCGGAACACTTGGCCTGTCAAGTCCCATGAGCCAAAGTGTCTTGCAATGGACCAGACTAACTCCTTTGACATGAAACTGATGGGGGAGGAGAATGCTTGGCAAGTGAAATGTGTAGCTCCAGTGGCATGGAGGCTGGGCAGAGAGGCGGGACGGAAATCCCACCTGTCTCTTGCTGGGTTGCTGTAAAGTATATGGCTTTTATCCACTCTGACTTTTATGACCGACTACGAAAGAGCACCCTGTCTGATCTTGGAAGCTAAGACGGGTAAGCCCAGGCTGGTACTTGGGTGGGAGGCTGCCAACAAATCCTAGGTGCTGTTGGCTACATTTCAGAGAAAGCAACTGGGTGGGGGGGGGGGAGAGACACCTCTGAGTATTCGTTTGCCTGAGACAACCCTATGGAATCCATGAGGTTGCCCTAAGTGGACACGTGAAGGCACATACATACACACACAACTAAATTTTCTAAAAGCACCAGATCTTGCCTGATCTGGGAAGCTAAGCAAGGACAGTCCTGGTTGGTACTTAGATGGGAGACTACCAGAGAATACCAGGTGTTGTTAGCTCTATCTCTAACTGGCCAAAACCCCCACTTCTAAGTATTCCTTGCATAATAAAATGCTATGAAATTCATGGTTGACAGACAACTTGAAGGCATGTGCATGCACACATGCATGTACACATACAAACTATCCATGGTTCTGAAGCCAATGTTAGGCTAGATTTCAGCACCTTGGGCACATCCTTTATAGTCTGCAAAAGAAATAAAGAAATAAATAATGGAAGAGCAGATTCACTGAAATCCCACCCAGTGGTTTTCTGTGTCTCAAGGCTGCAATGAATCTACTCTTGCAGGCTTCCATGCCGCTATCCAGGGGCTCTGAAGCTATTTTCAGGATAGGGTTCTGCACCTTGTGTAGTTCCCTTAAAACTAGGGTGGGCAACTGTGGAAGGCTAGGAGAAGACGAAGGAACTTTTACCTGTTGTATTTGTTGGCAATATCTTTTCCCCTATAATGTGATTATTGTGGGGTGTTTGCCCATTGTTGTTTTGTTTTTCTTTTTATGCTTCACATCAACATTATGTCAAGGTCAATTTCTATTGTTATTGTCATTGTCAGTATTATGGAATATATTTTAACTATGTTAAATAAAACACACACACACACACACACACATATATATATATTACACACACACATTTTTCTCTATATATAAAGCTAAGGGGCCACATTAAGCTCTCAGGAGACTGTAAGAAAACCCCCACTGCACCTCCACTGCAAAAATGCCACCAAATTCCCTTTATGGGGCATTTTTGCAATATTTTTAATCCCCCACAGTCCATGTTAGACCCAGCAGATACCCCTTTTAACAAGAGAAAGTTAGCAGAAGCCACCTCCTGTTTCAAAAGTGGCCTAAATTGCAATCTCCCCCCCCCCCCACACACTTTGCCTAGAGATCATTTGGGAGCATAGACAGACAGACAGACAGACAGACAGCCCCTAGGGCTCTGGGGGCACAGAAATGGTCCATGGAACACACTGTCCAACCCTGCCTTAAACCCTGAAATAAAACATATAAAATAATAAAAGGGGATCCACTTTTACCATTAAACAAATCTATACTCCAGAATATACAAGATATACCTTTCATAGGCCAACCAGAAGGTGTTTGTAAAAAAGCACTAGCTTTCAGAGCTCACTGCCCTTTTCCTCTGGCAAAGATAGAACAAAGTTAATGTTGGGGTGAAATGTGATCTTGTTTGGGACACTTACTGCAGGTCTGCATGTTGTCTGTTTTACAGAGTGCCTTTGCCAGACCTCTGACTTGGGAATTATTGCTGTCCCAGTCACTGGCATCAAATCCATTGAGAGGTCCATTAGAATCAAGATGGTGCTCCCACTGACCTTTTTTTTTTAAAAAACACAGGGCATCCTTCCAAGAAAAGCAACCAAGGCTGTATCCGCACTGGAGAAATAATCCAGTTTGATGGCTCTTTAACTGCTAGGGCTCCATGCTATGGAATCCTGGGCTTTGTAGTGGTTACCCTGTCTTCACTTTACTGTATTTCAACCAACAAAGGAGCTTTCCAAGGTCCTGAACCTAATTTGGAGAAAATATTCAGGACCCAGGATAGCTCTTTTAAAGACTGAATACAGTTCTATGGTAGAGTATATATCCAGGGTTCACCATGTTGGCTGTAGAGCAAAGTATGGGAACACCCAAAAGCCACAAAACATTGATACCTTCATCGGACCAACCAAAATGCACAAAATACATGATGCAAGATTTTAAAACTCCACTGGCTTCTTCATCAGCCAAAGGTGCCAAAAACCATACCCGGGGGGGGGGGGGGATTGATGATGTTAATTACAAGCCTGTATTTTGCCACGATATTGTTGGTGTTCTAAATTAAGATGGCATGGCGAGATATCCATGCAGGCAGGCCAGCCACTCTTCCTTCTGGTCATATGGTACTGAGAGATTTAAAACTCCATGAAATGAAAATTAAATTCCATTAGCAATGCAAAAAAGAACTTCCTTTGAGATCCAGGATGTCTCAGTCCCGTGTAGGGCTACAAACCCCTTTGTTAGGCAGAGAACACTGAATTTTTCAAGAAGCATTAGGAAAGGGTTAGGTACTGTTAAGTAAAACATGCCAAATGCAGTCCTAGTGGTGCAACTAGCAACTTATACAAAGAGGGGAGAAATATGGCAAGCAATGGTGCTGGTGGCTGTGTCTTACCAGGCCCAGGGAACATGCTGGAGAGGGCTTCCATAAGGCACCTGGGCCTGGGTTCCCACACTCATGTCATGTTGTATATATGGTGATGCAACAATGCACACTTTCCACATTAGAGTGGAGCAAATAGACATTTGTTTACTCTGGTTTTTCAGCCTGGAACATAGCTTTGTCACAGTTTCACCCCGTTTTGGTCTTGTGTGTCATGCAAATAATTGAGGTGAAACTACTTTTTTTTTCTTTTTTGGCCATGCAGACAACCCCAAAGAGACTCTTATCAGCTGATAAGAGGTAAAGAATTAAGGAGGAATCCAAGGACCTTGCCATGTTAGTTTGGAAAATCAGTATGCCAAGGGATCTTCTAGCACTTTTGAGACTAACTGAAAGAAAGAAACTGGTAGAATGAGGTTTTGTCAGACTCGATCTCATGCTACCGGCTTCTTTCTTTTAGTAAGGGACTAAAGAGATCAGCGATAAATGCCAGCATTGGGATGGAGTGGGGGCATGGCGACCACATGCCTCGACTCTGCCCCGATTCCAGTGTTATGCTACCCACCTGACCAGATGGCGGGTGGTGTCATGCCATAGCTTTGGCACAGCGTTTAGACATGCTATGCTAAAGAAATGCTGTGGTGGTGGCCAAAACAGCATTTTGCCGATCTTTTTGGAGCCATCAAAGTGCCGAATTGGGGCACACCATGCAGTTGCCATGGCCCTGATCTGGTGCTGAAAGGGGTAGTGGGAAGCCACTCCTTTGGTGCCATCTGTCAAGCTCCTTAGTCTCAAAGGGGCTACAAGATCTCTTTGCATATCGATTAAGGAATGTATATAGTCACAATAAGCCTGGCATAATGTTTACTTTCTGGACCCCCAAATGGGCAACGTCTCCAGGTCTGGGGGTCATTCTGCCCCTGAAAAAGAACAAGGGGGTGCACTGTGCCACCATGAAATTTACCACCAAATTTCAATGGCACAGCAGCAAGAAATAAAGCACTTGATACTTTAAGGTGATGTCTGAGTTTGTAGATCAGCTGCTTAGTGAAGTATAAAGGTGTGATTGGTGTGGGGATGTTGGATTTTGTTTTATTTTGCTGCATGGCCAACAGGGATACCTCTGAATATGTTGCCTTATCTAAGTACCATGGTCCCTCCACATTCACTAGGGTTAGGGGTGAAGGACCCCCAGGAATGTGGGAAAACCATGAATAATAATAAAAAATCCACTGTTCTTTTTACTTGAGAGAACACCTCTCTAGGAATCTCCAGGTCCTCCAGTGAAACTCTATGGTCAACGTCTGCCAGAAGCTGATCATAGCATCTTGCTGGAGAACCTACAAATGCCTAGAGAACTGTTTACACCAGGAACTTCTAGATTATCTAGTACAACTCTATGGCCAACTCCCAGCAGAATTGCACTGGAGGACTTAGAGATGCCTAGAGAAAACATATTAATCAAAATGGCAAATAATAAAATCTGCAAAAGTCAAAGGTGAACTGTTAACTAAATAGGGCCTCTTGGCCTGATCCCCTTCCCAGTCATGACTTAATGGGCAGCAGCTGTAGTGTAGCTGGGCAGCAGTTACCAACCTTCCATCTCCCAATCTCATGTGCAACAACCAGAACCAGAATCCCTGTTGCAATTTAATTGTTGTAATTTCCCTTTGCACTGGAGATCAGTTGCGAGGATAGAAGTCAGCTGTGAAGTCAGCTGCTGCCCAGTAAAGAAAGCTGGGAAATTTTTACAATCACTATGTTTTCCTTACAATATTGGATACGAAGGGATTGTGAATACAAATCAGTTGTGGAAGTGTAACTCTAGGTTACCACTTTATCACTGCAATCATGCATTCCAGATGCCACCTTTTCCTTAAACCAGGTGTGCACTTGCCAGGTGCCTTGTATAAAAGTCAAGTTCTCTCTTTCATAACTTGGACTAAGAGCCACTTTGTTTGAACCAAGCTTCATAATGAGATATTAGTTGGGAAGGGTTGGGAAACGTAATGACCACATGAGGACCTCCATATGGGATGTATATCCTGCCTTTCTCCCAAAATGAGATTCGAGGTGGCTCCCTTGAAAGAAGACCCTCCTCCCACCCAAAATAAACCCTGAAGTGGCTGAAAATCCATGTCTCGCTTTGGGAGGAAAATAGAGATTTTTGCCATGTGAGGGGGAGAGACAGTTCAACGCTCCCTCTTTCTTTGGGTGGTGCAGAAAAGGGGCAGTAAAGGGGGTCTGAATAGATTGAGGGCTATAGAGAAACACCTTCAAGGGCCATGCATAGCCATGGCTTTGCACTTTGGAGATCCTAGCTTTTTAACTGCATTCAGAAGCTCCAAAACCGAGGACTTCATCACACTGACAAAAAACGTGACCGCTTCCCGATGGGACACAGTTGCCTTTGGGGTTGCTACCGGGAATCAGTGCATATAATTTGCCACCGATGCAGCTGGACAATTGCAACACAGCTGCATCCCAGATCCCAGCCGCGCCTCAGAGGCCACTTTTCCAAGCCCGGAAGCTTGGAAAATACTGTGCTATTGTATTTAGTGGGACTTGAACATCCATAGATTTTGGTATCCGTGGGAGGTCCTGGTTCAAACCCCAATGGATACCAAGGACCCAGTATATTTTGTCTGTGCAATCTTGCTGCATAAACTAATAAGGTGGTCAAAAGTTTTTCTTTACACAGACAATAGTCACTATGCCCAGTTGTCCCCCCCCCCCCAATATTTGCTTTGATGCTGTTTGTTGGGAGCACCTGCTCTTGGGCAACAAATAATTCTTTCCATATCATATTCTGTCACAATTCTCAATTGTTTCCCTTCTGTGCCTTCAATGTATTGACCCTAGAGTGGTTTATTTTTCCAGGCTTAAAGGCAATTTTTCTTTACTTTCATTCTTTATGCATATTTTGTTTCTTCAATATTCAGTAATTTTTCTCCTTATACATCTATTAACATTTCTCTTTGTTTCCTTTGGTGCTCTTTCAAGGATCTTTCTCTCTCCTTCAACAGTTTGTTTCCCTTGTAATAACCCCTGGGCACCAATGTTATGTGATAGATACAGTCAATCAATATCACTTTGAGGCTATAAAGTCTGGTTTCTTGTCATAATTTTCTGGGGTATTCCTATCTAGCACATCTAGTTTTGCTTTAATTCAGCCAACAGTTCTAGCAATATCTGGTATGTGTGTTTTCTTTCCAATTACAATTTCATTTTCCATCATCTAAGTCTATTTTGAGATCTTGCAGCTAAGTTTCTTTAACTCCCTTGACATTTGAAAATAAACTCTTCATTAAGCATGAGAACATTAAAGTCATTTTTAGCTCTCTATTCCGGTTCAAAATTGAATGCAAACCCTCTAGAATGATAGTATAAAGCTCATATTTATGTTGTTGCTGTTGTTGTTCTGTGCCTTCAAGTCATTTCCAACTTATGGCAACTCCCCATCACAGGGTTTTCTTGGCAAAATTTGTTGAGAAAAAGTTTGCCTTCGTCTTCATCTAAGACATAGAGAGTGTGACTTGCCCAAGGTTACCCAATGGCTTTCCAGGGCTGAGTGGAGATTCGAATCCTGTTTTCAGGAGTCGTGGTCCAGCACTGAAACATATTGTTGTATTAATTAAAATAAACTCAGCACACCAGAGGTTTATGGCCTGTATCATCTCTGGATTGTTTAGTTTTGGTTTTAGAACATTGCCTTTGTTGTGTGTTGCTTCAAGTATTTCCCAGCCCTAAGGTGAACCTGTCATGGGGTTTTCTTGGCAAGTTTCTTCAGAGGTATTTGCCATTGCCATCCTCTGAGGCTGAGAGTGTGTGACTTGCCTAAGGTCATCCAGTGGGTTTCATGGCCGACCAGTGATTCAACTCCTAGGCTGCGTTCACACTGGAGAAATAAACCGGTTTAAGTGCCATGGCTCAATGCTGTGAAATTCTGGGAATTGTAGTTTGTTGTGGGCAAACTACAACAACAAACTACAATTCCCAGAATTTCACAGCATTGAGCCATGGCACTTAAACCGGTTTATTTCTCCAGTGTGAACGCACCTTCAGTCTCCAGAGTTGTAGTTCAACACTCAAACCACACCAAACTGGCTGCCTACTCCCCCCCCCCCGCATTTTACAATATTAGTACTAATATTTCCTGTTCTTATCTGGAATTTCACAATCACAATATTGATTGTGAAAGTTCCCTAATCCTTGCTTACTGGACATCAGCTGCTGTGAGCAGTGGTGGTCTGTTCTCCTGTTGATCTGGACATGGGAGATTGATGTTTCCACCACTCCCTTTTGTGAAAGATCTTTGGTGCGACAATCAGAAGCAGAATCCCTGTTGCAATTTCTCCTCATGCCAGAGATCAACCCAGGAGTGGGCTTGGAAATCTCCGTCTGCTGCATCCCAGTCAGAAGTCAAGAGAGCAGACCCCTATTGCTTACAGCGGCTGATGCATGTTAAATCCAGATTGGTGGGGTTGGTTTTGGGCTGTATCCACACTGCAGAAATAATCCAGTTTGACACCACTTTAACTGCCCTGACTCAATGCTATGGAATTATGGGAATTATGGTTGTTTGTGGCACCAGAGCTTTGCTCCTCTCTTCTTAGGGTTGCCAGCCTCTTTTCTTTGCAGGCCTAAACTCTGCTTCTCAATACTGAATGCAAATTTTGAGTTGCTGCAATGCTGGAGATCTGGATTGTGAAGGAAATTTTCATTTGGGGAGGCAGAATTATTATTTTGGGGGGAACAACGCCCTCATTTTGCACACACATACCCATAGCGACACCCCTGCCTTCCTCCGGTGCAAATCCAACCTTCCTTGCCAAATTTCTAATGTTGCCTCAAAAGAAAAGGCTCTTTTCAAAAGCTGTCTTGGGGTAGGAGCGGGAAGAGGTCACCCAGACCACAGAAACAGATGGTGCTATGTCCTTGATAAAAGAAATCCCCTTTTCAAATGCAAGCAAAAGACTTCTGGCCTTCGTCCCCTTCTTCCGCCTGGCTGTTCACAGCCGGTTCCCTTATCACGGGTTTCCATTTGCTGTAAACATAACACTGCTTTTATGGCTTTGGTCAGAATTTGTCAACTCAGGCATTTGAAGGATGGAAAGCCCGGCCCAATTCATGCCCATGATGGTGATTAAATTACCTTCTGTGTATAAACTAAGCATGCCTGCTTTGTCAGTATCCAGGCTGAGATTTAGTGAAGGATTGTAGCAAAATTTTAAATGCATTAATATCTCAGAGATTTTAAAAACAAAAACAAAAAAAGCAATGTGGGTTTGAAGTAAAAGACTCCCCCCCCCCCACACACAATTTATTAATGTTCCAGGGGTCCTCAGAAAAGATGTTCCATCCTTATCTATAGGTTGATGTTCAAAAGAAAGAAAGAAAGAAAGAAAGAAAGAAAGAAAGAAGATAGATAGATGATAGATAGATAGATAGATAGATAGATAGATAGATCCTGGAGAGGAAGTCCTACAAAACTGTTGAGGCCACTTATTAGAGACTATAGATGAAGGACTAGAAAATAAATATGGTAAAATACTATATTATATGACAACAGTGGCAAGGACAGTATATGCTAGAACCTGGAAAGAAGAAGAAAGTCCAGCAGTATCAGTATGGCTGTGGAAAATGTATGATGATATTGTAATAGACAAGCCAACATATTTGCTTAAGGACAAATCAATAAAGAAATATAAAGAAGAATGGTCTAAAGTCTTATACTATATGGGGGGAATTGGAAAAGGGAACAGAGTCAAGTCGAAGGACAGCAAATTCTGTTACGAAGTCTTTTTATTGTCTTAGTGTTAATGTTGTAATAATGGGAAAGTGTTGTAAAATAGTATATTGTATTGTGTATGTCTTTATGTTCTGACAAATGATTTAGTTTGTCTTTCTATGTTTATTGTGTGGAAATGTTTTAAAACTGTTTGTTATGTAAAAAATAAAATAAAAACTGTTGAGGTCAGACAGGAGATCCAGCCCCTCAATTCTGCCTCTTTTGAGGGTCTTCCTTCTCCTTCTCTCAGCATGGAGAGGGAACTGGTTTCTTCTTTGTTCCCCTCAATAGCACATGCAGAAATACACACACAGAGAGAGCTGCTTTTGCTGAAGGTTCAAAGGCTTTCAGGGAAGCCTGGACTCCATCCTGGATGTTGGTGGTGGGTCTTGAGGGAGCCACAAGAAACACATTTACGATGATGGAGCCAAGGTGTGCAGCAGCCCCTGGGGACCGAGGTCAGACGGGGGCAAGAGCAAAAGGCCCCTCCGGCTGAGTTATGCACCTCTCCCGGCTTTAATGCGCACGGCGTTATTAGCTGTGGGGTGATGCTGTCCAGACACAGGGGGGCAAAAGACACATCTGGGGCGATGCTGGCGGTGGTGTAGACCGGCATAGACCGCAAGGTACTACTGTGTGTTGAGATCATGCTGGGAAAGGGGCAGAGGAAACATCTACTGGAGAACATCTGCAGATGACAAGAGGAGGGAAGGAGATATCCCCAGTCTCCCCAACACCTGTGCTAATTTTTCTTTTCTCTTCTTCTCTTTTCTTTCTTTTTTTCTCAGAATCATAAAGATGGAAGAGATCTCTAGGGACCCTCCAATTCAACCCCCTGCCATGCAGGAACACAGAATCAAAGCCCCCTTCAGTAGATGGCCATCTAACCTCTGTTTAAAATCCTCCAAAGAAAGTTTTGTCCCTCCAAGTCAGTTATGTCTTCAACTGTCAAATATCAATTACTGTCAGGATTGCAAAAGCTTTGCTTGAAAGCTGAAACTCTGTATTGCAGATTTTTAACAGTTTGTTTTAAAAAAGTAGCAGTTCATACAATGATCCATCCTTAGTATTAAGCCAATAGTTATATGTTATTTATTGAAGCCCACTCATGATAAACAAAACACATTCATCATTCAAACTAGTGGTCCAAGATCTAGAGAGTAAATCCCAAATCTTGACTATGCCATGTGCAAGGAATTAGTACCTAATGGCCAAATGACAAAATGGAGCATAACTCCATGTTCATGGAGCAGTGATTGCACAACACTGCCTTGTAAGTGAATTGCAGCATTGCACAAATGAATCCACCATGCACATCTATGCACAATGTATATCCCCATCCATGCACAACACACATGCTCTTACTTTTAGGAAATTCTTCCAATGTTGAGATGGAATCTCCTTCCTTCCTTCCTTCCTTCCTTCCTTCCTTCCTTCCTTCTGTCTTGCCTTTTGACTTTTGAGTGCCATATTTTTTATTTTATTTTTTGTAGTTGTGCTCCAATGTAGGGGCAGAATCCAGTTTTGGGATGAATGGATGTGAGAATGAGGTATTGTGATGGAGAAGAATCCTGGACTGATGACAATCTTCACATTTTGGGGCTTATTCAATGAAAAAAAAATATGCATGTGGTATTTTGGCATAGCAAACAGCATTTTCTGCACAGGAAATTGGATTTTCTGCGCAGAAACTAATGCACAGAAAATGCTGTTCCCTGAACAAATATTGCTGTTTTCTGTACAAAAAAATACCATATGTGAATGTTCGACAGGATAAGTCTTGAAACTGCAAATAGTCTTCCAAAACTGTGGGAAGTGGGAAGAAAGTTGCAATGAGGCTCTGTTGGACCAAGGACATAGACCTGGTACAGACTGGTACTATGCACAGGCCTGAGGCCGATTTAAGGGCTCGGGAGAGTGGAGCGTCCGCACGCTCCTGAGCCCTATCACAGTGTCCAGGTGCCATTTTGGTGCACGTGCATCCAAACAGCACAAGGGCTGATGATATGCCTCATGCATCACGCCCAAACTGCGAGGTGCATGAGAGACATCGCCGCAGCACTCCAGGATGCTAATGGCACCTTGGCGGGAGCAGCAGAAAAAGGAGCCACATTTCATGGCTCCTTTTTCTGAGCGCATCATTGCCACGATGTGCAGTTGCCACGGCAACGATGTGGGGGAGAAAGGGGTGGCCTCTGTCTGTGCCCCCCCCCCCATCCGTGCAGGCCCTTAGATTCTCATATGTCTCAATCTCACATGCAAGAATAAGAGAGCAAATTTCCCCCTCCTTACTTATGAGACAGTCAGATATTTCGCTTTTCACATTCACAACAGTGACATTTGTGCAAATTATAAAGCTAGTGGCTTGGTGACTTTTCAAAAGTAGAAACTTCAAACAATTTGTTTCAATCTGTTCCATCAGTCAGCCAGTCTGTCTTTTATGCTACACACTCTGATTCACAAAGTGAAGAAGAAGAAAAAAACCACAGTTTTGCAATGGGATATTATGCAAAAATTGCAGGGAACTTGACAATTTGACAACAAGAAAAAATGTGTTATTCTTGTTCACAGGCTGGAGGTGAGAAATCTCTGGAGGGTTAATGAACTCTCAACAGGTTGTCTCATCAAGGATAAGTAATTTAGCAAGATTTCTCCAGATCCCTGTGCCACATTCAAGCTATGTTGCATTTCCAGAACTGGCTTCTTACCCCGTCATCAGGGCAGCTGTCTATGGCAAACCATTTCATGAGGGAAGGTCAGTTGCAAATAACCAGTGATACAGTGGTTATTGTGACCCAAGGAATGACAGTCATGCCAATGTTGCTGGTAGGGTCTGCCACATCAGATAGATTTTGCGGAGGAGCCAGACTTCAATGTGCCAAACATAGAGAATAATAGGATCATAGAGTTGGAAGAAACTGCAAGGGCCATTTGGTCCAACCCCCTGCCATGCAGGAACTCACACTCAAAGCATCCCTGACAGATGGCCATCCAGCCTCTGTTTAAAGACCTCTAAGGAAGGAGACTCCACCACCCTCTGAGGGAGTTGTTTCACTGTCTAACAGCTCTTTCTCTCAGGAAGTTCCTCCTGAAATTTAGGTGGAATGCCTTTCTCTGTGGCTTGCATCCATTGTTCCAAGTCCTGTTCTCTGGAGCAGCAGAAAACAAGCTTGCTCCATCCTATCTATCAACTCTTAACCGTCTCTTCTCATGGCTAAACATCCACAGCTCCCTAGGTCTCTCCTCAGAAGACATGGTTTCTAGACCCTTCACCATTTTGGGTCACATGCCTTTGGACACACTCCAGTTTCTCCACATCCTTTTTGAATTGTGGTGCCCAAAACTGGACACAGTATTCTAGGTGAGGCCTGACCAAGGCAGACCAATTACAAATCCATGTAACAGTTAACTTGTCTATCCCACATTTTACAAGTTTGTTTGCAAGAATGTCATGGGGAACCTTGTCAAAGGCCTTACTGAAATCGAGGTAAACTATATCCACAGCATTCCCTTCATCTACCAAACTGGTAACTATATATATATATATATATATATATATATATAATGCAACAGCATTAATGAGGGGTGACACTGGTGGAAGATTTCTCAGAGATAACATAGCTAACACTTGGTAATACTGTGCAGAATGAGGCACTGTGAAACCACTTCTGAATACTGTATCTTTTACCATTAAAACCATATGATGAGACAATTTGACATTAAATTGAGGCTATCATATTTTGAGATGGCCTAAACATCCTAAATTTCGGGATTCCATAGGATGGAACTACAGTAGTTAAAGTGATAACAAACTGCATTATTTCTACAGTGTAGATTCACCTCTAATCTAGAACATATTGGTGCAATTCCACTCTCCTAATTCATCTCCATTTTCTGCACTTATTGGTTCAGGAGACACCATAAGGCGGCATCATCATTATTATTATTATCATCATCATCATCATCATCATCATCATCATCATCCCACCTTTCTCCTAATATAGGAACTCAAGGCAGCAAACAGCATGTCACCTGACTTGCGTTTCTGATGCAACAATTTAGGTCAGAATCCTGTTGGCATCACACACGTGTGTAAAGTGTATGGGATTGCACCTTTTTGGCTGTTGTGCAGCAGATGCATTCAGTTCATGGTTGCATAAGTGAAGTTTCACAAGTTTAGCCATTTCACATGCTTCTTGGATGATGCTTAGCTATTTGTCCTGCCTCTAGTGTGCTACTTGCAGATCCCCTGGGATTGCAGAGACAGCCACTGTGTGTTGCAACATTATGTTGAAACAAGGGAGCACATAACTCCCATGCTGCAACAGCTCCACCGGCTACTTTTCTTTTCAGAAGGTTCCCTGGCAAAACTGAAGAAGCTCCCTGAACCATGCTGGGTTGAACATGTCAAGAATTGTCTGTCCCAGAAAAAGATTCCAGCTTCTGCCCCTCTGATGAGTGCTAAGATATCCCAGGTTTAACTCTTCTGACAGACCAGCCTGGCCCTGTTAAAATGTCCCTAGGCAGTGAGTTCCAAAGGCTGTTCAGGTCCACTGGAAAAACACTAATCCTCTGGCTGGCTGTTGCTTCCACCAGGTGAGCAACCTGCTAACCCAGAGCTCTCATTCAACACAACAAATTAAATTGCAAGAGCTGCTCATTGGTTTTGTAAAGACAGCCATCCTGTTCCCTTCTCCACTGCCACCCTCAATTTAAGCTTCACATTTTCAGATGTCAGTTGAGCTTTAAACAATCAGTTATTTACTCCTTTTGTTTAAACAGGAATGGCACAGCGTTGACAGCGCAGTCCCAACCAGATGGGCATGCCACAGCCTGGCAGCTGCCAAATCACTCCTTGCATGCCAGGCAGGGCCCAGGTCAGCTATGTGGCCCAAGGTCATGTGCCAAATGCTCACTCCTCTCCACCACTCCAGCATCCTACATCCACTGCGGTGATGCCATGGTACTTTTCCTCTGGATGCAGAATTCGCTAGGATGCCCAAAAGGGCATGGCCCCTGCACAGGGCTGCCAAGTGCATGTATCTGTACCCATAAAAAGAAATCTTCAAGTGCTCCACCAGCCGAGGCAGTGGTGCATGACCATGGGTTAAGCATCTCTTGGGTAGGATGAAGAGGACATGTTGGACATGTTGTTGTTAACTGCCTTTGAGTCAACCCTGAGAACTCATGGTGACTATGTGGATGAACATACACTATGACAAATGGCTGTTCAGAATTCTTCAAAAAGTCCTCCATATACACAGTAGACCTAGGATGTGGGGAAGGAATGCTATTTGGGGTTTTTGTAATGTATATTTAAGTTTGTAATATAGTTTTAAAGCATGCAAAAAAGTCTTGCTAGTGTTATTCCATTGCTGTTATTTGGAATGCTATCATGGAGGTGGGTGCTGAATTTTTGGGTGACTCTGCGGATGAGGCGAATCCTAGGACTGTACAAAATATGGAATGCCCGTAAAAGCCTAGATGACTTTCAATGACTTTCCGAGAGTGCAGCTACATAGTAGAAATATGGCAGTTTGACACCACTTTATAGGTTCTGCAGCTCCATCCTAGGGAATCCTGGGAACTGTAGTTTTATAAGCACTTTAGCCTTCTCTGCCAAAGAGTGCTGGTGCCTCACATATCCCAAATCCCAGAGGACTTTTTCTTCAACCTGTGGAATGACCTGCTGGAAGAGACTCAACAGCTGAATACACCATCAAATTTAAAATAGCATTCAAGACCAATGTCTTCCAGCAGGCCTATCCAGATGATTTTTAAATGTAAATTTTAAATGATCATTTTTAATTCTGGATTGTTTTAACATACATGTGTCTTGTTTGTGTTGTTATGGGGAGAGGTGGGTAATAAATAAATAAATGTTGTTGTTGTTGTTATGTAGAATGGACCCAAGGCAGTTAAAGTGGTGTCAAAATTGCATTATTCCTTCAATGTAGATACATTCTCTTTCTCTCAGCCATTGCTGCGCTCATCTTGTGCTTATAACAGTTAGAAAACACACCCAGCCACCTATTAATTAACCTTTATTTTTTTAAAAATGTTTATTTACAGCTGCTTGACAAAGACTGAAGACCAGTTGGTCCTTGCCTCTCTTTGACTGCCCCATCCAGTTGCCATTGTTAATTCCACTTGGCATAAAAGGGGCAGCACCTGCCAAGCCCAGCATAGTTCCCAGCTGTTCCAATGTTTCAGTGCACCATCAGCAGAAGTGAATTATTATGAGCTGTAGACCAGCAGCTGAATGGCAGCTTCCCATCTGACAATCAATAGTGTGAGGTTCAGATATCAGTGGGTGTGTCTACACAGTAGAAATAATGCAGTTTGACACCACTTCAACTGGCATGGCTCCCTCTTGCATAATCCTGAGATGTGTAGTATTGTGAGGCACCAGCACACTTGGGCAGAGAAGGCTTGCAAAACTACAGATCCCAGGACTCCATCGGATGATGCATGCTTAGTCATCTTGTAGGGAGACCACAGGCTTGATTTGCTCTACAGGAAATGAAATGCAGCGGCAATCCTAATTATTGTTCAGTGATATACCTTGACACTCCAGGATTTTATCTCCTCCACAGCTGTCTTTCCATGTCCAAGTCTTCTAATTTCTTGACTGCAGCCTCCGTTTTGATTACTGACTGAGCCCAGGGATACAAAATCTTTACCTGTTTCCATGTCTTTGTTACCCACTGCAAAAATATGTAAATCATATTTGTCGTTATTTTTTCTCCAAATGTGATGCATCTTCTGAGACTGGCTTCCTTGGTTCTCTGCTCCCTTCCTATGAGTTTTCTATTTGCATCTCATGATCCACCACCCATGATCTCCCCTGTCCTTTTGGGAGAACTCAGGAGAAGCTTCAAAGAGGATAGACTTGGGGCTCTGTCCCTTTCCATCTTGACTGGAAAGGTGGGGAGTGTCCCCTTCCATTAATATGATAAGCAACCTCACCAGGTTGCAGTCAAAACAAGACTTTTCCAGACAAGAAGTTTGTGGTGTCAGCTCCGCTTTCACTTTTGTCTGTTTATTTTTTTCCCATTTCCCATTTGGGGGGTTCTGGAGGTGTGTGATGAAAGTCACAATGTTGTGGGAGTAGTCTATGGGATTTTCTGGGAATTTCTTGTTCTTGTTGTGTGCTTTCAAGTCGTTTCCAGCTTATGGCAACCCTATCATTAGTTTTTCTTGACACGTTTGTATTTTATTTCATTTTATTCTATTCAGTATTATACAAACAAAACATGCTCTGAGGGAGTTTGCCATTGCCATGCTCTGAGGCTGAGAGAGTATGACTTGCCCAGGGTCAGCCAGGGCATTTCCACGGCTGAGCCGGGATTCAACCCCTGGTCTCCAGAGTCATAGTCCAATGTTCAAACCACTACACCATGGTAGCTCTCTTTTCTGGGGGTGTTGAGGCTGAAAATTGGTTAATTTTTAAAATGGGAGATTTCAGTGGCTCCTGAAGGCCACAAAAGGCAATTTAGGATGTGTGTGTGTGGATTTTCTTCTCATGTCCTGTCAAGTTTCAGTAACTTCAGTAACAGCTGGCACCAGGCAGGAACAGAAAGGTGATGATATGTCCAGTGTGATAACTTCTTTTCCGGGCAGTGTCATACCCTCCAACTGTGCCAATTTGGCATGTAGAGTCCCAATTCATCCTCTGCTGTTCCACTTTGCAGCTGCTTTCAAAATGTTCTGGTTTCTCTCTCCTCTTTCCCTCTTTGTCTTACTTCAGTTGCTGCAAACTGAATTCCAAGTGCAAAAATAGTTTCTGTGCCATTAACTCAGCAATGGGGAGAGGGGAGGAATGGGCATAATCCTACCCTTCCCAGTAGTCTTAGGCAAAAACAAACTGCTCCAATCTCTCCTAGCTTGTGTGCTCTTCCACATCTATAACTTTTGCCATCTTGACCACACTCTGATATTGCTTGGCCACACATATCCCAGTTTTAATTTGTGAAATGCTGGCAGACATACAGGCATGACCCATTTGCCATCCAAATAGATATGAGAATACTACAAACAGATTGCCAGCAGGAAAGTTTATTCAGCAAGGTTAACTCAACTGGGGAAGGGAAAAGAATAGGAGAAGACAAAGCCATGCCCTTTCCAGGAGGCTCAGGCACAAGCAACCTGCTGCATCCTCTCCTAGTTTGTGAGTTTATCCTCATTTATAACATTTGACATCTTGGCCACAGTCTGATGTTTTTTGACTGCATGTGTGCCAGTCTTGGCCTGTGAAATGTTGGCGGATATGAGGTGTGTGTGTGTGTCTGTCCGTCCCTGTGTGTTGTCTGGTTACATCCCCATATTGGATCATTTCCCTACTATGCTGCATTCTGAAAAGCATGCTCCATCTGTTTCAACAGGACCAGCACTCATCTCTGTTTTCCATTGTGATGACAGATGCTTTTAATCTGAATAAGTTTGTAAAAGATTATTCTTCGCTCTCTCTCTTTTTTGGGAAAGTAAGCCTGTGAAACCCATCTGAAGTGCTGCAAATTGACATGAAGTCAAACATTTAGACACGAAGTGTTTTGTTTCATCTTCTTTTAGCCAAACCAAGGTGACATTTTCCGTCAAAGCAGAAGAAGCATCTTTTCTTCTGAAAACGTTGATTTCACAAAACTATCACAGGGATGTGTCTGTGAGAGAGAGAGAGTGAGTGAAGGGAAGCAAAGTGCCCAACAGAAGGTCATTCTCTGCACAACGGCTGTGGTGGTTTTGATCCATCCTGATTTACTGCTTATTTATTCAAAATAACACATGATGATGGTGTCCTTGCAAGAGGTACAGCCATTTAAAAATATATTGCGATATGCACAGAATGAATTGCTGGTGTGTCTACCTCTTTGGGGATGATTTCCCACCTGAATGGAGGGACGCAGTCTGTAAAGACTGCAAAGAACACATTCAGGGGAAATGCAACTCCATTACACTCAGTGCTGCAGATCTTTCCTGTGTAAGTAAGATGAAGAAGGTACAAATTCAAATCCTGCCTCTGGATTAACTTACATTGTCTGGAATCCTGGTGATTTCTAATCCATGCTTGAGTTCCCTTCTGGAAGCAGTGGCATCACGTGGGGGTGCAGGGGGTGCAGACCTCATAAAGTGACACACAATTGATTGTGCACACATACTCTCCTTTCCATGGGCCATTTTGCATAAGCCAGCACCCAGCAGGGAGGGAGAGTGCCCAGAGCAACCGTTTCCATGTTGCAGGCCATTTTACTCATGAATAAGCTGGCTCCCCACAGGGAGGGAGACCATCTTACTCATGTGTAAAATGCCCTGTGGCAAGGAGGGGGTGTGTTCAGCCCAGTGTCACCCCTTTTCTGGGGTGTCACCTGTTGCAATCCGCACACACCTCACCCTCCTAGTGATGCCAATGCAGCACGGGTGGAGTGCCCAGATCACTCCCAATCCTTGCCATGTGCTGGTTTACTCATGAGTAAAATGGTGCCTGGCAGGGAGAGGAGAGTGCTGAGAGCACCCCTTCCCTGCCATGTGCCATTTTACTCATGAGTAAGCCAGTGCCTGGCAGCAAAGCAAGGAGGCATGCTCTTTTGGGCCCACTGCTGGGACCCCCTCCTGGAAGCAACACTGCTGTCTGGAAGTAGAAGCAGGGTTATCCATGAAGGCAGAGTTGTTACTAGAGGGGTTCAGGGTTCAGAGCACACCCCATGACACTCAGTGTGTGTGTGTGTGTGTGTGTGATACCACTGATTTCCTAACATCAGCTTATAAGCAGAAGCAGGCAGTAGTGTTCATCTACATCCCTTTAAAATGCTGGAGCTCAGTGGAAGAGATGGTGTGAGAGGGGCAAAGTTCAGTGGGAGGACAAAGCATAGGCCCCAGGTTTCTTTCTAATAAATAATTTAATTTAATGTTTCTGTTCTTCCCACAGATGGCTTTCCCTGTGTCAGCAGGATGCTGGGTGCTGCTTGCCGCAGTGGCAGCGGTGCTAGGCTACGTTCAGAGGCACAGCCAGCTGGGTAAGTAGCCACCCTCTCTCCCCTTTTCTCTCAGCCTCAGAGGGAGGCCTCTGGCCCTGCCACAGGAAAAGAGGTCTCTTCTTTCTGCACAAAAAGCACATTTTCAATCATGTTGCAGATTTGAGTTGACTTGGTTTGTGTAGTTTTCAGTGTGGGATCAAGTAGCCATGCAATGGTTGGATTATGCGTGCAATTCCTCCACCAAGTCATTGATTAAGCCACATTGGCCAGGCAATGTGCAAGGTTTTAGTTATTGCCATTACAAGCAATACATGGTTTGGGTCCAGGTTACCTTCAGAATGGCCTTCTCGTGTCTAATCCTCCCATATGGATACTCAGGTCCTCTCGGGGATGTTTACTTCAGTCAGCCAAAATTAGACTTGAGAACTTATCCAGAAGTAGCCGTATTGGCTATAGAGCAAAGAACAATAACATTCAAAATCCACAAAACCTTGGGGTTTATTGAGCCATCCAAAATGTACAAAATACACGATACAATACAAAATGCAGAAAATACATTATTTTAAAGCTCCACCATCTTATTTAGTGCTTGCAGCATGTATTTCGTGCATTTTGGTTGGTCTAATAAAGGTATTGCTCTTTTATGGATTTTGGATGTTATCAAAATGGCCTGAAGTGTTACGTAAAGGACATTTCCTTCAGCCGCCCTGAAATTATAGAATGACCTGCCAGAAGAACTGGAGACACTGTCTGAGTTTAAAACAGCAGTGAATTCTACATTATGAATTATCGTATTTATTTATTGATTTTATGTGCTTTTTAAACTGATGTCATGTGCAATGTTGTATTTCTGTTTGTTTCCCACCTTGATCCATTGGGACAGGTGGGTAAGAAATAAATGACGACAATGACGAGGACGATGATGATAGGGTTTATCTGAGGACTTTACCATGCCAGGCTTGAAAAGTGGAATTAGAATAGGATAGCAGCTTCTGTGTCCCTACTTTATCCTACAATGCTGTGTCTGTCCAGTAGCTGGTCTGTAAGCCATCAATTGCTGGAACGCTTCTTCTCACTCACAGGCAAAACCCATCAGTGCCTCCCAGTCATGCTGCTTTTCCACTATTAATTCACGTATGATAAGTTCCTCCTGCTGCAGTTCCACTATGCAGGTAGCCAAGTGGTGCAAATGGGTGAGATTCTGCTCCTCATTGCTTTTCCCAAGCAGGCTGTTTCTTCTTTTCAATTTCTTTTCTTTCTTTTTTTAATCTGTTGGATTGCCATGATCATGTAATTGCACTAAAAATTTGTTGTAGTAGTAGTAGTAGTAGTTGTGTGCCTTCAAGGCATTTCTGACTTCAGGCAATGGTACAGTGAACCTATCATGGTTTTTTTTGTGGGAAGATTTGTTCCGCGGAGGTTTGCCATGGCTTTCCCCTGAAGCTGAGGGCATGTGATCAAGGTCAGCCAGTGGGTTTCCATGGCCAAGTAGAGATTAGAACCCTAGTCTCTAAAGTTATAGTCCAGTACTTAAGCTACTATGCCACACTTGCACTAAAAATAAGTAATAGTAAAAATAAATAAAAGTAAAAATAAATACAGACTGAAAAGCATGCTGGGAAGTGGTTAGCGCAGAGAGGTGAGGCTCTGGAGGCTGCTGTGAGGATGACAGAGGCCAGGATAGTAGCCACACCATTTCACTTTTGAAGAGCTGTGCAATGACAGTTGTTCCCAACCCCGCATGTTTGTATTTCCTACACTGTTGGGATTGTGGTGCCTTACAAGCCTGATGTGATAAAATCCCATATCTCAGCAGGCTAGTCTGTGCTTCTCTATAACTGCTGAAGCATCCAGACAGCTGTCTGTTTATACCCCCTTGCAAAGTACACAAAAACAGTGGAGACACATGTACACACCACACTGGTTTCTTCAACCTCTTCTATGCTTCAGGCTGCTTCCCTTTGCCTAGCAATGGCAGCTGGTCATTGGGCTTCTACTCTGGAGTTCAGTCTCAGCTGTAATGTAACTATCCAAAAAGCTAAACTTATTTGGGTATTGGTTTCAACATTGTAGATATGTACTTTAAGCCCCAGGATGCATTTACCGCATACTGGCATGGAAGGTAACAGTTGTTCCTGCTGCCTAGGTAGTTCAAGACTACTCTGTATCTTCAAGTTTCTGTGTTGAAATATGAGACCAAGGGACTGTTTTATTGTCCTTGAATGCTTTCGAGTTGTTCCCAACTTATGGTGATCCTAAGGTGACCCTAGTGGGAATTCAAACCTTGATCTCCTAGTCCAACACTCAAATGACAATATCATGCTAGTGGTGATACGATGGCGATTCAGGCAATGTGGACTGAACTGGGTGACACTACCAAAGGGGTAGTGTCAGACAACTCTAGTGCCTTACCAAACTACAAATCCCAGGATTCTGCAGGATAGTCAAGGCAGTTAAAGTGGTCTCAGTCTGCTTAAATTTTGTGATATGGTTACACCCTCAGAGATGCTTCCTAGCATGCTTGCTTGCTTGCTTGCTTGCTTCCTTGCTCACTTATTTTAGTTATTTATTTTGAAAGACTTGCTAGCTGTGAAATATCAATTTGTTATTGTACTTTACAGTATGAGCACCCTGCTTTCCCCCCTGGAAGCTCAAGGCTGCAAAGAACCAGATCCAAACACTTAGCAATTAAAAACATCCTTATCCTTTGAAACAAAACTCGCTAAACATCAGTTCACAAAAATAGCAGTTAAAACCAACAGTCTAAATTGATAAATGAGAAAAGTTACCGCAAGAGTCCAAACATTTAAAATATTAAAAAGGAAGAGATGATTTTAAAAAGCATGTTGAAAATTGTATGATGAAGTAATTGCATGCATAAGGGAGAAAAAGTAAATAGAGAGAGATTTCCCCCTCTCTCTTGTAATATGAGAATCCAGCAAAGTCTCCCATAGCAGCTGAATAGTGGGAGATACAGGACAGATAAAGACTAAATCCTGTTGATGTTTTACACCTGCATACTTTTCCTTATACAAGTAGGTGGTTCCTGATGTGAAATAGACACATTTATAGTACATCTACACCATAGAAATAATGCAGTTTGACACCACTTTCAGTTCTATAGTACCATTCTATGGAGTGCTAGGATATGTAATTTTACAGGGGACATTATCAGATGATGGAAACTGGAAGTATAATCCAATGGCAATCCAAATGCAATCATGGGGTTTCACGTTATTGTGTATGAGTGTATCTCACGCAATTTTGGGCAAAAGGGAAGTCATTCCAAATGCAGTCATGGGGTTTACGTTATTGCGTATTAGAGTATCTCACACAATTTTGGGCAATGGGAAGTCATTTTTGGGCAATGGGAAGTCATTCTGAACACAATTAGGAGTTTATCACGTGGAAGGAATTTCTCTCAATTTTGAAAGAAAGGGAAGTGAGGCTAGTTCGGAATTGAGTAAATTCGCTAGTTCAGCAAATTTACTTGATTGCGTATTGACACTGTATTGTGTTCAGAACTGCCTGAAATTGCCTCCCAGTGCCCGAAATTGCGTGATAGTTTATCACGCAATCACATGAAACCCCACAGTTGCATTCAGAAGGACTTCCCTTTGCCCAAAAATGTGTGTGATCAGCTTTCATGCAATCACATGAAACCCCATGATTGCATTCAGATTGCCATTGGATTATACTTCCAATTCCCTTCGGGTGATAAACTCCATAGAATTCATGTAAATTCACTAAACTAGCGAATTTACGTGAATTCGAATAGGCTCCATTCGAGAGAAATTCCTCCCATCTGATAAACTCCAAGGTCTTTAGCTTTCGCTGCCCAAGTGCACTGGTGCGTGACCAAACTAGGAATTCCAGGATTCATTCAGATGGAGCCATGGCAGTTAAAGTGGTGTCAAACTGTGTTATTAGTTGTACATTGTACCCTTAGTTTGGGCATGAATGGGCATGCATGTTGTGCATGGATTATTATTATTATTATTATTATTAATGTTATTTATATAGCACTGTAAGTTTATACAGTGCTGTACATACAATCTTATATTTAGATGGATCCCTGCCCTAAGGCTTACAGTCTAAAAGACAATAAAAAAGGAAGAGGGGAAGGTGGTGGGAAGGGGATGAGGTCCAGTGGTTCTTCTCTCCCTCTGGGGCCAGGACCAAGGCAGATGGATTCGAGGGAGGGCTTGGGTTCTTAAAACATAGTTAAGAGGAGGCATCCTGGGGCAGATGGCACAATCCTGGGACATGAATGTGCATGTGCACTTGGTTGTAAATTCAATTGTGCAGTGCTGCAGTTCACTGACAAGGCGTTAAGCAACCACCACTCCATGAGCATGGAGTTATGCTCCATCTCATCACTTGGTCATTAGTAAGGATTTTCTTGCACGTGACATAGCCAAACTGTGGGATTTACTTTCCAGATCTTGGAGGAATGAATGTGTTTCGCTTATCATTAGTGGGATTCAATAAATAATTTGTAATTGTTAGCTTAATACTGAGAATGGATCATTATATCCTCTTTCCCACCACCATTCCCTTCTCCTTTTGTCTTTTTAGATTGTAAGCCTGAGGGCAGGGAACCGTCTAATTGAAAATAATAATTGTAAGCCACTCTGATAGCCTTTAGGGCTGAAGAGCGGGGTATAAATACCACAAACAAACAAACAAACAAACAAACTGCTACTTTTAAAACAAACTGTTGCCAATCTGCAATATAGAGTTGCTGTTTCAAGCAAAGCATTTGCAATCTGTACACCTGGATTCCTCTGCCAAGCGGCGTTTTCCTAATCTACAAACCAGAGCTTATTCCCATTATTTGCGTTTCTTTCTCTCCATATTTATTGGGAGTCTAGCAAACAAGACAGATAATATCTGCATCATGCTCATACAGTGTCTATGTACACACATGGAGTTGCACAGTGGTTGTGCTTCTGCTCCCTTCTGCTGAGCACTGATGACGTGTATCTGGATAGACATCTCTGTACCTCCTTATTCTCTGCTGGTACTATGAGGAATGAGCAAAAATTGTTTCTCAAATTCCAGTGAATAAAGTAGGACATTGGAGACGCTGTATAATAACATCCAGAATCCACAAAACAGTTATACCTTTATGGGGCCAACCAAAATGCACAAAATACATAATGCAAGCTTTCACAGCTCCACTGCCTTCTTCATCAGGCAAAGCCGTTAAAAATCATATAGGAGAAAGGAAAAAAATGACAGTGCTAGTGTCACAGGCCCATACATTTTGATAAGATGTTCTGAGTTGAGACGGCATGCAGGCATAGGCCATTCCTTCTGGCCATGTGAGCTCTGAGAGACAAAAAGGCCTTAATGTCCAAGTAATAAAATTTAAACTCCATTAGCAATAACACAAATAGATACTTCCTTTGAAATCCAGGCTGCCTCTGTCCTTTGTGAGGTGGCCCACCCCTTTATTAGCAGAGATCAATGAATACACTGAAGCCTGTTGTTGCTGTTGTGTACCTTCCAATCATTTCTGACTACTTTAGAAGAAAACCTATCATGGGGTTATCTTGGCAAGTTTATTCAGAGGCGGGTTGCCATTGCCAACCTCTGATGCTGAGAGAGTGTGACTTGCCAAAGATCACCCTGTGATTCAAACCCTGGTCTCCAAAGTTGCAATCCAACACTCAAACCACTATGCCACACCACACTGAAGGCACCGGAGAGGAAATGAGCAAAATTCAAGAATATGCTGGAAACCTGTCAGTGTGTCCCAGCCAGAATAGACTCATGGGATCAGTTGCTGATTAATTAGTGAGTTGATTAATGAGAGGTAAATCCAGTGGATTTAATGTTGTTTGTTAGTTGTTGTTCTTGTGTGCCTTCAAGTGGTTTCTGACTTATGACAACCCTAAGGTGAACTTAGCATGGGGTTTTCTTGACCAGTTTCTTTAAAGGAGGTCTGCCATTGCCCTACCCTGAGGCTGAGAGTGTGTGTAATTATGCTACACAACCTTTGTATTGAATGTCAGCTTTGAGCAATTCCATCAAGAAACAAAATGTGGGACCAAATGCATACCCAAATGCGCATGTGCGATGCAACTCCAATTTACAGTGACCCTAAGGCGAACCTATCATGGGGTTTTCTTGGCAAGATTTGTTCAAAGGAGGTTTGCCATTGACTTCCCTGAAGGCTGAGAGAGAGTGACCTCCTCACAGTCAACCAGCAGGTCTCATCTCTGAGCTGGGAATTGAACCCTAGTCTCCAGAGTTGAAGTCCAACACTGAAATCATGCTGACTCTCTGTGGATTCAATGGTCCTCCTTTAGTCATAGATAACAATAGGATTTAGGCTGATGTGAAATGGTTACACACTGAGTTCCACAACTGAACTGAAAATGCCCGTCACACAACTGCCAAAGTGAAACTGTCAAGTAAAAGGGGCATTGCACAAGTGTATGACACCAACAGGAATCTGGTCTTTATCTTTCTGGGCAAAACCAGAAACACTGACGGACTATGTGACAAATTAACCTGCTCCAACATGTTTTTAGCCTTCTGCAGAGGCCAAAGGTTGTGTCCTTTTGGTGGCCCAGATGGAGTTCACCTCTGACCTGGCCTTAATGGGTCCCCCCCCTTTTTGCACTACTTTTGCAGAGCCCTTTCACTATAATTGAGTTCTCCCAGGGTTGGTCATGTTTTCCTGCCTTTACCTCCCAATGCCTCTCTTTTTCCAAAGAGTAATTCTCCTTTATTGATCCACACCTTGGCTAGATTAACTCACGTTTAAATAATAATTATGTTTTCTTCCCAGAGAGGAGACAAGGAGGGAGATAAACACCCTTGGAAATGAATGAGCTTGTTCGGGCTGCATGCCGAAGGTTCATATATCGATGGGTGTCCAAGCTCCTGCCATCCCGTAGCTTAGTAACCAGCAATAAGCAATTAGGGTCTGCCGTTACTTAACCAGAGGGAGGGAGGATTGACTTTCCCTCCTGTGCCCTCCCTCTCCTTCTCCCATGGGTCTGTCTCTGGGATGAAATGTAGGCAATTGGTTCTTAACTTCGTGCCATGGAACCCGGAGGGAGGCAAAATCCTCTGGCCACAGATGCCATGATTGCAATGCAAGCAGAATGACATTTCTAACAAGGAGACTTTGACCATGGAACCACACTGGAGGACCACAAATGCTTAGAGAATTCTTCCCCCCCCCCCCAAAGAATCCCTAGGTCATTGATCCCTTTATTTTTTATAATTATGAAAGAACTGGAAAATAAACTGTAGAGCAAAGACATACAACTGAGCACTGAAGTCAGAATTGTTCAGGCCATATTGTATTCCCAGTTCACATGTATGGATGTGAGAGCTGGACAATGAAGGAAGCAGACAGAAAGAAAATCAACTCATTTAAATTGTGGTGCTGGAGAAGAGTACTTAGGACCCATGGACAGCCAAGAAGACAAACAAATGGGTTCTTGGATAGATCAGAGCAGGGCTCTCCTTGGAAGCAAAGATGCTCAAGTTGAGACTATTGTACTTTGGCCATATCATGAGAAGGCACGGATCACTATGAAAAACAATAATGCTGGGAAAGATGGAGGGTAGAAGAAAGAGCGGAAGACCACAAACCAGGTGGATAGACTCAATCAGGGGGTTATGGGCAAGGGCTGACAAGATCTGGGCAAGGCAGTGGAGGATAGGGATTCTTGGAGATGTCTCATTCATGGGGTCACCATGAGTCAGAACCAACTCAAGGGCAGCTAACAACAACAACAACAACTATAAATATAAACAATCATAATTTTTACAACAAAAACACAGTTCAACAAAAGTTTACACCATTATTGTAACTTTTCTTTCTAGTGCTTCCTTCCTTCCATTGCTGTTCCTGTAAAGACTTCATCTTTTTAATCGCTTCTGGTTCCCTTATCAATTTTTATCATATTTCTTTTCTTGCCTTCTTTTTGTAAATATCTATTACAGAATCGTTACTTATAAAACTAAAGTCACCCCTCTGCTTTTGCGGACTTCAAATTTGCATCCCTCACCAGTTTGCAGGCGGCAAATGGAGTAGTACAAAATAGGTGCCCGTGGGCGCACGCCACCGTTCAAGCCAATGGGGCTTTAATACCAGTGATTTTCCATTTTTGAGGGGGGTGGGAGGGTCCAGAGCAGCTTAGCCATGAAACGGAGGGGCTACTAGATTGCCTTTTCCTTATCCTCATCCTCTCTGTCCTGCAATATAATGCCTGTTTTCTTCCTCCTCTCGTCTATCTAATGATTTCACAATTCCTTTCTTTTTTTATTTTGTCTCTACTTTGTAATTAACTATTATTGTAATTTTCTAAAAGTTCTTTTCTTTATCCCCCAAATATCCACCCAGTACTCTAAGATTGGGTTCCAATCTTTTTCTACCTAACTTGTCTTCTTCTTGTTAAGCATAAATGTTAATCTATATAAGGCCCGGTACAGATGGGCAAGAAGCAGCATGCCAGCGCCGATTCTAGGGTTCTGGAATGCACAGCAACTGCATGCTCTGGAACCCTAGTCCGCACGGACGCCAGCATCATGGGGGCCTTCCATCCACATGGGGACCGCCATGATGATGCAAGCATAGCGCAGCATCTGCACACCTGGGTGCCACGCTTGCATCATTGATGTACCACAGTCTGCCAATGGCGCATGGATGATGTCAACTGCAGTTTTTCCAGTTTCTTTTTGGTGCAGAGGGACACCATGTGGTTTGACTTCTATGGCATCCTTCCGGAGGAAAAACCGGCGCCTCCAGCCCACCCTTTCAGGGCAGTCTGGAGAGAACTTAAATCTCTTATTGCACTCACTTTATGCATCTGTTCTTCTAAATTTGGAGAGTTTCCTGATTTCCAGTTTTGGGTGACTAATATCCTTGCTGCTGCTATTAGATGTAATAAAATACACCAGTAGTTTTTTCATCATTTAATTTCAAGATCGAAGTTATGTTTAATAAACAGAGTTCTGGTTTCATCCACCCCAACAATATGGTCAATTTCCAGCACAGTTGCTGTGGAGGACCTAGAGATTCCTAGAGAGAACATATTATTCAAATTGGTGAATAAATCAAATCCATTAAAGTCAAAGCTGCAGAAGTGGAGTGCTGACTAGTAGATAAATGAATGTGGTGGAGTCTCTTTCTTTGAAGGTTTTTGAACAGGGGCTGGATGTCCATCTGTGGGAAGAGCTTTGATTGTGTCTTCCTGCATGGCAAGTATGGGGTTGAATGGATGGCCCTTGGGGTCTCTTCAACTGTATTATATTATGATTTTATGAGTGGCAGGTAACCCAGTTTGGAGAATCCTAGACTGATGAGAATCTTTCTGGTTTGGGACCTATTCTGCACAAAATTAACACTATTTCTTTTTTAACCAAGAAAGAGTCTGCTTGGTACAGGACATTGCAACCTCTGTGCAGGAAACAACATTTTCTGTGCAGGTAATTATTTTTCTATACAGCAATACTGCTTTCTGTGTAGAAAATGCTGTTTTCTGCACAAAAACCGGACATAACAAATTTTGCACTAGGTAAGTCTCAAACTGAGAATGCTTTTAGAAAACTGCACAGTTTTGAAGACTTTCTTGCAACAGAAAACATGTGCTTCCTTTGAGAATGAAATTAACAAAGAACCTCTGTTCATTCCTATTCATTAACTCCATCTGCCTAACTTTATTTCTTCTCACCTGAAGACTCTAGAATGAAACAGTTTTAGGCTTCTAGGTTTATATGCCAAGTTGGTGGAATGGGTGAGGGTTTGTCTCAGTCAAGGTCATAAGAATATAAACCTAGCCCTCCTGGGTCAGACTGAGTATTTATTTGCTTATTGGATTTATCCCCTGGCGTTTTCCTGAGATCTGATCTAAAACTCCATAGTCAGTCAAATGTTTAGTTCTGGAAAACTGACAAGTAGAGCATAAATGCAACTGAACCCACTGTTCTGTATTCGTTATTTTAATTCCTTTTTACCCTTCCTTTCTTCCAGCATGGGTAAAGCCATAAGAAATGGTTGTTGTGTACCTTCAAGTCATTTTTGACTTATGGCAGCCCTAAGGTAAACCTATCATGGAGTTTTCTTGGCAATGCAATTCCAACTTACACCAGCCCTAAGGTTAATCTATCATGGGGGTTTCTGGCAAGATTTGTTCAGCGGAGGTTTACCATTGCCTTCCCCTGAGGCTGAGAGAGTGTGACTCCCACAAAGTCACCCAGTGGGTTTTATGGCCAGGTTGTGAATCAAACCCTGATCTCCAGAATCTAGAGAAATCGTGTAGCACCTTTGAGACTAACTGAAAGAAAGATGTTGGCAGCATCAGTTTTTGTAAGCCAGGGACAGGCCTATATATGCCCAGAGTCATAGTCCAACACTCAAACCACTGTGCCACACTGGCCATAAACATGGAAATAAAAAAGTTAAAACACAAAGGGCAAGCTATTGCATTAAAACATAATTCATTTTTACAAATCACATCAATACATAACAGCCAAACTAAAAATATAGTACAAACGCCTCATTAAAAATAGACTCTGGTGTCCATCCTGGCCAGTGTTCTAGGATGACTCCCAAACCCCTTCAAAGCCGTCCAAGTTGGCAGCCATCACCCTGCTTTGTGGCACGGAGTACCCCAGTTCAGCGAGGATCTCTCTGCCATGCTTTGCTTGCAGGGCTCTAGCAGAACCAGAACAACGAGTTCACAACCATTAGAGACTGATGACAGAGAATGCGTGGGCAGGTTCTCGGGCTTATTTTTATCGGTATTTAAATTTTAATCCTGCCTTTGTTGGTCCACGGGAGGCCAACAATGAATGGATGAAAACAAATACTACAAGAGAAGAGTCTTTTAAAATCTCTGGAGAGTCGCCTAAAGCAACAGGAAGCCAAACAGCAGTCAAAAAGTTCTTCCCGGTCCCCCTTTGCCAGTCTCTTTCTCTCTCTCGGTTTAGTGATGCATCCCTTGAAAAGTGTTGCGAAGCCAAGAGCTGGCCAGCAACCAGGCACTGTTTGAGCTTTCCCAAAGCTGTCACTGTGGCTTTGTTTGCAATGCCTGCCCGGTACCTGCCAGCAGACAAACAAACACCCATGTATATTTTAAAAGCAGGAAAGAGCCTTCGGGCTGTTCTGTGCTTTGCGTCTCCCTCTCTCTCTCTCTCTTAATATTGAATAATGATATTGGACTCCCTTGCGTGCCTTTTGCCGCCAAAGTGGAGGAAAGGGCTTGCAGGTCTGAGAAAATGCAGAACAAAGGAGGGCACCTGGGGGCAAAGGAGGACATCTAGACAGACAGCAAGGAAGGACCTGTTCCTGCCAGTCTTGAAGTGTCTCTTTTCCTAAACACTGAAGCCTCTGTCCTAATGTTTTCAAAGGACTTCCTGACAGTAAGAGCTGTTGCACAGCAGAAGATGCTGCTGCCTCCAAGGAGTCTCCTTGTTTACAGGTTTTTAAACAAAGGCTGGATGGCCATCTATCAGGGGTGCTTTGATTGTGTCTTCCTGCATGGCAGAATAGAGTTGGATTGGATGGACCCTCTTCCAACTCTAGGATTCTATTATTATGATTATGAGCAGCTTCAGCAAAAAGCTCAGCTGTTTCCCTTTCACCTTTGAAATCCCCTCCTTAGGTTACATGGGAAACATGAATTCTGGGGTTCAAAACAGCTGGGGAGTGTACCAGAATCATAGAATCATAGAATCCTAGAGTTGGAAGAGAGCCCCAGGCTCATCCAATCCCCTTCTTCCATGGAAAACACCATCCAAGCCCTCCCCTGTGGCTAATGGACCTCCAACCTCTGCTTAAAAATTTACAAAGAAAGAGACTCCACCAAACTCTGAACAACATCTTCCACTGTCAAACAACTCTTACCATCAGGAAGTTCTCCCTAATGTTTAGGTGGAATCCCTTTTCCTGTACCTTGAATCCATTGCTCCAGGTCCTAGTCTCTGGAGCAGCAGAAAACAAGCTTGCTCCATCCTCAATATGACACCCCTTCAAATATTCAATCATGACTATACTGTCTCCTGTTAACCTTTTCTTCTCCAGGCTAAACATACCAGCCCCTTTCAAAGGGCTTGGTGGTTTCCGGATCTTTCAAGATTTTGGCCACCTTTCTCTGGACATGCTCCAGCTTGTGATTTCTATGTGAACTGTGGGTGAGAGAAACAAGATTAGCAAAGAGAGACCATGCACAAATGCAGTTAAGCATCCTTAGGTTGTACCGTTATGCCCAAAGGCAGTGATGTATCCAATACAGCTGAGGTTTAGGTTAGAAGGACCATTTTCCACTCCATTAGGAGTCTGCCCATATCTTGAGATATTCAGGAGAGTCCCTTCTGTCCATTGCACCAGCCCTTGCAAGTACATCTGCTAGGAACATGGGGCAGGGCCTTCTCAGTGGTTGCTCCTATGCTCTGGAATTCCCTTCCCAGAGAAACTGAACTGATTCCCTCCATGATGTTCTTCCAGTAACAAATGAAAATCTTTTTAAAGGCATTTCAAGAGCTGACTCCTTTTAATGACATGCAGCATTGTCTATATTTGTGGCTGCTTTTGTTGATGCAGTGGCTCAAGTGGTTAAGTTGCTGACTTTGTTGATTGCAAGATCGACAGGTTGGCAATTCGAGGCCTGGGTTCTGCACGATGGGGTGAGCTCCTAACAATAGTCCCAGCTTCTGCCAACCTAGCAGTTCAAAAGCATGCAAATGCAAGCAGATAAATAGGTACCACTTCTCATTGGGAAGCTAAGTGTTCGGTGGAGTCATGCTGGCCACTTGACCTGCAGAGCAATCTTTGGACAACGCTGGCTCTTCAGCTTAGAAATGGAGATAAGCACCACCCCCAACAGTCAGTTATGATTAGACAGTCATGGCAAGGGATTAGGTTTACCTTTACCATTACCTTTGTTGTTTAAATCATAGAGTTAGAAGAGATCTCAAGGGCCATCCAGCCCAATCTCTGTCATCGCTATGCTTTTAAATTGCTTTTAATTCTATCAATAGAATAGATAGTTCAACATGACTCCAATGTGGTTCCAAACTTGCAATGCAAGAGTTTCTTTTCCTGTTAACATCAGAACGTCTTTTACAGTCTCCATGCATCACTCCATCTCCATTCCTCTGTGGAAAAAACACACCTCCAGGTTATTTAATGGTGCCTGGAGATGTTTGGATGTCATCCTGCCTCATTTTCTTAGCCTACTTTCTGGTTATTGCTTTGGTTCTCTACTTTGAGATTCCAGGTCATCGCAGTATACTGAAATCCCACCTGACTTCAGCTCAAAGCTTGGGGCAGTTACTTTTGGGGACTACAACTCTCAGAATCCCTAAATAATGCAGGCTAGATGGTCCTGGAAGTTGTACCCTATTCCTCCCAGAGCACATTTTTGTGGGGCCAGGCCTTTACCAACAGTCGAGATTGGGTTCTTTATGCTGTGTGGTGCTGGTTCCTAATATATCAGTTGCACCTGATTGGACTATGTAAGAAAACTCAAGCCTTGTGTGATTGTGTGATCAAAATTCAGAGGTTTGTATCTCACAGCTCCTCTCCTTCAACCGGGGCTGGGGTGATGGGACAGATAGGAGGTGGTATCATCCCCACGCTTTCAGCCTCCCAAACCCAGGCCATGTGTGGTTGTGTCATTCCCTTGCCTGTTGTGAGATCTCTGGCCAACCTACTGAGTGGGGAGTGTGATGATCAGTCATAAGGGATTATGTGTTCTAGGCAAGCATGCCAAAGACACACAAGATGAGAGAGTGTGTGTATGTGTACGCCTGTTTGCTCTGCAATGATTGATACGGCTGTACTTGCTGGTGGAACATCTTGGCTGACAGTTGAGTCTTAAGTGTGTTTACTCATTTGGAAGTCACTCTGGGAGTTCACTGAGTTCTCCCTTTGCCCTGCCAGCTGTTTTGGATTACAGCTCCCCAAACCCCTTCTTGAGGCCAAAGATTATAATTGATGAGAAGTGGAAGGGATCCCCAAAGACCATCTAATCTACTCCCCTAGTGGTGCAAAAAATCCACACCAAAAGCACCCTTAGGATATAGCCATCCAATGTGCTTAATGGCCTTCAAAAGCCTGGGGAAGAGAAGGTTGATATAATAGCCCTGTTTAAATATTTGAGGGGTGTGTGCCATATTGAAGATACAGCAAGCTTGTTTTCTGCTGCTCCAGAGACTAGGACCCAGAGCAATGGATACAAACTCCAGGAAAAGAAATTCCTCCTAAATATTAGGATGAACTTCCTGATATAGTTTTTTGTGGGGCTTTCGGGCCATCTGGCCAAGTTCTAGAAGAGTTCCTTTCTGACGTTTCACCAGCATCTGTGTCTGGCATCTTCAGAGAGTTCCTGATAGTAAGAGCTGTTTGACAGTGGAAGATACTGCTGTCTCAGAGAGTTGGTGGCGTCTCCTCCTTTGGAGGGTTTTAAGCAGAGACTGGATGGCCATCTGTCACAGCCAATACTTGCTTGTGTCTTCCTGCATGGCTAAAGGGGCTGGACTGGATGACCACCGGACGACTGGATGATCACTGGAGGTACCTTCCAACTGTCAGAGGCTGTGATCCTATGAAAAAAGAAGTGGCCACTACGTCCACCTCAACATTAGGAGGAACTTCCTGACAGTGAGGGCTGTTCGACAGTGGAACACTCTCCCTCGGAGGGTGGTGGAGTCTCCATCCTTGGAGGTCTTTAAACAGAGGCGAGATGGCCATCTGTCGGGGATGCTTTGATGGAGAGTTCCTGCATGGCAGAATGGGGTTGGACTGGATGGCCCTTGTGGTCTCTTCCAACTCTATGATTCTATGATTCTATGATTCTATGATTCTGAGGGAGTCTATTCCACTGTTCAAATTTTTGTTGCTATCAAAAGATTCTTCCTAATGTCAGAATCTAGACAGTGAATGGGATTTTTAACCCTTTAAGTGTAATGAATGGACTCTAGTAGTAGTTTGAAGCCAGCAGTTTGTTTAATGATAGATTTCTGGGTGGACTCTGTCTTGGTGGCAGTCATCATCATCATCATCATCATCACAACAACAACATAGCAGCTTGGTAAATAAATAAATAAATACATAAATAATTTGATGATGATGATGATGATGATGATGATGATTAATAATAACGATGATGTCTTTTTTACCCACCCCTCCCCATGGATTTAGGTGGGAAAGAACAACAGACTAATATACAATATACAACATCAGTTAAAAACACTTGTCATCCAAAACACAGCACCAGTTTAGAGGCACAAATAAGACAAATACATATTGGAAGAATCACTCCATATTTAAAATTCATAATTCAAAATTCACTATTTAAAAACCCTTTTGATAGGACCACTAGAAGCCTAGAGTTCCATATCAGACAAGCAACTAAACCACTTTCGTACAGAATTCTTACAAAAAATGTACAGTGGACAGCATTTGAGCAACTAAAGGTCGTCGAAGTCATCCAAAGCCACCACCTACTGTTAGATGGATCCATAATTGGTTGAAAAAAGGGGGCTCAAAAGAAGAGTCATTATCAATGGCTGTGCTTCAAAGTGGAAAGAGGTCTGGAGGAGAGTGCCTCCGGGTTCTGTCCAAGGGCCATTACACTTTCTTTATATGAACGATTTAGAGGACGGGTGGAGAGAATCCTTTTCGGGTTTGCAGACGACACCAGACCGAGAGGGGTGGCCAACACATTGGAGCAGAGGAACAGAATTCAATAAGACCCAGATAAACTCAAAAATGGGGAAGGCATTAATAAAATGAAATTCAGTAGAGACAAATGCAACATTCTGCCTTGAGGCCACAAAAACTACTACGGTTATTCTGGCAGCAACCTGATTGAACCTGATGTTTCTTCTTTGTAATAAGGAGGCAGATTTTTATTTTTATTTTTGCTTATTTGCTTAGAAGAACAAAAACAATTTCAAAACTTTTCCTCCTGTTGGTTGAGATTATAAGGGTTTTTCTACGTTTGTTATTTTTTTTTTTTTTTGGTGCTTTTCAGGGAAAAACTCGTGCCAAAAAAAAAAAAAAAAGTCACACAAGACCACTACATTTTCCTCAAAATATATTACTTTATACACAAAAGGGTTGTTTTTTATACACAGAACGCTTGTTCTGTGCAATAGATGCTTAAAAAAAACCCACCCCTTTTTAATGCACTTTTCCACCACAAAAAAAATTGTCCCAAAATGTGAACAGTCTCACAAAAATTGAGCACTTTCTCGATGAGGCATCTCAGCCAGATTTGTTTTATTTATGTTTGTATTATTTCTCTGTGCTTCCTTACTCCCAGAAATGGACCCAAGGTAGCTCGCAGATAAAATCAGTTTAAAGAATTATAATAAAAATGTAAAAGAATTTAAAATTTAAAAGACAATTAAAATAATCTTGCTAAAACGGTATAAAAGTACATTAAACATCAGAAGGTTAAAAACCATAAAGACAACATGAAACACCCTCCTCTTGTCCAGGGTGAGACAAACTGTGAATTTCATTACATCTTCCACTTTGCAATAATATTTCTCTATTGCAATCATAGTTGAGTAATGCGAAATAGGTTTCTTATCTGGAACGAAGAAGCTTGCTTTAATCTCAACCTGTGCTAGCGGAGGGACCTTGCCTTTCACCTCTGGCTAGCTTGGCAGCCCATGTTTGGCTTTGCTTAGGAAAAGAATGAATTTATTCAGCTGAGAAAAGGGTTGTCCAAAACCCAAGAAACCCTATTGGGAAGAATAATGTCAGAGCAAGACCTCTGTACAGTTTTCTCTTGATACTGGAAGCATCCTGAAGAGTTCCAAGGAACAGTTGTATGCAGAAACTCACATGGTTTTCCTGTGAAACTATGTTTCTTTTGCCAAAAAAAAAGAATAGAGGATAATTCCCTTGAAAATTTTGGGGTGTGCAAACTTCAGGAGAACGAAGATACATCCATTTGAAATGTGCTGGAGAAGAAGAGGTGCATATAGATACCGTGGACTACTAAAAAGATACCATACAGGAAGTCAGGATCATCCAAGAAATTCTTTTTCCAGTTTTTATGCATGGCTGTGAAAGCTGCCCAGTGGAGAAGAAAGCTGACAAAGAAGAGAATCAACTCATTTGAAACATGTTGCTGGAAGAGAGTATTACGGAGACTATTGACTAGCACAAAGAGAGTTCATAGAAAGATAGAGTTGGAAGGGACTCCTGGGGGCCATCCATTCTGCCATGCAGGAAGACACAGTCCAAGTCCTCCTAACAGATGGCCTTCCAGCCTCCCTTTAAAAACCTCCAAAGAAGGAGACTCCAACACACTCTGAGGCAGTGTCTTCCATTGTCAAAAAGCTCTTACTGTTACCATGTTCTTCCTAATGTTCAGGTTTGAATCCATTGCTCCAGGTCCTATTCTCTGGAGCAGCAGAAAACAAGCTTTCTCCCTCCTCAATATGGCACCCCTTCAAAAAGGCCTGAGCAAAGCAGAACAGAGTGACACTATTACTTCCCTCAGGCTAGACACTAAACTTCAATTGATGTAGCACAGGATCATATTGGCTTTTTTAGCTGTAGCATCACACTGTTGGCTCATGTTCACCCTGCGGTCCACTAAGACTTCCAGATTCCTTTTGCGTTTACTGTTGTCAAGCCGGGTGTCCTCCATCCTATACCTGTACATTTCTTTTTCTTTTCTTTATCCATTCCTTTTGCCTTAAGTGCAGTACCTTACATTTCTCCCTGATGAAATTCAATTTGTTGGTTTTGAAGGAGAGTCTTGGTGTAGCCACACTGCAGAAATAAAGCAGTTTGGCACCAATTTCCCTGCCAAGGCCCCTAATCCTGAGGAATACTGGGATCTGTAGTTTGGTGAGGCATTCATCCTTGTCTGACAGAGAGCTGTGGTGTGCCACCAAACTACAAATCCCAGGATTCTGTAGGATAGAGTCATGGTAGTTAAAGCAGTCTCAAATTGCTTTATTTCTGCAGTGTGGAAACTCCCTTCCTCTACAAGAATGGGGATCTACAGAAATTACTGATCCTGAACTACTGGGGTGGAACAATCTAATCTGTCTGTGATTTATATGTCAGTGATCATCCTTCCCTTGTTATTTGATATATTCCCCTTTGGTTCTGAGGTTCAAGTACAAGATTAGGCTGTGGTTTGGGCAGGATTATATTCTGTTTCTTCTTTCCTTTCCTTCCCACTGTTCGACAGGCTTTCTGCCAAATTGGTCAGTTTTCAGATACCATCAAGACACCAGGCATAGGTGCTGTCATTGGGACTTGCTCAGGACTCTGCAGGGATATCCTGGTCTGAGGAAGCCATAGTTGTGTTCCTGCTGTGCAGCTATTGATTAGACGGAGTAATGGAGTGATTGACTGGGCAGGATTGATTAAGCATTAAGAGTTCTCTTCTGAGGCTGCCTGGGTTGCTAAGAATTGGAAAATGTCCATATGGGGGAAAGTGGATGGGTAGAAAAATACAGGACCAGTAGGCTGGGTGTTATCGATGCTTCTGGTGGGACTGGGAACGGAAGTCTTCCCATCCCTTCCCTATCTCGGAATAAAAGCCCAGGGGCTTTTTTTTTTCCCACACTACAAAATTATAAGACTATGATCCCATTTTAACAGCCATGGGCTGTATCTGCACTGCCGAAATAATGCAGTTGGACACCACATTAACTGCCATGGCTCAGTCCTACAGAATCCTGGGATTTATAGTTTGTTGGGGCACCAGAGCTCTCTGACAGAGAAGGTTAAATATCTCACAACACTACAAATCCCCGAATTTCATAACACGCAGCCATGGCTGTTAAAGCAGCATCAAACTGCATTATTTCTTCATTGCAGATGCAGCCCTGGAATCTTTTTGTGCCACGCAGTTATAGCACTAGGATTCCTTGTTAAATTGCCCTGTTTGAACTATGTGGAATCATGGAGTTTGTAGTTTGGGGGGGAGGGGTTGGGCACTAGAGATCACTGGTAGAGAATTCCATATGCCCCTTTCTAAAACTGCAAATCCCAGGGTCCATTGGCTGCAAGCAGGGTAATGAAAGTGGAATCACAGAGCTATAGTTGTGTAGTGTGAAAGGGCCCTTGGCTCCATCTCACGGAACCCAGCGAAATAGTGGTCTCAAAGCCATTTACACAACGTATAATACTATGTAGTAAAAATCAACAGATTATTTTTTAAAAAAATAATAATACTGAACATGTATAATGATACCACATCTATGATAGTGGTAGTAGTATTGGTTAGGCCAGATTTTAACTGATCCAGAATAAGAGGCTGTGATTGTTGTTGTTGTTGTTGTTGTTGTTGAAATAATTGCACTAGGGTCTTCTATGTCTTTCTGAAATATAGCAAGGGACAGCTGTTAGGGAAAAAAACTGCTCAAGAGGCATAATTTGCAAGCCTTCCTTGGGCATCACGTATGACTGAGGCTGGCAGATTCCAGCCCGTAATTAATTAACATTGATCGCTCTTTGCTTTGAGCAATAAGGAGGGATCTATAGCAAAATTAGGCAGGGAGGTGTGACGGCGTAGTAGTAGATTATCTGTGATGGGAGCTGCTCAATTATCTGCTAGAGTTCTTTGGCAGAACTGAGAGGAATGCAGGCAAGAATTGTGTCGAGGCCATCTGTATCCTCCATAAAGAGAACATGAGATGCCTGCAGCAACTCTACACTTGAGTCCTAGAATCATAAAATCCTAGAGTTGGGAGAGACCCCGGGGCAATCTGGTCCAACCCCATTCTGCCACTCATGGTGACCCTGTGGATGAGACGTCTCCAAGACCCCCTGTCCTCCAATGCTCAGCTCAGGTCCTGTAGATTTAGGCCTGTGGCCTCCTTGATTGAGTCCATCCATCTGGCATGGGGTCTTCCTCTCTTTCTGCTGCCTTCCACCTTTCCTAGCATGGCCGTGACAGGTTCCTCCTTATTGCTCAAAACAAAGAGCAATCCGTGTTATGTAGAGTCTCTGTGGTCATTATTTTTGTTTGTTTTTATATGTTCAGCATTAAGCCTGCCTTTGCATTTTCCTCCTTGACCTTCCTTAGTAGTCGCTCTAGGTCTGTTCTGTATTCTGCTGGTAGTATGGTGTCATTTGCATACCTCAGATTATTGATATTCCTTCCTCCTGTTTTCACTCCTCCTCCTTCTGTGTCCAAGCCTACTTTCCTTATAATATGTTCTGCATATAGGTTGAACAGGTAGGGTGATAGGATGCAGCCTTGCCTGACCCCTTTGCCAAATGGGAATCGTTCTCTTTTTCTGAACTCTATTCTATCAGTAGCCACTTGTCCTAAGTACAGAGTCCTCATCAGATGTAGTGGCACTCCCATTTCTTTCAGACCATTCCATAGTTTTTCGTGATCTATGCAGTCAAAGGTTTTGCTGTAGTCCATGAAGCACATGCTAATTTTCTTCTGGAATTCCTTGGTGCCCTCCATTCCCCATCGTACGTTTGCAGTGTCGTCCCTAGTAGTATCCTTCGTAGGAGGAAGCCAAATCACCAAATTTAAAAGAGAAGTGATGTGGCAGCGGCAGCCGCTGACCAATGGAACTAAATCCAACTGCTGTTGCCATGTGGATGATGGGATGTAGGTGAATGCGGGCAGGGAGAGAAAATCCACCTTTTCCCTGGGCAGCTGATCTCTGCTTGGCTCCACCTGAGTAGGAAATCTAATGCATTTGCATCCTCCAAAGATGTTCTCTCTGGTTGTACTGGGCTGAACAAGACTTTAATTCACTTATTCCCCTCTTCCCCAGGAAGGGAAATGTTACATTCCATATAGCTCTACTCCGAACAAATAGCTTTGGAAAAGGAATAAGCAGGGAAATTGAAGCCTCTGTCTGCCTCCCACTTTCTAAGCATGTCCCCGTCCCTGTTCGCCAGGTTTTTGCAATTATATTTTTGGCAGCTCAAACAGAGATGTCCATTTAGTGGATCCATCCATGGGATTTCTGGTTGCGAACCCAGGCAGTCTCTCTCAGGATTAGGATGGCAGGCATAATCCTACCCGACCCCATCTCCTGCTTACCCAGAGTGAAAGTGCAAACTGGGGAGGAGGTTTAGCAGATTGCCACCAAGCAAACACAAACTGCTGGTGGGTTTTTTCCAAATGTCCTGCTTCCATCCTTAGAGTTGCATCGAAAATAAAATTTTGGCATTGGATATTTTCTGGAGAGTTGTTTTCAAACATGTTTTCTCACTTCTAGTATTACTGATTTTTAAAGCAAGGGGAGTAGCATCTCCATTACAAAAACATTGTGGCTTTCGGCCACAGACTGTCATTGGCTTCCCATCACCACTCACCCCATCTCCCAAAAATAAATCCTTGGAAGGCTTTAGTTCAGCAAAATGATACTGATTGGTTTTTTTAAAAAAGACAATCTCAGGCTGCTGCCTCAGTATAGAAAGAATACAGTTTGACACCATGTAACTGCCCTGGCTCCATCCTATGGAATCCTGGGATTTGTTGTTTGTTGTGGCACTAGAGCTCTCTGAGAGAGAAGGTGAAAAATCTCACTAAACTACAAATCCCAGAATTCTGTAGCATTGAGCCAGCGCAGTTAAAGCGGTGTGAAACTGCATGAATTCTGTAGTGTAGATGCAACCCCAGTCTTCCCACACAGGCAAAATGGCAATTCCCAGGGTTTAGCAGGAGAGGGATACATCAGTTTGAAGGAGTGTTATCTCTTTCTAAGGGTCTCCTCTGAAGAAAAGTCTCTTCACTTTAGGAAGGCTGCAATCCCCTATGCTGTTATGCTGTTATTTGAAGATGAATCCCAGTGAAATCAATAAGTCTTAAGTATTTCTGAGTAGAAATTGATACGATTGTCCTGTAAATCTGTAATGCAGGAGGGAGAATGGTGAGGGTCTGTGGGTCTTTCTTTCTTTCTTTCTTTTAGCTTACATTGGCTGAAATTATATGAGTTATTCTCTGTTACGGTAGATCCAAAAACTCAATTTTTGAACAGTGGGTCAACACACAGGTAAATCCTACTGATTCAGCAGCCCTAATCTGTTTGGAATTACCAAAAGAATTTAGGTCAGAACCTGAATGCTGCAACTGCAAAGACTGTTGCTGGGTCCTAGATCAATGTAATGCAACTATGTTCAATCAACCGTGACAATTTGTTCCAAACAAAATTATCAATAGATTGCTTAAACTGCTACAAAAGTAACTTGGATCTAGCCACTCAGGGGCAATACAGACCGGCACTTTGTGCCAGCCTGTAGGTGGAGCCACGGTGCAGCGTTCACACACTGGATGCTGTGACTTTGCCCCCTTTGCGCCATGATGCTGGGCGCCCTTTTAGACGGCACGCAGCATCATGGCATGGCCCTGGCGCTGCTTCTAGATGATGCAACACAGAAAGGGCATCAGAAAGCCACGCTGACGCAGCTATGACGCCCTTTCCGGGGCAGAAAAAGAACCAGCCATTTGCAGGTTCTTTCTGCACCGGGGTGAGGGCATGACATGCAGTTGCCGAGTCCCCAACCCAGTGTTTCTAGGGGCAGCATACAGCCGCTCCTTATGGGCTGTCTGTACAGCCCCTCAGTTTCTTTTCTGGTCAGCTTTCAGACATTTTGGCACCCACATGGTTAACAGCTTCTGCACAGCCAACTGCTCATGAATTATAAACCCAATTCATTTCTGGGATATCCCTGTTGCTCTCGTACGCCTAAGACGACACTATCAGGGGTTCCAAACCTGGTCTCCGGAGCCATAGACCAACACAAGAACCCCTGCGCCACACTGGTTCTTGGGATTTCTTTAGTGTCTCAGCAATTGTTTTACAGAGATTTGCCAAACTGCCAAAATCATGTCATGAACACACTCAACAATATTAGGAGTTGACACTGTTGAAGGCCTTCCAGACTTTGCTGCATCTTTAGTCTCAAAATCTCCATGCTGAAAGTTGGCACAACACTTCTTGACAGTTGAGTATGATGGACACCTGTCACTCAATGTTTGTATCATATCCTCTTGGATTTACTTTTGGTGTTTTCTTCTGCAGGAACAGGAACTTCATGATAGCCCAGAGTTCAGCACCAGGATGCCCTACACTTTTCATTTACATTGTTCTACCAGTGAGTTGAAAAAATTCAGAAATTAGAGCAGTGGTTCCCAAACTCTGCTCTATCAAGTGGCCTGGACTTCAATTCCCAGAAGTGCTAGCCATTTTGGTAAACAGTCAAGAATTCTGGGAGCTGAAGTCCAAGACATCTGGAAGACCAAAATTTGGGAATCTCTGCATTAGAGCTAAAGTCCTGCAAACTTGCAGTTTACAAGTTTGGACACTCTTTCAAGCTACAATGATATGATTAGGCTCATTTTGGGAAGAATTTTTCAGAACTCCCACATATTATGGTGCCTTTAGTAAGTTCACAAGTAGGGTGTGAGAGCAACGACACACAAAAACACTGGTTGTTTGACCCGGGCTTTGTCTGCTCAGCAGAAATGTAATTCATCATTAAGTTTTTTATTGAAAGACACAACAAACAAATTCAGCAATTTTCTTCTCACTTCAAGACTCTCTTCAAAAACCGTACTGTTTATGAAGATGATTTGCAATTCAGGAGTTCTCCCGTGCAAAATTTCCAAATGTTGTTTTGCACCAAAAAAAAAAATAAATAATAATAATTCTGTGTCACAAACAACATTTTCTGCACAGAAAATAATATTTCAGCCAGCACAGAAATATTATTTCCTGCATAGAAGATGCTGTTTTTCTGAGCAGAAAGTGTAAATTATCCATGTGAAGATTTTACATAGAATAAATCCCTAATTATCACATTTTCTGTGTGGGAAATAATATTTACAATCCCATGTAAATTTTACACAGAATAAGTCCTGAGGTGTTAAGATTCTCATCAGTCCAGGATTCTCCTTGTCGAGGTTTCTCAATACTGGAAAGAGAGTATCCTCAATACTGGAAAGAAAATAAACTTTTCAAAATATTTTCGAAAATTCTCTCCATCCTTTGTCTCAGAGGTAGACTGCCCTTAAACATGAATGTTCTAGTTAGTTGTCATGGCTAATAGGATTCCATGAAAATTGCCCTTCTACCTTCCTTCTGGTGGAGCCAGACTGGTGTAGTGGTTTGAGCACCAGACAGAGACTCTGGAGGTTCAAATCCCTTCTCAGCCGTGGAACTGCAATGGGGGACCTTGTGCAAGTCATACTCTCTCAGCCTCAGAGGATGGAAATGTCAACCCCCCTCTGATGAAACTTGCCAAGAAAACCTTGTGATAGGTTCACCTTAGGGTTGCCATAAGTCAGAAATGACTTGAAGGCTTGCAACAACAAATCCTGAAAGAGGTAGGTGAAAACTGCTGAAAGGCATATAGCCAAAACAGAACCTCTGAGAGATACGTGTCAGCCCTCAGATTCATATAAGTAGGGGAAAATATTTGAGGAGGGGGAATCTAATGGGCCTGCCCTAGGGAAACACCAGCAACAAGCTGGAAGGTGTCTGGAGAAGAGCAGTCAAGATGCTCCAAGGTCTGGAAACCATCAAGCCCTAAGAGGAGCAGCTTAAGGAGCTGTGTATGTTTAGCCTGGAGAAGAGAAGATTAGCGGGTGACATGATAGCCAAGTTTAAATAGGTGGAGGGATGTCATGTAAAAGATGGGGTGGGCTTGTTTTCTGCTGCTCCAAAGACCAGATCAAATTGCAAGAAAGGAAATTCCACCTAAACATTAGGAGCAAGTTATTTATTGCAACAGCTCTATTTATTGTGTTGCTCTATTCGGCTTTGGCCAGACCTCTGTGCTGAACTTTGTTCCCTGATAGATCCAGCACCTTGCTTCCACTAAATCCTGGCTCCCCTTACATACACACGTAATTACATGGGAACCTCCAACCCCATAGAAGTGGGTATGATTGGCATTTTGTAGCAGCTGCCACTTGGGAATTTGTCTCATCGCCTCTGAAAGCTGCCTTAGCTGTGACAAGGTCATGCAGCAGAGAAATCACATCTGTTAGTTATCCATCAGATTGTGGTTAAGCCTTTTCAGGCTCAGTGTATAGAAATGAACCGTTGTTGCTACACTCAACAAAGTTGCATGCAGTAGTCTGGGAGTTGGAAAGGAGAGCATCCTCACCTATAACAGTACTTCTTCTTAATAACAATGACCTTAATAGATTAGAAAGCTAGGCCACAACTAACAAAATGAATTTCAACAGTGAGAAATGTAAGGTACTGTACTTAAGTAGAAAAAAATGAAATGAATAGATATAGGATGGGGGACACCTGGCTTAATGACTTAATGTAAAAGGGATCTAGGAGTCCAAGTAGACCACAAGTTGAACATGAGTCAACAGTGCGATGCAGAAGCTAAAAAGGCCAAATGCGATTTTAGGCTGCATCAACAGAAGTATAGCGTCTAGATCAAGGGAAATAATAGTGCCACTCTATTCTGCTTTGGTCAGGCCCCACAATTCAAAAAGGATGTGGAGAAACTAAAGCATGTCCAGAGGAGGCTGAAAAATATGGTGAAGGGTCTGGAAACCATGCCTTATGAGGAAAGATTTAGGGAGCTGGGGATGTTTAGCCTGGAGCACAGACAGTTAAGGGGTGATATGAGAGCCTTATTTAAGTGTTTGAAGGGGTGTCATATTGAGGACGGAGAAAGATTATTCTCTGCTGCTCCAGATAATAGGACATGGAACAATGGATGCAAGCTACAGGAAAAGAGATTCTAGCTCAACATTAGGAGGAACTTCCTGCGAGTAAGAGCTGTTCGATGATGGAACGCAATCCCTCAGATAGTGATGGAATCTCCTTCTTTGGAGGTCTTTAAGCAGAGGCTGGATGGCCATCTGTCGGGGATGCTTTGATGGAGAGTTCCTGCATGGCAGGGGGTTGTACTGGATGGCCCTTGAGGTCTCTTCCAACTCTAAGATTCTGTGATTCCTCCAAATGAATGCAGCAGCTTAAAGAATCTATATAGTCCTAGTCTGCATCAATAGAAGTATAGTGTCAAGTGAAGTCATAGTACCATTCTATTCTGCTTTGGTTAGGCCTCACTTGGAATCCTGTTTCCAGTTCTAGTCTCCACAGTTCAGGAAGCTGGAGTGTGTCCAGAAGAGGATGACCAAAATGGTAAAAGATCTGGAAACCACCAAACCCTAGAAGGAGCGGCTTAGGGAGATGATATCCATGTTTGAATAATTGAAGGTATTTCATGTTAAGGATGGAGCAAGCTTGTTTTCTGCTACTCCAGAGACTAGGACTCAATGGATTCAAAGTACAAGAAAAGAGATTCCACCTAAACATTAGGAAGAACTTCCTGGTGGAAAGAGCTGCTGGACAGTGAAATAATATGTTGCTGCCTCGGAGAGTGCTGGAGTTTTCTTCTTTGGGTTTTTTTTAAAATGGAGGTTAGAATGCTTTGAATGTGTCCTTCTACATGGCAGAATTGGGGTGGACTGGATGGCACTGGCAATCTCTTCCAACTCTATAATTCTATGATTCTATTAATGTTTCCACCTGTGTCCAAATTTCTAGCACTGCAGTAATTTAAAACTTCAGTGGAGCATTTGAAAAACAGAGTTTGGGCATCCAGAAAAAGGGGCAACAGGCAAAGTGATCCAGGGAAAGAAAATATAATTATTCTAGGCATTAACAATGTTGAATGTATCACTTTCTGCAACACTAGAAATTCTGGAACTGAAGGAGCATTTCATCTGGGGGGACAGAATTCTTATTTGGATGGGCAATGTCCCCATTTTGCTCCTATAGCTGCAGCCCTGATTATGTTTCATGGGGTGGGGGATTAATCCTACTGTCCCTTTTCCTCAAATTCCCTAGGAATTTCCCCTCTAATTCCTTTGGGGGAAATTGGGAACCACACACTTATCTGGGCCATTATTTCAATTCATGCGGAGGTGGGGAAGGAGCATAACTTGATGGTCATGGAGTCACATGCTGGTTGCACCATTTCGCTTAGTTAGTGAACTGTGATGTTGCACAACTGAATACACAAACATGCATGCTCAGATGTATGCAAAACACACATCCATTCACATTGCCTATGGCCTAATTCCCATTTAGGACTTCTGGGCTGGATTTTAAGCCCACGTAGTTTGAGCGTTGGACTATGACTCTGGAGAGCAGGGTTTGAATCCTTGCTCAAGCATGGAAACCCACTGGATGACCTTAGGCGAGTCATGCTCTCTTGGCCTCAGAGGAAGGCAAAGGCAAACTTCCTCTGAACAATTCTTGCCAAGAAAACCTTGTTGTAGGCTTGCCTTAGGATTACCATAAATTGGAAAAGACTTGAAGGCAAACAACAGCAACAACAGACAAATGCTTCATATTGAGTATGTGCTTAAACACCACTGAATTTTGTAGTACTGGGGTACGTTTTACTGAATGGGGGGATGTTGAGATGGGGACTGGATGGAGCAGAAGTTGCTTGATTCTGGGGCCTCCTTCCTACTTACAAACAAATTGGTTTGTGATCACAATCAATGGATCAATTTGACAGTGGAGTGTGGTGCACACTACATTTGCCCTGATTGCATTTTCTGGCTGTAAAATAACCCACTTGTCATTCACATTGACTAATTAATCAATTCAAAATGGATCTTCTTCAGCTGGACGGCAGATTTGAAGGGCACATTTAAATTGATTCCGATCCGCATCCCGTTCACACTTGCACTGAATCGATTTATTGCAAAAGACGCAGAAAAAAATGAGCTCCAAAACACACATTAAATGGGTCTAGTTCAGTGGCCCCCTCGCCAAACCGCTTTAGTGATTCGGCTCAAGTGCAAACAAGGGTCCACTTCAAATCGGTTAGCAAACTGGTTTATAACGTAGTGGGAATAAGGCCGTAGTTTCTCTAGCCGCAGCAAGAGAAAGAGTTTCAGCGAGGCTCTGGAAGTCTCATTTGGAACAAGCAGAGTAATATGAAAAGTCACGACAACATGTTTTAAAATTAAACACCAGGAAAGGAAAGGGTGAAGGAGGGGTGGAGAGGGGGGTGTTGAAATTCCCTGAACAAATGGAACATTTCATGGAGGAACTGAAATTATAGCTGCCTTTGCACAGATTTCTTTTGTGGTCAAATGTCCTCGCCCCCCTAACACAAAGTAATTAATTTTTGAAAACTCTGTGTGTGTGTTGTTTCCTAGGCTGAACATCTGATTACATTGGGGTTCATGAGGAAGAGAGGGAGGAAAGGATTCTTGGCTTTGGTAACAAGGGAAGGGGGGGGGGGTTGGAAATCCTGAAATGAGACTGCTGTGAAAAGGTCGTTAGAAGCTGGAGAATGAAGATGAAGTAATGAATAATAATAACGAGGCACGAAATCGGTTCAGAGGATGAAGGGAACAAAACACAGGCACAAAAGCCGCAGCCATCGGAGAGCCGTTCTGGACCTAAAGTGGAAAAGCAGGCGCAGGGTTTTACAAAAAAAAGGAAGCCTCTTCCCGCCTTTGAATCAATGCAAATCTATGCACCCAGGCATAGAAATCCACCATCAGACGGGAAAATGCCTTTTCTGAGGCCTTCAATGGAGAACAATCCTTTCAAATCCAGTCACCTAAAGAAAAGAGAAACCATTCTTGGGCTAGACAAGAATCAGAGATGGGGGATTTTGCATGGAGAGGGGGTTAAAATATTCTGAAGGGGAAAGAATAGGAAACGCAGAGATCTTTTGGCGGAGGATTGGGAAGAGCAGCCCTGCATACAGCAGAGAGTGGAAAGGGACTTGTTTTCCCATACTAATTGGGAAATAGGGTTTCAGCAATGGACACACATACACACACTATTGCAGCATGGGCGCGAATGTGGAGACATGAAAGAAAAGGAAGATGGAGCTGGGATCGTATGTTGTTGTTGCATCGGAGAAATCTGCACTCACATAATTCAACGGCAGTTTCATTGCACCGTCTTTCTGCTGAATTCCAACACTGTGCAACCAGTGAATGGGTTTGCTGCTTGCACAATCCAAGGAAAACATGCTGTACATGGAAGGTGCTGGTGAACAGTTCCACAACATCCTCAGACCTCATCTGGAATATTGTGTCTTGTTCTACGCAACACAACGTAAGAAGAATGTTGAGAAGCTGGAGCATGTCCAGAAGAGGGCAACCAAAATGGTGAAAGGTCTGAAAAACCCCAAGCCCTCTGAGGAACAGTTTAAGGAGCTGGGTATGTTTGGCCTGGATAAGAGAAGGTTGAGAGGTGATACAATAGTCCTGTTTAAATATTTGAAGGGGTGACATAGTGAAGATGGAGCTTGTTTTCTGCTGCTCCAGAGAAAAGGACCCAGACCAATGGGTTTAAACTACAGGAAAAGAGGCTCCATCTCAACATTGGAAAGAACATCCTGACAGTAAAAGCTGTTCAACTGGTGGAAGACACTTCCTTGGAGGGTGGTGGTCTCCTTTTTTGAAGGTTTTGAAGCAGAAGCTGGATGGCCATTGTTGGGAGTGTTGTGGTTGTGTGTTCCTGCATGGCAGAATGAGGTTGGATTGAGTGGCCCTTGAGATGTCTTCCAATTCTAGGTTTCTATCCTCCAAGAAGGCACAGATGCACATGCAACAATTACAGTTGCAGAACTGTGAGCCGAGTGTGGAGGTTGCACCATGTACCACGAAGTGGAACTGCATATATAAAAGAACTTTCATGCATGTAAAACACCACCAAGTTATGTGATATCTGGGAAATTAAAAGGAATCCCTAGGTCCTGCAGACTGATCATGGGCCTTTTCTGTTGTTGCTGTTATGTGCTTTGATGTTGTTGTTATTATTATATTTGTTATATCCCACCCATTTCCTAAACTGGGAGTCAGGGCGGCTCACAACATTAAAAAAAACAATACAATTAAAAGCATACAAAAATAGTACATTAAAATATAATTAAAGTATTACAATATTTAAAAAAGTTACATATCAAAAGGATAAAATACAATTGAAATTATTACAATGTTAAATACTCATATTGACTTTGACTTAAGGTGCCTTTTTCTTAGGGTTTTCTTAGCAATCTTTCTTCAGAGGAGGTTTGCCTTGCACTTTCTTTTACAGCCAAGAGAGCGTGAATTGCTCAAGGTCATCCAGTGGATTTCCAAGACTGAAGGGGATTTGAACCCTGATCTCCTAGATTCCTAGCACAACATGCAAACTACTACACCAATCTGTCTGTAGTATGAGGAGCCTATCCTATTGTAGAAGTCTCACTGCTCCATTATTTTTCCTGATACTGTTTCTTGACTGGTTCCTCCCTACAACCCAGAAATGAGAAACAGTTTTAAAAATCCACCCTTTATTTGTGGCCACTCTCTGTATCTCCCTTATCTGATTTAGGGTGATGGAAGCCAGTTATGAGAGAAGGAAGTCATCCCTGGATAAGAGCAGACTTGAACTCAGTACTTGTAAGTCTATCAAGGTAGACCATGCATTCCCTTCCCCTTTCTTTGACCCTGTTACTATTTTGAGATTTCACTTATTTGTCTAGCAAAGGGAAGATTTCCTTTCTCCGTCTTTTCTGCCTGGGACTTCTCCCTCTGTTTATGCAAGCTGAGACTCATTCTTCTGTTTTAAACGATTCTTCAAAATAAATATTTTCTTTTCCCAGCGTACTTTCTTTGTGCTGAGCTTAATTGAGATGTGTTTAATTTTTGTGTGTGTGTCTGTGTACCAAAAAATAAAAGGCTGATCTTTAGTAAGTGACAAAACACCCGATGCGAAGCCCAGAAAAACAACCAGGCAGCAAGTCTACCCAGGGGAGAAATTTTAAAAGCAATTAAATGCACAAGGAAAAAAGGAACGGACGGCAGGGGAGGGATGTTAATTCTGTGGCACGGTTAAGATTTCGCACACCCCAGAGCCACCGAGCACAGTATTTCAGTGCTCACACGGCGGCCATAATGTGACCCTGCGCAGGCGGGATGGGATGTAAAACGAGAGCGGAGAATGCCTGAGCAAATTCACCGCCGAGGCCCATGGCAAATGTGTCTTGGATGGGACCCAGTAGATCTTTTACACTTTCTCTAATGCTGCGATTCTTTATTTGAGTTTCATTTTAATGTCCTCATAAAAAAAAATATGATTGCATATGCAGACCACATCGTCCCGGGTGGAAAGAATTCAGAGCGTACGTGCCTCTGTGTGGGTTTTTGGCTAAGCATGACCTGCAGGCAGGTAAAGCAATGGCCTTTCTCAGCAAGCAGTCAATGAAGAATCCACTGTGTGCAAGTAGCCAGCACATGAAGCCCTGTAGGAAGTCATGGAAAATGATGCCCCACTAGCTCTCTGCCTAGCGTTGCACGCATTTCCAGGACCTTGGGAGGATGCAGGGTTCACCTCTCTTGTCCAGCTTTACCCTCGGATCCCAGGGGCTTTGCTTTGGGCTAATCCACACTGTAGAATCATAGAGTTGGAAGAGACCCTAAGGGCCATACAGTCCAACTTCTCTTCTGCCATGTAGGAACTCACAATCAAAGCATCCCTGATAGATGGCCATCCAGCCTCTGTTTAAAGACCCCCAAGGAAGGAGACTTCACCGTGTCTTCCACTGTTGAACAGCTCTTACCATCACAAAATTCTTCCTAATGTTGAGGTGGAATCTCTTTTCCTGTAGCTTGCATCCTTTGTTCCGTGATCTATTCCCTGGAGCAGCAGAAAACAAGCTTGCTCCATCCTCAATATCACCTCCCTTCAAATATTTAAACAGGGCTATCATATCATCTCTTAACCTTCTCTTCTCCAGGCCAAACACACCCAGCTCCCTAAGTCTTTCCTCATAAGGTATGGTTTCCAGACCCTTCACCGTTTTGGTGGCACTCCTCTGGACATCCTCTAGCTTCCCAACAGCCTTTTGGAACTGTGGAGCCTTTTGGAACAGTTCCAAAAGGCTGTTGGGAAGCTAGAGGATGTCCAGAGGAGTGCCACCAAAACAGTGAAGGGTCTGGAAACCATACCTTATGAGGAAAGATGGACACAATATTTCAGGTGAGGTCTGAGAAAAGCAGAATACATACTATACTTATATTGGTGCAGCCTAGAATTGCATCAGCCTTTTTAGCTACAGCATCTCACTGTTTACCTATGTTTAACCTGCGATCTACTAGGACTCCTAGATCTCTTTTACACACAGTGTTGTCAAGCCAGGTGTCCCCCATCCTCCATCCGTTTTCTTCTCCTCCTGCTTTCCCTCTTTGTCTTCAGCTTATTGCATATTGCTGCAAACTGCAATCAATTTTTTAAAATGGTTTGCCCTCAACCCGAGACAAAAGGAGAGCAGAGAAGGGATAGAATCTCCTAGTTTATGTGATCTTTTTCATGAATAACCTTTGCATTCTTGCCCACACTCAATGATTGCTTTGCCACACATGTCCCGGTTTTCATCTGTGAAATGTTGGGGTGATAAGAGATGCACAAATTGTTGGAAACAAGCTGTGATTCCCAAGCAAACTGGAGGAAGCCAAGTTCCAATCCCTTTTTGGAAGATTTGGGCAATTTATGTTTATCTTTCTGCCCTGTAAAAGGGATCATAAACTTGACGGTCTTTTTTTTAGGGCTAATAAGAAGACAAACATGACCATTTTAGCCTAGCTATGCTGCTGAGCTCAAGCTGAGTTAACCATGCGTATGCGTTCCTCGCATGTCTCCTCAATTTTATTCTGTTTATTGAGCAGTATAACCTGCTTTTCAGTCGTTTGGTCTCTAAACAGGTTACCCAGAAGAGAAACATCCAAGACAAGCAAAATCTTAGCAATAACAATCAAATGTTCTACTTGGGACAAATTGAAAGAGAGAGTTGGCAGTAAAACCAAATCTCATCATGAAATTTGTGCCTGAGGGGAGTCAGAGGTTTTGACAGCTTGGATAAAAGGGCCATTTCCCCCTATCTCTTGCACCAGCCTAAACTAGGGGGCAAACAGGATTTAAATGAGAGTTAAACGAGAGTTAAACAGGAAATGTCCGGTGATAAACATAGGGCATTTCCTGTTTAACTCCTGTTTAACCATTTTTTAAAACCTGTTTGCCCCCTACTATGATAAAGCAGTTAAAGTCACCAATTCCAGAATTTCGGGGCCAGTGCTGAACAAGGCTATCGTCAGCTTGATAGATGATAACACAGGCTGCATCTGCACTGCAGAATGAATGCAATTTGACACCTCTTTAACTGGCACAGCTCCATCCTATGGAATCTTGGGATTTCTACTCTGTGGTGGCATCAGAGCTGAGAGAGAAAACAAAATAGCTCACAAAATTACAAAGCCTAAAATTCCATAGCACGGAGCCATAGCAGTTAAAGCAGCATCAAACTGTGTTAATTTCGCAGTGCAAATACAGCTTTAGTTTAGTGCTCTTCATGACACTGGGGTTTGTAGTCTGGTGAGTCACTAGCACTCTGTGGCAGAGAAGGTGAAATATCTTGGAAAACTAAGGATCCCAGGATTCTCTCTGATGGAGTACAGCACTTAAAGTGATGTCAAACTGCATTGTATCTACCACGTAGAAGCACCTCAAGTCTGGCATTGGCACTGACCTAAGGGCAGGCTCCCTATCATACTCTAGATGTTTTTGAGTTCCCATTAACTTCAATCTGACCCATGGATTATGGGATTATGGAGATTCTGCCAGAATTTGACCATAAAATCATGCTGGAGGACCTACTAATGTCTTGAGAAGTGTTTTCTCTAGAAACCTCTAAGTTCCCCAGAGCATCTCTATGGTCAACTTCTGAGAGAGCTGCGCTGAAGGACCTAGAGGTTCCTAGAGAGAACATGTTAATCAAAACCGCAAATAATCAAATCTGCAAACGTCAAGGCTGCAAAAGTGGAGGGCTGACTGTATTTGGCAATATGGTCTTTTAGATAGCCCAGCACCAACCTTTTTCTGACATTGGTACTGACCACACTCCAGATGTTTAGCGCTAAGGGTTCCCATAAACCCCAACCACCCTGGGATTATGAGGATTGTGATCCAAAGCACCTTAAACACTCTGCTACACAGGCCCCCTCTTACCCTCCCTGAAATTTGGTGCAAACAGTCAGGCCTGAGGCAATGGACCATCCCCTGATGGCCCTTGCATCCATTCATCCATCCCCAAAATGGATGGATTAGGTAATCCTAGGCTAGGTTTTGCAGCCATTTCCTACTGGAAACCAGATCTCTTTGAGCGCTTGTCCTGCGCTCACAGCCGAGGAATAACTGGACACCGGGGTCCCGTCAACACGTCCAAAATCCCAGCCGCTGCTCCAGGGACAGCATCCCAAGGAACAATCCGGAGGTGTTTGTGAAGAAAGGCAAAGGAGGAAAAGTGGGTCTGGTCTGCTTAATGTTCCTTTTGGTTTACGGCTTCCCCCAGCCAGGAGGGGAAACAGGACTCTCTCTCACCCTCTCCCAAACGGGCCTCCAGAGGAAAAAGGCTTGAGGCAGCTGCCTCCATTCCAGACCTGGATATCCTGTGCAGCATCAGAGACAGACAGCCCCAAGACTTCTCTTTCTCTCTTTCTCACTCCATCTCCCTTTGAGTGGTCTGCAAGGATGGAGGAGGGGAGAGAGCAAGAGAGAAGGTGGGAAGGAAAATGGAAAGAATAGGAAGGACAGTCGTAGAATCATAGTGTTGGATGGCCACCCAAGGGCCATCCAGTCCAACACCCTTCTGCCTTGTGGAAGACAACATCAAAACCCTCCCTGTGACACATGGCCATCCATCTGGACTTTATCTCACAGGAAAACTGGGGGTTTAAAACAGCATTGTCAAGCGATAGTTGTGCGATCACGGTAAAGATTTTCACACACTATCGCGGTTAAAGATGACTTATCCTGGGAATACCCAGGGAATAACCAGCACCAAATCATTCATGGGATTTCCCTGTAAATAATTTGTTGCTGGTTATTCCCAAGAAGAGTCATCTTCACTGCAATCACACGAATACTGCTGGATAATGCCCATTTAAATCCCCAATTTTCCCCACTGCCTGGGAGTGTGGTGGTGTCTCCTTCTTTGGAAGTTTTCTAACTAACTGGAGCTTGAGTTAGAAAACTTCCAAAGAACTCCAAAGAACACCACCACACCCCCAGGCAGCACCTTCCACTCTCAAACAGCTCTTATTGTCAGGAAGTTTTTTCTAATATTGAGATGGAATCTCTTTTCCTGTACTTTGGACCCATTGCTCTGTGTCCTATTCTCTGCAGCACCAGAAAACAAGCTTGCTCCATCTTCAGTATGACAGTCCTTCAGATATTTGAAAAGGGCTATCATGTCAACTGTCAACATTCTCTTCTGCTGTCTAAACAAACCCAGATCCCTAAATCTCTCCTCATAGAGCTTGAAGGTTTCCAGAGCTTTCACTATTTGGGTTGCCCTTCTCTGGACACACTCCAGCTTCAAAGAGATGTCCATCTGCCATGCAACTTCTCCCTCCCTTGGATGAAGGTAAAACTTGCCACTCAACAACTGATGGGCCCTCGCAGGAAAGCCAGAGGCTGAGAGGCACTGGCTATTTTAATTCATTTTGATTTACTTGGTACTAGAAAAATCATTGACATTTCTGGTAGATGCATGGCAACGCAGCATGGTGTAATGGTTTGAGTGTTGGACTATGATCTCAAGAGACTAGAGTTAAATTCCTGACCAGCCCTGGAAACCCTTTGGGTGAGCTTGGGCAAATCACACTCTCTCAGCCTCAGAAGAAGGCAGTGGCAAACCTCTTCTGAAGAAATTTGGTCAAGAAAACCAAGTTGGTGTGGTGTCATGGTTCGAGTGCTGAGTTTTGGGAAACCGGGGTTCAAATCTTCTGTCAGACACAAAAAACCCACCAGAGGACTTTGGGCAAGTCACACTCTCTCAGCATCACAGAAAGGCAATGTCAAACCACCTCTCAACAAAGCTGGCCAGGGTGAGGGCTAGATAGGGTCAGCATCTTGCAAACATCTTGAAGTAATTGTTTGAGTGGACAAGTGGGATTTAATTTATTTGGTCCTGGTTAAGGACTTTATCACACAGGGGAAATCGGGGTTTTAAAAAGGCATTTTTCCGGGACATTCACATGATCGCAGGAAAGATTTTCCCACGATATCAGGATTAAAGAGGACTTATCCTGGGAAGAAACAGGAATGCTCCAGCAACAATTCATTCACATTGAAATCCCATGAATGATTTGTTGCTGGAGCATTCTTCCTGGGATAAGTCCCCTCTAATGTGTGCGAAAATCTTTCCCATGATTGTGTGAATGTTCCAGGATATTGCCTTTTTAAAGTTCCAGTTTCCCCCATGTGATAAAAATTTTAAGCTCATGGCCATTACTGTCTTAGAACTATTTGGTGGTTTATTACTTTTCAGTTTGTTATTTTATTTACCCTGTTGTGGGAAAAAGGCAGGATATAAATCCTTGAAATAAAATAAATATTTTATTAATTTTTTTGTGAATAAAGACATGATGGTTCCAAAGAAATCCCCCTTTCTAGTCCAATATATTGCTTGCATAGGGACCAAGCAGTTATCTAATGTGAGTGCGATTACACCTTCCATCGTGTAGCCTTCCTGCCTCTAACCCTGGAGATGATACATATCCTGACTAGTAGCCAACAGTGGCCATAATTTAAGTGGATTTACCTAAGACCTTTTTCCCCCCAGGCTACCCAAGTTGGAAGCTATCGCTAAACCTAGTAGTAGTGAGTTCCACTGTTTAACTCTGCTCTTTGAAAAGGAAAATATTCCCTTTTCCGTCTTTAACTGTGCACCACTCAGCTGCAGCGGATGAACTTTATTGTGAGAAGGGAGATAATGCTCTCTAAATCAACTTTCTGCACATTTTTGTAACTTCCTGGCTGGCTAGAAGCTCAGCAGCTCCTTTTTTTGAAGTCCTCTATGCTGGCATATCCTTAGAAATGGATTTTTTAATATATACTCTGTCATTTCTCAACAACACACTGTCAGAATAATGCAGCTTGACACCACTTTAACTGCCATGGCTCCATCCCACAGTACTGTGGGACTTGTAATTTTTTGAGGCACCAGCACATTTTGGCGAGAAGACTAAAGACCTTTTAAAACTACAGATCCCAGGATTTCATAGGATGGAGCTACAGCACTAAAGGTGCATTATGACAGCACTTAAACGGCATGATTTCAACAGGGTAGATGCACCCGAAGAGTGGGTCTTTGCTCCTGCCAACATCTCTTCCAGCTTGGAGTCAGCATTCCTACAGGGGTTCAGAAAGATGGTTTTCACTGGGGAGTGGAGAAATACAGGCAAAAATTGAAGATGCAGAAATATTTGGGTATTGGTAACTATAAGTGGGGTTTCTGTGGTCAGATAAGTTTCATAGGTAATGACAAAAATAACCCCCAATTAATGCATTTTAGTTATAACATGCACCATGAAGCTTGCAAAAAAGGCAGTTCCATTTAAAATACAATATTTACCACATGCAAAAATAATTGTGTTAATTAAATAACAGTTACTAGGAACTCATTGCACATTATGCAAGTCATCCAACAATAATGGTTTGAACTGTTCATCATTATCTGATTTCTCTGCAAACCTGTGCAGAAACTGTCCACTTGAAACTCTGTCAAAAACCAAGATTACTAAATTTTCTCTGATGAAATGCTGTGCGCTCTTATGGAGTCACCTCATGCATCAAAGCTGAGGATGAGTTTTCACACACAGCTGTAGAGGCACCAAAAGTGAGTTCTGCAGCAGACCCAGGGCACATGCATATAAAGGCTTCCTTGTACATGTATATTTTTAGTATGTTTGCCACACCACACTGCACTTCATCCATGCTACAGAATACTGGAATATGTAGTTTTGCATTGGTAGAGAAGGCTAAAGACCTTGTAAAACTATAAATCCTAAGATATCATAGGATGGAGCTACAGCACTTAGTGTGGTGTCAAACTGAATTTTTCTACAATGGAGATGCATCCTTAGTGTTGGAATTGCGGGATTCTATTGTATCCTTTGTTTTTTACAGTTCATAAACTGCATTCTTAATTTCTTCACTGAAGTTTTACATTTCTGCTCTCCCAACATTTCGCAGATGCATGCTGAGACATGTGTGGCCAAGCAACTTCAGAGACTACCCAAACTGCAAAATTTTGCAGTTTGCTTTTGCTTGAGCCTCCCAGGAAGGGCAAGATTCTACCCCTTGCTGAATTAATGGAGTCCAAATGACTTTTGCACTTTGGACTTTGTTTGCACCAAATGAAGTAAACTGAGGACAGTGAGAGAAGGAGAGAGAAACGGGGACATTTTGAAAACAGCTGAAAAGTGGGATTTGAAAGGATTGATGGGGACTGTTCCTACCAAATCAGGACAGCTGGAGAGTATGCAATTACAATGTTAGATATTTGGGGATTGAAGGAAGATTTCTTGGGCAAGCAGAATTCTTATTTTGGGGTGCAGTGCCCAAATCATTTACAAATCATGTCTGCACCATTGCTGTACCCCCCCCCCCACACTCAATAGGACACCTCCTTCCTTCCTCAATATATATTTGCTGAGAAATCATAGGATCCCTCCTTATAACTGCTACCTCCCTGCCAGCTAGGAGCATAGGAGGGTGGCTTGTGAGCAGCTCATCTCTTGTGACAACAGCATATTTGTTTGGTCTCCCAATCGTCCCTTCCCATCTAGAGACTCCCCCATAAATGTGGAATTAACTTTCACGGAACATGCCCACACCAATTCCAGATGAATAGCTAAAGGGGACGGGGGGGGGGGACCTCCTCCATGCTGCAGCTCTTCTGTGGCTCCCAGCATAAAACGATGCGACACAGGAGGACTATTAAATGAAAGATGGGAGAGTGTTTTACATCCTTGTAGGCTTCGTGGCCTTCATTAGCACTTGGGAGGGAGGGAACAGAGAAGAGCTTTCCCTAGCTTGGTTGCTCCACTTTTCCTCTTTTGCAGGTCCTAGATCCTACATTAAATTTCAAACTCAGAGCACAAGATTCTATCTTGCTTCAGTGCAATGTCAAATTACAGTGGGCCCTTGCTATCTGCTGCAGTTTGGTTCCAGGACCCTTTCCAGGACCAAAAACTGTGTGTGCTCAAGTGCCATTATATACAACGCCATAGTAAAATGGTGTCCCTTCTATAAAATGGCAAAATCAAGCTTTTTTAGATTTTTATAATATATGTATATACTTTCAAGCTATGGTGGTTGAATCCATGGGTGAAGAAGCTGTGGATACAATGTGGAGGGCCAATTCTACATGACAAGATTCCACCTGAACATCTGGAAGAACTCCTTGATGGTAGAAAGTCTTCAACAGTGACATGGTCTGCCTTGAGGGCCAGTGAACTCTTCTTCTTTATAGGCTTTAAACACACTGGATCACCATCTCTCAGGAGTGTTTTAATCGTGTATTCCTGCATGGGAAGGAGCTGGATTAGGTGGCCTATGTAATCCTCTCCAGCTTTGAGTATTCTAACCCCCCAGCATTGGCCATGCTGGTTATGTCATCTGAACAAATAAAGTCCAAAATGGAGAGCCAAAGGTTTGGCCCTTCTGTCATGCTGGAAGACATCTCCCAGTTTCCTTAAGGTACCAGGAAGGTTGATACATGAGATTGAGAGGCATCTCTTGTAGATCCTGGTCCCATGAATGTTGTCTTGGTGAACCTGTTGACCTCGTGCTGCTCTGGGAAGAAAAGAATATAATTAATAATATCCAATCTGGATATCATTAGAAGAGCAAGCAAAAGCCAAACTGCAAATATCAGAGCCCAAATATCCATGTTGTGACTATGCTTGGAAAACAGTTGGGTGAGTACATGGCCATATACTGCATGGAGCAAACCCTGCCATCCTTCTCCTTTTCCCCCCATCCCTTGGCTTTGGGGAATTGCTTTCAGAGCAGTCTGAGCATAGGCATGACTTTAAAAAACCCAGGTCAGGTTTCAGGATTGTTCAGGAAAGGTCTATTGAGCAGAAGACTCATTTTGGAAGAGGATTGTTATGTGTGGTCATTGCTATATCACAGAGTTAATCATGCTTGCACAGAGTAAATCCACACTCACATAGGATGCATCTGCACTGCTGAAATAATTCAATTTGACCCCACTTTAACTGCTATGGCTCAATTCTATGCAATCCTGGGATTTGTAATTTGGTGCGGCACCAGAGCTCTCGGACAGAGAAGGTTAAATATCTCACAAAACTACAAATTCCAGGATTCCATGGCACTGAGGCATGGCAGTTCAAGTCATGTCAAACTGCATTGATTCTGCAGTGCAGGTAAGTGGTTGTTGTACTGCACAATCTTTTTGCTAAATGCCAATGTTGTGCAATCTGTCACATATCTACAAATGTGCAGTGGCCGTATCTACAATCTTCGTGACTCAAGTGGGAGCATGAAAACACCAGTGAGTAGTTATGTGCTATCCAAGAATGCACAACTCTATGCATTACATTTGTGGAATTCCCCTTACACAACTGTGAACTAAACATTAACACTGTGGCCAAAAAATACAGTTGGCCCTATAGGGTTTTTTTGTAGGGCTTTCGGGCTACGTGACCATGTTCTAGAAGAGTTCCAACTCCACAGTCAGCCCTCCTTATCCACGGATTTTTTATCCATGGATTTGAGCATACACGGCCTGAAAATATTCCCCAAAAGTATAAATTCCGAATAGCAAATCTTGATTTTTCATTTTATATATGGAACACCATTTTGTTGTACCATTATATTTAATGGGACTTGAGCATTCATGGATGTTGTTAATCCACGGAGAGTCCTGGAACCAAACCCCAGCAGATAACAAGGGCCCACTTTAGTACAAACGCGTGCACAAGGCTGTTTACATGTGCTTACAAACACCCACAGGCTGCCAAGCTGTGTTGATTTACAAGCAAGAATGTGTCAAAGGGGGAAGAGAGGGCAAGCTGTTGCATTTCATCAACATTAAGTTATTTTACCTGGGGGGAATCCACTTTGGGACTAACATGTTCTCTAGCACTTAGAAAACAAAGAATTTCTGGAGCAAAACATTTTGTCTGCAGCTTGGCCGGTGATAGATAAGTACCCACCAGACTCCACAAAGGCTTGGATAAAGCCTTTGTAAAGGAGGCTGGTTTCATACAATGTTCAGAACTTCCCCTTTGTGTGAATTCAACCCATCTTGTGCCCTGAAAACCTAGACTTGAATTCTAAAAGTTGGTACTCAGGACTGCTATTCAAAAAATGGTACTCAACTGGATTAATGTAACTGTTTCAAGATGTACAAATGAAGGCTTGGAATGTTACTTTTACAAAGTAACTCATTTCCATTACTTGTACTTGAAAGGCATCCCATTGCTGATCCTTGTTGCAGTACCAAAGAAGTAATATGTTTCATCGCTTTCTCATTACTTCGCGATTATCAGTTGAGTCTCCCTTATCCAAAATGCTTGGACCAGAAGTATTTTGAATTTCAGATATTTATTTATTTATTTATGTATTGGATTTTAGTATATTTGCATATACATAATGAAGTCTCATGGAGATGGGACCCAAGCCTGAACAAGAATTTTATTTGTGTTTCATATACATGTTATACACATAGCCTGGAGGTAATTTTATACATGATATTTTAAAATAATTTTGTGCATGAAACAAAGTGCATGTACACAGAAAGTGAAGGTGTCACTGTCTCAGCCACTCATGTGGACAATTCTGGATTTTGGCATATTTGGGATTTGAGAATTCTGGATGAGGGAGACTCAACCTGTACTTTCTATTACTATTAGAATGGGGAAGACCCCTGAAAACTGATAAGATAATTAATCCCATGTGAATGAGATGATGAATCTGCTCTAGATGTTATTCTGTGGCTAGGCTTCAGTCCCATAGACAGTTCCTTTAATTCAGACTGAAACCTGGAGCTGATACACTGTCATCCACCCACCAGCTGTCTCTGGGCATAAAGCATAGGAAATTCCTGCCAACATGCCCATAAAAGTGCCCTTTTAAAAGTAACTTTGAATGTGTTTGGAAACTGTTACTCATTAGGCTAGTAAAATAACTTTGTTATTACTTGTAAAGAGATCTCGTAACACCTTTGAGATTAACTGGAAGAAAGAACTTGGCGACATGAGCTTTTGCAGATGCATTTCGAGGAGCGGAAACAGGCCTATATCTTTGTTCTTACTCGTGGGTTGTAATGAAGTCACATTTCAGAAGTAACCTAACATGAGCAAGGTTACTTTACTGGTCCAAAGACTAACACCAAATGATTGACCCCAAAAGTAATTAGTTACTTGTAGCTCAATATTTCCAGGCTCTGGTTCAAATTATTTTACATAAATGGCCTTCCAAGGATTTCTATCCCCATTTTGATGGTAAAAAAACTGAGGCTGAGAACAACTCTTTCCAAAGAGTTTGTGACAGAGCCCAAAACTGTAGCAGGGAGTTTGTGGTTTGCTATTCAGTCTCTCCAGTACATTAGACTTCATAGAATCGTAGACCTGGAAAAGACTCCCAGGGATCATTCAGTCCATCTCTCTTCTGCCATGCATGAATATACAAGCCAAGCCCTCTTGGCAGATGGCCATCCAGCCTCTGTTGAGAAACCGCCAAGGAAGGAAACTCCACCACACCCCAAGACGGTTTCCCACTGTCGAACAGCTCTTACTGTGAGGATGTTCTTCCAAATGTTGAGGTGGAATCTCTTTTCCTGTCCTTTGCATGAGTCCTAGTCTCTGGAGAGCAGAAAACAAGCTTGCTCCATCCTCAGTATCACACCCCTTCAAATATTTAAACATGGCCATCATGTCTCCTCTTGACCTTCTCTTTCCCAGGCTACACATAGCTCCCTAAGCTTCTCCTTGTAGGGCTTTGTGGTTTCCAGACTTTTCACTTCATTGCTCTCAGCCAGATTTGGTTGATTTCATTGTACCTGCAGAATTTACTATTCTGCCTCCACAGAACACATTCCAGAACTGCTCCCCTAAAGGAAAATGTTGTCTCAGCTGAGGCCCCCTCTTTTCCTTCTTCTTCATGGGAGTCATATATTCTTACCTCTTCTGGCTGACGTAAAAGGCACCACGCTGGAATTACTCTGCAATATTTCCTCCTTAACTGATTTCTTCCAATGGATTGTCCCACTGAGGGCTTGCCTACATTAAAACTTTAGTATGGTTCAGTGGTGGGCTGGAGCTGATTTAAGGAACAGCTGGCCTCCAGTGCCTCCCCTGAAAACATCTGGTCTCTGGTGCAGGCCTGGATTTTGCTCAGAGTTTCTTCCTTCTTGTTGTGTGCCTCCAAGTCGTTTCGGACTTATGGCGACTCTAGCATTGTCTTGGCAAGATTTGTTCAGAGGGGGCTTGCCTTTGCCTTCCTCTGAGGCCGAGAGAGTATGATTTCCCCAAGGTCACAATTCTGACTTACGGCCACCCTATGAATGCAAGACGTCCAAGAGCCTTGGTCCTCTACAACCCTTCTCAGGTCTTGCAAACGCAGGTCCATGGCTTCCTTGATTGAATCAATTAATCTGGAGAGCGGTCTCTCTCTTTTCCTGCTGACTTCCATTTTACCCAGCATTATCATCTTGTCCAGTGAGTCATATTGTCTCATGATATGTCCAAAGTAAGGCAGATAGCTTCCTTTTAGTCATTGTGGCTTCTAGGGAGAGTTCAGACTTGATTTTTGTTCCCTGCCTTCCTCCTCCTCCTCCTCCTCCTCCTTCTCCTCCTCCTCCTCCTCCTCCTTGTTATTTGCTTTCAAGTCAGCTTTGACTTAACAGCAGCCCTGTCATCAGCTGCCCTACTCAGGTCTTGCAATCTCAGGGGAGCCATGGCTTCCTTGATTGAAAGTGCCTTTACAATGCAGTTTGACACCACTTTTAACAGTCATGGCTCCATCTGACAGAATCCTGGGATTTGTCGTTTTGCAAGGCACCAACACTCTTTGGCAGAGAAGGCTAAATACTGTAATTTGTAAAACTACAAATCCCAGGACCCCATTAGATGGAGTTGCAGCACTCAAAGTGGTGTCCAACTGTGTTCATTCTACACTGCAGATGGATCCTCTGTCAATCCACTGCCCTCTTTTCCTACTGCCCTCCACTTCACCAAGCAAGACCATTTTTTACAGTGAGTCCTGTTTTCTCATGATATGTTCTAAGTATCATGGCCTCTGTTGAGTGAGTTTGACTTCTAGGCAGAGTTCAGGCATGATTTGCTCTTACTTCTCTTTTTGACATCATTCTCCAATGGCTCTCCTGCAATATCTCCAAGGGAGAGGGACCTTGCAGGAAGCTGCCATCCTTCACCAGCTATGGAGAAGGAGAGAAAATGGATGGCTTTCTAGTCCTCACCAAACCAGAGCAAGAGCCAGGAACCCCGTTTTCCAAGAGGAAGGCCCCTCTGGCTTAGCCACTGAAGTAAATAGAAATCGAACAGCCGAGTGTCTCACTGTGATTAAGTGGAAGTCCTTTAGCACTCATCTGTTATCTCTTAATTAAAGTTCCTTGCTAATTATTTTTCCTTGTCAAGAGAGCCGAGCTGCTGACTCTGGAGGTTTCTGCAAACAAAACGGGGGCTTTGCTCCCCGCCGTTCTTGGTTAATGACCAAATTAAACCTGGAACGGTCCATATCTCTGGCTGCGTGGACGCCACTTCATCACATCTGTTTCCTCTTGAAAGAGAAGCATCCTTTTAAATCACACCTGAAGCAACTGGTGCTGTTTGCACAAGGTGCGTCCTTCCTCTTCAAGGGATATTTGCTTAAATAATGGACAGAGAAAAGAACCTAGAAGCAGAAGGTGAGGAGAATGTTGAGCTAGATAACATAAAAGCTATCAATTCAGGTTGCTGTTTAACTGAGAAAAGCAGCATTCAAGAAGAATTGGATGTTTCCTCTAATCCAGAGCATTGCTGTACAGATTCTGGTAGCCTCATCCAAAAACTGCCATACATACATTTGCATTCCATGTTAATTCCACAAAGAAATCCCCGCATGGACATCCCTTCCATAAAACAAAGGCTATGATTCAATGGGAATATTCAGTGTCTCATTATATTTGCAAATTTGCAATATTTTAAGCCTTTTGTGGTAGATTCTCCCCTTTATTCAGCCCCCAGCCCCACTCGCATGCTGGAGCATGAACATGATTAAATGTCCATGCATAATAAGGATTCAGCATTTTCTCATCCTGCACAGGTCATGGCAAGGTGTGTCTCAGATACGGGAAATACACATGCACAGCCAGTTCTCGCAAAAGTAATGGGTTTATCCAACTGGAATTTATCTCTCTCATTCCTGGATGACAATTGGTGGCACTTCTTTTTGGAAGGAAAAGTTTAGGGGAGAATTATCAAGACAATACAGCATGGCTACTACCGAGATCACCACTGTATAATGATGGAGAAATAGCTGTTCATGCTTAAGCAGAACCAAAACAAGATGGTAGATTTGAAGTTTGACACATTTCACACCTCTAAAATCAGGAGAGCGGGGCATGTGTCGCTCAAGATGTGGCTGCTTTGCAACTACATGGCCGGTAGTGGAAGATGATAGTGGAAGTGCAACAACTGGGAGAAGGTTTGATTGTATCGATGGTGGGTACTGGTGTCAGTCTAGGCAGAACTTCAGCTCCCATAATTCCTGACAGTTGGCCACATTGGCTGAGGCTTCTGGGAGATGAAATCCAAAACACCTGGAGGACCAATGTCTGGGAATCACTGGGGGTCTCTTTGAAAACCTTGGAGCAAGGTGACCAGACATCCTTCTTTTCCAGGACATGCCTTACATTTCAGCCTCCTGTCCAGGAGGAACTCCAAAATGTCCTCCTTCTGAGCATGGCAACGAAGTTCCTCGCTAATCATTTCCCCATAATTTATATTCATATTAGTGTTTTCATTTTTTTTTTCTTCAGTACCTTACATTTTGTGATGCCTTCTCCTTCTTTGCAATTATGACATCTGGTCACCCTTAGAGTCCACACCTCTCCCCACATATCCTGAGTACCCCCCCCCCCCAAATGCTCCCCACATCCTCCCCATGGCATTTGCAGCATGTTTTTACCTCCTGAGCCATTTTGGAGTCAGAACAAGCCTTCTCTAGCAATGGGATGTGACAGAAAGTAACATCCTGGTTGTTGTTGTTGTTGTGTGCCTAACAAGTCATTTCCAACTTACGGCAGCCGTAAGGCAAACGTATCATGGGGTTTTCTTGGCAAGGCTGAAAGAGTGTGATCACCCAGTGAGTTTCATAGCTGAGCTGGGATTTGAACGCTGGTCTCCAGAGTCATAGTCCAACACTCAAACCGCTATGCCACACTGGCTCTCAACTTTCTGCTTGTTTCATTTTTTAAAGCCTCTCCTGGGCTTAAAATAGCCAGGAGACCTGAAACACACAAACCCTAGAGGGCATTTAGGAGGGCAAAATATTGAAAAAGAATCTAACACGCTCCCCAGGAGTCCTGGTGCCTGTCTGCATTCTGTAGGGTGCACTTTGACCATGCCTGGACTATATGATCTTTGGCATTGCTCTTAACACTTACAGTCCTATAATCATTTGGAAGCCCACATGTTCCCTATCTTTTTCTCAGGCTGTGGGAGAAGCCTAGACTATACTGAAACTGAAGATTCTCAAAAGTCCCCCCTCCCCATTTCCTGGGCATTTTGGAGCAATGCTGGACAGCTGTTTGCATGTTTGTTCCATTGTACCTCCTGCTACTGCCACCATAAGTAACTCCACTGAGGCCAAAAATAAGGTTCCCAGCATCAATCACATGGCTGGGCACTTCCTTCCAACCTCAGAGGAACATTGCACCAGCAGTGGTTGGACAGTACAGCAAGGCACTCTGGATTTTCTGAGAAGATTTGGTTCAAAAGATGACTTTTCAAAATACTGTGGATTTGGTACTGAATTGGGCATAGACAGTTTGTAGTGATGTAGACTTGGGTAAATTGACTTGGACTTAAGTTGGAGTTAAGTCAATTCTGACTTGGCTTGGCAAAAATCACACACTGATTTTGAGTTGACTTGAGTCTAATTTGCTGGTGCCAATTCATTTCAAGCAGTGGGCAGGACCCACCCCCAAAATGTGGGGTGCATTTCTTGGAAGGGGACACCAAATATATTAGGCAATGGGCTTGAAGCAGAGATAACCTTCTAAAGCTTTTGAAAAGCGGTAGAAGTCTCCTCTGATGTGCATCAGGGACAGGCTGCTGAGCAGACCTCAAACCTCACCTCAAGAAACACATCCCGTGTTAAAAGTTGGCCTCCAAACTTGACTTGAAAGTATTTTGCAAGGACTTAAGACTTGAAGGTGGAGACTTGAAACTTGACTAAAAGACTTGAATACATCACTGACAGTTTACACCAGAATCGAGGACTGAGCCCTGCATTGTTTGAACTGAATGCACTGATGACAGTGCGAGGACATGTTATTTGGTCCTTGCAGGCACAGCCTAAGTCATTAAATCCTGACATAAGATCTACTGGTTCCATGCTTATGAAATGTTGAGTTTTTATAAAAAAAATATGGAGAGAGGTCCTGTTAGTTGCAGTCAGAGTAGATCCATTCAATTAGTTGCTGAGTGCTAAGCCAGCCCATAGGTAAATTCAGTTGATCCTTTGATTTCGCTCTAGTCAAGACTAACTTTAGGATTTCAGCAACAATTTTAAACATGAACAACAGAATCTCTTCCTTTTGGCATTTAGAAATGAAGGACTCCCTATAGTGGTTCCAAAATTTAAACCTTGAAAATCGTGCTGAAACTGAAATGGTTAAAAAGGAAAAGATGAAACTGATCGTGTTTAATTTCTTTCTGAAACATGGCACCATGCTGGTTACGCCAAGGGATTTCCATTGCAGCTTGATTCTTAAAAACTAAAAATGATAATGTCAGCTTACGACATTCCACCCACAAAATTGGCTGCAGCAATTGCTTGTAACCTAGTACAGTATACTGCTTGTAAGCTAATATTTCTTAGGGTTTTGTTTTGTTTTGTTTTACAAAGTGTTTTCCCCTTCCCCTAGAAACTGTTTCATAAAGTATACATTTGCCACTGAAATGTTCTTTTTTTTCTCTGGTGGCTTCTATGTCCATAGAAGCTCACAGTAACAGGAATCCTTCAGAACTGTGGTGCAGAAATAATGCAGTTTGACACTGACATGACTCTATCATATGAAATCTGGGGATGTGTAGTTACCTATGGCACCACAGCTCTCTCACCAAGAAGGCTCAGGGCCCATTCCCACTTGCGGAAAAACCCACATTGAAACCGGGCTGTGCTCCACTTATGAAAGCAATTCCAAAAGCCCCTTCGTCCACACTATGAAAAGGGACCTTGTTTGGAACCGCTTTCTTAGCCGGAACGCTTGTCGTTCCCACTGGAGCGGCCATGTAAGGTTATAGCCCTTAATGCCCCATCCCTTTCCTGCAGGGGATTTTTTTTTGGGGGGGGGGGAGGGTATTGATCGCAAAATCAATCTTGTGCATTTGCAATCTTGTGCATTTTCAATCTTGTGCATTTGTGATCTTGTGCATTTGCGATCAGTATAATGAAAAAGAGAAAAAAAGGAAGGAAGGACCCCCCCCCCCCCAGGAGCAAGTGTTTTGTTTTCTTCTTCTTCTTCTTCTTCTTCTTCTTCTTCTTCTTCTTCATTATACTGATCGCAAATGCACAAGATCACAAATACACTCCTTAAGGGTATGAAGCGGTATATAAATGAAGCTGTTTTGTTTTTGTTTTCTTTGTTTGCTGTGATTCGTATTCCCTTGTTAATGTGTATGTATTTGTGTTGTGTGCCCTCAAGTCGATTCTGATTTATAGTGACCTTAAGGGCACTATATCATGGAGTTTTCTTGGCAAGATTTGTTCAGAGGAGGTTTGCCATTGCTTTCTCCTGAGGCTGAGAGCATGTAACTTTCCAAAGTTACATGCTCAGAATCAAACTTAGAGTCTCCAGAGTTGTAGTCCAACACTCAAACCACTACACTTTTGGTTGACTAAGCTCTTTTTCTAAATACTCAAGTTAAAATTTTACTTTGTGCAGTGTTATAAATTTGGGGTCTGATGAAACATTCATGGGGATGGTAGAAGTCTTGTTGGGAGAGAGTGCTACTAAACTGCAAACCTCCATTCTTCCCCTCAAGGACTGGATCAGGAAAACAATTTAGGGTTACCCTTGGCTGCACCCTACCCATGGGAACATTGTGATAAGAGATGGACATGAGTCAACAGGGTGATACGGCAGTTAAAAAGTCCAATGTGATTTTAGGCTGCATCAATAGAAGTATAGTGTCTAGATCAAGAGAAGTAATAGTGCATCTCTATTCTGTTTTGGTCAAGCCCCATCTGGAATACTGTGTCTGGTTCTGGGCACCACAATTCAAGAACAATGTTGAGAAGCTGGAGCACATTCAGAGGAGGGCAACTAAAACGGTGAAGGGTCTGGAAACCATGCCCTATGAGGAATGACTTAGGGAGCTGGGGATGTTTAACCTGGAAAAGAGAAGACTAAGAGATGCTATGATAGCTCTGGTTAAGTATTTGAGGGGGTGTCACATTGAGGATGGAGCAAGCTTGTTTTCTGCTGCTCCAGTGACTAGGACCCGGAATAATGGATGCAAGCTACGGGAAAAGAGATTCCACCTCAACATTAGGAGGAACTTCCTGACAGTAAGGGCTGTTCGACAGTGGAACACACTCCCTCGGAGGATGGTGGAGTCTTCTTCCTTGGAAGTCTTTAAACAGAGGCTGGATGGCCATCTGTCAGGGATACTTTGATTGGGAGTTCCCGCATGGCAGGGGTTGGATTGGATGGCCCTTGGGGTCTCTTCCAACTCTATGATTCTATGAGGAATGTAGCCCTTATCTGCAGCACAAACATCTCCCACTTTCCCTCCTGTCTGTTTTGAAAGGGCTTTGCCATTTTGAAATACACTCCATAGCTGAACATTTTTCCAGCATAAGAAGAAATCAGGAAACTAGGTAATGGTGAGTAAAACAACCTAACGTGACAAACGACTTGCCAGACATTCCTAAAGATCAAGTTTGCATTTGATCAGGCATTCCTCTGCTGTGATATCCTTTGTCACTTCCCTTGTGCCTTTCCTTCGGTGCGAGATAAAAGGCCTTTGACTCAACTTGCTTCTAAGGAGGGATCAGGCTAAAATTTACAGATTCCACAAAGAGCAACAGAAACCACAGAGTTTAACTGATGGGTGGGATGAGTGCGAAGGCAAATTGCCATCGACACACCTGGCTGCTTCTGCAAATGTATCAGGAGATGGCTGAAGCTCCTCCGCGGGTACCCTGTGATCCAGAATCTCTCTGCTCCTGACATTTCCAAATTAGAGAACTAAGATGACAAGTTGAGCAATTTAAATATTTGCTCTCATTCAGCTCACAGTTGTCAGAAGGCAACCAGAACAACAGAGGCGCTGAGCCTGCTAATGGTCTCCCAATCAAATAATCGCTTTACATTTCACTGCTGTTCTTGTCCAGCTTGTAAATCTGTCACAGACATCCAAGCTGTCCTCCCTCCAACCTCATCTTTGTCTGATCATTTCTATCTTCTTTCTTCCCCAGTTGCTTTTTCCTCTCCTAACCATCCCTCCTCCTCTGCTTTACTCCATTTTCTCCACTAATATTTTGGATGGACTCCTGTTGACGTCTTATGCATACATAAAGTCTCCTCTGAAGGTGATTGGACTTTTTGTCTGACATATCCACATTCAGTTCAAGGTTGAGGAAATGAATTTGTGCATGTGCTATCATTGTGCATGCAGATGTACAATAAGCTGCACATTCCCTTTTGTGCTGAGTTGTGAAATGCCCTTTCTGCAGTGCTGTTGTGCATGAAAATATGTATGTGCATGCAGGTGCATAAGTCTGTGTGCATGTACATTGGAACATGCATGCACTTCCAGTTTTGCATTCAGCTGCACATTTGATTGCCCATTCAACTGCACAACTTTGGCATTCAACACAATGGCAAGGATTTCAATAGAGATCATGGTTTGCTGGCTAGGGCTGTAATTCCTTACTATGTTTCTTCCTGAAACTAGCAGCAAATACTTTTTCACCATTTTCCTCTCACTGCAAGAAAGTCCTTAAAAACCACACAGTTTTGAAAGCTTTTCCACAGTTTTGGACTTACCCTTTGCAATATTCACAAATGGTTGTTTTGCACAGAAAACAGCATTTTTCTGATAGTGAATGCTTTTCAGTACCTTTTGCAATGCTAGAAATTTGAAGAGTAAAGGAATATTTCATGAGGGCACAGATTTCCTATTTGGAGGGGCAATACTTCATTATCAGTCCATGTGGATACACCCTTGAAGGTACACAAGTATATAAGCTTTTGTGAAATACATCTCATATGAAAACAGACCAAAGCCTATTGGTGTCCTCCCCAAGTTACCCTAAGAAGTGGTGGAACATTTTTGCCCAAACATGTTGTTGTGTGCCTTCAAATCATTTCGGATTTAAGGCAACCCAAATACTAGAGTCATAGTCAAGCACTCAAACCACTGCACCATGCTGGCTCCCCTTGACAAAATTAAAATGACCATATTTAGTTCAAAGTTGCAGAAAGAGAATTAAGCATGTGGTGCTATTGCACATGACGGTGTTTGTGGATGGACACATGTGTACATTGATGAGCATTCAGTTGCACCTTTAGTTGTGCAACATTGCAATTCACTGGTGGAATGACATTGCACAACTGCTGTGTAACTCATGAGCATTTGGTTACACTTCATAGATTTGATGGAGGATCTCAGCATTAATTTCGTAACTCATATTAATCAGCCTAATGATCCCATTGCTGGTGCACATACACCTGGCAGCATCCCTCAGGATACACACTCACATATACACACAAACACACACACACACACTTAGGTTATAGGGTGCATGATGTGACCATGTACAATGCTTTTAAGGAACATTGCTGCTTCTGGAGACTTTCAGGAGAAGGAACATCAGGCACACCAAAACTTGACTTGGGCTGCTTGGAGCTCACACAGGCCACACTCGCCTCCTCTAATATAAAGCTGATGGAAGACTCTCAACAGAATCTCATATGCACCCCATGCCCCAGAAAATTTATTTCTCTTGTCCACCTCAAGCAAAGTTATTGCTGGAGGTGGACAAGAGAAAACAATTCAGATGCATGGATGAAGCAATGGATGCAAGCTACAGGAAAAAAGATTCCACCTAAAACTCAGGATGGACTTCCTGGCAGTAAGAATTGTTAGACAGTGGAAGACACTCCCTCATAGTGCTGGAGGACCTAGAGATTTCTAGAGAGGTATTCCTTCAGGTTAAAAAAAACTATTTTTTTTTAAATTACAGTTTTTCCACTTTCACAGGGATCCTGCATCCCTAACTTCAGAGAATGTTCAGGGCTCGCTGTATTATCTGTGCCTGGAGGATGGGGTAGTTCTCCATGTAAGCAATATCCTTTTTCTATGGAATTTCTTTACTTAGAATAAAACCCTTTATTTTAAAAAGTATTCTGCCTTTCTTGAACTGCTTTTTCATGTGCCTTAGCTTGGACTAGTTCTTCCCTATGGTTGGCAGGGAAGTGCCAATGGAATTCCTTGTAACAGATATGAATTGCCTTGTAACAGGTAGGAATTGCGTTGCTATTGCAAAAATGGAAGCATTGCTAAAGTAGGAAGAATCACTCATGGGGTGGTGGGAGCGAATTCCTCAGTGATTCCCAAACTTTGGTCCTCCAAGTGTTTTGGATTTCAGCTCCCAGAAGCCCCAACCAGCTGGGTCAACATCAGGAATTTCCAGAGACGAAGCCCAAAACTCCTGGAGGACCAAAGTTTGGGAATCACTGTGTTTAGGTAAATGGTTGGGATCCCATCCGGCTCAAGCAGGGGAAGGGAAGAGGACCCAGAGAACTCTTACAGTTGTGTCATCAGCACACTTTGAAAAAGGAACCTAATAACCTTACAATCACAGAATCATAGACTCATACAATCCTAAAATTGGAAGAGACCACAAGGGCTATCCAGTCCAACACCGTGCCATGCAGGAACTCTCAATCAAAGCATCCCCGACAGATGGCCATCCAGCCTCTGCTTAAAGGAGACTCCACTACACTCCAAAGGAATGTGTTCCACAGTCAAACAGCCCTTACTGTCAGGAAGTTCCTCCTAATGTTGAGGTGGAATCTCTTTTCCTGCAGCTTGCATCCATTGTTCCGAGTCCTGTTCTCTGGAGCAGCAGAAAACAAGCTTGCTCCCTCCTCAATGTGACATCCCTTCAAGTATTTAAATAGGGTTATCATATCACTTCTTAACCTTCTCTTCTCCAAGCTAAACATCCCCAGTTCCCTAAGGCGTTCCTCATAGGGCATGGTTTCCAGACCCTTCACCATCTTAGTTGCCCTCCTTTGGACCCGCTCCAGTTTCTCCGCATCTTTTTTGAATTGTGGTGCCCAGAACTGGACAAAATATTCCAGGTGGGGCCTGAGCAAAGCAGAATCAAGTAGCACTATTACTTCCCTTGATGTAGTGACTTGTAAAACTACAGATCCCAGGATGGAGCTATAGCACATAAAGTGGTGTCAAACCTTATTATTTCAACAGTGTAAATGCACCCATCCATATGTGAAAGCTGCACCTACACACAAGTATGTCCCTAACAAGATGCCACCCTCTCGTCTTGTCAGCCCGATTCCAGTGACCAAACAGATGACAACCTTAGCTGCTCCGAGCAATATACGTGGGAGGCTAAACCATCCGTGCTTGATCTGTCATATTGGATTTTGCTAAAGGCGTCTGATGTCATCAGAGCAGGTGCCTGCTTTTGATCTAAAGCTGTAGACAGATAGTTGTTACCTTGACAAAACCCTCCAGGGAGGCTGGGCGAAAGAGGAGAATTTCCTTAAAATCATGCTCTAGTCCTGAGGCTGCTGAGATAATTGCAATATTTTATGCTGTTTCATATTCACAAATGTAGAGGCCACTTTCCAACAAGCTGTTCTGGCAGTGATCTATAGCTATCCCAAATGAAAGTGTTAAGAAACAAATCTAGCCAAATAACCCAACTTCATCAGGGGTGGCTGTTCTAATTTATCTGTTTTCATTTGTACCAGGAGGGTTTACCAAGGAAAGCAAGGCAGTATCAATGGTTTCCCCTTCATTTTATCCTCGAAAGCAACCTCCCATGAGATGGGTTAGACTGATCACAACAGGAGATCTCTGCATTTTGAGCCAAAGTGGTGTAGTCATTTGGACATTAAACAAAGGCTGCATCTGCACTTCGGAAATAATGCAGTTTGACAGCAATTTATCTGCCATGGCTCAATGTTATGGAACTCTGGGATTTGTAGCTTTGTGAGCTATTAATCTGTCAGATAGCTCTAGAAATGCCAGGATTCCATAGGATGGAGGCATGACAGTTAAAGTGGTGTCAAACTGGATTATTTCTACAGTGCAAATGCAGCCAATTACTATAGAAGACCAGGGTTGAAATACCTGCTCAGCCATGAAAACCTACTGGGCAATCTTGGCCAAGTATCATTCTCTCAGCCTCAGGGGAAAGGATTAGCGGACCCCCTCTGAACAAATCTGGTCATGAAAAACCATGATAGCTTTGCCTCAGGGTCACCATAAATCAGAAATGTCTTGAAGACACACAGCAACTCCTTCGCATTTCAGGACAGTAAATCTACCCACAGCACAGCTCTCTTTCTTTTGAGTTGGGTCCTGTCTCCAAGATATCTCACAATCTATATGCAACTATTCCAAAATTTGAAAAAAAAATCCAAAAACCAAAGCATTTTTGGATAAGAGAGACCTTTTGTTTAAATATATATTTTAAGTTTATTTAAGTTAGCTTACTGATTTTAGCCTGTTTAACTTGTTGTAATGGTATTGTAAGCCACCCTGATCTTTTTTTTTTTTTTTTTTTTTTGATATAGGGCAGGATATAAATGTTTTAATTAACGAATCATAATAAATTTGGGGCCTGTGTTGTCTGAGATGCTGCCAGCAACTCCCTTGGAACATGCATGGTCCTTGTTTTACAGGAGTTGTGATCTTATTTTATTTTTTAATTGATTTCACACATGGCCCTAGTTCTCTTTTTATGAAACAACTCATAATCAGAATAGCAAATCATGTGTCTTACTTAGGGACATAAAGAATATATCCACACATTTTCTTCTCGATGACAAGATAAGAGTGTCTCAACACACTGAAATGAAAAAGTCAAAAAGGTGGTGGTCCATTGGCCCTATGTGAGAATGAACAAAATAGCATTTTCTCCCAGTAGATAGCCAGCATGATGTAGTGGTTTGAGTGTCAGACTACAACTCAGGAGAACAGGATTCGAACCCCCAGTCAGCCCTGGAAACCCACTGGGCAATCATGGGCAAATCATACTCTCTTATCCTCAGAAGGCAAAGACAAACCCCCTCTGAAATAATTTTTCCAAGAAAATCCCATGATACAGCTTTAGGGTTGGAAATTACACAACGGTGTAGTAGCAACATCAGACACTGTTACTGAAGCTAGGTTCTGGAATCCTTGTCACCATCAAATGTCAGCAGGTACCCAGAGGCATTGAAAGGGCTGTGCTCCGTTAGTCTTTCTAGATGGTTGGTGCTTTACTCGGTGAAGGACCAGAGCAGGTTAGGTGGGCGGGGGGGGGGTGTTGCCTTGGTGCATAAAAACACCTTGTCTCTACACAGGAACCACGTCCGTCAGACTACCTATATCGAGTGTATTTACCTGACCCTGAAGGCTAGAGACAGTCTAGGGATTCTGTTGGTCTACCGGCCACCCCGTGCGCTAACAGACTCCCTTAACAAGCTGACACAGTTGGTCTCGGAGCTGATGTTGGAGTCCCCCAGGCTTTTAGTCCTGGGAGACTTCAACATCCCCTTCGCGGCCAACACAGTTCTATCTGGTGCAGCTCAGGAATTCATGGATACCATGACAGCCATGGGCCTGTCTCAGCTTGTCACGGGTCCAACGCATTTTGCGGGGAATACGCTTGATTTGGTTTTCTGCACGGACATGGAAGCTCCGTGGGCGGAAATCACCAACATTTCCGCCCTGTCATGGACGGATCACTTCCTGGTTGAGGCGCGCATTAAGGCATCAACCCAGATCCCCTCCGGGGGTGGCGGACCTATTCGAATGGTCCACCCTCGAAGGCTGATGGAACCTGATAGGTTCCAAGAAGCCCTAGAGGGGTATATGGTTGGAAGTGACGGCGACACTGTTGATGCCCTAGTTAACACCTGGGATACTGATCTCTCCAGGGCTATACACAGTATCGCTCCCAAGCGCCCTCTCAGGCCTGCTTCCAAAAAGAAGCCCTGGTACACCGAAGATCTCCGGGCAAGGAAGCGGGTTCTGCAACGGCTAGAGCACGCCTGGCGGAAACACCAGCGTTTATCCGACAAGGCTCTCCTAGACCATCTTTTGAAGGACTATGGAGAGGCGATACAAGCAGCTAAGAATTCGTTCTATGCTGCTCGTGTCGCGTCCGCGGAGTCGCGTCCAGCAGAGTTGTTCAGGGTAGTGAGGGAGCTAACTCAGCTCCCTCCTGCCCCGAACCAGATCCTTGAACGCACCAAGGCCTGCTGTGACCAATTTAACAACTTCTTCGCAGATAAAATCTCTCGGATAAATGAAGGTCTGGATGCCAGGGTTGAAACAGAAACTAGAATAGAGGCGTCCAGAGCTTCCGTGGACTCTGTTGTACTGGATCAGTTTGAGTCTGTTAGTACCGAGGATGTGGACAAGATCCTTAGAAGTGTTCGGAAGACGACCTGCTCTCTCGATCCCTGCCCCTCGTGGCTAGTGGCACAGGGGGGACCGGTTGTAACTCGTTTGTTACACCGGATCATTAATTCATCGCTGAGGGATGGGCAGTTTCCAGATCTCCTTAAATTGGCCATAATAAAACCAATACTCAAAAAGCCCTCCCTCGACCCCCTGATTCACAACAATTATCGGCCAGTTTCGCTACTGCCATTCTTGGGGAAGGTGATCGAGAGGGCGGTTGCACTCCAACTTCAATCGATCTTGGATGAAACGGATTTTCTAGATCCATTTCAAACCGGTTTCCGGGCGGGCTACGGGGTTGAGACGGCCCTGGTCGCCCTGGTCGATGATCTCCGTCTGGGCATCGACAGGGGTAGCGTGTTCCTGTTGGTGCTCTTGGACATCTCAGCGGCTTTCGATACCATCGACCATGGTATCCTTCTGGAGCGCCTGGCAGAGGTGGGAATCGGGGGCACTGCGCTCCAGTGGTTCCGGTCCTACCTCTCTGGGAGGTTCCAGATGGTGCAGCTGGGGGACGTGTGCTCCAATAAGAGGGCCCTCACTTCTGGGGTCCCTCAAGGAGCCATTCTGTCCCCCATGCTCTTTAACATTTACATGAAACCGCTGGGAGAGATCATCCGGAGACATGGGGCGCGGGGTTATCAGTACGCTGATGACACCCAAATAGTCTTCTCTATGTCTCCGACTGATGCAGTGACCAGGGATGGCGTCGCTCCTCTCGTGGCCTGTCTAGAATCGGTAATGGACTGGATGAGGGAAAACAGACTCAGCCTGAATCCAGAGAAAACGGAAGTACTCATGATAGGTTCCCCAGGTCCAGGTATGGAGGTGATTCCACCTGTCCTGGGCGGGCTCACGCTTCCCGTCAAGGACACTGTACGCAGTCTGGGGGTGCTCCTTGACTCGTCGCTCCATCTAACTTCTCAGGTGGATGCGACAGTCAGGAGCACCTGTTATCAGCTTCGGCTGATACGCCAGCTGCGTCCCTATCTAGACCGGGGGGACCTTGAAACTGTAGTACATGCTCTGGTAACCTCTCGGTTGGATTTCTGTAACGCGCTCTACATGGGGCAGCCTTTGTATCACACTCGGAAGCTGCAAGTAGTGCAAAATATGGTAGCACGGGTGGTCACTGGTGCTCCCAGGGCCGCCCATATAACACCAATTTTGAAAGATCTTCATTGGCTGCCGATTCGCTTCCGGGCTCAGTACAAAGTGCTGGTTATCACCTATAAAGCCCTATATGGCTTGGGCCCAGGGTACCTAAAGGACCGTCTCTCTCCACATAATCCGCCCTGCACACTAAGATCCTCTGGACAGCGGTTATTGAAAGTTCCGGAGACTAGATTAGTCAGCACAAAAAAGAGGGCGTTTTCCATCTCTGCCCCTTGTCTCTGGAACTCACTGCCTACCGAGCTCCGCTTGTCCCCCTCCCTCACCCAATATAAGAAGGACCTAAAGACTTACCTATTTAAGCAGGCATACGTTTGAATGGATCTTTTTATCATCTGCCTGTTAGTAAGCCGTTTCTGCTTTGCTATTGCACTTTGCATTGGTGATACTGTTTTTATTGTTTTTATTGTTTTACTGTATTTGGTTTGTTTTTAACTATATGGATTTGATGTTTTAATGTTTATATATGCTGTACACCGCCCTGATCTATGGAAGGGCGGTATAGAAATAAACATTATTATTATTATTATTATTATTATTATTTAGGTTGGCAATTCAAGGCTGGAAGTAGACTGGCAGCTGGGAACAGGCCAGAGGAGACTTTCCTGCCAGCCAGGCTTTTGTACAGTTTTCATATCTCATGGGAAATGATTGTGGGGTTTGGTTTCCCTTGCTTGGTTCTACATATCTCTAGGGATCCATCTTCCATAGCTTTGCCAAAGACGGGGTGCAGGCCACCCCTAGGGTTGCCATTTGTCCTGGAAAACTGGGAAAATCCCAGATTGAAGGGACTAAAAATATCCCAGTTGGTTGGGCCAATTGAAGCAGTAAATGCCCTGGAATCCTCCTCTGTCACAGGTCAATGAGTAAATTAAAATGCAGCAATGGTGATGAAGGAGGAAACTCTGCAAGAAGACTGGCCCTGGAGGGAGCCTCATCCTGCCATGCGGGCTCCAGTTGCTACTGTACATGCATAGCATCACTATCCTATTCGTCCATTCCCTCCTTGGTAGGGTCAGGTAGGATTTATTGTTTTGGGGTATGATTTTACCATTTTCTGTGTGATTGTGCTGGAACCTATCAGCTAAAGGGTTTTGATTCTTCCTTCTGCTGGTGATCACTGCCACATCCATTTACCATTCATAGTGCTTACCTTTAAAGCCTTAATGTGAAGTAACAGCCAAAATCCACAAAACAGTGATACTTTTATTGGGACAGCAGAAATGCACAGTATACATGTTACAAGCTTTCGAAGTGTGTCAGCTTTCAGTACTAAATGAAGCTCAGACCCTCAGTTCTTTTGGGCTTGTTTTCTGCTGCTCCATAGACCATGAACCACTGGATTCAGAGGACAAGAAAAGAGTTTCCTCCTAAATGTTTTGTTGCTGTTGTTGTTGTGTGCCTTCTAGTCGTTTCTGACTTGTGGTGACCCTAAGGCAAAACTATCATGGGTTTTTCTTGGCAAGTTTCTCCAGAGGGGATTTGCACGGCCATCCTCTGTGGCTGAGAGAGTGTGATTAGGAAGAGCTTATTTACTGTAAGAGCTCCTAATGAGGGACTTCCAAGGAGTGAGAGCAATGAAAGAGAAGGTCCTTTGGTAGGATAGAGAGAAGTGCTTCTCCCAAAGATTTTAGAGCTTGGTCAGACTTACAGGGGAAGATATGGTCCTTCAAATAGCCTGGGCCTGCACTGTAGAGCTCTGGGTAAGGAACACCAGGAGTTGTGGCCCAAAGACACCTGGTCTACATGATTTCCACTCCATGCAATGAGATGTAGTCCTTCATCCTCATCCAGTTGGTCTCCTGCTGTGGGAGTCTTTTCCTAGCCCACCCTCTCTCCGTCTGAGGCGGGGGACTTTTCTCATTTTCTCCGCACACTCTCACGTACCCCGGGGGCCTGGCTCTTGTTTTCCGGTGGCGTCTGGACATCTCACCCACTTAGTAAGCTGCAGGGTCCAGAGATAGTACTTTTCATCCACCTGTCCTTCTCTTTGCACACCTGTAGCTCTTTGGAAATCCATCATCCATTATTCATGAAGGAGAAATCGGGCGCGGGGAGCTAATTAGACGGCGCACGGACTCTCCAGCAATCTCTCCACGCTGGGGCCTGTGAACGTCCTCTTCTTTTGTCCAAGCAAATGCGAGTAGGCCAGGATTGTAAAGTTTTTACCGACTGTGATAAAAGAATTGCGTGGAATGCGAAAAAGGTACAAAGGAGCCGGCTTCTGTTTAATCTATTGTTGGATTCAAATGCTGGGCTGTTCTAGCCTGGGAAAGTGGTGATGTTCTGGGGTCTTGGTGTGTCAGGGGGGGGGGAGTGAAAAAGCTATTTCCTATTTAGCATTAAGTAGAGATGCTGCCAGCACTTGAACCTGTACCTTCAAGCAACAGACAGTAATACCTTTCTAAGGCACATGGCAGTGCAGTTTGTCCTTGCCTGCCCTGTTGGAATCAATGTAACACCCATGCAAAATGCTCTCCTTCACAGGCCAGGCTGAATAGCCAATAGGGCTGTTACAGTAGCTGAAATTAAATTATTATTATTATTATTATTATTATTAAAAGACAGCATCCAAAATCTGTTTGCCAATCTCTGCAAAAGTAAGCTTGTTGAGTCAGTGAGATTTGCACAAGTGTCGTTTTACCACTCTGTGGTTGGTTTGGTGGACCTATTCTGACTGGGATGAGCAGCTGGATTTGGACCAGTCCCTGTCCACAGGTTTGTCATCTGGAAGGACACAAAGAAAGAAGGGTTGAGGAATTAAAAAGTTAAAAATGTCAGCATTCAGTCCTTCTAGAGGGCTGGTCAAAGGACCCTGCTGCTTTTGCTGGATTGCAATGTTGGTGCCTTTTGAAAGACATAGCTTGACTAGATTTCCATTTCCCGGTCTCCAGCACTGGTCATCTCAATGTCAGAGCCATTAGTTGATCAGAAATAGACACTGTCTCTTTTATAAATGATCTGAAGCCAGATTGGCAGAGCAGCCCCCTCTCTTAAATCACTTTGGCTCTACTGGGCACTTGATGAGCCAGGATGAGCAAAATGTACAGGGACTGTATGCACAATTTTATTCATTTATTGTTTTATTTATTTAAAAAGCCAATATCTCCTCTTAACCCTCCACAGTTTCAGTGCAAGAAGGAGTACATTGAAAGCACTGATAAAGAGTTAGGCACAATCCAAGAATGTGGCCCAAATATCCTAAACAGGCACCAGTTCCCATCTGATTTGGGAAGCTAAACAGGGTCAGCCCTGGTTTGTTCTTGGCGCTAGTGCCGATGAATACCAGGCACTATAGGCTCTATTTCTGGGAAAGGAATGGGGAAAACCACTTCTGAGTATTCCTTGCTGAAGAAAACCCTATGAAATTAAAGGGGTGATCATCAGTCAAGAAGCAGAGAGAGAGAGATATGTGAAACTGCCTCTGCAATGGTTGCATTTGTGGAAGTTCACATATGCTGTTTTGTACTAAATAGGGATGTTAACATCATGCCCGCCTCAAAAAAAACTGAGTGAATTTAGGTTTCTGCAACACAGAGACAAGATGCCATCCCTAGTTTGATCTTGGATTATGAAGGTTAAACCTAAAGTCCAGGATCGGTTGCAGGTCCAGAATGCATCCCCAACTTCCCCCTGCTCCCGTTTCCAGCTGCCTTTCCAGCTTGGTCCCAGTTGGACTCTCCTATCTCCTGTTTGGTCAAACTCCTCTGGAGTGGAAGGCAGTGAGGCTACACAGCTGGAGCACACCACAAATTGGCAGCCACTCCAGGGAAGGATAGAGATTTATTAGTTGTGTCGATAAACACACACAGCATCAGGGTAGAGTCAACACAGCTTTCGTGGAAGGAGAGGTCATGCCTCAGCAGGCGGGAGGAATTCTCCTGCAAGTCCCCAGAAGCACACAGATGATAAGGGTTATTCAGAGGTAATAATCTGCATATCTTCCATCTGCACAGTTTGTGGGATGTTGCAAGCCAGTCAAGGACTGAATTGGCTTGGTCCCCAAGTTAGGACATCCTGAACCTCAAGCCCTTTCTTTGAATACCCTGGCTTTTATTAGTTTTAAAGTCCAATTTCACTATTATTTATTGAAGCAGCACTTATTTTTCTTTTTTTCTTTTTTTTAAAGAAGGGACTTGACTGCATGTCCTTCATTTTGGCCATAAAATGAAGAATGTGGAGAGCAGCCTCAAGGGAAAGACCGTGCACTGTTGCAAACTGATGTAATAGGATTAGTTTCCTGACCATCGATCAGCAGTGACATCCACAGAGCACTTGGAAGTCACTGTTCTCATGAAATCACAGAATCATAGAATCCTAGAGTTGGAAGAGACCTCAAGGACCATCCAGTCCAACCTCATTCTGCCATGCAGGAACTCTCAGTCAAAGCATCCCTGACAGATAGCCATCCAGCCTTTGTTTAAAGACCTCCAAAGAAGGAGAGACTCCGCCACTCTCAGAGACAGCGTCTTCCACTGTCAAACAGCTCTTACTGTCAGGAAGGTCCTCCTAATGTTGAGGTGGAATCTCTTTTCCTGGAGCTTGCATCCTTTGTTCCGGGTCCTATTCTCTGGAGCAGCAGAAAACAAGCTTGCTTCATCTTCAATGTGACACCCCTTTAAATACTTAAACTGGGCTATCATATCACCTCTTAAGCTCCTCTCCTCCAAATTTCTACAAAATTTTCTATGAAATGTCTACTATGGGGAGATCCATGTCTCTAGTGAACTACTCTTTCTTGCTGTTGTTGCTGCTTGATTGCAGAACTGGGAAATGTTAGGAAAAGGAGAGGAAAGAGATTTAAAACAAACAAAATTGATCCCTCCTGTTTTTCAATTCCTTTTGCAATTCAATCATAGCAAGAAAGCTGATCTTTCCTGGCTGACCGGCAGCTGAAGTCAAAGGAGCACTTTTCCTTGCCGCACGGTCTCATTTAGCTAATGCGATCCATCAACAGCAATCGAGGTTTAATGTAGATTTATTGTACTTTCGAGTGTATTGTAGTTTGTCCGGGCTGCACTCAGTCATTTCTGCAACGCAATTGAATATATTGCCTTGTCTTGTGTGCAAAGTCTGGGGGAGCAAAACTAGGGCAAATGGAAGAATGAGATGGGAGCAATGAACTCTCTGGTGGGGACACTCCTAATCTGAGGTTTATTGATTGATTGGCCAATAGATTGATTTCCTACCTATCTCCTGGAACTCATTCTGTCTCTGTCAGTCTGTCTGTCTCTCTCTCTTTATATTCTGAGTGTATAGTTGGCCCTCCATATCCATGTATTCTTTAACCACAGATTCAATCGCCCATACATTGAAAATATTTTTAAAAATATATAAATTTCAAAAAGGAAATTTTGATTTTGCCATTTTGTACAAGGGACACTATTTTATTGTGCCATTGTATTTAACGAGACTTGAGCATCCATAGATTTTGATATCCATGGGGGGTCCTGGAACCAAATCCCAGTGGGTACCAAAGAGCTACGGCATGGCGCGTGTGTGTTGTATGCCTTCAAGTTGTGTCCAACTTCCGGTAAACTTATCATGGATTTCTTAGCAAGATTTATTCAGAGAAGGTTTGCCATTGCCTTTACTTGAGGCTGAGAGTGTGCGACTCGCCCAAGGTCACCCACTGGGTTTTATGGATGAGCTGAGAATTGGACTCTGGTCTCCAAAGTTGTAGTCCAACACTCAAACCACTACACCACACTGTATTGTACAGTCAGCCCTCCACATTTGCGGTTTTGACATTTGCGCCTCAAATGTGGAGAGCATTTGATTATTCACGGATTTAATTTATACGTTCTTTCAAGGACTCTCCTAGGTCCTCCAACGTGACTCTGTTGGAAGTTGACCATAGAGTCATGTCGAAGGACCTAGATATTCTTAGAGCAAACACTTCACTAGGCATTTTTAGGTCCTGCAGCATGATTCTATGGTGAAGTTCCAGTTGATATTGCACTGGAATTCCTAGAGAGGTGTTCTCTCACATAGCCTCACTCCCAGTTATTTGCAGTTTTTCCATGTTCACAGGGGTTTTGTGCCCCTAGGCCCAGCGAATGTGAACTGCCTACTGTATTTTCCTCTAAATCAGAAGTTGGCAATGCTGCTAACTGTAGGGTTATTTCCACCTCCAGTGGTCCACACTATGCCACCACACCAAAACTGGAGGTGCATAGCTTCCCACTGTCCCGCTTTGGCAGGGACAGTCCCAGATAATCCTCTGTCATCCCACTTTTTAAGATGCTTTTAAAAGGTCCTAGTTTCTCTCTTCTCCTCCCCCTCTTTGTCCTTTGCATTTCTTTACTTGCAGCAAATTGGGTTGAAAGTGCAAATGTCATTTGCATTCAGTTAATTCAGAGGGGGCAGAATTCTTACTTTCCCAGTTGGCTCAGACAAAGGCCAACTGCTGCAGCCTTTGCCAGCTTGTCTGTTCTTCCTTCCTCATTAATGCCTTTTGCCATCTCGATCGCATTCTGATATTGCTTGGCCACATGCTTCCTGGTTTGCCACACGATGGAGGGTACAGAAGTGTTGTGAGTTGACTTCTGATTTCGTTTTATCCATTGCAAGGGGTTAAGGAAGCAAAGCAACTGTATTTCATCACTGTTTAAGGCCTCTTCTGGTGTTTGGGGAGAAATGCCCAAATTTATTTAAATGGGGAGGGGGGCTTGCGTTGTTTTTTCAGTATGCACCAGGAGCCTCAAAGTGTGGGAGACTATTATTTGCTTATTTATTTGGAGGATATATATCCTGCCTTTCTATCACAATGGGATTCAATGCAAGACTGTATACAGTCTACAATCTCTCCGTGTGTGTGAGCAACTGTGGTTGGTACTTAATTCATATCCTTTAATGAATGAATGAATGAATGAATGAATTCATATCCTTTAATTTCTGAATTTGCAACCCTAGTCCTGGGTTCGTGGAACACTCCAGAATGAATACAGTTTGACACCACTTTAGCTCTTATGGCATCCATCCTGGGGCACCAGAACTCTCTGGGAGAGAAGGCTAAATATCATGTTGGTTGTGTCTGCATTGCAGAATAACACAGTTTGACACCACTGCCATTGTTCAATGCTGTGCAATCCTGGGATTTGTAGTTTGATGAGGCACCAGAGCTCTCTAACAGAGAAGGGTAGATATCTTACAAATCTACAAACCCCAGAAATTCATAGCATTGAGCCATGGCAGTTACAGTGATATCAAACCTCATTATTTCTGCAGTGTAGATGCAACCTTAGTGAAATGGCTAAAAATAGTATTGGAGGTTCACGTGCACTTTTCCAACCCCACTTGATGTTGCATTGATGAATCTACTCTCCTCTTTCCAATCCCAGAATCCCACATTCACTACGCACAGTTGGGGACCGACGTGACCTTACAGTGTGGGTCAGTAGACCCGGAGGCTGTAGTCACCTGGACAGCCAACACCACTGACCTGGATGCCTCCCATCTCAATGGGTCGCGCCTTGTCCTTCGCAACGTGGACCTCTCCCAGAGCGGCCAGTACTCCTGCTACGAGGGAACGTCGTGGCACCTCAAGTATCGGGTCAACCTCAAAGTTGGAAGTAAGTACTGTATTTTTGCATTGCTAACTGGTAATCTGTCTTACCACCCTTTTGTGCATCTGAGATTTTGTCATAGGGAACAATGTGACCTGAATCCGATTGATTGATTGATTGATTGATTGATTTTCTGCCTTTCTCCCCAAATGGGATTCAAGGCAGATTGACTAGAGACTATAGACCCACTGGAGACCTATTATTGAGTAGCAAGTCAAAACACAAGTTAATCCCATTGATTTGACGGGCCTACCCCGATTAGGATTGACATTAAGATACAAGTCATATCTGTGGTCACAATTTGTGTGTGCTCTTAATGCATTTGTTTCTTTATCTTATTGGTTTTTCGTATCCAACCTTTTTATGTAAATAGACGCAAAGCAAAAGATTTGTGCAATCTGAAGAGAAAGCAGACAATAGACTCAAGGCAGCAAGTAGAACCATTACAAAATGTTTGGAAAATGGTTAAATAACAAAAAAAAATGCAAGGAAACTGGTGTTCAAGGTACAGGTTGAGTCTCCCTGATTCTGAATTCTGATATTCCAAAATGTTGCTCATGAGCGGCTGAGATAGTGACACCTTTGCTTTTCTGATGGTTCAGTGGATGCAAACTTTGTATCATGTATAGAATTATTAAACATATTGTATAAAGTTACCTTCAGGCAATGTATAAGGTGCGTATGAAACATAAATAAATTTTGTGTTTAGACTTAGGTTCTCTCACCAAGATATCTCATTATGTATACACAAATATTACAAAATCTGAAAAAATCCAAAACACTTTTGGTCCTAAGCATTTTGGATAAAAGAGACTCATCCTGTACAAAGCAAGTGCATGGCCAAACAAACAAACAAAAACTATGTGTAACAATGGATATTTATAATTTGGAATTATTGCTTTTAAACGGAAGTTTCCTGGTGAGTTTCCAGATGCCTTTTACATGCAGAATATTATTACAGATATTATGTATAAAATTATCTTCAGGCTATGTGTATAGGGTGCATATGAAACATGAATGAATTTTGTGGTTAGACTTTGGTCCCATCTCCAAGATATCTTGGCGGTATATGCAGATAAAGGTATTCCAAAATCCCATCCCCCAAAATCCCAAACACTTCATGTCTCAAGCATTTCAGATGGGATGGTGGAAGGTGAAGAGGGAGGTAGCATTAGGTGCCTGCTAAAGTTTGGAGTAGGAATTAGAGATGTTGGGAGAATTAAGCTGTGTCCACACTGAAGGGAAAACCCAGCTTCCTGTCAGGACTTCTGGATTTGTGGAGAAGATGAGTTGTCCACAAAACTGGTACCCACAATGGTGATACCAACAGCATTTTCTGCAGTATCACCAGCCAACAGCCATCCTATTGAGCATCAGTGCACTGTATTGATGGTATGCACTTGTGCAATGAGTTTGCACATATCCAATGGGAATGGTGCCAGAAGAACTGTGCAAACTTGAAAGTGAAAGTGCTGAGATGGGGGTTTGGACGTTCCAGATGGGAAGAGGTCAGTCGCAGTGCCATGGGCGTCTCCAGGAGATTCTCTGGAGTGTCCAGCCCAATTCAGAGCAAAAAGGGGACTATTTTTACTCTGAATGTTTGTCCTGGGGCACAGATTGGACCCATGCATCACCTACGCAGGTCAGTGTGGGAATGGGGCAAGGATGTTTATTTTCCTCTGTGGAGATACCACCCAAGTCAAGGTGAGAGACAGAGATTAGAAAGACTCAATCAATTCGGATATGAGTTAAAGTCAGAGAGACCATGAGAGATAGGAGTGTTGATATTAGGAATTTGAAAGGGAGATGTAAGCTTGGTGGAGACATTTAGGATTTAGATGTATCAAATAAATTATCAGATGGTATGTTCAACTTCAGTTTAATCTGTCCTTTCTGTATTCTACACTTGTGCCTCTGGGAACGCTACATAAGGGATGCTGGAAAGCTTAAGTTCAGACACAGTGGTGTCTGTGGTGGTGGCAGTTATTCATGGGCAGTGATCTACAGTGGTGGGAATAAATTAAATTAAATTTTATGTAGAAGGTCCCCACATTTGATGCCATAGTAGTGGGACAGGAGAAAGTCCTTGCCTTTCATGGCAGTCATGGGAACTGCATATAGATTTGTCACAAGTAAAGCTTTTCTTTTAGCGGTGATATGTGTCAGTTCTTGGTACTAAATGAAATCTTAAGTAAGCCTGCTATTGCAGTCTGGAGAAACTCAGAAGAGCAAGCAATGGTTCTCTTCTGTTCACCAAGGATAATAGTGAATAAGGTTGGAGATGAGTGAAAATTGGCAGCAGTGAGCACACAGCATCCATGCTTGGGTATGTGGTGATGCAGTGTGCATTTGGAAGCACAATCCTCCCCCCCCCCTTTTTTTTTAAATTAAATTTTATTGCCATAAAAAACTACAAACAAATAGACCACATTACTACATATCACAAACATCCACACAATCATCTTATTTTTATGGATCTTAATCCATCTTAATCTTAACCAGTCAGCTGGATCTTCAATATTTTCAATGCATTCTAAAATGTTTCCTATCTAAACATCTGTTCCTTCCTATTTTATCTTGTATTTCTCTTATTTTCTCACTCCTCTTTCACTTCCAGTCTCTATTTCTTCTTTCTCTTTCTTCCTCTCTTCCTTCCTTAATCATTCTTTCTCTTTTTCACTTCATCTCTTCTAATCCTTCCACTGATTCCTTCCCTTCCCCTCATTCTTCTTTCCAACTTCACATTTTTTGGAAGTGCAATCTTGACGCAGCCTCAGAATTGGTTTCTTTCCCTGCTGGGTCTGAGCAACAACAACAAAAAAAGTGTACTGCTAAAGAGATACAAGGGTAAGAAAAGCACAGTCACTTTATGTGTACTGCATGCAAAATGAACAAGCAAAACTAACTAGGGTAACAACAGCGGCATGTGTTAGTAAGAGTGAAGTACAAATTTAGAAGCCACGCTCTGAAAGGCATTTCGACCAAACAGTCTTCATCGGCAGACGCATGCAAAGTGACAGAGGCACAATGACAGCAAACACAAAGGCGGCTGGCGGCCCACAGCCTTTGCGTTTCCCTGCTGCCAAATGTCAAATTTCATCACCCAAATGGAAATGGGAAAAGGCAACACACAAAACCAAGAAGCCTTGGCAGAAAGGCAAAACCAAGGACCCGACTGCTTCGGTAAACCATCACAATGTCCTCTAAATGATCTGACTTAATTTAAGTATTACCCCTTAAGTTTTTGAAGGGAGGTCATATTGAAGATGGATCAAGCCTGTTGTCTGCTACTCCAGAGAACAGAACTCAGAACAATGGATGCAAGCTGCAGGAAAAGAGATTCCACCTCAACATTAGGAGGAACTTCCTGACAGTAAGGGCTGTTTGACAGTGGAACACACTCCCTTAATGGAGAGTTTAGTGGAGTCGCCTTCCTTGGAGGTCTTTAAGGAGAGGCTGGAATGCCATCTGTCAGGGATGCTTTGACTGGGAGTTCCTGCATGGCAGAATGGGTTGGACTGGATGGCCCTTGGGGTCTCTTCCAGCTCTATGATTCTATGACTTATCTTGTCTTTTTCTTAATGCACTCCCATTGCTTTTGCTTTTTCTTCTTTCACATGCCCCTCATTCCTTTGCCACCCTGACATTTGCCCCCATCTCATCCCTGTGGCTGGAATCACAACTTTGTTCTTTTCCTAGAGACCAGGTGATCTAGAAGGCCAGCATCCTATAGAGTCTGGGGATCTCAGGGTACATCTACACTGCAGAAACAGAGCAGTTTGACAGCATTTTAACTGCCCTGGCTCCATCCTATGGAATCCTGGTGTTACTAGCCCCAATAGCCTCTTTTTCCTCTGACTGAACTTTGATATTAAACTCCATTTTGGAAGGGATGCCTGGAAAAAGCACCCCAGTGTGATTCAGCCAGGAAGCACTAAAGGCAGAAAGGTATCCTTTGAAATTCAAATCTAGTCTTTCAGCTTGAGACACACTGGTGGATCTGGTATCTGGACATCTAAGGGACAGGCCATATGGATTTGCCACCTCTTTGTTTAGGAGGGCTATGTTTTATTGCCCTGTTTGTTCCAGGGTTCTGCTCTTTCCTCCCCTGGAAAATTCCATCCTAAAGGATCCCAAGAATCTGCTCCCAAAGGTAAAAATTATAAAGGGGAGCTGTTTGCTCTTGGTTCTCCGGTTTTGGGTGAATTTCAGGCAGTTATACTGTCAGATTTCATTTAGGCTGCTCAGACTGCTCTTCCCTCTGATTTGGAAACCTGGCCTTTGAACTGGTAATGTATGGTCCCATCCTTCTAATCTCTGTCCCATTAAACCTATCTTTATTTTGTTAGCTCTTGTATGAGAGCGAGTGAGTGCTATTGTGTGAACGTTGCAACCCCTTTCCTGTTTCACTAAAACTACATTTGAACCTTGCACTCTGTAGTTCTAGTGTTTGGATCTGGTTTTTAAAAAGATAAAAGATCCCTACTTTTTAAAGTTACCAAAAGCCTTCTTCCTCCTCCCTTGAGCTAATTAATTAATTCCCCTATCAAAGTCAATTGCAGAACAATTTAGGTAACACTGGGATTCATAGTTTGTTTTGGCATCCGAGTTCACTGACAGAGCTCACAAAAATGCAAGTCCCAGAATTCCACAGGATGGACTCACAGCAGTTAGAAAGTGTCAAACTGCTTTAATTCTGCAGTGTAGATTATCCCTCAGTCTCCATATCTCTCCCCTTCTCCCTCTCCAGATGTGCCATCTCATTTGTTATTTTTTTAAACATGATAAGAAACTTGGAGCTATGGGTGGAAAGAATATTCACCCTTTACTCATTTCCGTGCTGAAAAATAGGTTTCATGACCTTGGGGAAAATTGGTTAAAAACATAACAGAGAGGGGAGAATTCTGTACAACGTTCTCCTAGTATCTTCACATTGATGGGTTTTTGTTCGTTTGTTTGTTTTTTGTTTGTCAAGTGTAAGCTGTAGTTCCTTTCTTTTTTGAAAAAGAAAATAAAAGAAAAGAATGGAATATTTTTCTGACATTTCGTAAAGAAAAGTGGAGTTGTTAAGGTTATATATGTTTTAAAGTACAAATGTGTACTAACAACAAATCAACCTGTTAAGTAAATATATAACAAATAAGCATAATAGGACGGAAAAACAGAAATAATAAAACAAAGGCCTGGCACAGACTGGCGCCTTGCACCAGCTTAAGGCCAATTTTAGAGCTCTGGAGAGCAGAGTGTCCGCATGCTCCCAAACCCTACAGCACTGTCCGGGCACCATCTTTGTGCACCGCTGTTTAACAGCGCATGTGACGATGACATGCCTCATGCATCGTGTCCACATGGTGCGGTACAAAAGGGACGTCACCACACTGTTCCAGGGCACTAATGGCCCTTGGCAGCTGTGGAAAAAGGACCTGAATTTTGCATCTTCTTTTTCCAGGCGCATTGTGGCCATGCCGTTTGGTTGGCCTGGTCACAATATGGGTGAAGAAAGAGGCTGCCTCTGGCCCTCATCTGTATAGGCCCAAAGTGAAGTCAAAAGAAGAAAAGGAAATTTATTCTACAAACAAGTAGAGGAGTCTTTTCAGTATATGTGTAATGACATAAAAGAATCAACCTAAGAAGCCCAGCAGGGAAGGGGGAAGGGGAGGGAGGGAGGGAGGGAGGTAAGGGATAAATAGTACACTGTAAATATATAAGATGTAAATATTTAAATGTGGGGGTTTTTTTGTTTTTAAAGTAGTGTATGAGAAAATTAATAAAGAATATAATAATAATAATAATAATAATAATAATAATAATAATTCCACCTAAACATTAGGAAGAACTTCCTGAAGGTAAGAGCTGCTGGACAGTGGAAGATGCTCCTTTGGAGGGTGGTGGAGTCTCCTCCTTTGGAGGTTTTCAAACAGAGCCTGCATGGCCATCTGCCCCAGGGAGGGCTTGGATTGTGTCTTTCTGCATGGCATAAGGGCCTGGATTGGGTGGTCCTTCTTGGGGTCTCTTCCAATTCTATGAGTCTATGATCTGTAATGTAGTCTTCCTTTTTTCCCCTTACTATCGTCTTCCTTACCAAGCATTACTGTCTTCTTCTTCTTCCTCATCTTCGTCTTCGTCTTCGTCTTAACCTTTATTTATATAGCGCTGTAGATTTACACAGTGCTGTACATATAATCTTATAATTGGACAGTTCCCTGCCCTCAGACTTACAGTCTATAAGACAGAACACAATAATATAATAATAAATACTAAAATTTATTTGCATTACCTTCCTACGGATCGAGAAGGTAAGGGTGATGGGAAGGGGATGAGGACCAGTGGTTCTTCTCTCCCTCTGGGGCTGGACCAAGGCAGATGGACTGGAGGGAGGGCTTAGCTTCTTAATACATAATTAAAAGGAGGCATCCTGGGGCAGATGGCACAGTCCTGGGAACGCTTCCCTAAACAATATAGTCTTTAACTTAATTTTGAACCTGGTTAGAGAAGTGATGAGGCGTATGTGGGGGAAGAAGGCTCCAGGAATGAGGGACAGCAAGTGAGAAGGGACGAATCCAGGACAGGGCAGTGGAAATCCTCGGCTGGGACAGGAGATCTTGACTACCAGAACGGAGGAGAAGAGAAGGAGTGTGAGGAGAAAGAAGTTCAGACAAGTAAGGAGGGGCCAGTCCGTGGAGGGCTTTGAAAGTCAACAGCAAAAGCTTGTACTGGATGCGGAAGGGAGGAGAAACATGGTCAAAGCGACGAGCAGATGTGATGATACGTGCAACTGAGTTCTGGACAGAGATTAACAGATGGAGGTGAGAGAGAGGAAGCCCTGTCAAAAGAAGGTTACAATAATCTAGTCTCGAAACCACCAGGGCATGGACCAGAGTCTTGGTGGTGGAGGCTGAGAGGAATGGACGGATTTTAGCAATGTTGTAAAGGGAGAATCTACAGGTCTGGGTGGTGGCCTGAATCTGGGGGATAAACAACAGAGAGGAATCAAAGATGAAACCAAGACTGCGGGCCTGCTGAGTCTTTTCTAGGGAGTTACGTCTTCCCATGATATGGCCAAAGTACTCCAGTGTCCGTTTAGTCATCTTGGTTTCTAGACTGATTTGCTCTTGGAGCCATTTATTGATTTGTTTAGGAGTCCATGGTATCTGAACATCTCCTCCTCTTTATGTCAGTTTTCTTCACTGTACAGCTTTCACCACCATATACAGAAATTGGAATTATAAAGGCATGAACAACCCCACCTTTAGTATTCAATGATGTATTGTGACTCTTCAGGATTTTGTCTAGTTTCTTCATAGCTGCCTTTCCAAGTCTGAATGTCTTTTATCATGAAAACCCATTGACCAGACAATCCAGTCTGCATGTCCTCCAGTGTATTATGTATAGAAATAAGTATGGGTTTGGCAGGAGGTGTGTAGCATGGAAAAGCACTCTAGAAACACATGTGGGGTGGGGCGTGGGGGTTGTGCAAACAAATTTCTTAGTACAAAAAGAGAAAGGTGGAAGGGAGAGCAAGGGAGAACCCACCATTATTTCCCCCAAAATAAGAACAACCATGTGCTTCTGAAAATTGGTGTCTGTGTGTGTTTGTATGTGTACAAAAGGTCGGTTTTGCATAAAAGCACTATTTTGGCCTCCCAGAAATCCAATCCAGAAACACATGCTTCTATTGAGCAAAAGCTCATCTATCTCTGTGCAGAATGATTCCTGAAAGAGCTCAGAATGCATGAAAACTAAGCAGAAGTGCATAGAGATATTTGTTATCCCTTACAGTGGGGAGAAAATGGTGGAAATAATGTGTCCTGGCATGCGAGGATGAAAGAGTCAGAGGTTGGCATCTCTCTCTTTCTCCCCATCTGGCCGGGAAGATAGGCGAGGAGGAGGCATTGTAGGTGGCACCAGATGGAGGGCCAAGAGAGAAACCTCCCCACCATTCTCTCCCTGTCTCCAGTTTGCTAACCAAGAGATGGGCTCATACCACCTTCCTGAGCTGTTCAGAGCTTCTGGGTATTGAATTCGAGTCTTTGCTTGGGCTGATGAGGAATGAGAGCTCAGCTGAGCACTCCAGTTCTGCAACCAGAAAGCCAGAGGGGTTGCAATTCAGAGAAACTCAACCACTGGGGAAAATGGCTCTCCTCTTCTTGGCCTTCCTCTGTAGTTTCCGCAGCTGTGGTGGTGTGATTTTTGTCTCCACGGTGGTGTTTCTTTCTCAGCTGCAGGCAAACTCTCTGGGGGAGAAATCCACCACTTCACTCCTGAGCGGAGGCGGCAGCCCCAGAAGGCAGGGAGGGCATCGTGTTGGAGTGGAAGTCCTGCTGGTTTGCATTAGAGTAGGATTTATCCAGAGCTTTCCCCAAGAGCTGCCGTGCCTTTAGGTGACTGCGTTCATAAGCGTGCAGGCAGGGGGATTGAAAGTACAGGGGACCTCCTGGCGCTGGTAATGGGATTATGTATGCACGGCACTAATCAGGTGAGGTGCTGGCGGGGTAATTAATTTAATTGGCAGGATTTCAATTCAACACTCTTTCCCCTTCCAGCCCATGATTAACAGTCCTGTCACAATGATGTGCATCACACGATGGCTCTAAAGTCTTGAGAGAAACAGCAAAGGGAGAAGGTTGGACGTGGGAACTCATACTCAAGCTTTGCACCCTGGAAACACTGTCATTGCCTTGGGCAGGTTGGACAACCAGGGCTGCCCCCACACTGCAGAAATAGTACACTTTGACACCTTTTTAACTGCCATGGCTCAACGCTACAGAATCCTGGGATTTGTAGTATGTTGTGGCACCAGAGCTCTCTGACAGAGAAGGGTGACTATCTCACAAAACAACAAACAGGTCCACAATTCAAGAAGGATGCCAACAAGCAGGAGTGTGTCCAGAGGAGGGCGACCAAAATGATGAAAGGTCTGGTGACCATGTCCTATGAGGAGCGACTTAGGGAGCTGGGTAGGTTTAGCCTCAAGAAGAGAAGGCAAAGAGATGAAATGATAGCCCTGTTTAAACATTTGAAGGGATGTCATACTGAGGGTGGAGCAATGGGTTCAAACTTCTGGAAAAGAGATTCCATCTCAACATTAGGAAGAACCTCTTGATGTAGGAGCTGGTCAATAGTGGAAGACACTGCTGCCTCTGAGGATGATGGAGTCTCCTTCTTGGAGGTTTTTAAACAGAGTACGGATGGCCATCTGTCAAGGGTGCTTTGATTGTGTGTTTCTGCATGACTAGGCGTTAGATTGGAAGGTCCTTTGCATGTAAGTTATTCCTTTTGTTTGTTCATGTGCTGAAATCAAAGGAAAAACCTTTTCAAGATTTCATTTGTGTCCTGAAGTAGCCCAGTGCCGAACATGTTTGCTGTCCTTTTCCCTTCTGAGAAACAAATGAGCTCTGAGTACGAATTTTGTCTACTGCTGCTCTTAGGAAAAATTAACTTTTAATGTATCCATCCTCTCCCCCTATTTGCAGCAAGGACAGATTGCTAAGTAGATGGATTTCATGTGGAGGAACAGCAAACATGGTGTTATTCAATGGGCTTCTTAAAATGGAGGACATTTTGAAATTTCTCCAGGACAGAAGGTTGAAATGCAGGACATATCCTGGAAAAGGAGGATGTCTGGTCACCCTGGGAGAGAACCTTCCAGGCCTCCCTGAATTCTAGGTCCTAGACTAGACAGAGGGTGCATTTACCCTGCCAAAATAATGCAGTTTGACAACACTTTATATGCTTTAGCCCCATTCATAAATGACTTCTTTAGCAAATCAAGCCTGAATTCTCCCTAGAAGCCAAGATTATTAAATTGAGGCTATCATACTTTGGACATTTCATGTGATGATTTGATTCACTGGGAAATATCTTTATACTTGGTAAAGTGAGAAAAAGCAGTAAAAGAGGGAGAATGCAGTACAGGTGGATTGACTCCAAGGAAGCCCTAGCTGAATTTGCAAGACCTGAGCAAGGCTGTGGGTGAAAGGGGGACTTGGAGGTCTCTCATTCAGAAGGTCATCATAAGTCAAAGTTGACTTGATGGAAAGTAAGAACAACAAAGGGGAATTTGCACAAGCGTAAGATAGGAAAGGATAAATTTGGGTCAACAGATGTCAGGAACAATTTTTAAAAAATATCTCCTTTCCTTTTTGCAGAGCTGGGAGCTTGGCGTAATGGGAAGGGTTATGGATATCCTAAGAGGATGAAAGATGTTCCCTGATCTTCTCCCCCTCCCTCCTTGGATAGATTAAAGATGTTCCTTGATCTTCTTTCCCCCACCCCATTCCCAGTTGAGTTGAGAATGCAAAAACATGAAAGGAGACTCACAAGGCCAGGTCACCCTTTTTGAAAAACAAAGGAGATTGAGGACCTGGATGTGGTAATGATTTCTAAATATATAGCAGGGTGTTAGGAAGGCTCCATTGAGCTTCTGAAGAATATACGACCTCATCTTGGGAGAGGTTAGCTGTAGGTTCAGGGAGAGAATACATTTTCTGAGAGGAATGATGCAGTGGGAGATGCAGCCAAGTGAGGCAAAACCAGCTCCTATTAATAAAGGGATTCCTATTTCATCCCAAAATTTAGGAGCAGAAGGTTTGCAATGACCTCTTGTCACTATGCAGTGTCTGGGGAACACAAGATGGGTGTGTGTGTGGTTGCATTCATGCCTGGCCTGTGGGCAACGGCACAGTGGCAGTGAGATCAGTGGGCCAAAGGATTCAATCTGGGTTTTATTTTGAACTTTAAAGGTACTGATAGTTCATTCCTCCCAAAAAGATCAGCACCTGATCTGGTCATTTTAAGTTCACACTGGGACCCAGAGCAGCCTCTCAACCTCCACTGATCACCAGAAAAATACTTCTTTGAGTGTCTCATTTTGAGATTTGCTGGGCCACTTGGAGAAAGCAGGAGACTAGACAAGTAAAGGAGCCTTTCATAGAACCATAGAGTTGGAAGAGACTCCTAAAGGAAATCCAGTCCAACCCCATTCTGGCATTCAGGAATACACAATGGAAGCATTTTCAACAAAGGCAAAGCTATCACATTAAAGTTCAAGGCTATAATCACTTTGCTTTGCCCTTTCGTTCCTTTTTGATGCACGTATTTTCTTAGCTCCACTTGCATCTGCTTACCTCCCACATTCGCCATGTATTTACTGTAGTTCCCTCCTCATTCATCCTGCCTTTAGGAAGCACACAAACAGTTATGCCTGCTGGCATTTTGTAAGTTAGAATCATAGAATCTAGTTCTTTGTCATCCTTTTCTTTTACTTTTTCCTTTACATTCTTTGTTATGGTCCCCTAGGTTTTATCCTCAACCTATCCTTAACCTATCGACAGGCCATATCCATTTCCATAATTTTGGCCCTAAAACCTGCCCTTGGCTTATATATAAGGTTGACTTATAGTTGAATATGAGAAGGCACAACTCATTGGAAAACAAAATAATGTTAGGAGAGGGTGGAGCAACCGGAGTCTAGATATACACTAACCAAGTATAACATAGGATCTTTCCATTATGGGTATGTCTGTGTGTTATCCACAATGGAAATTCCTCCATCACAGAAAAATATTAGGATGAAGTACTGAATCCATGTGGCTTTGTTGTAAAGTGATGCTACCCAAAGTGGTGGTCCCTGGACTGCTGTCAGTGGGTTTCCAGGAAAAAAACATTGTACCTAATGGGAATAAATGTTGTGCTGCTCCCTGGTGCATTGGAAAACAATAATTGCCAGTCCCCCACACAGCCGTGAGAGTCATGTCCATAAAGGATTAGGAACGTGCAGCCCTGGAGGTAGAGAAACAGATTGTCACATATCCTGGGCATAGATCTCTATTGAGAAAAAATCCAATGTAATGATGACTGCCTCTGGAACATTAATTTCACCAGAGGGATTTAACTAGACCTGCTTTCTCTTGTTGCTCCACAGCATTGCTATGCTGGCTGGGAATGATGGGAGTTGCAGTCCAATCCAACATCAGGGTACTGGCTAGTAGGGATGGCTGGTCTAAATATCCTTCAGTGAAGGCAAGCAGTGTCCAGGTTTGTGCTGGAGACAGATAAGCCTTGAAAGGTCTCTGGTTGCATAGCAGATGTAAACACACACCCTGCAAATTCCACAGGGGAAATCTAGAATACCTATGGCCAAGTAATACATAAACTAGGAGTGGCTGCAGCAGTTTGCTTTTGCCCAAGCCTCCGGGGAAGGGCAAGACTTTCTCCCTTCCTTTCCCCTCTACTGAATTAACCAGTGCAAACTTCTTTTGCACCTTGAACTCAGTTTGCAGCAACTGAAGTAAGATGAGGACAAAGGGGGAAAGAGGGAGGAGGAGAGAGAAAACAGGACATTTCCAAATCAACTAAAAAAGTGGTATAATGGAGGATTAATCAGGATTATCCCAGCCAAATCGTGCCAGTGCAAATACCATCCTACCAATGTTTCAGTGGGTGGGGCAGGATCCCCCTTGCCTTAATTCATCACAACCCTTCAAGTCTGTCCCTCTTCTCTTGAATCTGCAGCCCCTTCTGGCTGGCAGATGATAAGGTGTCTGGACTTTAGGAAGGGAGGACAACCCAGCCTCTGGTCTCATCCACTTGTATTTCCTTCCTAATATAACAAACCCAGAAAAATAATAAAAAGACCTATGTGGTAATATCAACAACCCATCTCACTTTTTCTTCCCTCCTATTCCAAAAAAAGCTGCCAGTGACAATCTGGGACTTCACTGGGGGGTGCAGAGGGTGGGAATTGCACTGGATGACACACAGCTGTCCTCTGCCAGCCAGGGTGCTTCTGCCATCCACCAACTGTGGCTGCTGGTGGTGGTGTTGTGGTGCTGCTGCTGCCCACCAGCCCTTTCCGGATCTGGCACAGCTTCTGGGCAAGCGAGAAGGGGCATTGCCTCCATTTCTCCCTACCCAGCAGCTATGCCAGACCCAGAACCCACTGCCAGATAGTGGCAGCATCACATCCTCATCAGAAGTTGCTGGTGGGAATGGGCTACTTTCCAGGTCTGGCATGGGTACTGGCTGGGCATGGCCTTCCTTTCTTGCTCACCCATCGGTCGTATCAGAATCACCATGGCAGAGGTAGCCTGGTTGGCAGAGGGTGGCAGCTGGAGACATGCCAGCCAGGTAGCTTGGGGGGAGTGACATTATGAGTTACTGCATTGGGGTGGCACCAACCCTAGTGATGCCACTGGTGAGAATGACACTGTTGACCCAAGATGTTATTGTTGGACTGAGGCCCAGGCCTCGTGGACTGCTTTTCTCATAGCCAGAGAATTCACCAGCCCAGGGCTACCTAGTCTAGGTGTTCCATTGGCCTGGCAGGGTATCTTTTACTTCCTTTGCCAGGAGCACCACCCATCCTCACCCTGAGACATAAGTCTTTTAGCTGCAAGCGCATGCTGGGTTCCGTGGCTCTCCTTCTGTGGATCCAGCCAAGATCAGGCAAACCCTGCGCAGGAGCTCTGTCTCTCTCCTGCCTCCAATTGGGGATGAAGCTTCTGCCTCGGATGCCAGATCTCTGCCAAAGCTGCTCCTGGGACCATCTCACTGTCAAACTTTTCAGCCTCGGCCTGTCTCAGACCAGACAGGCTTTCTTTTAGAAAAGAAAATGTTTATTCTGGATTTATTCACACTTGTTGCTTTCACTCTGCATATAGATTGTTTTGGCTGTATGAGGAAAGTTGCCTTATATGACTTTCAGGAAAGCACCTCTCAAATTTCTATAGAGAGAAATAGTCACCCGGGCGTCCAACCTCTGCTTTCAAGTGGGGTGATTGTATCCTAAGGGGCCCCAGTCCCACAGGCAAATTGTCTGGTTTGCACATTTCCTTATTTCCCCCATCCCTTTCTTTGTTAACCAAGGAATACTTGTGATGCATCATGCAATGGGGCCTCTACTGAGGATCTCAGATCTGAGTTTTCAGCTCTGTTTGGCAGGTTTGTGGATTCAGATGAATTCAATTCATTAATTTCTAATAAAGCAGAATCACAAAAGGATAGTGTTGGAAGCAATCTTAGTAGCCATCCTCTTCTGCCATGCAAGAAGACACCATCCAAGTCCTTTGTGTGACAGATAGCCATCCAGCCTCTGTTTGAAAACTTCCAAAAAAGGAGACTCTACCACTCTGAGGCAGAATCTTCCACTGTCAGACTGCTCTTACTGTCAAAAAGTTCTTCCTAATGTTGAGGTGGAATCTCTTTTCCTGTAGCTTGCATCCATTGTTCCAGGTCCTGTTCTCTGGAGCAGCACACAATGCCATCCCCTCCATATGACATACCTTCAGATATTTAAAGAGATCTATTCTACTGCTAACCCACAGGTAAATCTCACTTGTTTAATGGGTTTGCTGTAACTGGAACTCACAATAGGATTTGGGCCAGAATCAGACACCTTACATTTGAGCATTAGACTATGACCCCAGAGATCATGATTTAGTTCTCCACTCAGCCATGGAAACCCGTTGGGGAACCTTGGGTGAGGCACATACTCGCAGCCCTGTAAAACCCCATGATAGCATTGCTTTTGGGTCTCCATAAGTTTGAAATTATGCAGCAAAAAGGGATGCTTTCATTGCACCATTTTCTCAAGGACCCTCTGTGCCCCTCTACCCAGTCCTGGCTTCCTCCTCCTTGGCAATATCTTTTCCCCAGCCAACCCCAAAGCATGCAAGTCATGCAAGCAGACATGGGACAATTCTTTGCCATTTTGTCCCCTGGCGCTTTAATGCTGTTTAAACAATTACGCACTTGATAAATTTTGACAAGAAGGGATAGAAATAGCCCAGGAGAGTCAAAATAAGTGGAAAGGCTCTAAACACATGCCCCTTTTCTCTCTTGCCAGGATCCCTGGAGGGATTTTGCATTGTCTGCCAACAAAAGAAGGAGTTGTTTGGAGAAAGGAGGGAATGGTTGGGAGGGAGAGGTCGGAACTAATCCGTTATTTATAAGGTTTACGATCTTAGGCCCCAGGGAAGACCCACTGCCTTTGCTTTGCCAAGGTGGTGGTCCATCTCCTGCCAGGGAAGCTGAACCTGCCAGGCTTAATGGCCAGCAAACAGCAAGGAAAGTGGTGATGCTCTTTGCAGCAAAGCTAGTGAACTTGCAAGAACTGGACTTAGAGTTGTCAGATCTCAGAGCCTGAACTGAAGTCTCAAGGGTTATTCAGATGATGAAAATAATCCAGGTAGACTTTAGGCTGAATCTTTGTTGTTCACATGCATTTGAAATGCATCCAATTAAGTTTTATTATGAAGGATTCCAAAAAAACAACTTAACCCAGGATAATCAACGTTGGATTTTCTTCCGAGTTTTTCTAAAAGATTTGGATCCTCAGCTGTGTGAATAACTGGTGCAATGTGTATAGACACAAGATAAACTAAGCTTTGAACGTGCTTCAGATACATCCACATCATCGATTTTAATTTGAGGGCAGAAACGTGTGAGCAACCGAACTCACAGAGATGTGCAGAGATGCAGTTCTATAGTGTGAATAACAAATCCAGAATGCATTATTGGCATAATAGAACTGAAAAAAAGAACAACATGTGAATGAATCCTCAGAGTCTCACACCTCTTTGCCATTCTTCCAAGCCAAGCTAAACATGAGTCAACAGTGTGGTGCAGCTGCCCAAACATGAATGAAGCAAAGATGAAAACCACGACACACATGTTGCCAAGCAACACCTGTGTGGTCAAAATGGCAAAAACTTTTAATGTGGTCTGGGGCTCGTTCGTTCAGTAGAAATTCGAACCATGGTCTTCCAAAGTCATAGCTTAACACTCAAACCACTAATATCATGATGACTTAGTTGTTGCTGAAAAAGTAACTTATCAAAGTTTTCAGTGTCACATAGGAACCTGTAAACCTCCAATATCATTATCATTGTGAGAAAATTTCTCAGTTTGGGATGGATTGTGTGTGTGTGTGCGTGCGTGCGTGCGTGCATGCATTCGTGTGTATGTTTGTGCCCTGAAAGTTCTCAGGTTTGCTGGTGAGTAGCTTGCCTCTGAGCGTGAGCAGAATAGTATATGTTTGTTTCATTTCTATGGCTGCATCTGCACTGCAGAAATAATCCAGTTTGACACCACTGTAACTGCTATGGCTGAATGCTATGGAATTCTGGGAACTGTAATTTGCTGTGACCCCAGAGTTCTCTGGCAGAGAAGGCTAAATGTCTCAAAAACTGCAATTCCTAGAATTCCATGGCATTCAGCCATTGCAGTTAAAGCAGTGTCAAACTGGATTATTTCTCCAACGTGGATGCAGCCTATGCTGTCTTCCTCCCAAAAGGGGACTCAGGGCAGCTCATAGGTAAAATCGTTTAAAAGATTTGACAATAAAATATCAAAACCAATTAGAATCAGCTAGCTAAAAACAATGTGGAGAGTCAGTGTGGTGCAGTGGTTTTACTGTTGGATTATGACTCTGGAGACAAGGGCTTGACCTTGGACAAGTCACATATTCTCAGCCTCAGGGGAAGGCAATGGCAAACATCTTCTGAACAAATCTTGCCAAGAAAACCCAAGGATAGATTCACCTTAGAGTCGCCTTAAGTTGGAAACAGCTTAAAGACACCAGGGTGACCAAGTGTCCTAACCACAAAGGAGGACAAGGCACCACAAAATGTAGGGCATTCAAGAAAAATAGAGGACATTCCAAAACCAAAAGTAAAAACACTCATAGAAATATAAATTCATGCTTCTTGGGCATGCTCAAAATGGAGGACCTTTTGGAACTCCTCCTAGACAGAAGGCTGAAATGTAGGACATGTCTAGGGAAAGGAGGATGTCTGGTCACCCTGGAAGGCACACATAACAAGAAGCTGAAAACAGTATAAATGACATTAAAAAAAACTTTTTGAAAAAACTGTTTTTAAAAGTGAGGAAGCCTTCACTGGCAGCCATGCAACTGTGGAAATAGGCTGAAGACTAGGAAACCTTATGCTACCAACTTTTCCCTTTCAGTTAGCCTCAAAGGTGTGATTCCCAAACTTTGGGCCCCTTCGTGTTTTGGGCTTCATGTCCCAGAAACTTCAGCCTGCTTGGGAACTGAAGTCCAAAACATCTGGAAGACTAAAGTTTGGGAACCACTGTATGCATAACGATTTCCCAGACTATCTGGAAAAACACCTTTGAATGCCTGTTTTGGGTTACAGAGAAAGGACATTTCTCCTAACTGGCTAGTAGTTTACTTCTGCCCCTCTTCTGCCTCCCTCTTGTTCTGCTGTTTGCCCCACAGTGAACCGTGTGGAGCCGGATGCAGAAGCATGAAGCATCGTTCGCCATGCGCAGTGGAGGTCTGGCCTGGGGATCTGGACAGGCTCCCCAAGCCAGGCCTGCAGTATGCGTTGCTAATGCGATTAACGGAGGGAAGGGAAAGCCCAAGATGCATTTGAAGCAGCCGCACACAGGGGTGGCGAGAGGGTGGAAGGAAGGGGTCACTTCTTGCAAGGAAAACACATCTGGCTCACCCTGGGCAGGCTGCGGAGGAACAGCCAAGCTTTTCCTCCCTTGCACCTGCAAACATTCTGCGCGTATGTATGTGTGTGGAAGAAAATACACAAGTGCACATGATTAAGCTTCTTTAGCAACTTGCTCTTTGTTAGTGGCTTCATCCCCCCCCCCCCAATCCCCTCATTATGCTGAGAAAAATAAGCAAAAAGCATAGGAATCATAGAATCATAGAGTTGGAAGAGACTCCCCCAAGGGCCATCAAGTCCAAATCCCTTCTACTATGAAGGAAGACACTGTCAAAGCACTTGCAACAGCTGGCCATCCAGCCTCTGTTGAAAAACCTCCAAAGAAGGAGGCTGCACCACCTTCCGAGGGAGTGTGTTCCACTGTTGAACTGCCCTTACTGCCAGGCATGTAGAAGTGTAGTGCAGGAAGGGATCCAAAGATCATCCAATCCAGCCCTCTTTGTTGCTGTGTACCTTCAAGTCCTTTCTGACTTATTGCAACTCTTAGGCAAACCTACCATAGAGTTTTCTTAGCAAAGTTTATTCATAGGGGGTTTGCCATTGCTTTCCTCTGAGGCTGAGAGAATGTGACTTGCCCCAGGTCACCTAGTCATAGCCCAACACTGAAATCGCTACACCACACAGCTAAAGTATTCCATCCAATCTCTCTTTTAAAACATCCAAGGAAAGAGAGGCCACCATCTCCTGAGGTCACTGCTAAGGAGGAATTACAATCAGGAAATCTTTCTAAATTTTTACTTAGAATCTCCTTTTCTAAAACTGAATTCCATTTTTTTCAGGCCCTGCCTTTTGCAGGCCACCCCACCCTACCATTCCCAGTGGACACCAGCTCCTGTTGCATTGCATTAAAGAATTAACTGTAGGCTAAGCAAGGATCGTGGAAATCATCTGAGCTGACTGCTCTGGATCTTTAGGACCTGTGCCCAAACCATCCCTCAGAGGTGGGCTTCCAAGGAGATTCCACCACCTTCTATGGTTGCACTGCTGAGCAGCTCTTTCCACCAGGAAGCTCTCCCTCACATTCACTTGGATGTTCCCTAACATCAGTCTTCAGAATCTGAAATGGGCAAACAAAAAGTGCACACACCTGTTGAAAATCTCAAATTTATCATAGAGTCATATAATCATGAAGTTGGAAGGGGTCTCATGGGCCATCCAGTCTAACCCCCTGTTCAGTGCAAGATCTCCAGCTAAAGCATCCTCAGAAGGTAGCTGTCCAGCCTCTTTGGAAGATGTCCAGAGAAGTAGATGTCCACCTCTCTAGGCAACCACTTGAACCACTCTCACTGTCAAGAGGTTCCTTCTAATCCTCAATCAAAAGCTATGCTCTTGCAAATTTAAAACCATTAGACCTGGTCCTGCCCCTCTAGTTTTCACTTGACCACGCTGAACATGTCCAAATCCTTTAACCTTTCTGTTCTCCATCCCTCCTATCATCCTTGTTGCCTTTCTCTGAACTTTTCCATCTTGAAATAAGGTGCCGAGGACCTGGACGCAGTCCTCCAGAGAAGGCCTGATCAATACAGAATATAGTGAGACTATTGCTTCCTTCAACCTGGAAACTATGAATGCAAGCTAAGATAGCATTTGCCTTCTTTGCTGCAGCATCATACTGATGACTCATGTTCAATTTAGGATTGCAAGGCAGTCCATGGCTGCCTCCCCTTCTTTAGACTTGCAACCCCCTCTCACACACATACCTCCACCCCATTCATTTCTGCAAACATCCTCTCCGGAAGCTCTTTTTTTTTCAGTGCCATGCTGACTTTGCCCGACCTCCAGAGCCACTCCATTATCCTTGGCATTTTGTGGCTGGCCTTTCTCCCTCAGCCCTTTGTGAAAATTCCATGGCAACCCATGACAAAATCATGCTGCAGAGACTCAGGCAAGAAGGAGAGAGAGAGAGCAAGCAGCAACTGACACACATTGGAAGAGACTAGTTGTCAAACTTTGGTCCTCCTAGGTGTGTTTTTTTGGACTTGAATGCTAAGCAGCCTCAGGCAGTTGGCCAATGGTCAGGGATTTTAGGAGCAACATCTGGAGAGCCAAAGTCACTGCTGTCAGAGGAAGCTAGAATAACCAGCTCCTATTTTCAAAGGCCTCAGTGCTGTGCACTGCAGAAATAATGCATCTTGGCACTGCTTTAACCGCCATGGATCGATGCTTTGAAATTCTGGGATTTGTAAATTTTTGAGATATTTAGCCTTCTCTGTCAAAGAACTCTGCTGTCACAACAAACTACAAATCCCAGGATCCCACAAACTGGAACCATGGTAGTTAAAGTGGCCTCCAACTGTATTATTTCTGCAGTGCAGTTGCAGCCAGTGATTTAGCCATGGGGTTTGTTTTAAGCACGCAGCCTCAAACACACACTCCCTTGTAAAAATTTGTATTTTGATACAAACAGAAACTTAGTATGGGAATTCCTGGCATCTCTTGCATCTCGGTATAATTGCATTCATATGTGTTAATCCTTGGCTCAGTAGCTGCATGGTGGTGGTGGTCTGTTTTGTTTACTTGCCACTCCGTAATTGGATTAGGGTTTGGTTGTGTTTAGGATTTCTTGGTGGTAACAAAAACAGAATTAACCATGATGTTGAAGTCATGGTTCAGAGACCAGGGGAGGGGTATTACTGAGTTTTCCTGGATCTGAGGGTGTGGAGTTGTGGATTGAGTATTGGACTAGGGTTGCATCTACATTGTAGAAATAATGCAATTTGACATTACTTTAATTGTCATGACTCCATGTTACAGAATCCTGGGATTTGTAGTTTTGTGTGGCACCAGCACTCTTTGGCAGAGAAGGCTGACATTCGTACATGATAACAGAGAATTAAATGGCTTGGATGATCCTCACTTTAGTGTTCAGTGTCATATCTTTACACTTTATTATCTTGTCCAGTTCTCCCATAGCTGCCCTTCCCATTCCTAGCTTTCTTCTGATTTCATGTTTGATACAAGGTATGGGAAGTCTTTGACTATTTCAATTTTCTTGTTGTCTAGGATGAATTCTTGTAGATCTTCCGTGGTCATTACTTTTGTTTTTCTTAATGTTCAGCATGAATCCAACCTTGGCACTTTCCTCCTTGACCTTCTTCAGTAATTGCTCCAGGTCTTTATTTGCTTCTGCTAGTAATACAGTCAGCCCTCCATAACCATGGATTCTTTATGCGTGGATTCATCCACCCATGGCTTGAAAATATGCCAAAAGCAAACCTTGATTTTGCTGTTTTGTATAAGGGACACCATTTCACTGTGCCATTGCATTTAATGGGACTTGAGTATCCTGGATTTTGGTATCCACAAGGGTTCCTGGAACCAACCCCTAGTGGATACTATAATGTGTGGTCAGTGTATTTTATATTATTAACCTTCCTTCCTCTGATCTTCATGCCTCCAGCCACCCACTGGGTAATCTTGGGCAACTCACACTCTCTCACCCTCAGAGGGGTTTTCTTCTGGCAACCACCCTCTGAAGAACCTTTCCAAGAAAACCCCATGATAGGATCGCCATAAGTTGGAAACAAAGGTGCACAGCAACAGCAAAGGAGGACCTAGGCTGGAGAACTGAGTCTAAAGAGGGGAGTTTACATGTTGATTGGAATTTGCCAGTGCAGAGCGATGTGTGTGTATGCATGTGTTTTGGCTACAAGCCTCCAGCAATGATTTAATATTGCACTGTCAGAGAACGCGGAGGATTACAGGAGAGGATAAGCCATAGACAGATCCCTGCCTGGAGCATGCAATCTAAATTTAGATGGTTTGGGCCAAGGCAAGGGAGGTGAGTGAATACACTCACACATATTTAGATGTCCTGATCAGGGAAATGAGGAAGGAGGTGTTTTGCAGAAGCTTTCCTAATCCTTATATGAAGTTTAATGGGAAAGGAAGCCAAAAGTTACTGCACCCTCCAAGTTCCATGGGAGGGTGTGTACATTCTAGCATGTTGGTGTGTGTTAAAGCATGTTGTTGTGTGTTTTCAATTCATTTCCAATACGAAGAGGTGCCATTTTGGGGAATGAGCAAGCTTGTTTTCTGATACTCCAGAGAACAGGACCAGAATAATGGATGCAGGCTACAGGAAAAGAGATTCCACCTCAACATTAGGAAGAATTTCCTGGCATTAAAAGCTGTTCAACAGTGGAACATACTCCCTCAGTCTCTGTCATTTGTCAGGGACGCTTTGATTTTGAGTTCCTGCATGGCAGGGGGATTAGACAGAATGGCCTTTGTGGTCTCTTCCAACTCTGTGATTCTATGATTCTATCAGAATGTGGTCAAGATGAGGAAAGTTATTAATGAGGAAGAAGAGCCAAGCTAGGATTGGCTGCAGCACTTTGCTTTTGCCTAAGCCTCCTGGGAAGGGCAAGTTTCCACCTTCTCCTGTCCATCTTTCTCTAATTATTTATTGAATTAGTTGAATCCAAACTACTTTTCCATTTTCAATTCAGTTTGCACCAAGGGAAGCAAGCTAAGGACAAAGGCAGAAAGTAGAAGCAAGAAAGAAGACACTGGAACATTTTAAAACCACTTGGAAAAGAGGCATGGCAGAGAACTGTGACTGCTAAATCATATAAATAAAATATAAGAGTGTAAACAGGCCAGCTGCTCAGAGGACCAATAATAGGGGCAGGGATGGAATGGAAGTTATATCACCTTTCTACACTGCAGCTATAAAGCAGTTTGAGACCACTTTAACTGTCATAGTGCCATCCTGGGAACTGTAGCATGGTGAGAGGTATTCAGCATGGAGAGGTCTGGTGCTTCACCAAACTACAAATTCCAGGATTCTGTAGGGTAAAGTCAGGGCAGTTAAAGTGATCTCAAACTGCTTTATTTCTCCAATGTGGAAAAATCCATGGGCAGCAGGAAGAATGTCCAGAACAAGGATCCATTCAGCATTCAAAGCCAGAGTGCAGAACATCCAGCCCATGAAATGGATGTGGCTCACAATGTTTTCCCATCCAGGCCCCAGGCTTCCTCCCTTCTTATCTCCAATCAGATATAAGAGGCTATTTTAAATGTATGAGATATTGTATGGAATGACACACTTATCTGCAGTCTGAGAAGCAAATGCATATACCCGACTCAGCTCCTCCAATTGCTGGCATGTGGCCCCGGATACCTTGGCCAAATTGGAATTAGGACCTCTTGGGACGGAAAAGGTTCCCATTCCTCTTCCATGGACAGAGTCAGCACTAGATGGGAAAATAGTTCAGAGAGTTCAGAGGGTTTTTGCATTCCTGCAGCTATTAATTCATTAGCTTTTGTCTTGTCAAGACAAGAAGGAAGGGGGGATTGAAGAGGATTCTTGCTAGGAGATTCTCCTGACCTGTGGATCTGAGTGGTCCAGGAGAACATCAAAATATACCACAAGGTTCTAAGGGAACGGTCTGTTGGTGTCTTGCATGCCCATAATTTCCCCTGTAGAAATTTTTGGTGATTTTTGTCCATATTATTATTACCGTCATCATCCTTGTCGTAATCCTCATTCTCATTCTCATTCTCATCATCAATCTTGCAAAGTCAGGGCTGTGACTGCCTTGATGGATTCAATCCACCTGTAGTGTCATCTCCCTCTTTTCCTACTGCCTTCCATTTTACCAAGCCCTGGAAGGAGATGTGGTAGACCTCTAGAAATATCTGAAGGTATGTCAAACAGATGATGGAGGAATCTTATTTTGTCCAGAGGCTAAAATGCGAACCAATGGAGTTGAATTTAAGAAAAGAGATTACACCGAAATGTTAGAATAGTCTTTAACAGAGGTTGGATGGGCATCTTTCAGGAGTGCTTTAGTGGTGCATTCCTGCATGCCAGAAGATTGGAGTCCCTTCTATACTATGGAAACAGCCAGAGTTTTCCACTAAGTCAAATTAGCTGATGGCACAACCCTCTGCACTGTCAAAAGCAGAAATCTCTGGAACCACTGTGATGATTTTACAGGCTCCACATTTCAGTTTTCTGAGGGTGTGTCAGGGGGTTAGCTCCAAGGACATGGAAGAGATACCAAGCCAAACATCTTGGGTGGTTGAGAGAACATCTAGAGTCAGGAGGGATGGAGAAGGTGAAAAAAGAGGCACTTTCTCTTTGCTTGTCTCTGTTAAATTATTCCGGTTGTTAGGAGTTTTCTTTCCAAAAAATCTAATTTGCTGCATCATCTCCAACAAGCAACCTGATCCCACTTCTAAAGAATTAGCTGTCCCAGGCTGTGTGCCAGAGCTGGCCGGGTTCTTCGCGGAGCCGATTCCTCCTTAATGAGGCAGTCTCAAGGGACAGTCGGATTCCTCCTCCAGAGCTCATCCCAGCCTCTCCCATTTCGCCTTGGTCAGACTCACTTTGCCAAGGGCAGCCTGGGAGGCCGTTGGCAGCCACTGGGCAGAAATGCACCCGGCCCGGATTTTCACCCCAAATAACCTCTCCTCCTCCTGTTCTTCTCCTCCTCCTTCTTCTTCTCCTTCTTCTTGTCCTCTTCCATTCTGGATGTTGATGCTGAAGCATATCAGTTGCAGAGCTTTGGAAATGTGACAGTTTCAGAGGGTGACTACAACTCCCAGAAACCCTCCCCAGCACAAATAGGTGCCATAGTGGCTTGGGGGTTCTCAGAGCAGCAGTCCAAGAAAGAAACATTTTCAAACTGTGAAGAAAGGGAGCTGCAGCAGGGGTAATGCCCTTGGTGGGATGGTGGGTGCTTTTTATTTTTATTTTTGTTGTTGTTGTATGCCTTCTAGTTGTTTCCAATTTATGGTAATGCAGTGGCTTAGCGGTCAACATCCTGATGATTGTAAGGTCGGAAGGCTGGCAGTTCAAGGCCCAAGTGCTGCATGATGGAGTGAGCTCCCATCACTAATCTGATTTTCTGCCAGCCTAGCAGTTCGAAAGCATGCAAATGTAAGTAGATAAAAAGGCACCACTTCAGTGGGAAGGTAACATCATTTGACCACCAGAGTCATCTTTGGAAAACGCTGGCTCTTCAGTTTAGAAGCAGAGATGAGCACCACCCCCTACAGTTGGTTACAACTAGACATTCATGTCAAGGGACTACCTTCACCTTTACCTAAAGGAGGCCTATAAATTGGGGTGGAGGAATGATTTGGTTCACAAATATATATGGGTGATATAATTTACACATCCCAAACTATCATGTGAATTGAAACATGCTGTTATCCTTTGGTGTTTTTTCTCATCTCTAAATGTTATGATCCTGTTCTTCTTTCCCGCATAAAAGGCATACATTAGGAGAAATTGCATACAACATGCATACATTAGAGAAAGCAGCACAGCAAAAGAATGAATTAGAGGAAATAGTTTGCAAAAATGCACATACTCTGGGGAGATGCAAGCAAAAATATGTATGGATTTTGCTTTTTTTTAAAAAACACACACATACTAATGCAAAAATTGATGGAGATGAATCAGATGAATTAGACCACATCTCTGCTTTTCTAAAGAGTTGTTTCATGAGCAAAGGATCGATGTTTTCAGGACTGTCTTGTCAACAGTGAACTCCGTTGTTTTCTGCTGTCCCAAGGTGGAGAACCTGGGGTGGGCATCCAGCCTTTATTTTAAAGTCTCCAATTAGGTAGAGTCCTCTACTTTCCAAGGTAGACTGTTCTCCTGTTGGAAAGCAATTAATTAAGTACATTTGATTGATTGATTGATTGATTGATTGAGTCATTTCTATCAGCAGCTTCTATGTTTCCAAGATCCTACATCTAGGAGAAATAATGTAACTTTGCATTTTCAGAGTTTTGTAATGATTGTGAATCTCAACATTAACCAAGTGAGTGTGCAAACAAGCCTGAAATGCACAGTTGCAATGCTCAATACCCATCTGCATGTGAAATACATAATGACACTCTACAAGCAGTTCTTCTGCAACCTTGAACCAGATAAGGACTTCTGTATTGGACAAAAATGTCCAGCAATTTCTATAGGAGAACTTATGCATGTATAAGTTACTAAGAGGATGCCAGCCAAATTTTTCTGCCAAGACATCGAGAATCTTTGAAGTAGTGAGCGCATCGCTGCTAATTCAGACTAATGTACCTGAGATCCTTTTAAGCAGAGATTGCCTGTAGTCCCAAAGACATTAAGTGGGCAGATGAGAACCAGAACAGTCGGGGTGGAGAGATGAGGGAGACATTTCTAAATTACATGCCAAACTAAGGATTGCCTGGTGAGTTCAACTGACTCATGTGCCTCTGAGCATGGGAAAGTTAGGTTTTTAGACTTAAATCCAGAATCCTCCCACCAGTAGCCATACTGGCTGCTAGGAGGGAACAGAGAAATTCTGGGAAATTATAATCTTAAATTACAGTCCCCCCAAAAAAATCACTTTTTCAAGCTCTGATTTTCTGGACTTTGGAATTATAGCAAAGATCCCAAAGGCAAAGAATGGTTGCTTGTTGCCCCATTCTGATACTTTCCCTTAACCTGACACTCTCACACCCATATGCATGCATAGCAAGCTTAGTTCGACTTTGCTCTCCCATTATGCTTGGAGGAAGATTATTAGTTACAAATTCCCAGAATAAACAACCCCATTTCCACTCCTTCATTAAAAAATATTGCAGTTCTATAGAGCTGGTAGGAGTAGAACTTTGCCCATTTGTAACCAAAGGAACTGCTACTCCCCACATTTGAATTACAAAGAGATTTCCAGGTCGTCCCATGTTTATTTTATTGTATTATCTTTCATTTTGCATATTTATGTCCTGCTTTTCAACTTCAAACAGAGTCCCAGGGGTTGAATCCTAGCACCTACTTCATTAAAACTAACAGTCAGTGTTCCAAAAAGCAAGTTAAAACTGGCTCTTTGAAGGGTGCTGAGATTTGGGGAAATGGGGAGCACTGGGTTTGAGAGGAGGGGAAGTTAACTCATGTTGAAACATTTCCACCCACAATGAAAAGGCTTCCTTTACAAGCTAGCTGTCTACATGCAGAGCGAGTATTGTCATGGAGAAGCACTCTTTCTCACTTCCTTCTGCTGATGGAGTGAGTTGGACCTTTGTCTCTACTGGACATTGGAAGCAACAAGTTAAAGATAATGAATTATTTACAATTAGGCAAAATCATCTGTCTAGAGGATTGTCCAGAGAAGTGTCCAGAGGAGGGCAACCAAAATGGTGGAAAGTCTGGAAACTCCAAAGCCCTATGAGGAGCAGCTTAGGGAGCTGTGCATGTTTAGCCTGGAGAAAAGAAGGTTAAGAGGTGCCATGTTTAAATATTAAAAGAGATGTCATGTTGAGGATGGAGCAAGCTTCTTTGCTGCAGCTCCAGGTGACAGGACCCAAAGCAATGGATTCAAACTACAGGAAAAGAGATTCAACCTAAATGTTAGGAAGAACTTGACAGCAAGAGCTTTTCAACAGTAGAATAGGCTGCCTTGGAGGGTGGTAGAGTCCCCATCCCACTAAATGGGAAGCACAAGCAGCCACTTCCTGGGATTCTGGGAGTTGTCCAAAAATAACTTTTAAAAGCTGTATGTGCAAAGATCTTGTAGCACCTTTGAGACTAACTAAAAGAAAGAAGTTGAAATGCGTAGATATAGAATGAGGGACACCTGGCTTAAGGAGACTATGTGTGAAAGGGATCTAGGAGTCCTAGTAGACCAAAAGTTGAACAAGAGTTAACAGTGTGCTTTGGCAACTAAAAAGGCCAATGCGATTCTAGGCTGCATCAATAGAAGTATAGTGTCTAGATCAAGGGAAGTAATAGTTCCACTCTATTCTGCTTTGGTCAGGCCCCACCTGGAATACTGTGTCCAGTTCTGGGCACCACAATTCAAAAAGGATGTGGAGAAACTGGAGCGAGTCCAAAGGAGGGCAACTAAAATGGTGAAGGGTCTGGAAACCATGCCCCATGAGGAACGCCTTAGGGAACTGGGGATGTTTAGCCTGGAGAAGAGAAGGTTAAGAGGTGATATGATAGCCCTGTTCAAATATTTGAAGGGATGTCATATTGAGGAGGGAGCAAGCTTGTTTTCTGCTGCTCCAGAGAATAGGACCCGGAACAATGGATGCAAACTGCAGGAAAAAAGATTCCACCTCAACATTAGGAAGAACTTCCTGACAGTAAGGGCTGTTCGACAGTGGAACACACTCCCTCGAAAAGTGGTGGAATCTCCTTCTTTAGAGGTCTCTAAACATAGGATGGATGGCCATCTGTTGGGGATGCTTTGATTGTGAATTCCTGTATGGCAGGGGATTGGACTGGATGGCCCTTGTGGTCTCTTCCAACTCTATGATTCTAGCATGAGCTTTCATAGACTTAAGTCTACTTCCTCAGATGCATTTGGTATTCTCCTGCTATGACTCTCCTCCATGAAGGTGGCTTTCTGCAGGAACATCTCCAACTGTTTTCTTCTCATCCTTACAGCCCTGTGGGTTCAGGGCACAGAAAGGAGGAACTCTGCCAATTAGAGGGAGGAAATGGATGTTTGGTTTTTCCCCACTTGGCAGGAAAGATTGGGTTTTTCACCTTGGGCCAACGTTATAGACAGTGCCAAAGCGGAGTGGCTTGGAGGCAGTGCCGGGGGGTAATGGTTGCACTGCCAACTCAGTGCTAGCAGAGAGGATGTTGGTGTGGGGTCACAGAGGAAGTGAAATGTTTCATTTAATTGTGTTGTGTTACTGAACCCTCACAAGGTCATTTATGAGCTCATAAAGAAACTTCAACAAACAGCTCTCCCTCCAAAAGGGCACCTGGGCAGGGTGACCAGATGTCATAACCACACAGGAGGACAAGGCACCACAAAGTGTAGGACATTCAAGAAAAATGAAGCAGATTACTAAATAAAAGCAAAAAAACACTTATATGAATATAAATTTGTTTCATATGATGTATTTACCCTATATTGCATATACTGTATTTTATTCTTTACTCACTTGTATTTTTCTGATGAACTTATCTTTGGAGTTTATTACACAACGGGAATTGGAAGTATAATCCAATGGCAATCTGGACTCAATCATGGGGTTTCACTTTATTGTGTGAAAGCCGATCACACACATTTTTGGGCAATGGGAAGTCCTTCCAAACGCAATCATGGGGTTTCACGTTATTGAGTGAGAAACTATCACAAGCAATTTCGGGCACTCAGAGGCAATTTAGAGCAGTTCCAAACGCGATACGGCGTCAATACACCATCATGTAAATTTGCTGAACTAGCTAATTCATTCAATTCCGAACTGGCCCCACTTTCATTTTTTTTGAAATAGAGAGAAATTCCTCCCATGTGATAATGTCCTTTGTTAAAATGCCTTGTTGGCTTGCAAGAAAGTTGCAGAACTCTGAGCAAGACAAAGACTTAAAATGGACATTGCTTAGCAAAAAACCCTTCACTGAATCTCCATTTAAGTTATTCTTTCATTTGCCCATTGTGCACAAACTGGGGGGGGGGGGGTTTGAGGGAGGTGGGCTTTCAACATTTGCAATGTGGTTTCAAGCAGCCCATTGCCCAATATGTCTGCTGGTCCTTTTCCCCTCCAAGAAACCAACATGCCCCAAGCTCTGGGTGCGAGTTTTACTGCTGCTGCTGCTCCTAGGGAAAAAAAGAACTTTAGAAGGATATATCCTATTCCCCTATTTGGAAGAGAGGACAGGCTGTCAAGTAGATGCATTTCTTGAAGGGTAACAGCAAACATAGTGTTTCTCAATGGGCTTATTAGTCATGCTCAAAATGGAGGACATTTTGGAATTTGTCCAGGTCAGAAAGTTAAAATGTAGGGCATGTCCTGGAAAAGGAAGGCATCTGGTCACCCTGCACCCAGGTCACAATCTCAGTGCCACCACAGCATCCTGGTCACTAGGAGGGAAGGAAGAGGACATATCTGGAAGGAGGGGAAACACAAGCCCCTCTTCCTTTGATAGTGGAGTTTATCACCTGTACAGCATCTTGGAAGAGCTTTTCCACCTCCACCTCTTCCTCTTCCTCCTCCTCCTCCTCCTTCTCCTCTTCTTCTTCTTCATCTATATGTTTCTATCTATTGGGAATCTTGGGCTGCATCTGCATTGCACAAATAAAGCAGTTAAACACCACTTTAACTGTCATGGCTCCACCCTATAAAATTCTGAAATTTGTACTTTGTAATGACACCAGAACTCTCTGACACAGAAGGCTAAATGCCCCATAAACCAACAAACCCCAGAATTCCATAGTACTGAGCCATGGCAGTTCAAGTGGTTCCAAACTGCATTAGTTCTGTAGTGCAAATGCAGGCTTGTTGGTGCCTTACAGAGGTGTAGGTTCCTCTAAAGGAGTGATTATACATTAATGGCTGGTGCAGAGTATCTGCCTTTAATTGAATGTAGCAGAAGCAGAGTTCACAGGATGCATCGTTGTGCATGCACTTGCAGTGTGCCTTTGGTGGCACATCTTCACCTTTGAGCATAAGCATTGAAACGGGCCTCATTTTCCCACCAGCGCAAAAGGCAACAGTTACATCTTCCATCTCACAAGAGTAGTGATGGGAGGGGAGGCAGGAAGAGTCATAATGCACTCTGCAGGTTAAAAGTACCATATAAATGATATGTAGCGGTAAGTGAAGCTTTTAAGCAGTAACACATTGCAGTGTGCCACAACTAGTACAAGAGCACAGCGTAAATATAAATTAAACACCGCTATTACAGTAAAGCTATCACGGTTGTTTATATGGGGGAGTGAGAGGCAAGTTTTGCTCTCCACTGCCTTTTAATTTAATTTTAATATCAGCTCGGACCGGGTGCTCAGGCAGAGAGGACTCTGTAAAGGTTAACACAGCCCTCAGGCATGGTTGGGATGACTGCTGACAGTAAACGTTTCCAGATCCACCAAGGAGAAGGACGTTGGTCTGGAAGGCCTTTGCTGACACCTTCTTTTATGCGGAAAGACAACTCAAAAGTGGGCAAGGTTATTTGGAAGTTAATCCATAGTGTGATGCTTCTGAGGTTCTTTCCACTTGCTTCTGCTGGGTAGATGGGACCTCCAGAGAGCATCTAGACTCATAGAGTCTTAGAGGTGGAGGAAACATCCAGTCCAACCCCATTCTGCCATGCAGGAACACAGACTCAAAGCCCATCCTGTGACAGATGGCCATCCAGCCTCTGTTTTAAAAACCTCCAAAGAAGGAGACCCCACCACTCTCTGAGGGAGTATATTCCACTGCTGAACAGTTCTTATTGTCAGGAAGTTCCTCTTAATGTTTAAGTAGGATCTCTTTCCTTGTAGCTTGCACCCATTGCATCCTCAATATGACACCCTTGTTTTAATATTTGAAGGAGTGTCATGTTGAGGATGGAGCAAGCTTGTTTGCTGCTGCTCCAAAAATAGGACCCGGAACGATGGATGCAAGCTCCAGGAAAAGAGATTCCACCTCAACATTAGGAGGAACCTCGTGACAGTGAGAGCTGTTCGACAGTGGAACACACTCCCTCAGAGAGTCATGGGGTCTCCTTCTTGCGGGGTTTTTAAATAGAGGATGGATGGCCATCTGTTAGGGATACTTTGATAGTGAGTTCCTTCATGGCAGAATGGGATTGGACTGGATGGCCCTGGATGGCCCTTGCAGTCGCTTCCAACCCTATGATTCTATGATTCTATGATATGGTTGCCATGTCAGAAATGGCTTTGAAGGCACACAACAACAACCTTGCTGTGACTAGCTAAGTTTACTCACAGATAGTTGGAATCATGAGTCCAGAATGTTCATGAAGGTACCCAGGAACCTGGAGTTCCCTCCGAGGTGGGACAGCCACCCTAGTCCTTTACCCAGACCTTGAAAATTTAGGGCAAGAGATGTGATTTGCATATTTCTGGATCCTACAGCATTCTGTCACTCTCCCACAACTGTATAAATATGCTTTAGATGTGAGGCCTCAATACCACTTGGCACTGCATCCAAAGTGTATCCACAAAAGCTCATGCTAAAATAAAAACCACTTAGTCTTAACAGTGCAGCCACATTCATCCCCTGCCCTGGCTCTACCTCTGTTCCTCCTTTTTATGCTGCAAGAGACTAATGCAACTGCTTCTTTGAAAATGACCATAGTGTCGGATCTCAGCCACCTTTTACATCTATCCCAACCTACTCCTTGTGCTCTTGACATCTTGGCTCGTTGCAAAACTGGTGCAACTCTGGATTCTGTTGACCATGAGACTCAACAGCATTAACAGGCACTATGGATCAGTGGCATCTCTAACCTTGGTATCTTCTGGTATGGAGAGGGAGCCAGAGAGTGTGGCAGTGGTCTCCCCACACACACACTTGTTACCTCACTCACCTGTCCCCCACCCAGCCACCCACTACCTGGCCAGACCTTGTAGGGACTTCTGGAAGCAGCAGCAGCAGCAGGTCCCCCTGCCTTTTCTCCCCTCCCGCTGCCTCAACCGCTCTCTTGCTTTCCTGGTTGCAAACCAGGCCAGACAAAGGACAGCCAGGCAAGAGAGGTGCCAGGAGGAGACAGAAGGGATGCACCCACTCCTCCTCCTTCTCTGCTGCACAGTTTCCTCCTTGGAACAAAGATGTGCAGCAGTGGAGCCTTGAGGGGCGAGCATTTGATTCTATGAAATTCTGCTCCATACACACCTCCAATGGAGTGGTTTTGAAATGCTGAAGAAATAGTTATTTCCTGGAGATGTCTGGATGAGTCTGCAGAATAGCAGGGGAAACTGAGGCAGAGGGAATTCAGAAGGGCAGTGAGGAAACCCTCCATCGTCTTCTCCTTTATATCTGCCTGTTTCATGGTGAAAAGCCCCTGGCCAATTTTCCTCATTAGCCAGAAATCAGGAAACCTCCTTCTCATTACTAGGAATGGGGCTCATTATTTCCATGGCCCCCTTTCTTTCTTTCTTTCTTTCTTTCTTTCTTTCTTTCCAGCCGGTCTTTCTTTCTCATCACATTTTTCTCTCCCTCTGTCTGCCACAGACAGCTTGACAAGAAAACCTGCCCTCTCTCCGTCTTGTGCTCTCTCTCGCACTCTGTCTGTCTGCTGTCTGCTTCTGCCAAATGAACTCGGGAGCCGGTGCTAATGAAAGCAAGAGACTCAGTTAAATGGAGAGATGATGGGGAAGCTGGGAGACGCCCGGGCAGATCAGCAGGCAGAAGGGCAGGAAGGAAGGGCAGCCGGCCAATGTAGTCCAGGAATTTGGGCTTCTGGACTTGCAGAGAACACCAGTTTGGATACTGAGGCCTCGTCTGCACTGGTCAGGATATACAGGGGCAGCCCAAAGTATCCTGGCCCCACAGCTGCCCTGACCTGCCCCCATTACCTAGTGGCATATCCATTGCCACCATGAGTCACTCGATTTTGAGGTCAGAATAAGGCACCCAACAATGGTCACATGGCTGGACACCTCTTTCTGACCTCAGGGTAAGCAACTGGCAATTGCGGTGGATGCTCCAGGTGGCTCAGCAGGATACATGTTCAGACAGTCACCCCACTGCTGAATAAGGGCTCTGTATTGGGAAGATCTAGAGTAAGATGTAAGTTATTTTAAAGACAATGTTTTAGTGCACAACAGTGACATCAATGGGGATGTGTTAGGGGTGTGGACTGCACCAGTTGTGATGCCAGAGGATGGGTGACACCCATCCTGGCATGTTATACTCTGGTTCTGGTGCAGAACTTGCCAAACATGATCTGGACTGATTCTACCATAACCAGGGTTTGCGCTGTCCATCATCCAAACAGAACACTGACAAAACAGGAGGAAAATAAGCAACAGGTCTGAGTCTTTATTTGATTCACTTGAAGCACATAGCACACACAACAATACAATGAAAAAAGTAAATACACTCGCCTCTCTGCTTTCATGGACTTGAAATCCATGTCTTCACCCAATTTCAGGTGGCAAATGGAGGGGGACAAAATGGGGTGTGCCCCTGCGACACAAGGCTGTGGATGTCCGCAGGCGCACGCCACCATTCAAGCCAATGGGGTTTGAAGATCAACGAGTTTCCATTTTCGCGGGTGTGTGTGTGTGACTGGAATGGATCCCCCATGAAAACTGAGGGGCAACTGTAGTCTGGAAACTGGGAGTTAGAGGGGAGAAACCTTGCATAGTATTGACCAAGATCTTGGTGGTGTATTGTGCATACAAAAATTCCCTTTCCACATGTGTAATTCTTTTACCAGCTCCTACTCTTGTGCGTTTAACAGCATCTTGATCAGTTTACCTCCTTTATGTCCATGCTACGAACATGCTCATGTGCTGATTTCTGGAAATCAATCTCCTGGCACAAGCAGAGGGGCAAAATCTAATCAGTTGGCAACTTCCTTGCCATTTCTCTTCTCCTTCACATGGCTGTGAGAAGGCGAGATGACATCTGCCCAGTCGCCCTGGCCAGTACGTGCCTAGTGCTCCCTGTGGAAGGGATGTTTTGTGGTTGCCATCATCTGCAGGCAATCAGATAAGAACTAAAGCCGTTCCTTCCATTAGAACAGCGTGTCTAATCTCACATCCCTTTAATACCCTTCACACCAGAGCATGACCATCGGTAATCCCTGGAAATTGTTTCCCGAACAAAAATGCAAAGGAAAAGTGATACTACGGGGCGAAAGGGGCTCACAGTAATTCCGTCCTTTGACAATTCTTCTGTGGGGAGGCTCTCCTCATCCCATGCCAGAAAACATGCTTGCCTTGCATGAAGTCTCAAGTTTAATCCCCAGCAGACTCTTCTTGCTAATGGATTTTCAATAAGAAGGCTAGGAAAACTCTCTCGGTTGCACAGATTTTGGAGAGACTCTGCCAGTCAGAACTGCCAGCCTCAGAAAGTTGGAGTTACTCAAGATTTGACAGCAGCAAGTGGAACCTGCTTTGATCAGGGACTGCTCTAGGTCCCAAGCCTATTAGCATTTTACATGGTCTAGAATAATTGCCAGATCCATTCTACCTCTGCGATTCTTTTCTCAGCTCATACTCCTGTGTCTTTAGCAGCATCTCGATCAGACTGGTGTTATATACATGTGCAAATCCTCCTCCTATGGAGACAGTGGGATATTTTTGACCGGGCCTGCACAACATATGGCCTGGGGGGCACATGCAGCCCACCAAAGGAGTTTGGGTGGCCCACAAGGATGTGAAATGACCTCAAGGCTCCTCCGCCATTCAGCCTTCCCCTGAGGAGAAGGCCAGGCAGCATAAGAGGAGGATGGGCAAGTGCTTGCCAAGTAAGGCTTGTCCACCATCCAGCTTTCTTCTAGAGGAGTCCAGGCAAATACTTGCCCTACAAGTCTCTTCTGCTACTTGGCTTTCACCTGAGGAGGCCAGGTGGAGGATGAGGATAGGTGAACACTCACAATGTTCCTCCGCTGCTCTGCTTTCTCTTGAGGAAAAGTCCAGGTAGAGGAAGAGGAGGACAGAATTAATATTAATAATTAATTGATTGATTAATTGATTGATGTTTAATTAAAATCTACCTGTGGCCTGAAGAAGTTAACCTATTTTAATTTTGGCCCCTTCATACTGTCAAGTTGTGCAGGTCTGTTTTTGACTAATGTGAAACATCTACATTCAGTTCATGGTTACAAAAAGAGATTTCTGCCTGTGGAGCCAGGTGCATGCACATGGCGATGTGATGTGCACCCATGCCAACATGGGTTGTGTACAGTGTGCATCCATGTACACTCAGTTGCACATAGAGTTGCCAGATCTCAGGTCCTGGCCCTGAATATCTAGTATTCATGGGTCATGGCCCTGAATATCCAGTATTTGTGCATCATCTCCAGGCAGGAGACAAGGCTGCAAATTCTCTAGTTTTGGAGGGCTCAACTCCAGGCAAGAGGAAGGGGCTGAATGCAAATCTCAGCTCAGCTAGTAGAGCAGCAGCTTCCTGCACTTGGAAAGGACTTATTCCTTTGTTGCTGCCACTTGCAAGCCTCAGGAGAGCTATGAGTTTAAGTAGTTGAGTTGTTTTTTTCTTCCCAGTTGTTGTGTGCTACAGTTCATCATCTATTGTACATCCAACTTTTGACTACTAGCATGTAGGTTAGATTAAATGTTATTTTTCCTGTAAGTGAGAGAGAACCATCCCCTTATTTCACCTTGATCTGAGAACAGCCTTTTTAGTTAAGTTAACTGACTTAATATCCAAACAAGAAACAATATTCTGTCTCTCTGTCTGTTGCATCATTGGGGTCGGTGTCACCCCAGAGTTAACTCATGCTGTCACCCTCAGACTCAGAGCCACCAGGCCAGTGGTCCCTCAACAGTAAATCAGGGCACTGTGGAAGGGAAAGGCCCAGTGTACTTGCTGCTGACAGATGGTGGACCCGACAGGACTGTCTGAGTTGCCAGAAAAAAAGTCAGCACCCACCTCATTTACAGTATCCTAAATAACAGAGCAATAAAATGAAACTGACAAAGCTCATTGTATACTTACAAACTTTGATATACATTTTTTAAAAACCCACATTTTTCTTGTGATAATATAGTCAAACCAATTGCTATTCCAAATTCTTGAAAAAGTCCTTCACATATACAGTTGACATGAGATGTTCAGAAGGGGTTTTATATAGTCCAGAGATCATATAGAGACAGCAAACCCAGAATTATTCAGCCGTTTTGTGGTTCTTCTTCAGTCCAACGGTTTTCAATACAAACAGTACAGCCAGCCCTCTGTTTTTGTGGACCCCCCCCCCATGAAAGCGAAAACTCGAAGATACTCAGGCATGCACCCCATTTTAACCCCTTCTGTTTGCTCCTTGCAAGCATGCAAGAGTTGAGAATCTGAAGTCTGCAAAAATGGAGGGGCAACTGTAATTAAATTATTCTTTACCGATGTTATTATTCTTTGTTCTGGTTGTTCTATTGCACTGAAGAAGAACCATGAAACAGTTGAATAATTCCAGATTTGCCATCTTCATCTGATTTCTGGACTTTATAGAACTCCTTCTACAGATCTCATGTTAACTGCATATGTGAAGGACTTTTTCAAGAATTTGGAATAGTAATTGGTTTGATGGTATTATCGCATGAAAAAAATGTGGGTTTTTGAAATATATATCTAAGTTTATAATATAAGTTTGTAAATATGCAAAGAGTTTTGTTAGTATCATTTTATTGCTCTGTTATTTGGGATAGTATTGGGATAGTGTCCTGAGTTGTTCTGGTCTACTTGCCTTGTTGGAAAGTCGTAAAAGGGTCCAGAAGCCATTTGGCAATGGAAGGAGTCTCCAGGAGTTCACCATGGCATGCAAATAGCATCCTTGCTGCCCCAGGCAGGTGGACTGGTTTCTTCCCAGGCCCTTTAGTCTCTCCGAGTCCCAGTCTACCTGCAGAGAGGCCCCTGGTGTACTCCACAACAGTAGGCAAACAACTCCCTCGGAGGTGTCACCTAGTGTGGTCCACACTCCCCGCACCCCCATAGCAAAGCCCCTGGTTCACCTTAGGGTCACCATAAGTCAGAAACGACTTGAAGGTACACACCACCAACAACAACATAGTGAAATGGTGTCCTTTATATAAAATAGCAAAATCAAGATGTGCTTTTTGGAATAGCAATAGTAATAGCAAGTACATTTCTGTACAGCTTATCAGTGCACTTAAGCTCTCCTTAAGTGGTTTACAAAGTGTAAGCCACAACAAGCTGGGTACTCGTTTTAGAAGCTTGAGCCCTTTTTCTGGTATTGAACTCGCAACCTTACAGTTTGTGAGTGAGTGGCTGCAGTACAGGCCTTCAACCACTGTGCCACCAGGGCTCCTTTTATAAATATTTTGAATATTTGAAGCCAGGGGTGGTTGAATCCATGGATAACGAATCAGTGGATATGGAGAGCCAACTGTACATTTTAAAGCATGGGGACTTTGGGACGTTGAGAAATTTCAGGGGCCAAAAAAAGTGGGGACCCTGCATTTGGACAGAGCTTGTGGCCCACATTTGCCCATCCTACCCTGGAGCCACAATACACCAGCTCCCGTTGTGATGGTCTCATTGCAAACTCTTTTGCTGCCATGTCAGGCTCTGCCTGGGAGGGGAGGAGGAAACGGCAGGCTCACGACTTCCTCTGTCTAATAATAATGGCTTCAAATAGCTCCTAATTGACAGATAAAAACGTTGCTAACTCGGTTTCACTGGAGATAATAGACGGCTGGGAGCAGCCGTGCTGTACGTGAGGCAGGCCTGATCAATTATTTCAACACTCCAAATCCATATTTCGCTGACGTGCCGTCAGGACAGTGGCATGTGTCAGCTGGCTGTTTGTTTTAATAGAAGTTATTTAAATTGCAGGGGCAAGTCCCTGCCACCAGCTAACTGGGAACCGAAGTTTTAAGTGACCTGAGATGAGATCAGCACTTCATTTTCTCAAATTTGCCTTGCCGGAAAGGCAAAATGCCCAACTCCTGCCTGGAAGTTTTGCAGCGTATGGAAATATGACATTTTTTGACTTCAGCTTTCCAAATTTTATCCTCATGGTTATATGCGCTAGAGGAGTCAGGGAATGATAGTATTGTAAATTTCCCAAACTCTAAGCTGCTACCACACTGCAAAATTAATGCCACTTCATACTGCTTTAACTGCCATGGCTCGATGCTATGAAATCCTGGGGTTTGTAGTTTGTTGTGGCACCAGAGCTCTCTGACAAAGAAGGCTAAATATCTCAGAAAGCTACAAACCCCAGAATTCCATAGCATTGAGCCACGGCAATTAAAGTGGTGTCAAACTGCACTAATTCTGCAGCCATAATCTTGCTACCCAGTCTCAAAGACATAGGTGGTTGCACTCTGTATTGGCTCAGAGGCACACTCTTCTCCAACAGCCTGCAAGCTAATATAGGCAAGTGCTTTATACTGGGTTATCCCTTTGCTCCATCTAACCTAGCATTGGCTGGAAACCTCCTAGTTAATCCCAACTAGAGTAGACTCCTTGTAGGGTTTTCAAGATAAAAGGCTTCAGGAGTGGCTTCCCACTGACTTCCTTGGTGCAGTGCCTGCTCTTTTGGAGCCAACAAGGAAACCACTGCCATTGCCTCTGAGAGATCCTTCAACAGTGTCATCCCTGGTCATGCTGCTATTCAGTAGCTCTTTCCCCTATCTGTGTGTGACTGAAAGCTGGACAGTGAAGAAAGCTGATAGGTAATTTCAGCTCATTTGAAACGTGGTGCTGGAGAAGAGTTCTGTGGATACTTTGGAGAGCTAATATGGGTCTTGGAGCAAATCAAGCCTGAACTCTGCCTAGAAACCATGATGACTAAACTGTGGGTGAACCTACACTGTAGAAATAATGCAGTTTGACACCACATTGACTGATGTAGCTTCGTCCTCCTATTGAATCAATCATGTGGTGTGTAGTCTTAAAGATCTCTTCCAAAGATTATCTCACAAAACTACAAATACCATGATTCTGAAGGATGGAGCCATTGCAGTGAAAGTGGTGTCGAACTGCATTATTTCTACAGTATAGATGCACCCCATGACTGTCATACCTTGGACCCATCATGAGAGAATGTGTCTCACTGAAATAGATGGTAATGCCTGGTAAGGCAATAGGAAAACAGGAAGACTACACTGCAGGTGGATGAAGTCAGTCAAGAACTGATCTGAGTTTAAACATCACCTAAGCAAAGCAGTTGGATGACCACGAGGAGGTATCTCATTCAGGGGATCTCCTTAACCTCAAGTTGATTTGATAGCAAATAAAACAAAGTGTAGACCTGCTGAATCAGTCTTGGAATGTTGAGTCAATATATTGGTAAATCCATTGGATTCAATGGCTTCAGGAGTTACACCAGGATGGAGGCAACTGTTTACACTGGATGGTAGCCATTTTCCAGGGATTAAAATATGAATGCTTTTCAACTTTACTTGAAGATTCCACCAGATTGAACCTGGGAATTTCTGTATGGACCACAAGAGCTCTCAGCCAAGGAATGATGGCCATGTTAAACCTTCCTCAAATGAAATGTTTGCCATAATCTTTCCAGCTTGCACTGGTGATGATTTTGCCCCCTTCCCACTAAACAAAAACATTTCCATTACTCCCTCAAAAGCCAAGCATAGTATACAGATTGAGTATCCCTTATCTGAAATGCTTGGGAACAAAATGTTTTGGACCTGGTATTTTTTTTCAAATTTTGGAATATTTTGGATTTGCAGGGAGGTTCAAGTAGTGCAGTCCATATTGTGTTTGCAAAGCTGGAGAGAGACTCAAGGCTGAAGAGAGATGCAAGGATCTGTGAAATGGCAGAGGCATGGATTCATGCCAAGCCCTACATTTGGTTTCACACCATTTTGCAGATCCTCGTGTCTCTTTCCAGCCTTCTCCAGAAGTATCTGGGAAGCCCATCTCACATCACCTGCAGGAGTAAAGCAAAGTAATGTTCCATATCCTACATTAAGTTGTGCAACATAAACCTCTGCATGTGTTACTTGTCCTGGGTGACCCTTGTGTTGAATGTCAGTGTTGCTGAACCAATATATCAAATATGCAACCAAATGCACAATCAGTGCACACTGCACATCTATGCAGAATGTCCATCTTCACGGACAGTGTTTGTGCAAATCTGTCTGCACAACCTTGAACTGAATGTGGACATTTCTGCATTAGGCAAAAATAAGGGACCTTCTTACTAATGCATAAGCCACCAATAGAGTTTTGGCCAATGTACGCTACTTGTTAGAAGCGCTATGTCTTATTAATTTTTCTGTTTATTTTGTGTTTTGAGCTGTTTGATCTGGATTGTGCCCAGAGAACCTCATGTAGTGTGTGTGTGTGTGTGTGTGTGTGTGTGCTTGCAGTTTGCCTGTCGACTTATGGTGGCACTCAGAAATGCTTTACACATTCTCCTCCGTTGTCTTATTGGCAGTCACCCTGTTCATTCATCCAGGAACAGTTATCGCCTCTTGCAGAACAACTGATGTGATGTGATGTGATCCTTGTTGTCTTTTGGCCTTCCTTGATCTTTGATGCCCTTCTAAACGCCACAGTTGTGTCTGACATGGCACATCAAATTGTGCAAATAATCAACCCTCTCTAGACCTGAGGCTCTCTGGGCTGTAGCTGAAGTCCAGATAATGTCCTCCTCTACTTGGATTTTGCTCTGCCACATCTGGTGCTGTGTGCTGAATGTTGTGAAATTGGGCAGATAGCAGAATGTGTGCAGTGGTCTCCTGCCAAGCTGGGCCTTGTAGGTGAGATGTCAGGTTGAGGCCCTTTCAGAGCTTGGGAAAAGGTATTTCTTTGGATTTCAACTTCCAGAATCCCATGTTGGCATCCTCTCTGAAATATTTTCTGTGCTGGAGAATCCAGAGATTGAAATGGTTACCTTCTGTCTTCCTCTTCTTCCTTTCTTCTTATCTCCTATACGCAAGCAAGTCTATGGCTCCTCAGGTTCAAGTCCTCCTCAGCCCTATCAGAGCTTGCAATGATTACTTTTTTGTACTATATCATCCAGATTCCCACAGGTGACATCATTTCCAAAATGTTTTTAAAAACTGAATATGTTAGGGATTTAAACCTGAGCCTTCTGTATACAAAGGAAGATTTCTACCACTTTCTGCTATTGTTGTTGTGTGCCTTCAAGTCGTTTCTGACTTATGGAGACCCTAAGGCAAACCTATTGTGCGGTTTCCATAGCAGGTATCTTCAGAGGGGGTTGCCATTGCCATCCTCTGATGCTGAGAGAGTGTGAACTTGCCCAAGGTTACCCAGTGGTTTCTATAATCAAGCCAGATTTCAAACTCTGGTCTCCCAGAGTCGTAGTCCAACACTCAAATCACTACACAACACTGCTCCTCACCACTTTCTACTACATCACTTATTAAGTCCTATAACAAATTAAAGAAAGCATTCAGGATTTCCTTTGCAGGGCAAGGCACAGCAGTATGAGAAGCATTGGGGCTTTGTAATATGTTAAAAACTTCCTGGTTGATATATCTTCTTCCTTCTAAGTTGTCTCACATTAAATATATTCACATATTGAAAAAAAATCAACATTGATGTCCTTGCATGGGGTAACTGATAATTTGATATACCAGAACAGCTAAACACTATTTAGACGATTGGGCCACCTTTTGTGATACAATCCTGGTTAATTCCTTACTTTTATTGTAAAAGGACAACTATTAAAACAGCTTCCCATATCTGTACTTAGCTATACATGTATCACTCTTATCTTGCACAGAAGGAGGCATGACAACAAATACTTTTTTAGTCTTCTGAATGGGTTTATGAGAATCCTTGCTGTCCTATTCACACCCACCCACAGATATGTATGTTGTTGTTGTTTTGTACCTTCACTTTTTTCCTACTTATGCCAACCCCAAGGTGAACCTATCAGGTTTTCTTGACAAGTATTTCAGAATAGGTTTGCCATTGCCATCCTCTGAGGCTGAGAAAGTGTGACTTGCCCAAGGTCACCCAGTGGATTTATATGACTGAGTCAGGATTCAAACCCTGGTCTCCAGAGTCATAGTCATAGTCTAATTAATGCTCAAACCACTAACTACACTACTACCACACACACACACAAACACACACCTATGGACTTTCTTTCTTCCAGAATATTTCTTTGTGCCAAAGAAGCTTGGTTTTTTGCACAGAAAAAAGCATTTCTGCTAAGAAAGCAGGGCATCTTCTGCCAAATGTACTGCATTCTGCAAAAACAAAACTCTGCTTTCCAATGCAAACTCAGTTATTGTTATTTCCAAAAATGAACTTATCACAAAAGTAGTCTTGAAAGAGGGGTGTGTGTGTGTGTGTGTGTGTGATCTTATGGCATTTGATCATTTTCTCATGTCTCAGTGTATCAGAACACTCTTTCTGATCCAGCATGTCAACAATTTGCAATAGTCTGCAATGAGAAATTACTTCCTATCTAATGACAGCACAACAGAGGCAGGTGAAACTGTTAATATAATATTTTGAGACACATCCATGTACTCCCTGACTTTGCTGACACTGAGGAAGCTGGCACAGATGGTTCCAAATCAGTAGGTAGAGAGGTTTGGTCCTAGCAGCTGGCACCTGTGAAGTTCAGCCAACATGGGTACTCCAGACAGGTGGTCCCTCCAGCCGCCAGGTGGCTTCTTTTAGCAGCCATACCAACTATTGCAAATGTGTCAAAGACCAGGGATAACGCAACGGCTGGCACCTCAGTTGGCATCCCCACCTGCCCACGTTTATGAATCATCAGTCGCTGGATTTTCCTGGCAGATCTGTGCCTGGTGTCTTCCCAGGGTTCGCTTCAGACATCATTCTTTCTTCCAAACACATCAGATTGCAGTCAGCTTTAATAGCGATGATGTGATGTTTTCCCAAGGAAACAGGCCGTGTGCTCTCCTTTGCAATAGAAAGATGACAGGTTGTGGTGGTTGTGGCTGCTTTTCTTCCCCCTCCAAGCTCAACCCAAGCTTCACTCAGTTGTCAGAGAGGAACCTCTGCATATCTCTTGCTACATAAACTAGCGCAGCTTCTAAAAGTACTCCTGAATATAGTGCTAGCTCTGCATGATTGCTGGAAAGAACAGAATTCCACTGTGAAGTCACAAGGTAAATCTTTGCTTCTTTGGTTCCCACCTGCAAGAACACAGAATTTCAACCATTTTCTCCCTGCTCTGCCAGAAGGGTTTGTCTGAGATTTCCAAGCACTTTTTGTACTTTGGGACTTTGTTGGAGAAGATTCATTGGTGCAAAAGTACACCTAGTTTTCCTGCACAGACAATATAAGATGCATCTATACTGGAGTTTATCACATGGGAAGAATTTCTCTCAATTGCAAACGGAGCCAGTTCTCAATTACGTGAATTCGCTAGTTTAGCGAATTTACGTGAAATCTGGTTGCATTCGGAATGCATTCAGAATGACTTCCTATTTCCTGAAAATGACCATTGCCCAAAATTGCATGAGATACTCTAATACACAATTATGTGAAACCCCATGATTGCGTTTGGAATGACTTCCCATTGCCCGAAATTGCATGAGATATACTCATTCGCAATAACATGAAACCCCATGATTGAATTCAGATTGCCATTGCATTATACCCCCATATTCCATCGTATGATAAACTCCACTGTAGAGGTAATGCAGTTTGCCAGTACTTTTAAGTGCTGTAGCTCCATTGTATGAATCCTTGGATTTGTAGTTTTATAAAGTGTTTAGTTTCTCTGCCAAAGAGTGCTGGTGCCTCACAAAACTACAAATCCCAAGATTCTGTACAATAGAACCACAGCAGTTAAAGTTGGGTCAAACTGCATTATTTTCACAGTGTAACTGCATCCATATTTGGGGGCAAAAAAGTTTGTGTTTTCTGCAAAATACGCTGATTCCTGTTTTTAAAAAAGTGGGTTTTGAACAGAAAAGATATACAAGAAAACCAAATGATATTTCTGATCAAAAATCTATCTGTTAATACAGATGGCACAGGAAAATCATGTGCATTTGAGCACAAATAAATTTTCCCCAATGCAATCTCAAAAGAATCTTGCATCTGGTGTCCTTTTCCATGGTGACGTGTCTTGAGTGTTGAGATATCCTTTGGGGGTGAGAATGCCAACATTATTGAGTATTTTTCACATCCCTGCTGTGGAGTAAGCTTTCAAGTGTTCCTGGAGGTGAGGAATGTGTTTTCGTCTCTCTTCAGTACCCACAGGGAGTCCTGCGTTTGAGATGAGAACCGTGATTGGAAGGTGCATGACTTGGCTAGGTGCTTTGTAGTTGAAATGCAAAACTTGACCAATTTCCTTTAAAAATAAAAAATAGCCAGATTTTTCCTTTAAAAATTATTCAAGTGAATTGTAGGGTTTACAAGGATTGCAATAATGAAAACAGACAGCAAACAAGAAAACAGCGCAGACAGATAACAACTATGGAAGAGGCATATAATAATGTAAATCATTCTCTCAGGCTGAGAATGCATAAAAAGGAATGCATCCAGTCAAACCTTTATTGTTTTGAGATTGTTGGCATTTATACCTTACAAAATGAGCCTCTATACACTCACGGGCTGTTTTCCCAATTATCAGGAGGGGCAGCCAACAAGAATCAGTAACACACAAACAGACATGCCAAATTTCAAAAGCAATAAAGCTTTTCCAACTTGGATTTAGGGGATGTTAACTCAAACAACCTCCTATCCTCCTGGTGGTTTGTTCTCATCTGTGGGGTAATTGCACTGACCTTAATATCCTCCGCTCCATTCCTTTACGTGACTGCTTTCCCAATGCTCCTGACTTGTTTGTGGACTTCCAGCAGGTTGCCCATTGTGTAAACAAAATGCTGGATTAGGGACGATTTTGGCAGGACTCTATACGTGTTCTGATGCATTTACAGTACTTTTGTGCTTATAGGTTCTCTGGTGGTGGTTGCTGCTGTTGTCATTGTTCTTCTCTATTCACTTTATAGAACCAGGTGCAGAATGGAATGCACAAGTGCATATGCATTGACTTGAGTCATAGGACTATATATGCAACTCCACTTCAATAACCTTGATTATTGGTTCATTGGGTGCAATTTCTCTAGACCCCCTCCCTGAACTAAAGGCCCATTGCTGGACCACTTGCTTCCTCTTCCTCCCCAGCCACGTCTTGAATCACGATGTTTCTGTTATTATCAACATGGTGTTTATTATGAAGTTGCAGGCTTTCATGGCCGGCATCCATAGTTTTTTGTGAGTTTTTCGGGCTACGTGACCATATTCTAGAAGAGTTTATTCCTGATGTTTTGCCAGCATCTATGGCTGGCATCTTCAGAGATGCCAGCCACAGATGCCGGCAAAACGTCATGAATAAACTCTTCTAGAACATGGTCACATAGCCTGAAAAACTCACAAAAAACTACAGTGTTTATTACGTTAGCATCTGAGTCAAAATGCACGTGGACCAGACTGTTTGTCTCACTGAAGTTGCAGGGTGATAATGGGTTTGGATGTGGAGATTTTTGTGCTGCTGTCTATTGTACTGTTAAATTTGCCCTGTTTTGGGGAATGTTCCAGAGCCCCAACAGTCACAAATCTGGCCCTGAGCACGGAACACTGCACCACAGTGCAAAGGTCTGTTGCATCACTTCCTGATCGACAAGATCTTCAGATAACTGCTTCAAAAACAAGGGGAACTTGTTCTGATATTGTGTGACCCACAAAGACCGAATGAATGGCAAACAAACAAGGAGAAGGAATCATCCACTGATAGTTAATCTGCAATCTGTGTGTAGGTGAAGTTCCGGAAGAGAGAAACGTTTCAAAACTGCCAGGTGTGTGTTTTCTTGGCAGAGGTTGGGCTCATCTGTGTAAATAAGTTACCTTCTCCATGTGACATTGCAAAGAGGATGGAGAGATGAAAGTCCTACGCAGCCAAGGCTGGAAAGCCTTCTGTCAACAAGATATGCCAATTCAATCGTGGTGACATTTTAACACACCCTGGTGGGCACAAACTCTGCTCGTGGTTGGAACAGAGTGGCCTGAGGAGTGTTGTGTTTTCCATTAATTGTTGTCCTCTCCTCTGCTGTCAATGGTGGAATTGTGTGTAGTAGAAAAGCAGGCCATAACTGGGAAAGGATTACTCATACTGTTTTGGGACTAGAGTGGCCAGATCTCAAGGCCTGGCTTGGAGTTTATAGTTTTTGTGGGTCATCTTCAGGTGGAAGATGAGGGTCCACGTTCTCTAGTGTCATTTCCATGCAAGGGGAAAGGGACTGTGAGAAAATGTAGAGGTCCTTCTTCTCTGCCAGTAGTTATGACACCAGCGTTCACCCTCTCCTCTACTGTGCATCCCCCTGGCAAATAGGCTAGATGAAATGTCCCTTTTCCTGTCTCCCTAAAGAAGCAAGAAGGAATAATTCCCCCATTTCACCTTGGACAGCAGAGGTGCCTTGGCTGATGGAGGGGTTTGGCCGGGGTTGGGGGGGGGGGTCTTGGGCTGTACGAGTGCAGTCACCCCACCAGGTGTTACTCCCCTCTAAGATGTCACTTGGTGCATTCCACACTCACCACAACTCCCTAGTGACACCCCTGCTGGAAAATCTATTTGGGATTGAAGCTTCCTTTAAAAAGTGACAGATCACAAAGAAAGCTTGTCACAGAAGAGTTACAGCCAACACACCCCACCCCCCAAAACATAAAAGTTTGTGATGCTTCTGTTGCATGCCCATAATGTAACACTCTGCCCGTGCAGTTCTGTTCAGCTAACCCTTCTGCCTCCTGCAGAAGGTACCTTCCCAGCTCTGGAGTTGTACTCACCTGGCCATTTTGTGATGAGGGTCAGGCAGTGTGCAGCTGCAATTCTGCAACTGGAGGAAGAGAACAGATGTTGGACTCCCAGACCTTCAGATGGTATGATAGTCATGTCTGTGTTCACCTTGAACCCTTAACCCTCCCGTCTCCTGCTAAATGATCATGGGTGCACACTCTGCTGTTGGGAGCACACCAAGCAATGCCTCCAGAAAGGAGCAGATCTTCCCTGACCTGGAATAGCAAGTCTGCATCAGTGATATAATAAACTATAGTGGGCTCTCCACATTCACAGGGGTTACGGGTTCAGGACCCCCTCCCCAATGAAAGTAGAAAAACTGCAAATTAAAAAAAACAAACCCTATTTTAAAAAACGAGAGAACACCTCTCTAGGAATCACTACTTCCTCCAGTGTACCTCTGATCCACATCTTCCAGAAATTGACCATAGAATCATGCTGGAAGGCCTACAAATGCCCAGAAAAGTGTTTAGGAATCTCTAGGTCTCCAGTGTGCTCTATGGTCAACTTCCAGCAGTCATGCCAGAAGACCAGATTCCTAGAGAGAACATATTAATCAAATCCATGAAAGTCAAAGCCACAAAAGTGGATGATTGACAGTAATTTCATTTTCTTTTGTGTTGCACAGAGAAAATAATAATATTCTTATTATGATGCCATAAGATCAATCATAAGTAAGGGATTAGGATTGGTTAAGTAAAATAATAACCTTAAAATTAAAAATAATTAATTACATTCTTAAAATATTAAAAAACTGGGGAAAGGATGGAACCTTCAACAAGCCCAAATGTGCCACAGGTCCCACCGCAGTTGCTGTGGGACCCCCACTATAGAGGTTGTCTGATACTACACGGGAGAGCCCCCCCCCCCCCCATATTAGTCCTCATGGTGAATGGCCTTTCATACTGCAAAGTCCTTTAGAGACTTTGGGAATCATCCTAGAGAATTTCTAGTCGGGGGCTCCCATCTTTGCTGTACCTTTCGGCACTGTATTTTGGAGTTTGGGTTCTTTCGAGGGTTTCTTCCTCGCTCAATGTGGCTTTGCTTACAGGGATATATTGCTAGATTTTCTTTTAACAGCGCATATGTGATGTGGCAAAGGAGAGGCCACCCCAGCCTCAGACAGACACATTATAAATCTTAAGGAAAACACCGAAGGAAAAGGGGGGGGGGATGTAATAAAACAAAAAAAAAACTGTTCCCTGAGAATAAAATGCATTCAGGAAATAGAGTCTGTGAGTGGGGGAAGCAGGTTCTTTGTGCCTCAGTGGGACATAACCTGTGGGTTTTTAAGTACTGGAATCAGAGGGGCATCTGCAAAATGACTGTGAAAGCAGATAGGGAAAGGGGTGGAGGCGTTGCTGAGAGGCTCCAGAAGTCACGTCCAGTAATAAATCAGGAGAGGGAATCCATCCCTTCTAAGAGAACCCCAAACATCTGTCAAGATGCAAGGAAACTGCACTCAGGAGCAGCTTTGCAGCAAGGCATGGGGCCACCCCAGAGGCTGAGGGAAGAGTATTTGGGATCCCACGGAAATGGGAGTTGTGAAAACAAGAGGAAGGAATATCAACAATCTAAAATATGCAAATGACTCCATGTTAGGAGTTCTGATGTTGCAGTGGTTAAATGCCAGTAAATGGTTAAATGCCAGCCACAGCGGTGTCAGCTCGATCTCAGGGCTCCAAGGTTGACTCAGCCTTCCATCCTTTCATAGGTCAGTAACATGAGTACCCAGCTTGGTTTACAGATTGGAAACTGCTTAGGGAGTGCTGAGTTCACTATGAAGCAGTATAGAAATTTAAATGCTATTGCTACCACTATATTACTAGTATAAAACATAATAGACCTAGAGCAACTACTGGGGAAGATCAAGGAAGAAAGTGCAAAAGCAGGCTTACTGCTGAACATAAAGAAAACAAAAATAATGACCACAGAGGATTTACATAAATTCAACCTAGACAATAAGGAAATAGAAATAGTAAAAGTGTTCTTGTACCTTGGATCAAGCATTGATCAGAATGGGGACTACAGTCAAGAAATCAGAAGAAGAATAGGAATGGGGAGGACAGCTATGAAAGAACTGGAAAAGGCATTAAGAGCAAAGATATACAACTAAGCATTAAATTTTTTAAAAAATGTGCATGCAATTGTGTTTCCCATTACCCATGTATGGATGCAAGAAAACAGATGAAAATAAAATAAATTCATTTGAGATGTGGTGCTGGAGAAGACTCTTGAGAATAGCATGGTCAACCAAAAAGACAAACAGGCCTGAGAGCTCCCTGGAAGCCAAGATAATTAAACTGAGGCTGTCATACTTTGGCCACGTCATGAGAAGACATGACTCATGGATGGACTCCATTAAGGAAGCCACGGCTATGAATATGAGGAACTGAGGAAAGTAGTGGAGGATAGCGAGTCTTGGAGATGTCTCATCCACTGGGAAGCCATGAATAGAGATTGACTCAAGGAAGATTAACAAAAACAAAACTTGGGATCTTTTGTGCCCCATCAGCACCAAGTGACTGACACAGTTCTCTCCCAAGCAAGATCCTCCTAATACAAAGGTAGAAATAAGCACCTTGTAGACTGTAGTTAACTCTTTTGGAAGGAAAATGTCTTCACCTGCTATCGAAAGGAGAGCCAAGAGGGTATTCTAATTCCCAAATATTATAAGCTGATAGTTTGCCTTAGGATCATCATAAATCAGAAATGACTTGAAGGCACACAACAACAACAACAAGAACAGTTTTAGAGAGGGATTGCAAACTCTATGATGCCTTGCTAGCCTGAGGCAATCCTTTGTATTTAGAATGAACATGTTCTCTCTGCACCTGTTAAACTTCAATGGCACTTTGAAGACACGGGTCTGCAGGGTGCACTTTTTCCAGGTAAAAAGAAGGGGCAAGCTGACTCATTTCAGCTTACTCATTGACTGAGATTCTCCTACACTATACCTGTACAGCCTAGTTTTGTACGCATGTAGTCAAGAGGTAGCTGTGCAATTCCATCTTTCCACTAATTACCAACATTTTTACACCCATTTGCATGCTTTCCAATGTGCCTGCTTATTGCTCCATTGTACAATGGGGAATATGTCATAGCTGTTGCTACAGTCCCAGAGAATCAGGAAGTGTACTAAAGCCACTGCACAATAACTGCACCCCATCTGAGAATGCAATTATTACACTTGTGGGGCTCTGCTACACAGCTTTGAACTAGATACATTCCAGTCCATTGCTAAATGGCCAAATAAGTACACCTGCATGTGCAAGCGAACTTCTATTTGTGCAAAGCATCAAAATGACATTTATTTATTTATTGCATTTATTTCCCACTTTTCAGCCACAAAGACTCTCAGTGCAGTTTACAGATTGTTAATTTGATAGTTAGCTGCTCTTAGCCTTACAATCTAAAAAGACATGACACAAAAGGAGGAGGGAATGGTACAGGGGATCACGTCCAGCAAATAGATACAGTACTGCCAATTCTTCTCTCTCTTCGAGGCCAGGGTGGTGGCAGTTGGAACGGAGAGAGGGCTTTTCTTGCCTTTTCTTTTCTCCCTCTGAGGCTGGAATGGTAGCAGTGAAGATGTCTTTGGGGCTAGTCATGGTGAGACAGGGCCTGCCTTTTGTTTTCTCCTTCTGTGGCCAGGATGATGGCCGTTGGAATGTTTTTGAGCTAGGTATGGTGGAGCTGTGTCTGCCTCTTCTTCTCTCCCTCTAAGGCCAGGGTTAGCAGTTAAAATGGAAGGAGGGCTTTCATTTGCCTTTGAGGCTAGGCACGCCAGAGCTGTGCCTGTCTCCTCTTCTCTCCCTCAAAGGCCAGGATGCTGCTATCAGTTAAGTCCATGAAGGCTTGAAGGTGGTCCAGGTCCAGCCCACCTCCTATGAAGTGGAGCAGCCACAGGACAGGAGACAAGGCAAAGGCTAGTAGGCTGGCTGGGCTTGCGTGTTGTTATTCAATCTGCTCCAACCAAAAACTGATAGGAGAAGCAAGAGAAAAGTCTTTCCTTTCTTCCCATTCTTCTGTTGAAGTTTAGTGGTTAATGGTTCATTGCTCAGGTATTATTAATATTACAGTCAGCCTTCCATATCCACAGATTCCTTATCCATGGATTCAAGTATCCATGGCTAGGATATATTCAAAAAATATATAAATCCCAAAAAGAAAAGTTAATTTTGCCCTTTTATATAAGGGACACAACTTTGTTATACCATTGTATAAACTGGGACTTGAACAACCACATATTGTAGTATCCATGGGGGGTCCTGGAACCAAACCACAGTGGATACCAAGGGACTACATCATCATCATCATCATCATCATCATCATCATGGTTTTAAATACTGAAATAATGAATTAAACCTTGAGGGTCTGCAGCAACAAAATTTATTTAAAGGGGATCCCTGGTAAAGAAAAGTTTAAGAATCACTGATTTCGGCAGCATCTATATTTCTTTATTTTTTATTTTATTTTATTTTATTTTAAATGTTCTGTCCTGCCTGGGTAACCATGAAGGACACACTCGGGATAGTTTACAGGCAAAACAAGAATGAAAGTTAAAATGTGCAGACCTGAATCGATATTAATAGGCATGACTAATGATAGCAATACCGATAATACATCACAGGCCTATTAAGGCTGCCAGATTCAGGCGTGAGAATGCTGGAATCAGCTATCCCGGGCTTTGATTGTGAGACTGGCAGGCAAGCCAGCTGCTTTTACTCTTTTATTTCAACTGCTCTGAATATCTGGCTCATCCCCACAATTTGATCATTTGCACACATGGACAAAGAACTTCTAAAATTGTGCTGCCGAGATGGCTGGGGAAGGAAGGACACATATATAAGCTGCATCCGCACTGCAGAAATAATGTGGTTTGGCCATAACAAACTACTGTCCCCAAAATTCCATAGCATTGAGCCATGGCAGTTAAAGTGGGGTCAAACCGCATTATTTCTGCAGTGTGGATGCAACCATAGACATGCTCACAGGTTTTTGACTCGGATCGCAACATTCCTGGCCTTTTTATTGATTTAGAATGTGATGATTAAAACACACCACTGTCCCTGAAAAGGATTCCTCTGCCTTAGTCTCCCAAATCTCTTCCTCATGAAAGGCTTAAATTGTCATCAGTTGCCATTGATTTTTCCCCAAGTTTTTTTCTTGTGTGTCTATTGGCACGCAGATCTCGGGCAAGAGTATGATGCTAAAAAGGCATTGTGAACATCGGAAAACTTAATCCTGTGACTGTGTTATTTCTTTATTTATTTGAATTAGATTAGATTTTCAGAGGCTGGAACCCAAACCAACAGATTCAAGTTACCCAAAAGGAAATTCCAGGTAAACATTAGTAAGTATTGGCAGACAGTGAAATGGGCTTTCTCAGAAGATGAGGAACTCTCCTTCATTGGAGGCTTTTAGACTTTGGATGGCCACCTCTGAGAAGGGTTTTAGCTGTTCATGTCCTGCACTGTCAAAGGGATGGACAAGGTGGCCTTTTGGGTTCCCTTCCAACTCTGTGATTCAGTGTAATGGCTGCTGGTTTACATTGGTATTGGTAGGGAGCCATCATGGTGTAGTGGCTTGACTTTTGGACTATGACTGTGGAGAACAGGATTCCAATCCCAGTACAACCATGAAACTCACTGGACGCTCCAGAACCCTAGTATTGGTGCCGGCACACTACTTCGGGCGCATCCGTCTCAGACCAAACTTGGCACAAAATTGACATGGGATTGTTTTATCCAGAAAACAGTATTTTCTCCACAGGAAACAGCATTTTGTGCATGGGAAACAATATTTCAAAACCAGAACACAGAAATATTAATTAAGTTGGAATCAACTTGAAGGCATGTGGCAAGAGGAGCAGCAACAACAAATCTCTTGGGCTTTCAACCCAGGTGTGGCCTCAGACCAACAGGCAGGCAGGCAGGATTGCTTTTTGGAGCCTGTTAAGATTTGGAGGTGAACATACTTGCTGGGACTACACAGTAAAAAAGTGTTCAAAGAAGTAGCTTTTGTAGCATAAAAAAGAGGGAGAGAGGGGTAGGAGAAGCAGCAGTTGCATTGAGGATGATTTGAACAATATTTGCGTAGCAAATTGTCAAAGGGCTGTTGAGGTGTTGCAAGTCTTGTGGATCTTTACAGTGGTCAGTTAGTGTTGATGCATGAAAAGAATACAGCTGCTTACCAAAAGTCAATTTATCTTGGTTCAAGCTTCTCTCCTTTTGTTATTTGTGCAGTAGCGAGGATTTTTGTATTAATATCTGTAGTGCACCACTAAGCCATTGTCTTTGTTCATATTCACTATAAAAAAGAATCATCTCTTTACATCCAGGAGCCCATATCTGGAGTGCAGAGAGGCAGCGCACAGACAGCTCTTTATCTACAGAAAACATATATGCTCTGCTAGGCTCTTTTAAGGAATAACAGCCACAGATGGGAAACCTTTCTCAGACACAAAAAGAGAAAACAAAAGTTCCAAACCCAGTGATATTGTGCCTATTCTAGCCTACAGGAATATACCATGTTTTCCAGAAGGGCAGATATCTGGACTGTGGCTCAATCTGGAGCAAAATGGTGAAATTTGCAAGTTTGGTGCTGAACTGGCTAGACATTGTCTTGACAGTTTGCACCAGAACTGGCAACTGGGTCCTGCGGGATTCAGACTACACTGGACCCTTGGTATCATCTGGGATATGATTCCAGGACCCTCCATAGATACCAAAATTCATGGATGTTCAAGGTCCAATAAATACAAAGGATAGTAAAATTGTGTCCCTTATATAGCATTGTAAAATCATGGTTTGCTTTGAAGAATTTATATATTTTTGAATATTTTCAAACCATGGATGCTTGAATCTATGGATAAAAAAAACAGTGGATACAGAGGGCTGACTATAGTTGCTTTGGGAATGGGAGGGAGTGTTTTATTTGGCTCATGAGAAAAGGTCTCAGACAGAGAACACCCGTTCCCCCTCACCCTGTGTCCCTTTAGTGTCCCAGCACTGAATAGTTAGTGTGAAAGTCACTATGGGGGGACAGAGGAAGAAAAAGGCTATCCCTTTGACTCCTACATTGGCTAATAGTAATTTCCTGTGGAATCCTTTGAAGAGTGTAGCAAAATCCTTCTGAGCCTCTGATAATGCTTCCCCCATAAATCTGGTCAGGGCTTACTCAAATCCTGCAGAAATTCCAGAAAAATATCTCAGGAGGGCAAGGGGGGTCATGCAGAGGAAACAAAATCACTTGAGCTCAGGAACAGTGGGGTAGCTGAACTACCTTTATACACACACACACATAAGCCATAAATGTTTGCCAGGAAACTTTGCCTGGGACCTGGGCCAGATAGGTGAATCTGGAGTACTAAAATGGCATTCTTGTGCATGTTAAGAGTGGTTTGTGCATCACAAACACTAAGGGCACTCCAGCCATCACGCCACTGATAGTGGAATCCATACACACATGTCTTTGAAATTAGGTTCTGTTTACATAGCACGGTTGGGTTTTGTTTTGTTTCGGTTCCAATGTTTGTATCTTTTCCCAAATTTGAAATTCACGTCTTGGCCTGGAAGGGTCTGGAAACCATGCCTTATGAAGAGAGACCTAGGGAGCTGGGTATGTTTAGCTCTGTTTAAGTATCTGAACGGAGGTCATATTGAGGGTGGAGGAAACTTGTTTTCTGCTGCTCCAGAGAATAGGGGACAGACCAATGGATGCAACCTACAGCAAAAGAGATTCCAATTCAACATTAGGCAGAACATTGTGACAATAAGAGCTGTTCAACAGTGGAAGACGCTGCCTTGTTTAAACACCCACTTTGGGGGTGTTTAAACATAGGCTGGATGGCCATCTGTCGGGGATGCTTTGATTGTGAGTTCCTGCATGGCAGGGGGTTGGACTGGATGGCCCCTGTGGTCTCTTCCAACTGTATGACTCTATGATTCTATGGTCTAACAGGGTGGTTAGCTACCCCAGGAGGCTATTAAGGAGTTGTATAGCTGGCATCCCATTTATGACTTGGATTGAACTTCCTCACTGTGGCACAATGGAGGAAGTCACATTTTGAACATGGATGCAGAGTTGCCATTGTGAATCAGTATTAATTATTCATTACTGCACATTCCAGGGCCTAAATACCCTAAAGGCACCAGATCCCAACTGATATTGCAGGGTCAGCCCTGGATAGGTCTTGGACGGGAGACCACCAACCAATACTAGGTGCTGTAGGCTCTATTTCAGAAGAAAGAAATGGCAAAACCACCTCTGAAGATTCTTGGCCTAAGAAAGCCATGTGAAATTCATAGGGTTTCCATAAGGTGACAGCAATTTGAAGGCACTTAATACATGTGTGGCATAGTGGTTTGAGTGGTGGACTACGACTCTGGAGCCCAGGGTTCGGTTCCCTGCTAGGTCATGAAACCCACTGGGTGACCTTGAGTAAATCACTTGCTCTCAGCCACAGGGGAAGGAAATCGTGGCAAAGCCCCTCTGAACAAATCTTGCCAAGACAACCCCATGATAGGTTTGCATTAAGGTTACCATAATTCAGAACCAACTTGAAGGCACACAGCAACAACACATAGAGTGTACTTTGCACCTTGTGAATATGTGTGCATCATGCATGCACACCAATGTACAATGCATTGTTAGTTGTTCAGTGTTATAATTTACTGAGACAGCCTTCTGCAGCTGCCATGCATCTTTGTAAGTGTAAATTGCCCTCTCTCTCCTCAGTGTAGGATCTTAGCCATTTGTTTTCCATGGAACATAAATGTTTGCTGTTGGAAAGAGGATATCCAGACTGATTAGGAGGAATGGGAAGGAATTCCTTCTGATGGAATTTGTCCTGAGATCTCTTGGCTTGACATAACTTTGGCTCAGGATTTGATGTGCACAGCTCCACAGACCAAAGGCCACAAAAATTTGAATGAACCTTTTGGAGCAAGGGGAGACATATTTGTGGCATGGTGAATAAAAAAATGATGTGGTAGATTGTATCTTAGGACACCACAAAGAGCAGCTGTCTTCCAAGGTGATTATCTCACAGGCTAATCGAGAGAGGACGCTTTTGGCTGCTAGTCACCCAGGAGAACTGCCAAGGCTGCATGCTCTTAAATATCTGACAAAGAAAAATTGTAGCACTCATTATATGTTAAGTGGACAAAGACTGCATGGAATGGAAAGCGTAAAGCCAAAGAAGCTGTTCCTTCCATAATATCTGTTGGCAGTGGGCCCTAGAATCATAGAATCACAGAGTTGGAAGAGACCACAAGGGCCATCCAGTCCAACCCCCTGCCATGCAGGAACTCCCCATCAAAGCATACCCAACAGGTGGCCATCCAGCCTCTGCTTAAAAACCTCCAAGGAAGGAGACTCCACCATTTTCTGAGGGAGTGTGTTCCACTGTCGAACAGCCCTTATTGTCAGGAAGTTCCTCCTAATGTTGAGGTGGAATCTCTTTTCCTGCAGTTTGCATCCTTTGTTCCGAGTCCTGTTCTCTGGAGCAGCAGAAAACAAGCTTGCTCCCTCCTCAATGTGACATCCCTTCAAGTATTTAAACAGGGCTATCATATCACCTCTTAACCTTCTCTTCTCCAGGCTTAACATCCCCAGCTCCCTAAGGCGTTCCTCATAGGGCTTCATGGTTTCCAGACCCTTCACCATCTTAGTTGCCCTCCTTTGGACATGCTCCAGTTTCTCTGCATCCTTTTTGAATTGTGGTGCCCAGAACTGGACACAGTATTCCAGATGGGGCCTGACCAAAGCAGAATAAAGCAGCACTATTACTTCCCTTGATCTAGACACTAGGCTTGATGTAGACACTGGCAAAGGCTTTTGGTGTTAACCTCAAAATATCTTTGATTTAGGGTAAATTTGGGTAAATTAGGAGCCTGTACTGCAGCCATTCACTCAAAACCATATGGTTGCGAGTTCAATACTAATCAGGGCTCAAGCTCGGCTCAGGCTTGCATGCTTCTGAGGTCACTAAAATGAGTACCCAGCTTGTTGGGGGCAAGTAGCTTACAATTGTAAACTGCTTAGAGACTGCTTAGTTCAGTATGAAGTGGTATATAAATGAAGCTGCTATTGCTATTAAATACACAGAGAGAGAGAGAGAGAGAGAGAGAGAGAGAGAGAGAGGTGTCACGAGCCAGTGTGTTTTGTCATCTCACACCTCCAGCCTAACCGTTCATAGGAGATCAGCCAGGCTTGTTAGCGGTACACCTAGGAGAGAGCACATTACACCTGTGCTTAAAGCTCTCCACTGGCTGCCAATTAGTTTCCGGGCGCAGTACAAGGTGCTGGTTTTAACCTTTAAAGCCCTACATGGCTTGGGTCCTTCTTATCTCAGGGATTGCCTCTCCCCATATGAACCCCCCCCCCCCGCATGCATCGGTCCTCTGGGAGAAATCTGTTGCAGCCCATGAAGACTAGGTTAGCGCAGACCTCCCAGAGGGCCTTTTCTGCTTCTGCTCCCAGGCTATGGAATGGCCTGCCGGATGAGATGCGTCTCATTACATCACTGGACTGTTTTAAAACAGCCTTAAAGACGCATCTCTTCCGGCAGGCCTTCCCTGAAACTGTATAATCTACCTGGCTCCTAAAATCTTTCAGCCAATTCTCAACTCCTTATCCCCCCCCCCTCTGTATTTTGTTGCTACCCATGCTGTGGCCAGCATTGCGGTTTTGTGTATCATGTTTTATTGTACTTTTATTGTTAGTAATTTAATTTTAAACTTAACTAATTTAATCCTATTTTAAGGGGGGGAGGTTGGGATGGAATTCTTGAATTATTTTAATCTGCAATCTGTTTTTAACCTTGTTGTACCCCACCTCGATTGTTTTACAGAGGGGCGGGTAAGAAATAAATATTATTATTATTATTATTATTATTATCTTGTTTGCAAATTAATTCACTCATGTAGAGTGCATAGTTGTAATCTGACTGGGGATTTACTAGCACATGAACTCCTGTGGTTTGGTTATCACTTTCCAGGAATAGTCATAGCTGGTGGACAAGTTGAAGTTGGCAGTGGTTTAGATTGACTCAATTGACTCAGACTTCAGTCAGACTCAAGTCACTTCAATGATTTGACTTGGACTTGACATGGCAAAAATGACACACTGACTCAACTTGACTTGAGACCGGTATATTTTAGTGCCTGACTTGCTTGGTCCCACCCCCAAATTGCAGGGTGCATTTCTTGGAAGGGAACAGCAAAAGCATTAGGCAATAGGCTTGTGGTAGAAGGATCCTTCTAAAACTTTTGAAAAGCTTTACAAGGTTCCTCTGATGTGCAGTGGGCACAGGCTGCCAAACAGATCTCAAGCCCATTGCTTAACACACTTGTTGTTCCCTCCAAGAAATGCACCCTGCCTCATTTTTCTGTTAGATGTTGGCTCTCAGACTTGAGACTTAACTTGAAAGTATTTTGCAAAGACATAAGACTTGACTTAGGTAGAGATTTAAGACTTGACTTGAGACTTGAGTTGAATACATCACTCCTAGCTGTGGAGCCAACCTACACCTCTAGCATCAAAGATGGGTCAAGGAGGGTCCCCAAGCTGTTCCCATCTCTCTAAAAGGAAGGAGAAGCCCACCTAGGACTGCTTCCTTGCCCAGTTCCTAGAGCTGACCTATGGAGCCTCCAACTTCTGGGGCCTTGTCTGCACTAATCATGATATTCCAGGGACAGCTCAGCGTATCCTGGCCCTACAGCTGACCCAACTTCCCCCCATTACCTGGCCCTCCATTCCTGCACCATGGCATCTGCCCCAACCACAGGCCACTCATTTCTGAGGGCAGCACAAGGTGCCCAGTGATGGTCACAAGTCTGGGCACCTTGTTTTGACCTCACAACGAATGACCTGCAGCAGTGGCAAATGCACCAGGTAGCCCAGGGGATCACCCATTCAGACAGACAACATGACACGAGAATGGGGAGCTCTGGGTCTTCCCAGAAGATCCACAGCAACTGGTAGGTTATTTTACTCCATTTTAACATTGTTTTGCCCAGGTTCTGGTGTGGAACATGATGGACACCATCCAGACTGCTCGAACCAGAACCTGGGTTTGGGATGTGCATCATCCAAACAGGGCAATATCAGAATGGGAGGGGGAAAGGGCCTTTCGGCCTGTGCAGACAGGGCCTGAGATTCACTTCCACTTTCTTGGTCCCCATCCAGGTACTGATCTGGTACTTGGAGAGTCCTGCAATCTCCAGCTGAGTATGACCTTTCCACCATCTCTAAAGAAGTCAAGCATTTGATATGATGTAGAATCTCTACTTTGTTGTTGTCTCTTGTTGTTGTTGCTGTTGTGTGTCTTCAAGTTGTTATGGCGACCCTGTAATGGGTTTTCTCTGCAAGATTTGTTCAGAGGAGTTTTGACATTGCCTTCCCAGAGGCTGAGGGAGTGTGACCTGCCCAAGATCACCCAGTGGGTTTGATGGCTGAGCTGGGAATTGAACCCCGGTCTTCAGAGTGTTCAGCACCCAAACCACTACCATTTTTATTAAAGATAAAGATAATCACAAACAAAATTTATAAATATACCAAAAATACAATAATGACAAACAAATAATAGCAAAACAAAGTGAACAGTTGGACAAAAATAAACGTACACTACTGACTCGACTCCCACTCCAGCTGATGAATATATACCACTAATTCTCTACTTCCTAATAAATGATAAGGTAATTATTCCTCTACAGTACACCAATTCTGTTTATTTTACAAAAAACTAAAATTGCAAATATTCAATAAATATATCCCAATCTTTCTTAAAATTATTCCAAGCTTTCTCTTTGATCAACATTGCCAATATGTCCATGTCTGCTGGTGCTGTTTTGCATGGGTGCACATGAGCCATGGTAGATGCACATGTGCATTCTCTTGTGCACTTTGCTGCATGCTTCAGATCTTGGCTTTCAGCACAATATTGCCATTCCACACAAGTGCTGAGCTCCTTTGTCGTGGAGAGTAGCCTAAAAGTCCAATGAGCAGAACTACCCAATGGTTCCCTTATCAACCTCTCTGGGATTCACTGTTCACCCCATGGCCATTCAGTGGCTCGTGGAGAGAGTGCAGGGGATTGAAGAAGGATCATTTTCTACATCATTTTCTTCCCAGTGTTTAGGTGGAATCTCTTTTCCTGAAGTTTGAATCCATTGCTCCATGTCCTATTCTCTGGAGCAGCAGAAAACAAGCTTTCTCCATCCTCAATATAACTTCCCCTCAAATATGCAAACAGGGCTATCATGTCACCTCTTAACCTTCTTTTCTCCAGGCTGAACCTACCCAATTCCCTAAGTCTCTCCTCATAGGGCTTTACGGTTTCCAGACCCTTCACTATTTTGGTTTTCCTTCTCTGGACACGCTCCAGCTTCTCAACATCCTTCTTGAATTGTGGTGCCCAGAAATGGACTCATAGAGTTGGAAGAGACCACATGGGCAATCCAGTCCAACCCCCTGCCATGCAGGAACTCTAAATCAAAGCATACCCAATGGATGGCTATCCAACCTCTGTTTAAAGAGCTCCAAAGATGGAGACTCCACCACTTTCCGAGGGAGTGTGTTCCACTGTCGAACAGCCCTTACTGTCAGGAAGGTCTTCCTAATGTTGAAGTTGAATCTCCTTTCCTGTTGCTTGCATCCATTGTTCTGAATCCTATTCTTTGGAGCAGCAGAAAACAATCTTGTTCCATCCTCAATATGACACCCCTTCAAATACTTAAACAGGGCTGTCATATCACCTCTTCTTCCAGGTGAGGTCGGACCAAAGCAGAATAGAGTGCTATTATTACTTCCCTCAGTCTAGATGCAGCTGGCTACGTCACCTTCACCAGATGCAAAATGAGGACATCATTTGCTGTTTTCCTCTGGGGCTCTCTGGAAGTCATGGCAGATGATGTCACTGTTCTTTGCCTGGCAATGGGGCCACAGCCAGATGCTTCTCAGCTTCTCAGATCCCCCGACTCCTCTGCAGCCACTGAGTGGCTATTGAGTGGGGGCCATAGCAGGTAAATGGTGAATTTTGTTTGAGTGGGGGAGATTAAGACATATAGTATTTAGTTGTATTTAGGCTTGAGGATTTCACCAGCAAGCTGCCAGCCATTCATTGCAACTTGCAATTAAGACATAACTCTGCATGTGGAGATTAAAACTGTGTAGCCCTGATGCAAGATCCTGGCCATTTTTTGCTGGCAGAACTCAAGGCCACCAACTTGAAGGTTTTTGCAAAATTCAGAAAATCCATCATCTTTGTCATAAGGAGAGTTTTACAAAAATTAATGCTAAAGGTGGCCATAAACTATACTTGCTAGCCACTGGTTTGTTTCTTTCCCCCCAGATCTTTGACAGTGAATGCTCCCTTTGGATAGGAAGTGGATGCTGCATTTCGGTTGCCTGTAGCCTTGACATGATGGAATAAGTGCTATACCGTCCTCTCCCAAACCACAAGACCCCCCCTCCCTGCCCGCAAAGAGAGCTTTGACAGCCATGTGCTGCCTGACTCCAAGGGGGAGTACCTGCATATTGTTAACAACACATCTATGTTTCTCACCCCCAAAATGCTAAGCAGGGAGGCCAAAGCCTTGTGGGGGGGGGGAGCTGTCTGTTTGTCCAAGGGGGCAGCCAAGAGTTCTTGGCAGTTGTGAGTCCCTGGAAAAGAGCCTACTCAAGTTCTGCAGAGCGAGAACTATGTGTCCATGACCTGGGTGAGGAACCTGATGACTCTGCTCTGCAGAGGCGGCTGCTTCAGGTGGCCTGGATTGGGCTGGGGAGGGATGGACACCCCAGGCATGGATGAAGAGGAGGAACCGGGCTGCCTCTGGGTCATTCTCTCCATCCTGGCTTTGCAGCCTGTTGCTAGCAAGGGACATAACAGCTACACTACACTTCCTCTAATCCTTTCCTAGGTATTTATCTCCCAGCTCCTGTCCCCTAGCCAGCAAGCCCTTGGCTGCTTGCCAGCCCTTGAAGAACGTCCAAAACTTACAGACTTTTCTTTTTGTTTTCTTTCCTTTTTTTTTTCCTTTTGCATTTTGTTAAGTTCTTGAGCCCTATAAACTTGTCACTGAGAGGGGGGAAATCATCTGGGAAAGAGATTATGATAATGAAGGGCTGCTGTAACCACACCAAAGCTGGAAGACTCTTCTTACAGGCAGCCCCGCACACTCCTCTCCTGAAGATTGCCAACCAATTTAATGCCAGGTGTTTGTAGAACAGGTCAAAGGAAGAGGAACAGGAGAGGGGGCGAGATAACTGGTTACTTCTTGATTTAAAAGTAAAACCATGCTACCTTGGGAACTCTGGATCAGAACGTCAAGATTGTTGTTTGCTAGCTTGAGTACCATCAAATCAGCATCGACATATAGCAACATCTGTCATTCAGGGCCAGCAAATGTTCTGGGATGCATGTCTATGGGCATCTGCATGTACATTCATGACAATGAGCACCTGTGTGCGCACCTGCTGATCTCATGAGTCCAAAGGAGGGTGACCAAAATGGTGAAAGGTCTGGAAACCAACAAGCCCTCTGAGGAGTGGATTAGGGATCTAGGTATGTTTAGCCTGGAGAAGAGAAGGTTAAGAGGTGATATGTTTAATTATTTGAAGGTGTGTCACATTGAGGATGGAGCAAGCTTTTTTTCTGCTGCTCCAGAGAGTAGGACTCGGAGCAATGGATTCATACTACAAGGAAAGAGATTCCACCTCAACATTAGGAGGAGCTTCCTGATAGGAAGGGCTGTTCAACAGTGGAACCCACTCACTCAGAATGTGGTGGAGTCTCCTCTTTGGATATCTTTAAACAGAGGCTGGATGGCCATCTGTCAGGGTGCTTTGATTGTGAGTTCCTGCGTGGCAGGGGTTGGACTGGATGTCCCTTGAGGTCTTTTTCAATTTTATGATTTTATGATTATATTCTGTGATTCTATGCCCATCTCATGTCCATGCACAATAGCACCTCAAGCACAACCATGCTGCCACAGTGCAGAAGTTAATATGGGTTTAGGCACCAATGCAAATTTTCTCATCCCCCACCGCAGATGTTTGTCATCAGCACATCTGCACAGTGGCTAGGGGCTGCTGATGGATAACTGTAGGCCAACCAGATAGCCAACAAACTGGGTTATCTCCTCTGGTCTGGTGTGGTGGCTTACAGACAGGATTTCAAATCTGTATATTATTCTGTGCTCTGCAGTGGACCAATTTTACGCTTGATCCTACATAAAAAGACAGAGATATATGCAGTTTATTCAGGCCCTGGGTTCCCTTCTGAATTTCCATATTCCCATAATTTCTAACAACGCCCCCCCCCCCCAGCTCTGCACATCAGTCCAGCTATTATTTACAACTCTGTAGAGGTAGTGTACTGTATATTTAAGATAGCTGTGGCTTCTTTGATGAAGTCAATCCACCTGTAATTCAGCCTTCCTGATTTCCTGCTGCCTTCCACTTTCCCCATCATTACTGTATACCACTAGCTGGGGAATGGAAATTATACCTACAACTGTTTTGGTTTGGCAAGCAGAGTCCAATTAATCCTCTGCCGTTCCACTTTCCATCTATCCTGGTTTGTTTCTCTCTTCTTCCCACCTTCCCCATTTGTATGCAGCTTACTTCATTGCTGCAAACTGATTCAAAGAGCAAAATGTGAAGTACAACAGAGATACATCCAATCCGTCATGCCATTTGCAGATTGGCCAACCAGTTGCCTCAATGGGAAACCCATTCCAGGGCAGGAGGTCAACATATGTCCAACATCTCACAGAAGAAAACCAGACCACCTGTGGCCTTGCAACATCAGAGGAAGGTTAAGATAGCAAAAGTAATTAATGAAGAAAAAGACACAAGGTCAGGAGAGGCTGCAGCAGGTTGCTTTTGACTTGCCTTGCCCAACTGGGAAGGACAAGATTCTGCCCACTTTGTCCTCTTGCGAGGAGGCTGAAGAAAGTTTAAGGGCAACAAAAAATGGTTTTAGAACAAAGGGCCCCTCCAGCAGACCCTGATCTTTGAGGGGCCGTTGGGGGACTAAGCTGTAGTTTGTACTACGGTTGAATCCCCAGTCAGCATGATGACACTGACCTAAGGTGCTACAGTCCAAATTAGTCAACTCCCACCACCTCTAAGCTTTCTGTGGTTTCCTAGCCCCAAGTAGAAAGTCTTTGCAAAAGACTTGGTTCTCACGCCCGTCCCAGGGCCAGCCCAGCTCACAGTCTGGGGGAAGAGGTCAGAGGATGTGTCCAAGCTCTTCCGCGGAGTCAGGAAAGGCAGCGCCGGCCCAGCAGAGTCCTGGCAGGAGATCCTTCCCAGCCGCTGCTCCCTTTCCATTTAGCAGGTGAATAGAGGTGATTTTGGAGGGGTTTTTAATTAAACATCTGGAGTCTTTGGCAAGCCTCCTGGATATCTAATTCCTGCACCTCTGGCCATCCCCAGAGTCCACTGGAGGAGTTCCTCCCAGTCTTCAGTTTTAAGGGAGGGCATCTCATCCGAGTCATTCTTTCTTTCTCTGCATGAAAGAGGAAAAAACTAGAGCAGCTATGAAAGAACTGGAAAAGATCCTAAAATGTAAAGATATACAACTGAGTACCAAAGTTAGAATCGTACAAGCCATTGTATTCCCTTTTACCATATACAGATACGAGGGATGAACAGTGAGAAAAGCAGATAAGAGGAAAATCCGTTCTTTTGAGCTGTGGTGCTGAAAACACCATGGACAGCCATGAAGACAAACTAATGGTTCCTTGAAGAAATCAACCCAGGAATCTCCCTGAAAGGCAAGATGAGGCTGTTTTACTTTGGTCACATCATGAGAAGAAGTAATTCATTGGAAAAGAAAATAATGCTAGGAAAGATGGAGGAAAGTAGAAAGAGAGGAAGTCTGCATGCTAAGTGGATGGACTCTATTAAGGAGATCATGGATATGAATTTTCGGGAACTAAATTCGCCCTGTTTAAATACTTGAAGGGATGTCACATTGAGGAGGGAGCAAGCTTGTTTTCTGATGGTCCAGAGAACAGGACTCGGAACAATGGATGCAATCTGCAGGAAAAGAGATTCCATCTCAACATTAGGAAGAACTTCCTGACAGTAAGGGCTGTTCGAGAGTGGGACACACTCCCTCGGAGGGTGGTGGAGTCTCCTTCCTTGCAGGTTTTTAAGCAGAGGCTGGATGGCCATCTGTCGGGTATGGTTTGATTGGGCGTTCCTGCACGGCAGGGGGTTGGACTGGATGGCCCTTGTGGTCTCTTCCAACTCTAAATTTCTATGATTCTATGATTCTAACTATGCAGAGTACTCGAGGACAGGGAGTCTTGCAGATCTCTCATCCACAGGGTTGCCATAAGATGAGATTGACTCAAAGGTGGTTATCAACAACATAGAAGGGAAAAGATTGGGCCTTGGAAACATCATTTCTGGGCTAGTAGCCCAAGAACTGTTAGTCTCCCATCTGAGTCTAATAGAATGTGACTTGCTAAAGGTCACCAAGTGGGTTTCCATGGCCAAGCAGGTATTTGAACCTTGGTCTCTTGGTGTACTAACACTCAAACCACCATACCACACTGCGTACCTTGCGTACCATGCACCTGTTGTGCATTTCACATGTGAATCTGTTCACATGTGAAACAGATAGCCTGTTTTGAGAAACAAAGTCCTTATTATTCCAGATCCTGTAAATAGGTAGAGTTGTTTGACACTCTTCTACCCTCCTCTCTTTATCATTTGCATTGTTTTACTGTTGTTTTCAAAAACTGATGGGTGGCTTTTATTTTTTAAAAAAAATTTTTTTGCTGGTTTGCTGGTCATGTGATGAATATACAGAAGTGTTGCATACAATGCTTCTGAAACAAATACACTAATGAATAAATGCAATATATCTCACCGGCAATTTGCCGTGATCCATGCTTTGTACAGAAGAAGACAAGGGTGAGTCTTAATCCTCTCCCAAGAGTGAAAAACTGATAGTACCGTGGTTTTATGCAGAAGTATTATAATTTGCCTTCATATTATCCATGGTCAAATTTGAGGCTACAGATTGGAATTTGTAACCATCATGTTCACTTTGTCAGAGTCATTAATCTGGCGCTTTAATCGTGAACCTGAGAGTTTTATGTTCATAATTAGGAATTTTTCCAGGTATATTATAAATCAATTAGGAACTATTTAAAACTGAATAAAATGGCACACTCGATTAATTTGGCAACACATTATTTTGATTTTTTTTAAAGTATTAGTTTTTTCCAAACCTGTCACTGTTCAGATACATTGAACCAAAACACCTATCTTCCCCAGCCAGCATAGACGGCCTCATTCCCATCATGGTTTAAATCGGATCGTGATTTGATATCGTGATCCGGTTTAAATGAGCATGGTTCCCACTCAAAAGGAGGGCCATGCTTTTGACCCATTTAATCCATGTCCAAAAGACACTGGGTTTTTTTTCTGTTTTTTTTATTTATTTAGAAATAAATTGATTCAGCCCAATGTGATGGGGGGGGGGCAGCTGCAATGGCCTTCTCCCATCACTGGCCTCTAGTGTCCCTTGCCTCTCTGTCCAGGGCTTCTCTCTCCTTGGTCTTCTGCAGCCTCCTTCCCGGCTTCTCTGGCTTTGCTACGGCCTCCTTCAGTTCCTGGCTTCCCTGTGATCACCTTCCCGGCTTCCCTGACTTCCCTGCGATTTTCTTCCCAGCTACCCTGCAGCCTCCTTCCGGTTCCCGGCTTCCCCGTGGAAGGAGACCACGGAAGGACGGAGGCAGGCCGTGGGGAGAAGGAGGCCGCAGGGTAGCTGGGGAAGCTGGGAGCTTGCGGGCCCCACGGGCCCAGTGCAAACGCAGTGTGAACCACACTCGGAGCATGGTTCGAATCAGCAAATTGGGAGAAAAATTGGATCCTCTGTAAGTGGGAATGAGGACATTGGTTATATAGCAGTGAACTTTGAATGACAGGCAGTTGTCCTGAGCCCAGCCTGTGTCAATCCATAGTGACAAACCAGTTCTGGAACTTGTAATCTCCACCAAGATTGAATCTTTTGTAAATCTAATGGGTCTTAATTGCTCATTCAAGGCCAGGTCACCCCAAAATACATAATAACAGAGATCACCCACAACAATATATTTTTCCTGGGAAAGTCCATTGTGCCCCATACTGATTGTGGCTAAACTTAGAGGACTGAGACGGGCAATCCTAAAGATTTTGATGTGTGACAGATGATGCCATCATCCCTGCGATAGAGAGATAGATAGATAGATAGATAGATAGATCTATCTATCTCCTGGTTCTTTGAGCCCTACAGCCCTGGCTCCACAACATCATGCCTCTTGCCCTTGCCAATTATGGCTGCAGTCCTTTGGATGTTTTACACATGTGTAAGACCTCTCTACAGAATAGTATGCAAATTCTGCATGTAAATCAAGAAAACACATCCAGGGGTAGCCGTGTTGGTTGGCCATACAGCAAAATACAATACCATTGAAAATCCACAAAACAGTGATATCTTTATTGAACCAGCCCAAAATGCACAAAATACATCTTGCAAGTTTTCAAAGCTCCATTGGCTTCTTCATCAGGCAAAGGTGTTAAAACCAGGAGAAAAAGAAGAAAAGTGTTACAAAATCCAGGCTATAAAATGTCAACTTCATTAGCAAAAGAAAAAGTAACTTCCATTGACATCCAGACTGTTTCTGGCCTGGCTGAGGCTACCTTCCGCTTTCTTAGAGAGAAAAGATTGCATTTCTCAAGAAGCCTTTATACTGTTGCATCTGAAAAACTGACAACAACAACAACAACAAAGATCTTGACAAAATGTAGGCCTGTGAGTCTAACATCATCATTTTTTCCCTTTCTCCTGTATGATTTTTGCCTGATGAAGAAGGCTGATTTGTGGATATTGAATCCTATTGTATTACGTAATTCAAGGCCATGAAAGCAGAGCTGGGCTTGCAATATCACTGTACAGTATATAGATTCTGCACCCGATGAAACTGGGTGGTAGCACTCTGTTCGTTGTGCATTTGGCTATACATTCAGTTGAACCTTTGATTGTGCAGACCTTTTATAAACTTGCCTGGCAATGGAGAGGGCTGTACCATATTGATCTTTGGGACATCTGGCAACTCTTGCTAGAAGCATATTTAAAAAAACAAACAAACCCAACAACCTTACGTGGAGGCTGGCTTCCTTCACCGAAGCAGCTGGATATTTTTGTCCAAGGCAGTACATTCAGAGGCAGTTCATGGCTGCAGAAGCAACAGTGGTGGCATATGCTGTCCTATTGCACATGCAAATGTGCTTAGGGCTCTGCATTATGTTGTGCCTTCACCTGGACATTTGCGTGTGTATCCTGTCATATAAAAGTTGCCATTCAGTGCAAAGGTTTTACAGGCTGAGTCTCCCCGGTCCAGAATTCCAAAATCCAAAATGCCCCAAAATCCGAAACATTTTTCATGAGTGGCTGAGACTCATGACACCTTTGCTTTTTGATGGTTCAGTGTTCACAAACTTTGATTCATGTACAAAACCATATAATATGTCATATACGAAATTTTCCTTCAGGCTATGTGTATAAGGGGTATACAAAACAAAAATGAAGATCATGTGTAGACTTGAGTCCCATTTCCAAGATATCTCATTAGGTATACAGTGGTCCCCCAGTTTACGAATCCCCTGGGGTACGAAAACCGTGGGGTACGAAACCGGTGGGACCGCTAAAGTATCCTCCGGGATCCGAAAGATCCCCGGGATACGGAAAAAAAACGCGCGGCCCCTTTAAATCGGCGGCGCGGTCCGTTTAAAATAGCGGTCCCCTGGGAAACGAATGCTTCCGGGTTACGAAAGGTAATCTGGAACGGATTACCTTCGTAACCCGGGGGACCACTGTATGCAAATATTCCAAAATCTGGAAAGCTACGAAATCTAAAACACTTCTGGTCCCAAGCATTTCAGAGAAGAGAGACAACCTATAAAGCAAAATCAGTACCTAACTGTACATGAGGACATTTACAGTCCCAAAATCAGATCTCAGCCTTATAATCCAGACCAGTGAGTGCTTGAAAGGAGCACCAGGTGGCAAATTTAAAATCAAAGTCACTCTTCTCTCTGTGGACCCAGATTTTGCAATGAGACAAACAAAACAAACCTCCATTTTTCAATTGGATTCTCACATCATTTTTGGAAACTGGATTTTCCAGAGAAACATGTCCACTGACCACATTTGAAGCAAGATTCTGAGAACTATAGTCCAAAAATGTCACTTTCCCAAACAATTGATGTGAAGTGCTTTACTCCACTCTACTCCCCAAAAAGACAGAATGCCTTTCCTAAATGCTGGAGGAGTATGAGAGACAAGGTCCCATGTGTGTGTGCATGCATGCACAGACACACCAGTGCCTCTTTCTTAATGCATGCTGGAGACAAAATGGAAATCCATCTGCGAGAGGAGAAAAGATGGAGAGTCCCCTGGTGAGTTTAGGGCTCATGGTAATTGCCTTTCGTATGCACTCCCATCCACAGGGAGAATGCACTGAGAAGAAAAACCTGGATATGGAGAGGGGTTGTTTCTGCACTGTGCATGACAAATAGCTTGCTTAGGGTCTCGAGAGATCCACCCCCAACTCCGATTAAATCTAGGGCTTGCGTGGGCTCTGATGGGACAGCTTTGCTGAGGACACATGACTCTCCTTGATGGGCCCCTGTTGTGTCTGATTACTCCGGCTATTTTCCCCTTGTCATATCCATCCAGAGAGGCCTGGAGAATTGATAGTCTCCTTGGAAGATGGAGCAAGGTAACGGAGGGGCCAGCAAGGCCAGAGCCAGGAATAAATCTTTGTTGCCTGCGTGCTGGAGAGAGCAGCTTGGCTGGAGCACTGTTGCTCTGATTTGGGCAGAGGGACTTCTGGAGCCCTTCTCTCCTCCACTCCCAAGGCATATGGCTTAGCAAGGATTCCTGCAGAAGATCTGGACCCAGTCCTATTCCGCAGCAATTCACTGAAAACAATAAAATCCTAGAGTTGAAAAAGACCCCAAGGACATCCAATCCAACCCGCTTCTGCCATACAGGAAGACACCATCAAGGCATTTCTGACAGATGGCTGTCCAACCTCATTTTAAAACCTCCAAAGAAGACTCCATTACACTCTGAGGCAGCATCAGAAAGTGCTTCCTAATGCTGAGGTGGAATCTCTTTTCCTGTAGCTTGCATCCATTGCTTCAGGTCTTATTCTCTGGAGCAGCAGAAAACAAGCTTGCTCCATCCTCAACATGACATCCCTTCAAATAGTTAAAGAGGGCTATCATATCACCTCTTAACCTTCTCTTCTCCAGGCTAAACCTACCCAGATCATTCAGAGGACTTGGTGGTTTCCAGACCTTTCACCATTTTGGTCATCCTTTTCCATACCCAAACCATTTAGGTCTTTAAAGGTAATAACCAACACATTGTACTTTGCCTGGAAACTAACTGACAGCCAGTGGAGGTGATTTTAATACTGGTGTGATATGCTCACTTCTTGATGTACCAGTGCTCAATCTGGCTGCCGTATTTTGAACTGATTTAATTTTCCAAACTTGGTACAAAGGTAGCCTGATGTAGAGCACATTGAAAAAGTCCATCCTTGAGGTTACCAGTGTGTGCACTACTATCTTTAGGTCTTCTAAATGTATGCACAACAGTTCCACATGCACAACTCTCTTTCCTCTGCCATCAGCTGAATATGGCCATTACACAATTTCAGAATAACCATAACACAGGCATCGCACTGAGTTTTCCAGCGTAAGTCAATGATAGGATGCCAGGATTGGATTTATGTGATGACTGTGCATAAGTGAGTTGCAATACTAAGCAACTGAATTTGCAAACAAATAAAGGATGCATTCTTGCAATGCTCTATGCGCATATACACGTACAATGCAGTGTGACATCATATGTGTAATGGTGCCACATGTTCAACTATGCCTGCGCAAACTTCACCTGAATGCCAACATTGTGCCATGGCCAAAAAGGTAGAACTGCATGTGTGTGGGGACTTATGCATGTCTAAGTCACTGCTGAGGTGTCAGCCTCATATAATTAGGTGGTGGTTGCACTACATCATCCTTCTCCTGAATACCAACATCATGCCCTATTCAAGAGCATGAAACTGTACATCCAGCACTTATGGAACTCTGAATGGAATAAGGACATTTTACCATAGCCAAAATAATAATAAAATGCAACCACTGCATAAAACACCAACAGATGCCAACCATCCTACTGATCATCCTGTTAGGGCTATTCAGAGGTCACTAGGTCCCTCTATAGAATAGAACTGCCTAGCCCCTGCTTTCCTAAGTGTTTGTCGCAGAGCTTGGAAGCATTACTCTTTCTTTTCTACAGTTCCCCGGGGACCTGGATGGCTGGGGGGATACAGGGAGGTTTACTCCAAAGCTTGTTTTCTGTTGCTCCAGAGACTAGAACAAAACCCAGTGGATTCAAATGACAAGAAAAAAGATTCTACCTAAACATTTGCCACCACCTCTCTTTTTTATTTTATTTATTTTTTTACCATAATAGCTGTTTGACAAGAGGATGTGGATTCCTTGGAGGCAGTGGACTCTGCATCTCTGGAGGTCTTTAGAGAGGTTGGATGGGCATGTCTTAGAAATGCTTTAGCTGTGTATACCTCCTTGGCAGGATAGGGCTGGATTAGATCAGTGATTCCCAAACTTTGATTTTCTACATGTTTTGGACTTCAGCTACCTGAAGTCCCAGCCAGCTTAGCCAACAGTCAGGAACTCTGGGAAATGAAATCCAAGACATCTGCAGGACCAAAGTTTGCGAATCTCTGGATTAGATGGTCTTTGTGGCCCCTTCCAACCTAGATTCTATTAATATAATGGTAAAATTGCCCCATGCCACTTGACATGTATTGGAAGTAATTTGGAAGTAAAGCAATATCTTTTTTAAAAAATCACTTGACAGTTTCTTGTGAATCATATGTGGCTCATAGGCTGCACATTCCCCAAACATAGACAGTTCTCAAAGTATGACAAAAAAGTAGGAGAGAGTCGGTAGGGAAAACCACTGGACCTACTCCCTAAAATTTATTCATTTAAAACATCTTTGTTCCATCCCACATTACAAAATCCCTGCGCATTTTACAGTAGAATCACTTTGAATGGCTTACAACTCAAGACAATAAAAATATCGAACAATAAAAGGAGTTTAAGCATTCTGGAAGTATTAAACCATTGACTCATTTAAAAGTTACCGCTGAAATAATATAAAGCATGTTATGTATTCACAGTAGATGAAGCCATCAGGCTCAAAGAGCTTTTCTAAAACATTTTGGCCAAATTATTGCTTCTGCACACACCCTCTCCCCAAGGCTCAAGGTTACATACGTAGATTAAAACAAGAAATATAAAATTTCCAGAAATTTTGAAGCCATGGGGGGGGAGGGAACAGGGTTTTTTTTTCTGTTTTTTTAAATGGAAATTTTCAGAAAATTTGAATAAATACAATATTAACACTTTTTAAACATTGAAATATTAGCACTTTTTACAGATTGAAAGTCTCTCTGGCCTGGTACAGACTGCTGCTTTTGATTGAATCTGTGGATAAAGAATCTGTGGATAGGGAGGGCCAACTATATTTTAAAATCGACTGCCAGAGAGATAGGTCTTTAATCCTGTTTAAAATTCGGGCAGGGTATTCAGCTGTCAAATCTCTTCTGGTAGGTCATTCCACAGTGTAGGGGCAGCTGGTGACAATGTCCTCTGGCTGACACTTGCCAACTTAGTCCTGGCAGGCTGACTGAAGTAAATGTCCCCCAGAAGACCTGCGTGTGTGGGGCAGATTATATGGGAGGAGCAAATTATAATCTGGACCCAAACCATTGTAGAGCTTTGGAGGTAATAACCAATACTTTGTACTTTGCCCAGAAATTAACTGGCAAACAGTGGAGTACCCAACTTGTTGGGGGCAAGTAGCTTACAGTTGTAAACCGCTTAGACACTGCTTAGGCGGTATGAATCGGTATATAAAAGAAGCTGTTTGTTTTTTGGTTTTGTGGTGATTGTAATACTGGGGTAATGCGATTATTCCTGGTTGGCCCAATAGTCAATCTGGCTCAATATGTTTTGAACTAACTGAAGTTTCCAAAGTTAAAGCTCACAAGTTAAAAATCATCTGGATAAGCCTGTCGGAAGAGACTGATCTTTAGTGCACTTTAAAAGTCCTCTGACTGACAGTTGCCAATCTAGGACCTTATCACACTAGAAGAATCCAGGGCAGGAACAGGATTTAAAAGCAGAAAAAAACCCACAAATGCAGGATGTTTTTCAGATGATTTTTCTTCCAAAAAGCAATAACACAAAAATAAAGTGAATGGAAAGTTGACAAAAATGACACCATTTTACCTTTGAGAACTTCCAAAAGTAAAAAGGTGTCATTTTTGTTGACTTTCTGTTCACTTTATTTTTGTGTTATTGCTCTATGGTGCAAATACGTCTGAAAAACATCCCACATTTGCGGAGATTTTCTATGTTTCTGTGCAGGATTCATCTAGTGTGATAAGGCTCCTAGTTCTGGCTGACTGGAGTAAATGTCCACCAGAGAACCTAAGCGTTTAGGTTGTATTATATGGGAGGAGGCAATCCTGTAGGAAACCTGGACCCAAACCATGTAGGGCTTTAAAGGCAATAACTAACACTTTGCCTTTGCCAAGAAACTACCTGGCAGCCAGTGGAGTGATTGTTATCAGAACAAGTGTTGTTGCTGACAGTTTCCATTGACGTCCACTGACAGGTAGTTTGAAGCATCCATCTCTGGCAGGAACCTGGCCAGTCCATTCTTGGAAGTCCATTCTTATGTCTCCTGCCAAGCTGCCAGGTGAAAATGAGACAGGGATATCTTACTTTGCAGAACTTTGGTCCTGCCAGTTTTCGCAGCCAAGCTTGCTTTTGGTGCCTGGCACTTGTGCAATAGTACCAGAGAAGAAAGTGCCTTTGGTTGTGACCGAGTCGGCCTCTCCCACCCTGGCTGTGGTTGTGCACAGACTTAGACGCACACCTGCGAGTCTGGGATTTGGGGAGAAGGCTCTCAACGGGCGGAAGGTTCAATGCACAGGTGATCTGACAACTCAGCACCTTGTCTTCCAGTGACACTGCGCTGCTGCATTCCCTCCTGGTTTGGTTCGTGTGCAGCTCAGCTGCTGTGCTGGCAAATGGAGCCATTTTGTTTAATCAGCTGTTGGGGGCTCAGGGAGTCTGGGCTTCCGAGCAAGGGAACACCTTTCATCTCCTTCGCCTGCCACTCATTCCTCCTTCTTTCCTTCTCCATCCCCAGTAGGGCTGGCAGGGGTCCAAAAACAGCATTAAGCCCCCCATCCACCCTCCATATTGATTGGACTCGGCTATTTGATCTTCCTTTTCCTAATGCAAAGCTCTTAACAGCACACAAAAAAAGGAGGGGGGGTGGCAAGAAGGAACAGGAGTTGCACTCAATTGGTGGTGTGGGGGGGGGGGGGACAGGAATGCTGACCTTGCATTTGGGTTGCCAACTTTTTCTGCTGGCTTTTCACTCTGCCTGTAAATGCAGTTTTGTCCACAAATGTTAGCAGGTGATCATAGCCAAGAGTCTGCATTGTGTTTAAATTGTGCAAATCTACACTCATGTTGTTAAATGGCAGCTTCTCCACGTCACCCTTCTGCTAGGGATGGAAAGAATATGACACCCTCAATATGACAGCCCTTCAAATACTTTACCTTGTCTTTACCAGGGCTATCATATCACCGCTTAACCTTGTCTTCCTGAGGCTAAACACATCCTGCTCCATCAATCTCTTATCATGGGGCATACTTTCTAGACCCTTCATTGGGGCATAAACCCATATTCAATTCTGCACTGTGGCAGCATGGTTGTGCATGTGGTGCTATTGTGCATGGGACATGAGGTGGGCATGGAATCATAGAATATAATCATAAAATCATAGAATTGAAAGAGACCTCAAGGGACATCCAGTCCAACCCACTGCCATATACAATCAAAACATCCCTGATAGAAGGCCATCCAGCCTCTCTTTATAATCCTCCAAAGAAGGAGACCACCACCCTTCAAGGGAGTGTGTTCCATTGTTGAACAGCTCTTACTTACAACCAAGGGCTCAAGCTCAACTCAGGCTTCTGAGGTTGCTAAAATGAGTACCCAGTTTGTTGAGGGCAATTAGCTTACAGTTGTAAACCGCTTAGAGACTGCTTGGGTGGTATGAAGTGGCATATAAATGAAACTGCTATTGCTATTGCTACTACTTTCAAGAAGTTCTTTCTGTTGTTTAGGTAGAATCTCTTTTCCTGTAGTTTGCATCCATTGTTCAGCATTCTAGTCTCCGGAGCAGCAGAAAACAAGCTTGCTCCATCCTCAACATGACATCCCTTCAAGTACTTGAACAGGGCTATCCTATCACCTCTTACCCTTCTCTCCCTGAGGCTAAACACATCCAGCTTCCTCAGTCTCTCTTCATATGGTATGGTTTCCAGAGCCTTCACCATTAAGTGTGACCATCCTTGGGAAATGCTCCAGCTTCTCAACATTCTTCTTGAATTGTGGTGACCAAAACGAGGCACAGTGTTCCAGGTGAGGCCTGACCAAAGCAGAATAGAGTGGCACTATTGCTTCCCTTGATCTAGACCAGTGATTCCTAAAATTTGGCCTTCCAGATGTTTTGGAGTCTGACTCCCAAAATTCCAGACCATTGGCCAAGATGGCTGAGGTTTCTGGGAGCTGGAGTCCAAAACATCTGTAGAACCAGAGTTTGAGAATCACTGATCTAGATGCCATACTCCTATTGATGCAGCCTAGGATTGCATTGGCTCTTCTATGGGCTGCTAGGAGTTGTAGCATGGGGTGGGGTGGGGGGCTTGGACTACAACTTACAAAATCCACTAGACAAGATGGCAAGCTGTCTAGGGGATTCTGTCAACTGCATTCCAAAAAATTTTCCAAGCAGTGTTTCTAGAAGGAAAACCAAGCCCAGCTCCCTCAGCTGCTCTCAGGGTCAGGAATTAACGAAGCTGGCTGATAGCCAAACCCAATTAACAGCACAAAAGGCGATTAAGGAATCTTCCGATGGGCTAATTAAGGAGCTGCTCTGTCGGGAGCTACAGCCTTTCAGGCAGGATTCAGAGCATTTTCTGAGCCTGAGTTTTGGAGAAAACGACACTTCATGTCAGGGGTGGGCCACAGGACTGGGCCTGTTACTGTTGCTTGTCTCCACCTGGATGGATGGGCAATATGGCAGCACTGGGCATGCTTCATAGGAGACCTTTCGACTTTTCCTCTTCAGATGCTGGACACTTACTAAATTTGCAGATGACACCAAATTAGGAGGAGTAGCTAATACCCCAGAGGAGAGGATCAAAATTCAAAATTACCCAAATAGATTAGAAATCTGAATCAAAGCTAACAAAATTAATTTCACCAAGGAGGAATGTAAGGTACTGCACGTAGGCCAAAAAATATATATGCATAGATATAGGATGGGGGCACATGGCTTAACAAGACTCCATGTGAAAGGGATCTAGGAGTCCTAGTAGACCACAAGTTGAACATGAGCCAACAGTGTGATGTGACAGCTAAAAAAGCCAATACAATTCTAGGCTGCATCAATAGGAGTACATGAAACCCCATGATTGCGTTCGGATTGCCATTGCATTATACCCCCAAATTCCGTCATATGATAAACTCCACTGCCTCCGAGTGTGGAGGAATTTCCTTCCTTGGAGGCTGCTTTTAGAGAGAGGCTGCATGGCCATCTGTCACAGGGTGACAGGGCCACTTGGATGGTCTGGGAAACATACTTTTGTTGGAACAGAACTCCCAGCATCCCTGAGCATGGTAGGAACTCTGGGAGTTGTCTTCCACTAAAGCAGTGGTTCCCAAACTTTGATCTCCCAGGTGTTTTGGACTTTTGTTCCTAGAAGCCCCCTGCCAGCTTGGTCAGTAGTCAGGAATTCTGGGAGCTCAAGTTCAGAGCATCTGGAAGACCAAAGTTTGGGAACTACTGCACTAAAATAATGTTTCCAAGCCTTGCCAGGCCTGAATTTTCTGCAAGGAACCAAACTCTTTGTAATGTGCTGCCACCTTGTGGGATTGAGCTGAACACTATCCCTCCTTCCAAAATCCCATACACCTCTTTCTCTTGTGCGGACAAGTCCAAAAAGGGATGGCGGAGGGTACATTAGCCCTGGGGTGATGTCCTTCTTTTTCTGTCGTTCCACACCAGAGCCAGGCTCCCTTTATGCTGACCGCCTGTCCATTTGGCATTGGCAGAAGACAGAAGTATGACAACAGAGCACCTCCAGCAGGAGAGGTTCAGGCCAGCCTTGCTTTGGCCATTGCAATCTTTTCTTTTCTTATCTCTTCTTCTCTGTGTCTCCCTGTCCTGGGCCTATTTGAGTAATCTATCCATCAGCCTCATTATCCAGGCGCTGGCCGCCTTCCTTCTGGTGTCTGAGGACTGAAATAGCCATTAGTGGAGATGCGCATCTCGAAGCAGAGCAGGCAGGGAGATGAGAAAGGGAAAAGAGAGGATGCCAGGTCTCTCTCTCTCTCTCTCTCTCTCTCTCTCTCTCTCTCTCTCCATCAATCCCCCCCTCCTTCTTTTCAATCTCTCAGCCTCATTTTGAGCCATATGTCTCTACCAGCCTCAGCTTTTTGAGACAGTGGGTCTGAGCCATCTAGCTGCTTGGTCTTAAGATAAATTACCCTGCAAAGAAGTGCAGGTTAGTAAGTAGAAAGGAGGGTTGCAACTAGTAATTGGAGGGTCACGTCCACTTCCCACTTACACATGTGCAGACATCTTTTACCAATAGGACTAGCCGACTGTCTCTCCAGCTCATACAGTAGCAGTGGCTTTCCAGCATCTCAGTCTGAGAGGGATCCTTCCCTCTGAGTGTTGTCCACAGTCTGCAATTGGTCTTGGTCAGTTGTTTTCCACCTTCTTGTCAACTGTCAGTTGCTGCATCTGCACCACAGAAATAATCCAGTTTGACACCACTTTAACTGCCTTGGCTGAGTGCTATGGTATTTTGGGAATTTTGGTTTTGTGAAACATTTAGCCTTCTCTTTCAAGAGAGCTCAGGTGCCACAACAAACTAAAATCCCATAATTCCATAGAATTGAGCCATGGCAGTAAAAGTGATGTCAAATTGAATTTTGTCTGCAGTGCAGATGCAGCCATTGATCTCAATTTAGGGAGAGATGACTCCCTTTCTGATTGATTGATTGATTGATTGATTGATTGAATTCTTAGACTACCTTGGATCCCACACCAGAAGAAACTCAAGAAATCAATTGATCAATGAATTCTGTCTGTTGTGCATCTGCTTCAAGTCCCACTCCAAGGGCTCTGCAAGGGAAAAGAGAGAGGGGAAAAAAGGATTGCAAGTTTAAAATATCTGCTATCTGCAATCTAGCCCTTAAACCTTTGCGCATTGATGTGTTCTCCCCTTGAAGACCAAAGTTGTCAGGGCTTCTTTATTTGTCTCTCTGTCAAGGATGCAGAAAAAGAAAAGAGAGATAAGGCAATATACAAGCGTTTGACTTTCATGTAATTCTTCATCAGACCTTGATTCAAGGAGCAGCATCATCCTTCATTCCTCTTTCTCTCTGTCTCTTTTATTCTCTCTCTCGCTCTCATACTTTGGAAGGAACGCAACAGGCCCTGATTGTTCTTTGCTAAAAGGAAAAGGAGGAGGAGGAGGAGAGACATCTGTGATCTGATTTGATTTTATTAATGGCCTGCTTGGAAAAGTGCCCTTCCAGCCACCCTGGCATCTTTTGAGAGATTCCTCATTGGCTTCTTCTAAAGTCTAGTTACCTGCCAGGAATCAGAAGTCTCCACTAAAGGATCCCAGCTCAGATTTCCATGGAGGCAGCAGTCTCCAATCTGTCAATAGCTCTGAGTTTTATGATGCACTTAATTCACCCATGCTGGGTCACGTGCCAGCCGTCTGCTCCTCCCCAGCCATAGAGACACTTAGTCCTTGCATGCAAAATGGATTTTCTGGGAATTTGCAAGTAAATCTGTTCATTAGTTGGGGGCTTTAAATTAATTAAAGAACCTAGAGTCTTCTTTTTTTTCTCTCCAAAAAAAAAAGGGAATCTAACATCTGTGCCACTCTCTATAATAGAGTAAAACAGACTCCCAAGCTTGTTTGCGATTTCCAGATGCTGCAGGGTGACCAGCCCTAGGTTTCAGCCTTCCGTCCAGGAGGATTTCCAAAATGATTTTGAGTATGCCTAGGAAGTATGGGCTGACATTTCTATGAGTGTTTTTAGCATTTATTTGGTAATGCCTTACATTTTTCTTGAACGTCCTACATTTTTGTGGCGCCTTGTCCTTTTAGGTGGTTAGGACATCTGGTCACCCTGCAGATGTTGGGACCGTGGGGTCTTCCTTCTAAGCTTCAAAGCAGCCAGTTGTGTTTAATTCTCATTACCAGAAAGGCTGCATTTTATTTTTGGTTTTTAAAAATATTTTCCCCATTATTTTTATTAATATAATCCTTAAAATTATCAGACAGACGAACAAACAATACAATGCATCTTTCTCTTGTAACTTCCAGTTCTACAACCTTTTATATAAAACTTAATGTTTTACCTCCTTTCTCTCAGATGGATTCACTATTGCATATCTTTCTGAAATTAATGTATGCAACAATCCTATCTAATGGGGATTTATAAAGTAAATGCAAACAACATTCTTCTAATTTTTCTTCTTGTTATTGCATGAATTTTACTATACAGATTTCTAATAAAACCATATTTTTCTTTCTTTTTCTTCTTCTAGTGATTGTCCCTTTTTAGTTAAAACATCTTTTTGGGTGTGCAAATACTTGTTATTAATTGCTCTACTCATTGCTTCTTGGTGTGTTCACGGAGCAAGGGCTGCTGAGGACCGGGCTCCAAGCCTCAGCAAGCATCTTATGCAAGACCTCAGGCCCTGTCTTCCAGGTGTCTGGAATGCAGGACTTGAACCCAGCACCCCGAGGCATTTCAATCAATGCTGTAGCTCAGCACGCCTGGGGTGAGTTCCCTGTCTCTTAAATTAAAGTTGATGTGTCAGGCTTTGATGGGCCCAGACAGGCTGCAGGCTGCAGGAACCTTTGCTGTCTTTTGAACTAAAATTTCAATTTTTTTTAAAAACCAATATATAGTATATACTTTTAGCACTTCACATGCGGCATCTTATACAGAATCCTGTGCTCAAACAGAGTCCAGAGTCCACAGGGGATGGATTTGGGAAACTCACAGCTTCTGGTGAGGACAATGTGATGCTGCAGGTGGTGATCTGCCACTAGCCAGATGGGTTCTGGAGTCCTCGGCTGTTGCCAGGCTGCAGAATTATTGCAATTTGACACCACTTTGTTATGACTCCATGCTGTGGATTCGTGGGATTTGTGACACCAGAGCTCTCTGACAGAAGTCTACAGATCTCACAGAACTACATGTCCCAAGATTCCATAGCCTTGAGCCATGGCAGTCAAAACGGTGTCAAATTGCATTAATTCTGCAGTGTAGATCCAGCCCTTGTCAACATCACAGTCAAACATTAACAACTGTCCAGTGCCATATTGGGGGTTATTTTATGGTTAGTGAAACGTGATAGATCGTTTTGTTTTTGCTTGTTGGAATTACCCTAGATTTGAAAGGGATCACAAAAACAATCTAGTCTAATACTGCTGCCATGAAGAATATACCATTTCAGCTCCCCTGAAAGATGTCCATCCAACTTCTGTTTAAATACCTCCAAAAATGCAGCATTCACCACCCTCTGAGGCCATCTTTTCCACAGTTGAGTAGCTTTTGCTGTCAGGAAGTTCTCCTTAATATTTAGATGGAGTCTATTTTCTTATTAGTTGAATCCATTGGTTGCGACCACACTGCAGAATTAATGCAGTTTGACACCGCTTTAACTGCCACGGCTCAGTGCTATAGAATTTTGGGATTTGTGGTTTTGTGAGATATTTAACCTCCTTTGTTAGAGAGCTTTGGTGCCACAATGAACTACAAGTCCTAGGATTCCATAGGATGGAGCCAGGACAGTTGAAGTGGTGTAAAACTGTATTAGTTCTGCAGTGCAGATGCAACCCTAGTCTCTGAAACAGCAGAAAACAAATTCTCCCTATCTTCTTCCTTCAGATATTTAAAGATACCAGTAGCTGTCATGTCACCTGTCAGTCTTCTCAAAGCTAAACAAAGCTAAATAGTCATTCTTCATCAAGTATGGCAAGAGGTGATGCTTCCAACTCTGTGCTTTTGTGAAGGTCCACAAGCCAAATCCCATTTTTTACATGCTCCACATTTCTGACGCTGAAATCCTCCATTGCTTTTGTATGGTGTACGTCTTCACAGGTGGAAGTAGGCACTGACTGTGCAAACTTTGTGTTGAATGGTGGAGTTGCTGAACTGAATGCACATCCAAGTGTGCAGCTGAAGGCACCACTGTATGCTCATGTGTATGCACGGCGGCACCACATGTGCAAATCAACTCCTGCAAGCTCAAACTAAATGAGGATGTTCCACATTGAACAAACATGTCGAACTACTTCCATGCGGAAACCTATACATCTGTCAGACGCCAACAAGAACCACTATGATGTAGTGCTTAAGTGGATCCTTGGAGAGCAGGGTTCAAATCCCTAATCAGCCTTTGGTGACCTTGGGCAAGTCACACTCTCTCAGCCCTAGAGGGAGTGGCAACCCCCCTACACCAGGATCGCCCTAGGATAGGGATGGTTAGGAATCAAATTGGTGGCATATAACAAGGAGTGCCAGTATGGTGTAGTGGTTTGAATGTTGGGCTAGGGCTCGCTGGAAGACCAGGGTTCAAATCCCCACTAAACCATGGAAATCCATTGTGTGACCTTGAAAAAGTCACTTTCTCTCAGCTTCAGCTGTGACAGGTTTTCTTTTGATGAAATCTTTCCTGTGAGAGCCAATGTGGTCTTGTGTTTAGCACACAGGAGACAAGAGTTCAAATCCCCACTCAGCTGTGGAGATCCACTGGGTGGTCTTGAGCAAGCCATGCTTTTATCCTCAGAGGAAGTAAATGACAAACCACCTAGGAATAAATCTTGCCAGGAAAACCCTTGGAGATGGTTGCCATAAGCTGGAATTGACTTGAAGGCATCTAATGACAAGATGCCACCAGGCTTCCAGCCTAGTTATTATCTTATTTTGCATGATTTGTAGGCCTGGCTCCTGTCCCAGGAAGGCTCTGGGTAGTTAAAATAATCAGCAGATTTCAAAATCATTTTTTAAAGTCCAAAAATGGAGAAGACTATCAGGCAATTCCAGAAGGCATTTTTCACAGATTTGGGCCATGTGAATTTCTCTCTTCTGTGCAACGATTAGCCTGTTGCAGGAAGATTAAAGCCAAGAACTATCCGTTCCTAATGTTAGCCTACTAATTGCACAGATTGGGCCATAGAATTGACAAACGATTTTCGGAATACTTAATGGCTTGGAAATTGAACAAGCTCACCATCAAAGGTTCCTGTCTCATTGTCATTATGGATGAATAACTCGGAAAGGCTCTAAAAATTAAACATAATTTGTTATTATCCAATTTGCTAAGTGTTTCAGATACATTCAGGAATAGACTAAGCTCTCAATTGACCCCACCAACATCTGTTTTCTATATAAACCCAAAATATAATGCACAACAGAAATTAAGATATTTTACAGCCTGGGAAATAGGTGATATTGATGATATATGGATCTAATTTGGGGTGAAGGCAATGGTGACAGAAGATGATATTAAACTTAAATTAATGCTTTTAATACATTCTGGTTCGAATGTTATTCACATTAGATTGTGTCTCGGAAATCTTTGAAAGGAGTAATTAGGAAAAAGAATTCTAAGATGATGAATTAAATTTGATAATAGGGCTGCCAGATGTAAAAGAAAACATGACTCCTGTACTCTTAGGAGACACCTTCATCTAGTGTGGCTTGAATGGAAGAACAAACATAGCACACAGTACTATGAGGGTGGGATGAGAGCTCTGGGAGACGAGAGTTCAAATTGTGGCTGGGCCATGGACACCTGCTAGGTGACGTTAGGCAAGTCACACTCTCTCAGCCTATGTCCCAAACACAATCCAAGGCTGATTGCTACACAGCTGATATCCAGCAGCTAATGATCAAGTCACAGAGCAGCTTACAGTTCCGTGGCTGTAGTCCATAAGACCAACTTTACCTTGACCAGGATACCTCTCCATAAATTGGACCATATCTAGGCTATTTACCTTCACCTGAAGACAAGGGATTCTGTTGGTTTACCAACCAACCCGTTGCCTAACAGACTCCCTGGCCAAGCCAACACAGTTGGTCTCAGAGCTGATGTTGGAGACCCCTAGGCTTATTGTTCTGGGGGACTTCAACATCCCCGTCAAGACCAACTCACCAGATCTTGCTGGTGCAGCTCGGGAGTTTATGTGGACCATGAAAAACATGGGCCTATCCCAGATTGTCTCCAGGCCTACGCACTGTGCTGGTCATACCCTCGATGCAGTCTTTTGTCCGGAACAGGAACATCCGTTGGCGGAAGTAACTCACACTTCCCCTTTGTCATGGACGGATCATTTCCTGGTTAAGGTTGGACTTAAGGCCACTATCCATAAGCCCCCTCCCCCAGGGGTGGTGGACCTGTTAGAATGGTCCACCCTCGAAGGCTAATGGAACCCAAAAGGTTCCAGGAAGCCTTAAAGGGTTTAATGGCTGGTAATGTCGGCAACTCTGTTGAAGCCTTGGTAACAACTTGGAATAATGAACTCACCAAGGCTATTGACACAATCACTCCTAAGCATCCTCTTCAGCCCACTTCCAATAGAAATCCCTGGTACACTGAAGATCTCAGGAAGATGAAGCGGACCATACAATGACTAGAGCGCTGCTGGCAAAAGACTCAACACTTATCCGACAAGACACGTCATAGAACTTCACTTAAAGCCTATCAAGTGGCAATAAATGCAGTAAAGAAATCTTACTTTTCTGCATCTATTGCATCTGTGAAGGCGCATCCTGCAGAGCTCTTCAAGGTGGTTAAGAAGTTAACTCAGACTCCTTCTATCTTGAATCCATTATTACAGCCTACTAAGGCCTGCTGTGACATGTTTAATGATTACTACGTAGATAAAATCTCTCTGATAAGGGCCAACTTAGACACCAGTTGTAATACAGAAACAACAAGAGAGATGTCCAGTGACTCCATTAATGAGATTATTTTGGATGAATTTCAGTCTTTGAGTACCGATGACGTAGACATGCTGCTTGGAAAGGTTAAAAAGACCACTTGCCCTCTTGATCCCTGCCCTTCTTTTCTGGCCATCCAGGGAGGGGAGGCAACTATGAATTTGCTGAGATCAATAATTAATGCCTCCCTCAGGGAAGGCCACTTTCCAGCCAGTTTAAAACTGGCTGTGGTCAAACCTATCCTTAAAAAGCCTTCCCTTGACCCCCTGGAAAAATCAAACTATCAGCCAGTATCTCTCCTTCCGTTTTTGGGGAAGGTGATAGTGAGGGCAGTTGCCAACCAACTCCAAGCAGTATTAGATGAAACTGATTATCTCGATCCATTTCAAACTGGCTTCAGGTCAGGATACAGAGTAGAAACTGCCATGGTCGCCTTGGTCGATTATCCCCGTCTGTGCATCTACAGGGGAAGCGTTGGCCCTGTTGGTGCTCTTGGACCTCTCAGCGGCCTTCAGTACCATAGATCATGGTATCCTTCTGGAGCGTCTGGGAGAATTTGGAATTGGGGGCACTGCTCTGCAGTGGCTCCGGTCCTATCTCTTGGGCAGGCTCCAGATGGTGTTGCTTGGCGACAGTTGTTCGGCCAAGAGGGAGCTCAAATCGGGCCTCCCTCAAGTCGCGATACTGTTGCCAATGCTATTCAACATATACATGAAGCCACTGGGAGAGATCATCCGGAGACATGGGGTGGGTGTTATCAGTACGCTGATGACACCCAGATTTGTTTCTCCATGTCTTGGACTGCTTCAGTGACCAAGGATAGTATCTCCCCTCTGAATGACTGTCTGAAGTCAGTAATGGATTGGATGAGGGAAAATAGACTTAAACTGAATCCAAACAAAACAGAGGTACTCACTATAGGGAATCCTATTCTGGGTGCCCTGGATGGGGTCACATTTCCCCTAAAGGACTGTGTTCATAGCCTGGGGTACTCTTGGACTCATCGCTTCACCTGAGTGCCTGTTATCAGCTTTGGCTGATACACCAGCTATGGCCATTCCTGGAATGGGAGAACCTAAAAACAGTTGTACATTCGCTGGTAATCTCTCATCTTGATTTCTGCAATGCACTCCACATGGGGCAACCCTCATGCCATGTTCAGAAGCTGCAATTGGTTCAAAACACGGCAGCCAGATTAGTTACAGGGAGTTCTAAATTTGACTCCATTACACCTATTTTGGAATCCTTACACTGGCTGCCTATTAGCTTCCAGGCACAGTATCAGGTGTTGGTTATTACTTATAAAGCCCTGCATGGCTTGGGCCCAGCATACTTGAGGGAACGCCTCCTCCCATACAATCCTTCCCACACACTCAGGTCCTTTGGGAGGAAGCTACTGCAGCCAAAGAAAAACAGGCTGGTGGCGAACTCCCAGAGGACCTTTTCAGCTGCCGCTCCAAAAATATGGATTGACCTGCCGGAGGAGATCCACCATAAAACATCGATGGAGGCCTTCAAGAAGGCGATAAAAACGGATCTCTTTCGACAGACCTTCCTTAACTGTCCTCCTCAGACTTTTTTAACAGTCCGTCTGCCTCATTGCCTCCATCGGATTTTTCCGATTTTATTGTGATTTTTAATTTAATGTTTTTAAAAATTACTATTTAGATTATTATTTTTATGCTGCATTTATTGTTATTTGTTTGTTTTTTACTGTTCTTACTTATTGTTACCCGCCTCAATCCAACACAGGGAGAGGCGGGATACAAATAAATAAAATTATTATTATAATTATTATTATTATTTGCTGACTTTTATTTTAGCAATGTCCAAGTCAGGAAAACAGCATCCAGAGTCAGTAAACACTGTCCAGGTCAAGCACAGAGTTCAGAAACATGATAGGGAGCCAGGTAGGTCAGATAAACTCAGACAAATCCTGGAGGACAGGGCTGGGGATTTATAGAGCAGCTGCTCAGGGCAGTTGCTGCTTCCTCCTTCCATTTGTTGATTCCACTCAACTAAGGTAGGTAGGGGTAAGTTTGCAGCAGACCCTGAAATTCTGTATCTGAATGGGCAGGACTCTCTCTCTCATAGCTGGTCCTGCACTCTGGTCTGTCTCTGAGACGTATGGCTTTGGTACCTCCTCCTGCTCTGGTCAGCATCAGGTCTCACCAGGTCAGCTACCTCCATCCTTGAGTCAGAATCCATGTCCATGTTCTGGAAGCAGGGTGTGATAGCCTCAGAGGAAGGCAATGGTAGGAACCCTCCTCTGAAGCAATCATGCCAGGAAAACCCTAGGAGAGGTTGCATGGTGTGGAGCTTCAGTGCTGGGCAAGGACTCTGAGATACTGTACTCTGAGGGGTTGTCCACACAGGCCAAATAAAATGCTCCTGTCCTCTTGGCGAGGAGTCTGGATGATACAGGACCCAATTTCAGGGTCTGCTGCAAACTGTCCATATGACATGCAGCCATTTCATCACTGAACCTTCCCTATTCCCCCCCCCTCCCCCACACACACACACTTAAGCAATTTCTTAAAAAGTTGCCTTTTGCACCAGTTCTCCTGTTCTGTTGCTACACTGGGTGGCTATTTGCACGCACAACCCGCTGTGCCACCCACATCTGCTGATGATGATGATGATCATGATACAAGTAATTCAAAATGAGGTCAGAATGAGCCACCCAGCCTTGTGATCAAATGTGTGTGCCTTGAACACACTCCCTTGGAGTGTAGTGGAGTCTCCTTCCTTGGAGGTCTTTAAGCAGAGGCTGGATGGCCATCTGTCAATGGGGATGCTTTGATGGAGAGTTCCTGCATGGCAGGGGGTTGGACTGGATGGCCCTTGTGGTCTCTTCCAGCTCTATGATTCTATGATTCTAAGAAAATCCTAGGATTTTCTGCCAGAAGTCAGAGCTAACATGAAGGCAGATCCAATACAATATAGTGGTTTGTGTGTTTGGAGAGGACTCTAGAAGTCCAGGGTTTGAATCCCCTCTGTTCAGCCATAGAAGCCCACTGGGTTATATTTTATATAGGGGATAAACAGGATGATGGGGAGAAACTTTCAATTTGATAGGGAGAATTGCTTAACTCTGAATTTGAGAAAATTCACATTGAACAAAACAGAAGATTACATAATAAAAATTGTTAAAGGCCGCACATGCTGTAATTGCATTGGGTTGGGAAAATAAACAATGTTGGGAGGGGAAGAAATTGGCCACATTATATTGTAGAATATCTTTCATTTGAATGTTTAAGGGAAAGAAAAGGAAAATATAAGGGTTGAATAAACGAAATGGTCTGGTGGGAGAAATGGGGATGTTGGATTAAGAAAGTTAAAGTTGAAAAGGCGTATAACGAATGTAGGAAATTATTAATAAAATATTCCACATTATGGGTACCGGGTGTTAATTTACTTGGTCATAGCCATCAGGGGAGGAGGGAGGGGGGCAAAAAGTATGTCACCCAATAATGATAATATTTTGTAAAGTTTATTATATACGTTGTGTTATGGACCATAAGACTTATTAAAGACTTGAAAGCACACAGTATCAACAAGCTGGCTATGACAAAGCCACACCTATTGAAATGTCCACTACTTAACAGCTAAAAGTGGATGCATCCTGTTCTCTTTGCATCTAAACACTCTACTTGACAAACATGACACTAATACACACATGCACACACAGGGATGTAAGTCCTTCACCATTCCTCATAGACAGAAAAGTAGGTACGTAGGTAGATAGACAGAAAAACAAACAGATACAGTACAGTCAACCCTCCACATTTGTGGCTTTTACTTTTTGCACATTTCTTTGCAGATTTGATTGATATGTTCTCTCTACATCTTCCAGCGCAGCTCTACTGGCGGTTGACCATAGACTCATGTTGGAGAACCAAGATATTCCTAGATAAAATACTTCTCTAGGCATTTGTAGGTCCTGCAGTAAAATTCTGTGGTTAACTTCAGGCAGATGTTAATCACAGAGTTGCATTGGAGGACTTAGAGATTTCTAGAGAGGTGTTCTCAGGTTTAAAAATTGTGGGTTTTTTTATTTGTGGTTTTTCCACTTTCATAGGAGTCCTATACCCCTAACCCTAGCAAATGTGGAGGACCTACTCTGTGTGTGTGTTTGCTGTTGTTGTTGTTGCCTGCAAGGATGAATAATTAATAGTTTTGTCCTCACTGTGGGAGAAAAGGAACATTCCTTCTCAGTATTTTCCCTTTAGTTGAATGTACCAAAGTCTTAAGTACTGTTCAGTGTGGGAAAATGCATGCATTTTTGTGTGCATGGGCAAAAAAAAAAAAAAAAACTTTGCAGAAAACAAGGGGTTTTGTGCCACAAAAAAAACAAAACATACACACACACACACACACACACACACTTTTTCTCTTCACAATATGCCCTCTACAATAAGAAAATTCCATTGAAGAAGTAAAGGAAATCTTAATTAGTGGTGCAGAATTCTTCTTTGGAGGGAGAAATGTGCTCCCTTTGTAGACACACCTCTGAATCAATGTGCAATCGATGCACAACTCCACATGTGTAGATTTACACCATGTTACCCTTAGGATCTGTGCCAATATCTTGTGCCACTGGCTTTTGGGGGTGGGTGGGAAGTGGGGGGAGCAAAGTATATATCTGATGCTATGTCTTATCTGTGGGATGCTTTTAAAAACTTTTGATGCAAAACATGGCCTGAAAGGACAAATGCTTCATCTGCGTTGCTAGATGAGTCAGCCAGTGGCTAATTTGTGGGCTCATTTCTCTCTGTAGTGAGATGCCAAGTGCTTCTCCTCTGCCTCCTTTTGGAAGGTAGGCATGAGATCCTTCTCTGTGGGGGGTTAATGGGATGATGCCAACTCCAACTCTGGGGCTCATGACAGATGCTTATAATTACTGGAGGTGGTTTAGCACCCTGTGCTCTCTGAGACAGAGGAACATGAGTCCCTTATGGCTTCAACTTCAATAAATGTTTGCTGATATGCAGAAAAGGGGCAGAGAGCCTGTTCCTATAACCGCCCCCCCCCAACCCTTTACTAGTACTGAAACTGAGAGGTGGGAAAGAATTGCTTATTGCAACTGAAGGCAGGGTAGCTTCAGGATGGCTGAATAGTATTGCTTCTTCACTGGACCCATCCGTAACTAGCTTGTTCTTGTTCTTATTTGCTATCAGGTTGACTTCAGTTTACGCTGACCCTATGAATGGGGACTGCTTGACCCCCCTGGCCATGTGGGATCCCTTAGAGTTCTGCATTTTCCCCTGTGCTATTCAACATATACATGAACTGCTGGGATTCAGAGTTTTGGAGTGGAGTGCCATCAGTATGCAGACAACACCCTATTACTCCTTCCCACCCCAATCCAATCCAAGGAGACTGTCATAGTCCTAAACCAGTGCCTGTCATCACTAATGGATGGAATGAGGGCAAACAAGTTGAAACTTAATCCAGACAAGACAGAGGTGGTCCTGGTCGGTCAGAAGGTCCTGTGTCAGAAGGTCCTGTGTTAAATGGGTTTACACTCCTCCTGAAGATGCAGGTTCGCAGTTTGGTACTTCTGGACTCAGCTTTGAACCTGGAGGCCAAGGTCTCAGCAGTGATCAGGAGGACTTTTGCACATTTAAAACTTGCGTGCCAACTGCATCCGTTCCTTGAGACACCAGATCTGGCCTTTGTGGTACATGCCTTAATTACATCCCGTTTGGGGATACTGTTATGTGTTCTGCTTGGCACTGCCTTCTGGAGAGCGTTCAGAAACTTCAGCTGGTCCAAAGCGCTTCAGCCAGGCTGTTCACTGGGGCAGGTTAAAGAGACTACACAATGCCCCTGTTGAAACAGCTCCACTGGCTGCCAGTTTGTTTCTAGTCACAATTAATTCAAAGTGCTGGCTATGACCTATAAAGCCCTCTGTGAACTAAGGCCCAGGCTTCGGCAGGCCATATTTCCCTGTAGGAACCAGTGTGAGACACCCTTAAGGAGTGTCTAAGCGGTTTACAATTGTAAGTTATTTGCCCCCCAACAATCTGGGTACTCATTTTAGCGACCTCGGAAGGATGCAAGCCTGAGTCAAGCTTCAGCCCTTTGCTGGTCTTGAACTCGCCACCTTATGGTTTTGAGTGAGTGGCTGCAGTACAGGCATTTAACCACTGCGCCACCAGGGCTGTTTCAGGTCCAAATCTAGATGGGGATGAGTTTGGGGTACTTGGGTCCAGCAAAGATATCCCATGGTCCCCTTGCCCTGCCATCCAATTAATACAACCATTCCTTCCGGGGAAAGGAATATCATAATTATTATGATTTTAAAGTAACAACAACAATAATAATAATAGTGACCAAAAAGGAAGCTAGCAACTCAACAGATGTAATTTGCTGCCTCATTTGCTATGTACACATGTTCCGATTTAACCAGCTGCCTGTCAGAAGCCCAAGGAACTCTGCTGGCCATGCTTGACTTAAAGAAATGAATAGGAAGAAATAATTATAAGCAGGGGACAACAAAAACCCATGCCAGATGCCGACACATTAAATTCCTTCGATAAGATCAGTTGCATTTTAATCGCATAGCGCTCCCCCATGCAAACTGCCTGAGGCTATTTATATGGTTCTCCTTCTCACCCTCTTTATCTCCACAACCACCAACTCATCTAGGAGAGGCTGAAAGAACATTGTATGCCATGTCTACTAGGACTCCTAGATCCCTTTCATATGTACTTTACAATCCCTAGGCAATCCCTCCACTATTGGACATGCAGGGAGAGCGAAAACAAACCAGTTGTGGATGTGCAGCTCTTGCTTCCGTAATCATGAATTCCAGACATTATAACTACAGCTCAAAACAATCTACTTTTCCCCCAAATCCATGATCTTTCACAGAACCACAGGATTCCAGGGAACCCTGGTTGAGAAACCCTGCCCCGGAAAATCAATCAGTCGGGCAATTCTTCTGTCCCACCTTTTCTCCAAGAGTGCAACTCAAGCCAGCTTCCACAGCAATGGTACAAGCAAAACCACATATAGCTAAAAAAAACTACATTAAATTAAGAATAAAATAATATTAACCTATGTAAGGAATTAAAACTATATAAAACAACAATTTAAAAACATTGATTAAAAATGGAATAGCACCATGCAGGTCCCTGATACCTGAAATTTTGTGTCTAGTTCTGGGCATCCCAATTCAAGAGGGATATTGACAAGCTGAAGGGTGTCCAAAGGAGGGCAACCAAAATGATAGAACATCTGGAAACCCCCAAACCCTATGAGGAGTGGCTTAGGGAACTGGGTATGTTTAGCTGGGAATAGGAGTGACAAGATAGCCATGTTCAAATATTTTAAGGGGTATCACATTGAGGATGGAGCAAGTTTGTTTTCTGCCGTCCCAGAGACCAGAGTGGATGCAAGCTCCAGGAAAAGCGATTCCACCTCAACATTAGGAAGAACTTCCTGACAGTAAGAGCTGCTCAACAGTGGAATACATTGCAGTTTCAAAGGGTGGTGGAGTTTCCTTCTTTGGAGGTTTTTAAACAGAGCCTGGATGGCCATTTGCCAGGGGTGTTTTTATGGTGTCTTCCTTCATGGCAGAATGGGGTCGGACTGGATGGCCTTTGGGATCTCTTCCAACTCTATGGGGCTTTCTAGATTGGCAGGAAAGTGTGACATGAAGTTGCCTTTTCCTTAATGCTTAGCAGCTGCACCACAGCCTTTAGATGGAGCTGTGCTGTTCTGCAGTTTTTAAAAAAGAAGCTGGGAAAACCACCACCTTTTTAAAGGCGCTTCTTCTCCCCTAAAACGCAAAAAAAGCACTTTCATGGCACACTTTCCCTTTTTCTCATCTAAAGGCTAGAGTTTCATGAAGCCATGAACACACTTCTTTTTGCCAATCTAGAAAGCCCCCATGCTATGATTCTATGACTTTTGGCTGTCTATACAAGAGTGAATGTTCATCACCAGTTCAAAAGAGTGCAGTATTGGATACACTCTTTCCCAGCTCTGGTGATCTTGAAACTGTGTTGATGTGCTCAAGTGGAGATAACAGTTACTCTGCTTCTCTTGTGCTGTTTTGGGATGCAGTGAGTTATTGGTGTGAAACTCCGTAAATTACTGTAAAATTACTCAGTAAACCCCTTTAATTAAAACAAGGAACAAGTAAAGATGTGTTCATTTTAAGCCAAAAACATTTCATCAAATGGCACCTGTTGAGCTTATAATCTGAAACTTAGTACCCTTGATTGATGAGTACTCCCACTGCACCGAATTTTGAATGGGTCCCACACAAATTGTCAGCAATCTATCAAGTTTTAAAATGCTGAAAATTGATACATTTTCTGCCTTTTACAAGAACAAAATAATGAAAAGCAATTGGGCATCAAGATTTTAAAGGGGAAGATAAATCAAGTCCAAACACAAAATATATCAGTGTATATCCCAGCTTCAGTCACAAGAGTTTGATGTTTTCATCTGTTTTGTCTTCGTTCATAAAATCTTGATGCTGGTTGTCATTTTGCTTGTTTACAAGATTGGAAATATGTGTTTTGAATCAACAATATGGTGATTATCCTCCTTTACTCCGGTTTTCAAACAGGAGTATCACACATTTTTTGTCAAATTTTGTTGCAAATGTCTTTGATTAAGTGCAGTGATATATGTATTTCACTCAGGCTTGGAGGAGGTGGCAAGTCCTTTATCAGCCTGGGGAAATTGTGAAAGCAGTAAGTTACTGAGCATTTCTGTGCCATTAAAGAATGGCAGCCACTGCTGGAAAAGGAATCTTGTGCATGACCTTTTTTACCACGAAGCTAAAAAGCTGTGAAGGTATTCTTGAGTTTCCTGAGGGACTTTATGTTGCAAAGTGAATCTAATCCATTCTATGTACATGCCTCCCAAGTTCAGCATAGATGTTGCTACTCTGGCATAAATAGGGGCTTTGTGTGACCCTTGTGAAAATAAGTACTGTATCTTAACTCTTATTTAAAGAAGGACCCATCCCCTGGTGAAAAGCAAGAGTATAATCTGTCCTGGAAGTACTGATCCCCTTTACTCTCTCATCCATCCAGTCTTAAGAATAAGCACAAAGAGTTATTTCTGGTGGACTTTTGGAAGTTATTTGACATTGTTTTGCTTTGCTTCATCCTTAAATCCTTTCCTATATGCCCCTAAATTTTACCCTCGACGTATCCACGGGTCATAGCAAAATCCATAATTTTGGCTTCTTGCCTACAGAGGTGGGGAACTACTCCTGCCCTAAGTGCAAGTTGGTAGCCCTCTTGGAAGAGAAAGTACAGCAGCTAGAGGAGCAGATATCTGCACTCCAGCATCATAGAGAGCAGGAGATTCTCCTGAACAGAACAGGCCAGAATGTCTTGGGTGGGAAACACAGAGAGGAAGTTGCTGGGGTGGAGGAGGTCACTCCACATACAACAGAGGTAGATGCTTGGAGGAAGGTCACACACAGAAGTAAGGAAACCAGGGAACGTTCTGTGAGCGGCTTGCAGCTACAGAATCGCTTTGAATCTCTCTCTGTTGTCAGAGATGATGAGGAAAAGCAGCAGGGACAGACATCAGGGACAGAGCAGGGGAGCCTGAGAGTATCACGAAAGGGAACAGACACTGCTAAGCCTCGGAGGAGGCGGGTGGTCGTGGTGGGGGACTCCTTGCTGAGGGGTACAGAAGCAGTGGTTTGTGGGCCTGACAAGATGTCTCGGGAGGTGTGTTGTCTCCCCGGGGCAAAGATCCATCATGTGACAGAGAGGCTGACAAGACTTGTCAAGCCTACTGATCAATACCCCCTTCTTTTGGTTCATGTGGGAACCAATGATACTGCAAGGCACAGCCTTCAGAATATCAAAAGGAATTATGAGGCTCTGGGAAGGAAGCTGAAAGAGATGGATGCACAGGTTGTCATCTCATCTCTTCTCCCGGTGGAAGGGCATGGTCCAGGAAGGGAGAGGAAAATAGCAGAGGTGAATAACTGGCTCCGTAGATGGTGCCGCCAAGAACAGTTTGGATTCTTGGATCATGGGCTGCGGTTCCATGAGGAAGGACTTCTGGCAAGGGATGGACTGCATCTCACGCCAGTTGGCAAAAACGTTTTTGCCAACAGTCTGAAGAATCTGATCAGGAGGGCTTTAAACTGAGTTATGTGGGGGAGGGAGACATTATACTGGAAGGCAAAAGGGATGGAGAGAATAGTCCAAGTGGCATAGAGGGAACAAGGCAAACAGTGCAAGGACCCAACAGTAGGAGGCAAAAAAATGTGCAAAAGCAGCAAGTAAAGAGGACATATGGTCTTAAATGCCTCTCCACTAATGCACAGAGTATGGGAAATAAGCAGGATGAACTTGAACTCCTAGCACAACAAGGGAAATATGATATAATAGGCATCACTGAAACCTGGTGGGATGAGTCTCATGATTGGAATGTAGAAATAGAGGGGTATAACCTTTTTAAGAGAAACAGGCCAAGCAGGAAAGGAGGAGGAATAGCATTATATGTCAGGGATATTTACACCAGTGAAGAGATGCAGGAAGTCAATACTGGAAGCCAGGTGGAGAGCATCTGGATAAAAATTAAAGGAGAGGGAAACAACAGGGATGTTACTGTGGGAGTCTACTACAGACCCCCGACTCAGGCAGAGGAATTGGATGATGCCTTTCTAGAACAGATAATCACATACTCAGAAAAGAGAGATGTAGTAGTGATGGGTGACTTCAACTATCCTGATATTTGCTGGAAGTCAAACTCAGCCAAATCCTCAAAGTCTAGCAAATTCCTCACTTGCCTGGAAGACAATTTCATTGTCCAAAAGGTGGAAGAGGCAACAAGGGGATCAGCCATTTTAGATCTGATCTTAACCAACAGGGAAGACCTAGTTGATGGGGTGCAAGTGGTTGGATCCTTAGGTGGAAGTGACCATGTTCTCCTGGAGTTTGTAATACAGTGGAAGGGAGAAGCTAGGCATAGTCAGACACGCATCCTAGACTTTAGGAGAGCTAATTTCAATAAACTTAGAGAAATACTGGGAGTGATCCCATGGTCAGGAATACTAAAAGAAAAGGGAGTTCAAGACGGATGGGAGTTTCTCAAAAGGGAGATATTGAAGGCACAATTTCAAACGGTTCCAATGAGGAAGAAAAATGGAAGATGTCTCAAGAAGCCAGGATGGATGACTAAGGAACTTTCAAATGAGATAAGCCTTAAACAGAACATGTATAAGAAATGGAAAAATGGAGAAATCACGAAAGAGGAATTCAAACAAATAGCCAGCACATGTAGGGGTAAAGTCAGAAAAGCTAAAGCGCAGAATGAACTCAGGCTTGCTAGAGAGGTTAAGAACAATAAAAAGGGCTTTTTTGGATATGTCCGCAGCAAAAGGAAGAAGAAGGAAACAGTGGGGCCACTGTGTGCAGAAGATGGCAAAATGCTAACAGGGGACAGAGAAAAGGCAGAATTACTCAACACCTTCTTTGCTTCAGTCTTCTCAGAAAAGGCAAAGGGTGCTCAACCTAAGGACAATGGAGACAGAACAGAGGAAATTCAGCACAGAATAAGTAAAGAGGTAGTACAGGAATACCTGGTTAACCTAAATGAATATAAATCTCCAGGACCAGATGAACTACATCCTAGAGTATTAAAAGAACTGGCAAATGTAATATCAGAGCCATTGTCAATAATCTTTGAGAACTCCTGGAGAACAGGAGAAGTCCCAGCAGACTGGAGGAGGGCAAACGTTGTCCCCATCTTCAAAAAGGGGAAAAAAGAGGATCCCAACAATTATCGACCAGTTAGTCTGACATCAATTCCAGGAAAGGTTCTAGAGCAGATCATTAAGCAGAGAGTCTGTGAACACTTAGAGGCCAATGCCATAATCACAAAAAGCCAACATGGGTTTCAGAGAAACAAGTCATGCCAAACGAACCTGATCTCTTTTTTTGATAAAATTACCAGCTTGGTAGATGAAGGGAATGCTGTGGATATAGTATACCTCGATTTCAGTAAGGCCTTTGACAAGGTTCCCCATGACATTCTTGCAAACAAGCTTGCAAAATGTGGGATAGACAAGTTAACTGTTACATGGATTTGTAACTGGTTGACTGACCGAACCCAAAGGGTGCTCAACAACGGCTCCTTTTCATCCTGGAGAGAAGTGACCAGTGGGGTCCCACAGGGTTCTGTCCTGGGCCCAGTGCTATTCAACATCTTTATTAACGATTTGGATGACAGAATTGGGGGCATACTTATCAAATTTGCAGATGACACTAAACTGGGAGGAGTAGCTAATACCCCAGAGGACAGGATCAAAATTCAAAATGACCTGAATAGACTAGAAAGCTGGGCCAGTGCTAACAAAATGAAATTCAATGCGGAGAAATGTAAGGTTCTGCACTTAGGGCGGAAAAATGAAATGCACAGATATAGGATGGGGGACACCTGGCTGAATGAGACAACATGTGAAAGGGATCTAGGAGTCCAAGTAGACCATAAGCTGAACATGAGTCAACAGTGTGATGCGGCAGCTAAAAAAGCCAATGCAATTTTAGGCTGCATCAATAGAAGTATAGTGTCTAGATCAAGGGAAGTTATAGTGCCACTCTATTCTGCTTTGGTCAGGCCCCACCTGGAATACTGTGTCCAGTTCTGGGCACCACAATTCAAAAAGGATGTGGAGAAACTGGAGCATGTCCAAAGGAGGGCAACTAAGATGGTGAAGGGTCTGGAAACCTTGCCCTATGAAGAACGCCTTAGGGAGCTGGGGATGTTTAGCCTGGAGAAGAGAAGGTTAAGAGGTGATATGATAGCCCTGTTTAAATATTTGAAGGGATGTCATATTGAGGAGGGAGCAAGCTTGTTTTCTGCTGCTGCAGAGACTAGAACGCGGAACAATGGATGCAAACTGCAGGAAAAGAGATTCCACCTCAACATTAGGAGGAACTTCCTGACAGTAAGGGCTGTTCGACAGTGGAACACACTCCCTCGGAGTGTAGTGGAGTCTCCTTCTTTAGGGGTCTTTAAGCAGAGGCTGGATGGCCATCTGTCAGGGATGCTTTGACTTGGAGTTCCTGCATGGCAGGGGGTTGGACTGGATGGCCCTTGTGGTCTCTTCCAACTCTATGATTCTATGATTCTATGATTCTAAACTTGCCCTCGACTTATGCATGAGGTCGACTTATAGTCGAGTATATACGGGTAATCAGTTTGTTTTTTTAGTTTCTGGAGCAGCAAAAAAAAAAAAAAAGGCAGAAAATAATCCTTCTTTGGAGATTTTGTAACAAAGGCTAGATGACCATCTGTCCCATGGAGGACTTTGACTGTGTCTTTCTGCATGCCAGAATGGGGTGAACTGGATGGACCTTTGGGTCTCCTTCAACTCTCTGTTTCTATGATTCTATGACTCCATCTTCTACATCACTGCAGATATTTAAATATGGCTATTATGTCCCTTGTCAGTCTTCCCTTCTGCAAGCTAAACATCCTCAGCTCCCTCAGTCATTCCTCATAAGACTTGATCTCCATACATTTGACCATCTTGGATGCTCTTCTCTGGACATGTTCAATCAGATGCCCACAAACTCAGCAGACAGCCATCTCCTTTGGGAAACTGGGTGACATTTGTTGAAACCCACAGGGTAAAAATGCTCTAGGTTGCAAATTTGTTTGATTTGGCAAGAAAGAGAAGCTACAATGACCTTTCTGGGTTTTTTCTCTCTCTGTCTCCCAACAGCACCACCAAAGGAGCCCATACTGATGTGTCGGTCAAACAATTACCCCAACGGATTCTACTGCAGTTGGCACCTGCCCAGCCCAACCTACATTAACGACACCTTTGATATCACCGTAATGTAAGTGGCACTTGTGGGATGGTGGTACTGAAGGCTGTACAGGGCGCAGCTTAGGTTCATTCTGCAGATGGGTAGAAAGTTGAGCAGTTGTTGGCAGTATGACAAGAGTGATGGTTAGCCATTCCATAACAGAAACACAAAGTTGTGGAGAGATCTCAGATGCTTCTGAAGTAGACCGAAGTATATCAAAGCTCATAATGCCAATTTCTTTCCTTTACTCCAAAGGTGTAACAAGATCTCTTTACGTACTGATTCTACAGACTAATGCAGCTATATCTTTGAATTCTACCAGAAAGAATTCCTTTGATTGCACTGGCTGGTTCTCTGGATCTCAGCTTTAGGGCTTACGTGATGTGGCCGTGCCTTCATCTACAAACCCTTCCAGCAAGGCTGCTGGTGCAGTGGTTAAATGCCTGTACTGCAGCCACTCACTCACAGTCACAAGGCTGTGAGTTCAATCCCAGTCAGGGGCTCAGGGTCGACTCAGCCTTGTATCATTCCAAGGTTGCTACAAGGAGTACCCAGCTTGTTGAGGGCAATTAGCTTACACTTTGTAAACCGCTTAGGGAGTGCTTAAATGCACTGATAAGCAGTATAGAAATGTACTTGCTATTGTTGTTGTTGTTGTTGTAATTTGCAATTATATTCCTATTATTAAAAAATTACAAACAAACTAACCAAAAGAGAAAAGGTTAACATACCTAACCAACTAACTAATCCAATCCAATTATAGCTAAAATAAAAATCCAAAAACACACAAAAATAAAAAGGGCATAGACAGGGAATTTGTGACTTCCAGCATGCCTGACCATAGTTCTTTAGCATTTCATCTCTCACTTCCCTGTGGCTCTTCTAAACTTTAATTAAACATGTACAGATTTTCTTATAAAATCAGCAGGAGGATTCTCTCTATCCATTTCAGCTTCCACATCTTGATGATTTGGTGAAGCAGCTCCTTGGAAGACTTAGCCCCTGCTCTCTCTGGAGCCATTGTGGCATAGCAGTTTGAGTGTCAGACTATGACTCCAGGGACCAGGTTTGACTCCTGGCTCAGTCATGTAAACCCACTGGGTGATCTTGGGCAAGTTACACTCTCTCAGCCTCAGGGGATGGTAATGGCAAATCCCCTTTGAAGATTTAATAGGGATGCCCATTAAAGGAGTTGCATTTCCAAAACTTCTTTGCATGAGTGACTAAGAGAAAGACACCTTTGCTTTCTGATGGTTCAGTGTAAATAAAATTTGTTTCATGCACAAAATTATTTAAAAATATATTACCGATATATATAAAATTAACTTCAGGCTATCTGTAGAAGGTGTGTATGAAACATAAATGAATTTTGTATTTAGACTTGGGTCCCATCTGCAAGGTATCTCATTACATACATTATGTATTAAGGGAGACTCAGCCTGGATTGTTAAAATGCAATTAAAATATCTGTAGTATTGAAAACAAGGATTCTGAGATGAATTAGTGAACCAGGGTAGTATTTTTACTCACTCTGCATTAATGAATCTAGATTGGGAGTTGAGTCTTGTATAAATAACTAGAGCGTGTCTTGAATTGAGAGGGCAAACATGGTCATGTTTTCACTCAGCAAGATCAGGGAGGGAAAACTGAGAAGACACCAAAGCTCTCAAATACACACAAAGGAACAAGGAAATATTGTCAAAACAAACTCAGCCTCGTGGGTTTCAAGAATGAATATTGTACTATGGAAATAGCTGGGCTAAAACAATTATGAAGGAAACATAATTGGAGCACAGGAACCGATTTGATCACACATTAAGGTTTCCCATCCTAATCTGTGAAAATGAAATAACCAGAAACTTCGGTCTCTGTTTATTTCATTGTCATGAATTAGGGTGGAAAATCGCAGACATTCCCTTCTTACGACAAGGTGATACTGTGAGTGATTTTGCAACTTTAAAAAAAAAAACCCTTAAGACTTCTTTAGTTTAAAAAAATTGTGAAAGATTCACCAAGAATTTAGGGTTTGCAAACTGTGCCTTTTTACACAAACACAATTTTTGCAGTGCTTTCTGCAATTCTTCTTTGCAGAATTTCATGTTTTCTGCAAGACAATGCCATTTTGAAGGCAACTCCAACCACCAACCCACTCACGATCTCCTGATATTTTTTTCTAGAGCTAGAATCTCTAGTAATAGCATGAGATTTCAGTTTGGGTGACATTTTTGGTCTGCAGATGTCAGGATCCTGTTATGCCTTAATTTGGACTGAATGACACCCACTAAAACATATTGGCTTGATTCCTCTTTTTTGTCTCAACTAGCGTAGACCCATTTAACTAATGGGAGCTACATATGTGTTGACTCACAATGCAACAAATGATTCTGTGGTTTTACTCTAGTTGGGACTATCCCACAGAATTCAGGCTATTTTACATTCTTTCTCCTCTTTTGTCCTCTTTCAACAACAGGAGTGAGTGAAGTGCAGTCAATAATAATAATAATAATAATAATAATAATAATGTTTATTTATAGCCCACTCCTCTAATAAAATACTCGGAGCAGGGTACAATAGATTAAAAAGAATACAGAGTAAAAACAACAATCATATCCCTCCCCAACCGCCCCCCCTTAAAACTTAATTAAACCAAGACAAATTAAAATTAGCACAGTTAAAATTGGTCAACAATTATTAAAACGAGTGCAGTCTCATGAACTCTCCACATGCAAATCCTCTGGGTCTCCCAGGGACCAGATCTTTTGAGGTCTGAAATAACCCAAAATGATAACAGGGGGAGGGGGACATTCCCACTATATTTGGACCCCCCTGGACCCCAGGGGTCAAATCAAATTAAATTAAATCCTAGGGCTTCATGAAAAAATTGTACTGAATAACATCCGTGCCATTCAGAGCTGCTGACGTACTGTTAGTTGTGTGTGCATTTATAAGCACAGCTTTGTTGTTGCTACTTTGTGTCTTCAAGTTGTTTCCATTTTATGATGACTTTGCTTTTGCCTGAGCCTCCTGGGAAGGGCAAAACTCCACTCTATAACCCCCCACCACCACTGAGTTAATTGAGTGGAAACTACTTTTGTACTTTGCACTCAATTTGCAAGAACTGAAGTAAGTTGTGGATGAAGGCAGAAAGTTGGAGGAAGAAAGAGAAACTAGGACATCTTAAAAGCAGCTGGGAACATCAGGACTGTTGTTGCCAAACTGGACAGATGGATGGTTCATCCCTTTTTGGTATGGTGTGCAGGGGGGGGGGGGGGTAGTGTCTTCCTCTTGCCCTCCATCCAAAAATCTGCCCCCAATCTGGACATCTGTCAAGGATGGATCAGGGAAACAACTTGGACCATGAAGACACAACTGCTGGAGAGTGTCAGGAGAAGGGAAGCGAGGGTGCACTCTAGCTGTGAGTGCACTGTCATTCCCCACTCCATGCATGGTGTAAGTTGCTTCCCTGATCCCATTCCCATCAGAAAGTAGCAACTTCGCCAAGGGCCTCACATCTGCTGGTGTGATGAGAGGATGCTAAATTGCTCAGGTGTAGGATCTTGGATGTTGTGTATTTAGTTGTAGTTGTCTTCAAAGCCATTCAACTTATGGCGACCCTATCATGGGGTTTTCCTGGCAAGATTTGTTCAGAGGGGGTTTTCCTTTGTCTTCCTCTGAGTTCAAGGGAGGGGGAATTGAACCCTGGTCTCCAGTATCATAGTTACCTGGTCAATTGTGATGGTCCACACTCTCCGCACCCCCCCCCCGTGCCACCTCTTCCTCCATCTCCTCTCTAACATGTCCTCACAACAACTCATGTGAGGAGGGTCAGGCTGAGAGAGCAAGTAGCCCAAGATGGAGTTTTGTGGGTCATATGAAATAGAATTAGGATCACCTAAGTGTGATTGCAATACCTGTGTTCATCTCTGGTGGCTCATTCATCTGATCTTGAGTGTGGAAGAGAGCATAGGCTTCCCTTCCAGAATGACAAGGACATGGAGCTGCTTTCTTTGATGTACAATGACTGTAACAGGTGTTTTTCTGGAGGTCAACAGAATCAACCTCATGTACATGTTCAAGGATGAGGAGAACACAAGGCATCCATCTGAACTTTCCCACTGGGACCTTTATCTGTGTGTCCAGAACTTTCTCATCTGCAATTCTATGAGCACTGGGTTCAAAGAATATAGTTTTATAATCAGATGCCTGGCTCTTTCTTGAAAATGTTTGAAACATGAGTGATAGACCACAGTCACACACACTTTCCTCTCATGCATACTAATACAAAATCATCTACACACAAAGGCAGGCATGCACACACACACCTTTTTGTTATCAACAAGAAGTCATTTCTGCTTCCAACCATCCATATTTTTGTAGCCATAATAGGGGTGGAGGCAAGTATGGTCCCTAAGCCCTAGTTTTTTGCCCCTAAAAATCCCTGGTGATCCCTAAAATCCCCCCAACTAAAATAAAAATCATGCTCATTTTTGGGAGATATGTTTGGCCAAAAACCAGTCAAAATGTCCCAGCACCAACTGCAAATATAACAGTTTAGCCCACCCATCCACCTGCCCCAGATTAGTAAAATAATAATAATAATTCTGAAAATCAGCTGGAAATGGCAACTGAAGGTGATGCAAAGATGCTTTTGTTGTGCCTCGATGTGCCATTGAGACCCATACTTGAAATCTAGAGTGCCATGGCCTGGGCCTCTCCAAAACTAGGCTAAGGAAACTGAGCTCCTCCTGCCTCCCCCACAAAACTATTTGGGCAAAATTAGAAGACCAAGTCTCCTATATACAGTAGCCAAACTTTCTCAGAATTAGCAATCAGTGCCTGACATTTTGTTGATGGCATATGTGTATGCACGTTCCTTAACAATAATAATATTAGTATAAATGATTTTGGTGGTGGTGATGGTGATGAATCATCATCATCATCATCATGGCCATAATATACTAAATCAGCTGGCATGCATAAACAGATGTTGACAGTTATTGCAATTGAGGTCTCCCTGGAAAGGAGAAAGTCTTTCTATCATAGATTGTCTGTGATGGGCATACTTATTTAGGAGTAAGCAACACTGAATGTATGAAGGCTTTTTCTAAGTACATATTCTGTTTGTTGGAGTGTTTATAGTTAAGGATGCTTGAGTAGTAATTGATGGGAGAAGTAATGTGCCCTCCCTCCCTACTGTGTCTCCCAGCACTATGATAGCTGTTGTGACAGCCTGGTTGGAGATCTCATGTCCCAGGCAGGGATAGATTGCTCTGACCCTCTCAGTGGCCCTAGGAAGCTTCCATATTCATTTGTTCTGTTAAGCCTAGGGTGAGTTTACAGTCTGGAATAGGAGATTGGGCTGGGGACCTTGTAGCACCTTTGTCTACTAGGGAAAAATCTGAAAAAGAAAGGAGAATAATCTTTGAGAAAGTAGCATTCAGAAAGTATTTCACCATATAAATTTTGTGGAATCGATGGCTTTCATGGCTGGCATCCATAGTGGGTTTTTTTTTGGGGGGGGGCTATGTGACCATGTTCTAGAAGTGTTCCTTTCTAACGTTTCACCAGCATCTGTGGCCGGCATCTTCAGAGAAATCTTCCACATAGCCCAAAAACCCCACAAAAAAACCAAAATATTGTTTATGTCCTGCATATGCTCTGGAACTGATGGCTCAGATTTGAGTTATAGAAGCATAGGCTGGCATCCTGTTAGGGACTGAGGATGGGGAAAATCAAATTAATTTAAAACCTTGATGAAAAGAATCATAGACTGCCAAGTATTTTCAGAGTTCAGGACTTAATGTCCAAAACTCACCTGTGGTTGTTTTGTGTCAATAACAGGCCTTTCTTTATAGAAAACATCTCTTTCTGCTCATAAACTAATTTTTATATATAGGAATATTATTTCCTATGCAAAAAAAAAGTTTCCTGCATAGAAAAGGCTTTTCTTTTCTTGTGCAAAACAGCCACATGTGAATTTAGCATAGAAAAAGACCTGAATTGCAATAGGCTTTGAAAAACACAAAGTTTTCAAAGATTGCTTGTAATGGGAAGAAAATCATTAAAATTATTTGTTTCTGCCTTCAATATGAAAAAAGTGAAGAATTGCATACCTATTAGTGACCTACACAGATGGAGGTAGCACTATGCACACAGAGCTATTGTTTTGGACTATGCGTAATAGTGAAGTTGAGGGCTTTCACGGCCGGCATCCATAGTTCTTTGTGGGTTTTTCGCGCTATGAGGCCATGTTCTAGAAGAGTTTATGTGTGATGTTTTGCCAGGAGCTGTGGCTGGCATCTTCAGATAATGCTGGCATGGAAGAGAATGGGATATATATGCTGTTGGTTGAGAGGAAGCGATTTACATGTTGTTCTGTGTATTGGTCTGTGGTTGAATGGCAAGGCTTCAGAGTGTCTATTTAATTAGAGGCACGTTGTCTGCTGGGAAACCCCCCTCATCCTGGGTGTTTTTCATTTGTGTTTGCTGGGTTTTGATTTTGGTGTTTTTCAGGACTGGTAGCCAAACTTTGTTTACTTTCAGGGTTTCTTCTTTCCTGTTGAAGTTGTCCAGGTGTTTATGGATTTCAGTTTATGGCTTCCCTGTGCATTTGGACCTGATTGGCATGATCCAGAATTTCAGTGTTTTCAAACAGCGTTTTATGCCTAGGATGGTTTATAACGTGTTCTGCTACTGCTGATTTTCCTGGCTGACCCAGTCTGCAGTGTGTCTCGTGTTCCTTGATTGGTGTTTGGACACTGCGTTTGGAGGTCTCTATGTAGATTTGTCCCCAGCTCCACGGTATGCGATAGACTCCTGCAGCCATAAGAGGGTCTATCCTGTAATAATGGCTGTAATCCTAAAGTGTGGATATTGCAATGGGAGAGGAGAAACAACCTCTCTCCTTACTTTCAGCACAGAGATACCTGCCGGTAAAACCTCATTGTAGCTCTCATCCAACCTTCGTTTTCTCATCTGGCCTTTCCTTGCTCTTTTCTTTTTCTAAAACCTCCTTATTTTTCTAGGCATGACTCCAAGGAGATTGTGTGCAAGAAGGACATACCTGCCAAGAACCGGTGTTACATCCAGTACCTTCACCTTTTCTCCTCCAAGAAGTACCGGGTGACTTTGACCGCCTCTAACCCACTGGGCAGCAGTTCCACCACCATCTCCTTCGATGAATTTACGATAGGTAAATTGGGCATTCAACCTCCAGCCTTGGGGAGCTTATGGGTTTCAGTCCTGGCTCATTCTCATCATTTCTGCTTTCACATAGAATAATTCTGCAAAGAAAAAAAAACTTTGGCAAAGTGTAAAGAACCCTTGACAGCGCTCTATTCTTCATACAAGGGCTTATTGAGTTTTGGGAACCCCATTGTTCAGTAACGAACAGTAATGACTATTTTTTCCATCCTTTCCCCCCATCAATATTGATAATTTAATAATCTAATAATCTAGCCTAACAAAAATGTGTTTACACAGATTGCAGAGTCGCTGTGTTAAGCACCCTTGTTGTTGTTGTTGTTGTTGTTGTTGTGTGCCTTCAAATTGTTTCCGATTTATGGCAACACTATCTTTTTTTTTTTTGCAAGATTTGTTCATAAAAGGTTTGTCACTACCTTCCTCTAAAACTGAGAGAGTGTGATTTGCCCAAGGTAACCCAGCATCTATTCAGATGCTGCCTTCCCAGCATCCTTGTCCAACACTCAAACCATTAGGCCATGGTGGGGTGCCTTCAAGTGATTTCCAATGTACGGAGACTCTAAGGCGAATCTATCACAAGTCTTTCATGGCAAGACTTGTTCAGAGGGTCTTTCCGTTTCCCTTCCTCTGAGACTGTGAGTTTGTGACTTGTCCAAGGTCACCAACTGGGTTTCCATGGCCAAGTAGGGATTTGAACCATGGTCTCCTCTTGCAATGCTCAAACCAGGACACCATGCCGACTGGTTGGGGCCTTGCTGTGGTGGTGTGCCTTCGAGTCATTTCCAATTTATGGAGACCCTAAGACAAATCTATCACAAAGCTTTCATGGCATGCTTATTCAGAGCGACAGAATTCAGAGACATAGGTGTTTTTGTCTGGAATATCAGTATGCAAAGGGATCTTGTGTCTGATATATGCCATCCTCTGTCAACAGTGCCCTTCAGCAGTCTACACTGGGCAAACAGGCCAGTCTCTGCACCAGATGATTAATGGACGTGAATCAGACATTAGGAATAGGAACACACAAAAATCTGTTGCAGAACACTTCAGTCTTCACAGGCATTCCAACTCTGACCTCAGAACAGCAGTCCTTGACCAAACCAAACAAAACAAAAAAACAAAAACAAAAACTACAAAGGAAGATTGGAAAGAGAAACTGGAATATAGCTACAAACTCCAATCCACAAACAGTGGTTGAACAGAGACAATGGCTTCCTGGCACACTATAGATATTAAAGTAATGGTTGATATCCCAGCTTCTTAGCTAGTTTATCACATCTCCTTTCTGGTTTCCAGCTTGCCCACACCACTTTCGCAAACTCCTTCCACCATTTATATGGCCAGCCACCCACCCTGGCCTTTGGCAACATCTTCGCTCCTGCCTTTGTCCTTACAGTCTGATTATACAGTTCTGGACATCTGTCCACTCCATACGTCTGAGGAAGAAGACCAAGTCTATGAAAGCTTCTGCTGCAATGTCTTTTGCACAGTTACTCTCAAAGATGCTACAACATCCCTTTGCATACTGATATTCCAGACTAACATGGCTATGCCTCTGAATTTTACCCATAGGAATGGTGATGGGAGTTATTGGGATATAATGTAGTTTGCTTCCATTGCTAAGCTCAAATTCAAACACTGATCTCCAGATCTGTGATTCAGTGCTCAAACCATTGCACCACACTGGTGCTATTAACCCCCAAATAATCCTTCAGATGCCAATGTAGAGCATTGATCCTTTGGCCATGACGGGAACAAGGGTGGAAGCCTGGTGGTTGAAGTCACTTCCCCTCTATTCTGGCTGTCATCCAGCCTTCCAATTATACCATTTTGGGGTGTGTGGGGGTGTGTACAAACTGGACTTGACCTTAGATTGCCATGTTGGTTCACCCAGTCATTCGGTTAAGGGACAATCCTCCAAAGGGAAAGGCTATCAGCCACTTCCTGTGGCGAGGCTTGCAACCTCCAGCAGAAAACTCCCTTTTCTTCCCCACACGATGGAAGAGTGTTCATTGAATGAGAAATGAGGGGTCTGTCCTTTTGATATCCCTTGCAACAGCTATGCTCCAACAGTGATTAGTTGCCAGCTGTGAGAAGCTGCACCACATTTCCATTTTAAATTACAGTGGGAGAAATGTGCACCCCTTCCCCTTCGTTTTGGATTTATATATTATTCTGGAGTACTCAGCTCCTCCTCTGAAGCCACTGCCTCTGACCCACCACTTACTTTTCCCACCAGCAATGTCCCCCTTGCTCACCAGTGCCTTCCACCCAGATAGATGGAGAGATGCTCAAGGTGGGCTCTTTACCAGAATTGCAGAAGAGATACCAGCCGAGTTCACACACCAAGTACCACTCGTTCCTTGTTATGAGGAGATACCTAAAGCAGATGGAGAGAACGGGGCTTTTCAGACTAGCTGTGCAAACATTTGAAATTGAAAGAGGGTCTCAGATCTGGGAGCAGGAAATTAAAAAGCAATTAAAATGGCACTTGAGCTGCAAGCTTCACACTCCTCCTCAGCACAGCACGTTCCACAGTGTTAACTGTCTCAGTAACAGTGACATTTGCAAAGGCAGAGTAGATTCTTTTCCACTGACAGAAGGTTTTTCCCCTGGGAGTGCCATATCATCTTCCAGTTTTACACTATTCTAACCTGTTTTAATCTGTCTTTTGGCTTAATATAGGTTTTTAGCATTTTAAAATGTTTTTTATTGTTTCCACCCTGAGGTCCTAGAATCAGAATCACAGAATCATAGAATAATACAGTTGGGAAGAGACCACAAGGATGATCCAGTCCAACTCCATTCTGCCATGTAGGAAGACACCATCAAAGCACTCTCTGTTTAAAAACCTCCAACGAAGGAGAACCACCATTCTCAAAGGCAGTAGCATCTTCCACTGCCAAACAGCTCTTGACATCAGGAAATTCTTTTGAAAGTTTAAGTAGAATCTTTTTTCTTGTAGTTTTAATCCACTGTTCCATGTCCCAGTCTCTGGAGAAGCAGAAAACAAGCTGGTTCCATCCTCAAGATGAAGATAGTCAGTGAAAAAGCTGTCATATAATCCTAGATTTCTAGACTTAGAGGACCCCCAAAGGGCCACCCAGTCTAACTTCCTTCTGCCATGCAGGAATACACCATCAAAGCACCCCCGACAAAGGGTGAGGTTCGGGGACAGTTGCTCTTCCAAAATCAAGCTTAATTGTGGCGTCCCTCAGGGTGCCATCCTGTCGCCAATGCTATTTAACATCTACATGGGTGAGATCATTTGGAGGCATGGAGCACAATGTGATCAATACGCTGATGACACTCAAATCTATTTCTCCATGACTAGATCATCTGCTTAGACTTCAGATGGTGCCTCTCCTCTTAATGACTGCCTTGCGGCGGTAATGGATTGGATGAGAGAAAACAAATTGAGACTAAATCCAGACAAAACTGAGGTACTAAACAGCTTCATTTAAAACAGCTTCATTTATATACCGCTTCATACCCTTAAGGAGTGTCTAAGCGGTTTACAATTGTAAGCTATTTGCCCCCCAACAATCTGGGTACTCATTTTAGCGACCTCGGAAGGATGCAAGCCTGAGTCGAGCTTCAGCCCTTTGCTGGTCTTGAACTCGCCACCTTATGGTTTTGAGTGAGTGGCTGCAGTACAGGCATTTAACCACTGCGCCACCAGGGCTGACTGACAGTCACCGGTCCGAAACCAGGTCTGGGAATACAACTCCCAGTCCTAGACGGAGTCACACTCTCCTCAAAGGACTCTCTTCGCAGTCTGGGGTACTTCTAGACTCGTTGCTTCACATGACAAGTCAGGTGAATGCAAAGGTCAGGAGTTCTTGTTAGCAGCTCTGGCTGATACGCCAGCTGCGCCTTTCCTGGAGATGAGGGACCTGGAGACTGTGGTACATGCTTTGGTTACCTCGCGTTTGGACTACTGCAATGCACTCTACATGGGGCTACCCTTGTTTTTAACCCGGAAACTTCAACTAGTCCAAAACATGGCAGCAAGGCTAGTTACTGGTGTATCGAGGAGAGAGCACATAACACCCATGCTCAAATCTCTCCACTGGCTGCCGATTAGTTTCCAGGCTCAGTACAAGGTGTTGGTTTTGACCTTTAAAGCCCTACATGGCTTGGGTCCATCTTATCTGAGAGACCGCCTCTCCCCATATGAGCCCCCCGCACACTCCGGTCCTCTGGGAGGAACCTGCTGCAGCCGATGAAAACTAGGTTGTCCCAGACCTCCCAGAGGGCCTTTTCTGCCATTGCTCCCAGGCGGTGGAATGGCCTGCCAGATTAGATGCGCCTTATTACAACCTTGGACAGTTTCAAGAAAGCTGCCAAGATGCATCTCTGCCGGCAGGCCTTTCCGGATAGTGGTTAACTTTTCCCAATTCCTAAGTGTTTATCCAGCCTCTCCCTGCTATACATCCAATACTCCCCCGAAGCTGCCCAAAAACTCTCATTGGAGATATTGCATTGTTTTAAAGTGTTATTGAGAATGTTTTTAACTCTGTGTTAGTTTAATCTTATTTTAAGGGGTGGGAGGCAGGACTGGGTTGTAATATTTTAACTGTACCTGTTTTTAAAATGTTGTACCCTGTCCCGATTGTTCGTTCAGAGGGGCAGGTTATAAATAAATATTTATTATTATATTATTTATTATGGTCATCTAGCCCCTGCTTAAAACCCCCAAAGAAGAGGATTCCACCACTCTCCAAGGCAGCATATTCCACTATCTAACAGCTCTTACTTTCAGGAAGTTCTTCCTAATATTTAGGTGGGATCTCTTTTCCTGGAGCTTGAATCAATTGCTCCAGGTTTTATTCCCTAGAACAGAAGAAAACAAGCCTTCTCCATCCTCAATATGACATCCCTTCAGATATTTAAACATGGCTATCATGTTCCCTCTTAACTTTCTCTTCTCCAGGCTAAGCATGCCCAGCTCCCTAAGCTGCTCCTCATAGGAGATGGCGGTTTCCAGACCCTTCACCATTTTGGTTGCTCACCTCTGGACACACTCCTGCTTGTCCACATCCTTCTTGAATTGTGGTGCCCAGAACTGGACACAGTATTCCAGGGGAGGTCTGATGTAAGCAGAATAGAGTAGTACTTTTGCTTCCCTCGATCTGGACACCATACTGTTGATGCAGTAGCTTTTTTAGCTTTTTTAGCTTTTTTAGCACATTAGCTTTTTTAGCTGCCACATCATATTGCTGACTCAGGTTCAACCTGTGGTCTGCTAAGAGTCCTAGATTCCCTGTGCGTGTCCTGCTATGAAGCCAGGTGTCACCCATCCTATATCTGTGCATTTAATTTTTTATGCCTAGGTGTATACCTTAGGATGGAATATAAGTAATGTAATATATACCTGCATGCATACATACATAAGGATCATAATAAATAACCAAAGAGTGCAGCTATACTGAGCTAGTATACAGCCACATTTGTGTTTTGTGCAAGATTGTCTTTAATACATAGTAAATAGCAATGTTGTATAACAAAAATACTTTACAGCAAAAAATGTTGCATGAAATCATCAAACAGAACCTTATGGCTATTAGCTGTGCAACACTGCCAGTTTTGCACAACATTTTTTTTTTTGTGCAACATGGCTGTTTTCTCTTAAAAAGGCAGTGTTATACAACAAAAATGTTGCACAAAATCATCAGTGTTGCACAAGAAAACCACATGTGGCTACAGTTTCACTCAGACCGAGTTTCTTTTCCTGCTCCATAACATTTGGGTTGTACAGCTTTTAGATCCACAGAGGCTGGAACCATGATGTGAAACACTTCACTACATTGTTTTTATAGGGGCATAGTGTGGAATTTCCCCAAGAATATACTAAAAAAACTAACAACAATGTAAGCTGGTGTTTGTTTTTTTCTGCAGTTTTCTGTGCATGGTAAAAAAAAAAAAGGACTGTTAGTGTAGGTTTTGATTACAAAGCTGCACAATTTCTTACTCTTACTTCTTACTCTTGCACAGTTCTCAGAAACTGCACCGTTTACTTCATGCCAGGAACAAAAAAAAATGTTCCCACAATTTGCAGGAACTTTTGACTTGCCATTTTTCTTCCTACCTTAGTTTCTCATGCAGTCAGGAACTCTTAATTCAACCCCAGTCAGGGAACTGATGAATTTCCATTCCGTCCCTGTATTATAGCAGTTGGATATCACCTGAACTGCCATAGTTCTGTCCACGGGAGTCCTGGAATTTGTAGTCTGGAGAAGCCAATAGATTTTTTTTTCTGAAAAAGTCTAATCCATTCCCTTGCATTAAGCGCTAGTTCACTAGCAGAAAAAGTATATGTACTATGGAAAACCACATATCCTAGAATTCGATAGGAACGAGTCATGACAATTAAAGTGGCACTCAACGGATCTAACTCTGTAGTGAAAATATATGGAAATCGAGATTGTACATTGGGGTTGAATAATAGAAAACTCCACATGAGGAGTTACTTTTGCTGCACAAACTTTGTGTTATATCTCTGCATTTCACACATCCAAATGCACACCTGAATGCACATGAGCATGCAGATATGCAGTCTGGGTTCTAGTTGGTTATTTAAAGCACTTAAAACCAATAGATGCAAATCTGCACATGACCACAGGTTCTGCCTGGCCAACTCCGATTTTGCAAAATTGAATGTAATATCCAATTATTTCTGTAGCGGAACTTGTTGTTCTGTGCCTTCAAGTCTTCTGACTTATGGCAACCCTATGGCGAACCTATCATTGGGTTTTCTTGGCAAGATTTATTCAGTGAGGATTTGCCATTGCTTTCCCCTGAGGCTGAGAGAGCATGACTTGTCCAAGGTCACCCAATGAGTTTTATGGCTGAGCTGGAAATCGAACCCTGGTCTCCAGAATCATAGTCCAACACTCAAACCACTATGCTACACTGGATCTCATGCTGTGGAACCTACACTTGCGTAAAAACACCAGCAAGATTCTGCCTATAATGTAGATACACTAAAGAATTGCTGCTGTGCCAGATGCAGTTTAGAAATCCCTTAACGAGAGTTATGTAGTAAAAAAAAAAAATCTATCAGCTATAAATCCAATTGTTTTTCAGATGGATTTTCTTTTTCTTTGTTTTTTAAGCATTATGGGAGAACAAATTTTCCACACTGTGTCTGTGAGAACATATTGCTTGGCTTTGTGCTTGCAGCTCAAAGTGCAGCTGCTGGATTGAAAAGATGCAGTAGAGAGGGGGAACAGAAGAAAGGCCCCCTCCATGTCAGTGAAATAGAGGTCTCCTGCAGACAGAAGGAATGTGTTAGGAAGATGCGGTATTTATAACTTGGTAGTTCTTGGAACTTTTAAAAAAATATCCAAATGGTGTTTTTCAGAATGAGTGGGTGACTTTTTCATTTCAAGATGGGGGGGGGGGGAGTTGCTGCTAATGATCCTCCTCCTCCTTGCCAACATCTTTCCTGAATTGTGGCCCTTTACAAACTGGTGCATGGCATCCTCATGACGCAAGTCCAAATCCGCCCCCAGTGGTGCCCTGATGCCATGCGGCACTCCACAAGGCACACGGCATGATGGCATGCCTCCGGCGCTGTGTCCAGATGATGCAGCCATGAAGGAGTGCCATATAGCCGCCACGGCTATGGCAGCCTTTCGAGGGCACAAAAAGGAGCCACTTTTTGTGGTTCCTTTTTGCACCCTCAAAAGGCCGGATGGGGGCTGCGGCATGAGGTTGCCAGTCTGTTGAGCCTCTGTGATACACAAAACTGGACACAAACAAACAAACAAACAAACAGCTTCATTTATATACCGCTTTATACCCTTAAGGAGTGTCTAAGCTGTTTACAACTGTAAGCTATTTGCTCCCCAACAATCTGGGTACTCATTTTAGCGACCTCAGAAGGATTCAAGCCTGAGTCGAGCTTGAGCCCTTTTCCTGGTCTTGAACTCGCCACCTTATGGTTTTGAGTGAGTGGCTGCAGTACAGGCATTTAACCACTGCGCCACCAGGGCTGACACAGTGTTCCAGATTAGGCCTGACCAAAGCAGAATAGAGTGGTCCTTTTATTTCACTCAGTCTAGACACTACATGCCTATTGATGCAGCCTAGAATTGCATTGGCTTTTTCAACTGCTGCATCATGCCATTGACTCATATTCAGCTTGTGGTCTACTAAGACTAGTAGAATGCTTTCACATATACTGTTGTCAGGTATCCCCATCCCTTATCTGAGCCTTTCATATATTTTTTCTGACTATGTGTAGTACCTTACATTTTCTGCCTAAATGTAGTAGCTTACATAATATGCAAACATGCTAGACAGTTGCAACCAGTGTGCAATCAGGCAGTGTACAACTTCCTGAAGGTAAGAGCTGTTTGAACATGGAAGATGCTTCCTCAGAGGGTGTTGGAGTCTCCTCCTTTGGAGGATATTTATTTATTTATTCATTTCTACATTTTCAAATAAAAATAGTTGAAAAGATACATATCATATTCTAGGTAATATATGCTAACATTTGAATATTAGAAAATCCAATACATTGTACAGCTATATGCTAACGTGTGGAATTTATTACTTCCCGTAGTTTCTCATTAGTTGGGCAAGATAAATGATTCTGTATAATAACCTATCTGGGTCGCATCAACTGATGTCTGTCCATTGTTGGTTTCAACTGTTTTCTTATTACTTACACTGATTACTTTCCATAAAATGATTATGGTGTTTTTTAGACAGAGACTGGATCGCCATCTGTCGGGAGGGCTTTCGTGGTGTCTTCCTGAATAGCTGAAGGGAGTTGGATGCAATGGCCCACAAAGTCTCTTCCAATTCTTGGATTCTATGTCGGTGACAAAGCTCCCTCATTGTAACCTTTCTCATTGCAACCTGAAATACAAAATCTTAGGTAAAGGTTTCCAAGCTCTCCATCATGCCAGTGGTCCAAGAGCCAAGAGGGCTTGATATTTAAGCAGCGAAAGTCAGTGGGTGATTCAGCACCCACTCTGCTGAAATGTCCCAGGAAGGCCACTGTCTGAGTTGCTGGGTTGCAGAGTCAGATATCTTCCTGAATATGAGGAAAGCAGAGCCAAGTTGCTGCTGGCTCTACGTTGTTGGTTTCTCCTCTTTTTTTCACAGCTCTAATGGAGAACACAGCTTTGACAGATGGTGTTTGCATTCTCAGTGCAAAGGGGGGGGGGACACAAAATGTAGCAACAAGAAAACAAGAGAATGAGTGGGCACATGCTGCATCCCTGGCTTTTCTAACAGGAGCCGTGGGCAAATTATGGAAAGCCAAACACAGGGCATTAAAAATGTAACATCCTGACAGCAGTAATTATTCTGCATATCAAAAGCCATTCAGGGCGGATGCTCCTGCACCGTGTGATGCACAGATGATGACTCTTGCTGGAATATTCCAAGGGAAACATCTGGGCCTGGATTGGGTTTTATTGTCCTCTCTGTACAATGGGAACATATTTTTTCTTCTTCTCAGGGACAGCAATGAGTAATATCCACAATTTACTTCTCAGTGGAAGAAAGTCTTGGGAAACTACGCAGTTTTCAAAAACCATTCTTTGTTCAAGACTTATTCTGCGCAATATTTGCACATGCTATATTAATACTTCTGCGCATAAAATTTCTGCATGGAAATATTATTTTCTGTGCAGAAATGCTGTTTCATTTCCAGAAAATGTTGCTTTCTGCACAAAACAAGTGCAAGTTTTGCAAACACAAAAATTCCAAATTGCAGAGATTCTCATCAGTCTACTTTTCTTCTCATCAGGGTTTCTCAATTCCTATTTTTCAACCATACTTTAAGAATATCTTTAAATGTTCTTCCCATAATTAATGTGTGCGTGTAGAGAGAGAAAGAACCAGTGTGGCATAGTAGCTTGAGTGTTGAACTACAACTCTGGAGACCAGGGTTCAAATACCTGTTCAGCCATGGAAACCCACTAAGTGACCTTGCTCAAGTCACACGCTCTTAGACTCAGAGAATGGCAAAGGCAAACCCCCTGCGAAACAAATATTGCCAAGAAAACTCTGGGATCAGTTCACCTTAGGGTTGCCATAGATTAGAAATGACTTGAAGGCAGACAACAACAAGGATGTTCCTTAAGGAAACTGTGTCAGTCAAAGCCTGGAGGGAGAGCCTCTTAACAAAACTAGCAAGAAAGGGGCATGTCATGGTGGTGGGGAGGAGGAGAATGGCAGGACTGCCACAACACCTTCAGCTTCAATTGGGGGCCCTTATTCTGCTTTCCCTCTGTGCAGGGAAAGGCAGATACCAGTCTGTCTCAGGCAACAGCTGCAGATCAAGAGGAAGCAGAAAAGAGACTGGTCTGCATGCTTATCATACCCACAAGTTTTATATTTCCATGGGCATTCATATAGTCTGTAAAGGTCCTTCTTGAGCACCAGTTCACTTCATGCATCTGAGGAAGCAGACCTTATCCACAAAAGCTCTTGCTCCAACTTCTTCCATACAGTTAGTCTCAAAGGTGCTACCAGATCCCTTTGTATATTCTATGCAACCCTGTTTGTCATCTCTCGTTTCTTGAGCTTCAGTGCAGACTTTGGACTAATCCTTCTAGGAACTCCTCAATCAGTTCGAACAAGACTACTTTTTCTCTTTGAACCTTAGACTGCATGAACCATGCATCCGTTCGTCACCCCATGTAAGCCTTGGGACTGGCCTGGTTTTCCCCAGGATAACTTTTGGGATACAGCACTGGAATGTAAGGATGCTAAACACAGGGCCTCATTCTATTCAGACTCTGGCGTGTCAAGGTGTGTGGCCAGAAAGGCATTTCTTTCATTAAAGTTGTATCCACTATTCACTAAGCCTAGTCTTCCAATTGCTCCTGGAGTTACTAGGGAAGAAAATTCATCTGTACTCATTCTTATGGACTATAGATGTGCTCACTTGGATGCTTGGTGGCTTTAAACAGGGCAAGCTCCCCTTGTACTAGCCTGCACAAATATGCTTTCTCCTCTTGGCATTGTGGACTTATAGGCTGGGTTCACCCAAGGCATGCCTTTTACTTTGTTGTAGTGTGCACAAGATGATGTTATTGTTATCGCATCACCTTCAACTCATGGTGATCCCATGAATGAGACACATCCAAGTCCCTTGTCCTCAGCTGCTCTGCTCAGGTCCTAAAAGCTCTGTGCCATCTGTCCATCTGATGTGTGGTCTTGCTCTCTTTCCACTGCCTTCCACCTTTCCCAGCGTTATTGTCTTTTCCAATGAGGCATGCCTTCTCATGATGTGGCCAAAGTACAATGACCAAAGTTTAATCATCTTTACTTCCAGGAAGAGTTCAGGCGTAATCTGTTCTAGGACCCACTTGTTTATCTTTTTGGCTGTCCATGGTATTCTCAGCACTTTTCTCCAGCACCACATCTCACATGAATTGATTTTCTTTCTATCTGCTTTCTTCACTGTCCAGCTCTCGCATCTGTACATGGTGATGGGGAATATGATGGTTTGGACAATCCTAATTTTAGTGTTCAGTCTTATGTCTTTGCACTCAAGATCTTGTCTAGTTCTGTCCCAGTCTTCTTCTATAGAGAACTGTATGTATTGTACAGCATAGTGTGCATATGCATTGTGTGTCTGTGTATGATCCTTCTGTGAGCTCATAGTGTGATTGTGTCAACTAAGGAATAATCCCTCTCTCAGCTACCAGAACAGCAACCTGTCTCTGGTAGATTTATGGAAATGTCTCATAAATGGAGAGAGACAGAGCAATAAGCTTGCTGAAAGGTATCATGAGACATTTGCCCAAAATATTGCAGTCAGGTTACTTAATGAGGCACCAAATTTCCCAGATAGGAAGAAAAAAGAGAAGGCAGGCAGGTGGGCATGCAAGTACGGGGTATGACTAAGCCCAGGACAATCAAGTGTCCAGACATTCACTTCATGTTTTGGACTTCAAGAGGTCTTCATGTATTCAAGCCTTTGTATTGAATGGCAACATTGCAAAACTGATCAAGACACCACACATGCAGACAAATGCACAACCAAATCATAGTGTGTCCGCATGCACAATGCACTTGCATAGCAATACACAGTGTGCCTCCTTGTACAACAGCACAACTTGGGCAACTTCACTTCTGCAACTGTGAACCTAATGTGATGTTCTGCTTCAGACAAAAATGGCCAACTACTTCAGTAGAGAACATATGCATGTAAAAAACATCCTCTGGTGAGTCCCAACTAGAATACAGTGGGCTGCCATCTGGTCCATCTGGGTGCCCAGTCCTGGAAATAGGATGGTTGACTGGAATATTGTATCCACTTCTGGGCACCACATTTCAAGAAATATATTGACAAGCTGGAGCATGTCCAGAGGCGGGTGACCAAAATGGTGAGAGGCCTGGTAACTAGTGTTGTGACAAACCAATTTTTTCTTCTCGTCCACCAAGAACTCAATGTGATTTTTTTTTAAAAAAAAAAAATTCTTTTCAAAATTCCCACTTTCAAAAGGTTATTTTTTCTCTCCCTGTCGAGAAGTATTTTCACAGATTTCTCAAATGAAAATAAAAGACAAGGGAGGTGACCATTTACACTAATTACCTGGCATTTCAAGCTCAATTAGCATGTCGAAAGGAAGTTTGGCAGAGGTTTAAAGAACATTCCTCTGCTAGAAAAACTCAATATAAATGGTAGCTTTGCTTATGCATAATACTATCAAATTAAAAACCAAAATTCTTACTCGTTGATAGAGAAGTGCTCATAATTTCTTCCCTTTAAAAAACTTTCGAAAACTTCAAATAACAGATATTTCTTCTCTTTATCAAATTTTGATGAATATTCTTTACATCACTACTGGTAACCATGAAGCCCTATGCGAAGCAGCTAAGGGAGCTGGGTATGTTTAGCCTGGAGAAGAGAAGGTTAAGATGTGATATGATAACCCTGCTTAAGTATTTGAAGGGGTGTCATATTGAGGAGGGAGCAAGCTTGTTTTCTGCTGCCCAGAAAACAGGACATGCAGCAATGGGTTCAAACTACAGGAAAAGAGTTTCCACCTGAACGTTAGGAAGAACTTCCTACCAGTAAGAACTGTTTGGCAGTGGAAGACACTGCTTCAGAGTGGAGTGGAGTCTCTTCCTTTGGAGGTTTTTAAACAAAGGTTGGATGGCCTTCTGTTGCGAGTGCTTGGATTGTGCAGAAGGGGATTGCCCTGGATGGCCCTTATGGTCTCCTTCAACTCTACGATTCTATGTTTCTATGACTAGACAGAACCATCTTCTGATCCAACATAGGCCTTCTTGCTCTCTGAGAAACCCATTTGATGTCCTTTGTCTTGTCCTTCTAGCTTTACACACCCATCCCTATAAAGCAGAGGTGAGGACAATGAAGCCCTCCTATAGGCAGCCCAGCATCATGAGGAATGCCGGAGAATGGACTTAAGCAACATCCAGACGGCTGAACAATTCCCATTCCCTTGTGGCCACTTTCTATCAGAGTTACATCTATGCAGTTTTACACAACTAAAAAGAGATTGACACCAAGAGGAAGAAAAACAAGCTGTCTGGAGACAGCTTTGTGAAACAGCTGTGGAGCAAACAGCTGGGAAAGGCCATTGAGCCTCTCCCCATCACAAGGTCTCCTGCTGAGTTGGCCCAAGCCTTTTTTCACCCCGGGGCTCTTCATGACCTCTGACCGTAAGCTGAATTTGGGAATCCTCTGGGTCCCTTTGGCTCAACAACTGCCCCCTTCTTCTGAAGCCAAAACCTATGAAGCCTGCAGAGCGGTTGTTGGGTTTATATTTTTCCTTGTTGGATTTATGATTTCTCTGGCTTTGCATTAGGTCTCCAGAGCTCTTTCTATATAACATGATGTTCCTCTGCTCCCACCAACTCAATGGGAGCACAAAGAAAGAATGCAGAGCCATGTGAGAGTCTGCATAGACATCCCCCCCCCAACCCATCTCGTCTCTCAATAAAATCTAAAACCATCAGAAGGAGATTCATCCAGATACAAATGAATTCCAACCATAAAATCTGGTTGGACTGACACCAGAAAGGGCTGGCAAGGCCTCAGGTGTGCCCTTTCAACCTCTCAGACTGCTCTGTGTGGAAACCAGATATCTGACAGCATCAGGAGTCTAGAAACTAAGTTCCATAACATATGCATTTGTACTCTTTTGGCCATTGCATAGCCGATGGTTGTATAAGGGTAATTCTTGAAATGTAGCCGTTTCACATTTGTGCATTCTTGGATGGTGCATAAGTATTTCTGTGTGCCTTCATTGTACCTCTTGATTCACTGGGATTCAGAAACTGCCAATGCATCTTCCCCATAGAACAAGGGGACAAGAAGCAGACACAGATAGCCCTGTTTTAATATTTGGATGTAATGTTGAGGATGAATCAAGCTTGTTTTCTGCTGCTCCAAAGATTAGGATATGGAGCAATGGAATCAAGTTAGGGGAAAACAGGTTCCATCTGAACATTAGGAAGAATTTCCTGATGGTAAGAGCTCTTTGACAGTGGAAGATGCTCCCCCAGAGTGTGGTGGAGTCTCCTTCTTTGGAGGCTGTTTTTAGACCATTAAACAGAACCTGGCCATCTGTTGGGGATGCTTTGATTCTGTATTCCTGCATGGCAGGGGGCTGGACTGGATGGCCCTTGAGGTCTCTTCCAACTCTCTGATTCTGTGAGACCATCACTAAGTTGTACAATGCTGGTTTTCAGAAGGGTAGCATAGCACAACCACCGTGTAACTACAGAAGCGGAGATGCATACAGTGCAAGTACATACTTTCCAGCATTTCTCAAATAAAAACCAAAACAAGTTCAGACAAGAATATCAGAGTCTGTTCAGGGTGAAAAAAGTTATTAATGGGGAAGAACACATATGCCAGGAGAGGCTGCAGCTGTTTGCCTTTGGAAAAGGAAACACAAAGACTCCGTTCTAATCTACACTATAGCAATAATGCAGTTTGACACCACTTTAACTGCCATGGCCTAATGCTGTGGGATTTGTGGGATTTGTAGTTTTCTGGGATATTTAGCCTTCCCTGTCAGAGAGCTCTAATACCATTACCAAACTACAAATCCCAGATTCCATAGCATGGAGTCGTGACAGTTAAATCTGTGTCAAAATGCTTTAACTCTGCAGTGCAAATGCAGCCCTAGACTAATCGTCCTACACTAAGTAGTGCCCTCCACTTATAAAAAGCACCAAAAATGATAATCTTAACACATAATTGAACAAATCATAACCCCGAAATATTATTGAATCAAAAAATGATTAAAAGCATGGCTTTAAACGAAAAGAAAATGTGTTGTTTCCACCTATTGAAAGCCCCTTCTGGTGTCCAAAAGCTCCACTGACCAAGACTTTGTGTCTCCCCTTCTCTCCTGTCTTCTTCCATGTCTCGTTTCTTTGAACAGTAAAGCCGGACCCTCCGGAGAACGTGGTGGCCAAGCCCATCCCCAACAATCCCCGGAGGCTGCTGGTGACGTGGCAATACCCTTCCTCCTGGCCAGACCCGGACTCCTTCCCCCTCAAATTCTTCTTGAGGTACCGGCCGCTCATCATTGACCAGTGGCAGCACGTGAGTGGCACCCATTTGGAGTTTGGCGGAGGGGAGGCTTTGCTTTTCTGGGTCTTTTTTTTGGGGGGGGGTCATGCGATTGGCATGTCAAGGCTAAAGGTGGAAGGAATATTTGAAAATATTTAGGAAAGTTTTGGAAAATATATTTCTTCAGTATTCGGAAACCTTGGTTCATCTACACCATGGAAATAATGCAGTTTGACGTCACTTTAACTGCCGCTCAAAAGGTGGTGGACTCCCATCCTTTCAAGGATTTTAAACAGAGGTTGGATCATGACTACCTCTTGGGGGAATGCTTTCCTTTTGAATTTCTTGCACTGGTCTTTAAAGGCATCTTCCAATTTGATTATTCGATTCTACTTTTGTTATCCTTGCTTGCTTCCTTGCTTGGTTTTGGGACAAGCTTGGTCTGCTTTTTTTAAAGTTTGAATGTTTTGCGTTATTTCAATTATCTTAGTAGTGTATGCTGGAAACATTATGGATGGTGTGTGATTTCAAAATGTTTTAACAGATAAATAAAATAAATGTGTAGGGTAAAATATATATTGCACGGTTGGGGAAAGAGCAGCCCCTGCAAGTTGGTTTTGTGGTCCTCCAGTCTTTTTTTCTGAATAAAACCAAAATGAGGTAGAGTCTCTCCGGGAAGCCTCCCTAGGTAGTGGAGGATGCTTTCAGAGAAAAAAATCTTAGAAATCTCAAAGATGCAAGAATTAGTAGTTATGCGGGATTTCAATTACCCTGATATCTTCTGGGAGACTGACTCTGCCAAGCATGGACTATCCAATAATTTTCTGATGTGCCTTGAATATAATTTCCTATTTCAATTGGTGGAGGACGGGAATCCACAGTTCTGGACTCAGTCTTACCCAAAAGCAAGGAGTTGGTCACTGGAATCAAAGCAGTTCGTATGTTTGCAGGCAGTGACCATGTTGTGCTAGAATTTGCAATTGTGGGACAGAGCAAAGATTTCAGGAAAACTAATTTTAACCATTTCAGGGAAATATTGGGTGGGATCCCATAGCTAGAGATGCTAAAGGAAAAAAGATACCCAGCAAGGATGGGAGTTCTTGAAGGAGTTGCAAAAAGCGCAATCGCATGGAAGAAAAAGAGAGGGGGAAACATCTGAAAAACCCAACGTCGCTGCATGACAATCTCAAGGAGGAAGTGAAAAGAGAAAAAGAGCATGCATGAAGAATAGAAGGAAGGGTGAACCACCAAGGAAGAGTACTGATATGTAGCCCAAGCTTACAGGAATAGCATAAAGAAAACCAAAGCTCAGAATGAGCTGAGATTGGCTAGGCAACCAAACAGCACCCCAAAAGTGGTTTTTCATATACATTTGAGGCTAGAGAATGAACAAGACCATTAGACTATTGCTCAGTAAGGATGGTAAAATGCAAACAGCTCAGAAGGAAAGCCGAACCTGCTCAGTACCTATTTTTCTTTAGTTATTACCCCAAACAAGAACTGTGTGCTTCCATGCAGCATCAGAGACCTTAGCTATGGATCTGGACTGCAAATTGAGATTGGTAGGGGCTTAGTCAGGACTACATGAGCTCAAATTTGCAGGAGAAGATGAACTGCATCCCAGGATACGGAAGGAACTTGCTGATGTACTCACTGAACATTTTGCCATCATTTTTGAGAAATCTTGGAAAACAAGTGAGGTGCCACAGGACTGGAGAAGGACAGATATTGTCCCTCTCTTCAAAAAGGGTAAAAAAAGAAAATTCAGGAGACTACAGAGTAGTTATCCTGACCTCAATACAAAGAAAAATATTAGAATGTATATTACAGGAGTGTATCTTGATGGCAATGCAGTGAAAAGTGGGGTACAGCAATGGTTTGTTTATCAAGGACAAATCCTTTCAAAGTAACCTTATACCTTTTTTATTGAATCACTAGTTTAGTAGATGGTGGGAATGCTGCTTGTGTCATTTATCTGGATTTCAATAAAGCATTTGATTAACAAACTGATTAAATGTGAATTAGATTGGAATACTGCCTGTCTGTGCAACAAAGGCACAGCAATAACCATTTGTGCGAAACAAAATCTGCACAATTTGTGCACACACACACAAAAAAATCATTTTCACAGCTTGAATTTCCTGCCGTGTCTTGTAAATGCAGGGGTGGACAGTGGATCTGCCCATAGCTGCTCTGGGTTCAATGGCACTCCATCAAGATTTTTGCAAGCAAAAATATCTGTCCCCATCACTTACATGCAACGCAAACAAACCTGACTTACCACGCAAGGCTTCTACACCACATAAAAGTAAATAACAACAAAATCAAAAATCCATTCCACTGGCTTCTTCATCAGGCAAAAGATGTTTTACAGGAGAATAAAAGTGATGATGGTAGAGTCACAGGCCTACACTTTGTATCAGATGTTGTTGTTTTTTGTAGTTTAGATATTCTGGAATGATCTCAGTGCAGGGAAAGGCCATTTCCCCACATGGCCTTAGGGGGAAAAAACTGTGGGACTCTGCAAGCTTGCATGATGTATTTTGTGCATTTTGGTTGACCAATAAAGGTCTTTTGTAGATTTTTGATTATGCCGTATTTTGCTGAATGGGCAACATGGCTCTCCCTGAATGTGCTTCATAAACAATTAATATAACTCTATGATGCAACAGCTGCAAAAGCGATGCAGATCTGGGACTGCATCAACAGAACCATAGTGTTCAGATCAAGGGAAGTGATTTGTTGTTGTTGTTGTTGTTGTTGTTGTTGTTGTGTGCCTTCAAGTCATTTCCAACTTATGGTGACCCTAAGGTGACCATATCATGGGGTTTTCTTGGCATGATTTGTTCAGAGGGATTTTCCCTTTGCGTTTTTGTGAGGCCAAGACAGTAAAATTTGCCGAAGGGTGTCCAGTGGGTTTCATGGCAGGGTGAGTATTCAAACCCAGGGTCCAGAATCAAAGTCCAGTACTCAAAACACTGTGCCACACTGGCTCTCTGCCACTCTATTCTGCTTTGGTCAGACTTCACCTGGGGGAATCCTGTGCCCAGTTCTGGAGAATAAATTTGGCAAATACTGTAACCCACCTTGAATCGCTTATGGGAGAAAGGCGGGATATAAATCCTTGAAATAAATAATAAAAGTTGGAACATGTCCAGAGAAGGGTGCCCAAGATGGGCAAAAGTGTGGAAGCCCCCAAATGCTATGAGGAATGACTGAGGGAGCTGGATATGTTTGGAGAAGAGAAGATTAAGAGGTTTCATGATAATCTGAAGGGCTGCCATCATGGAGAAGATGGAGGCAGCTTGTTTTCTGCTGCTCCAGAGACTGGAACATGAACCAATGAATTCAGATTACAAGAAACAAAATTCTATCTAGCATTAGGAAGAACTTTCTGATGATAAAACACTGGAATAGAATAACCTCAGAGTGTGTCCCCCTTCCTTTCAGGTTTTCAAACAAAGGCAGAATTCCCACTTCTCTGGGATACTTGAGTAATGCACTCGTACAGGGCAGGATGGCAGGATGTCAGGCTAGATTACCTTTGTGGTTCCTTCCAGCTCTATGATTCTGTGATCCTATCCCATGGTGTGGACTGTCATTCATCTCTCCATTGGAGTATGTCTGCATTGGTATGTGCCTTCATATCATCCCCAATTTATGGTGAGCCTAACAGAGGGATTTCTCAGCAAGATTTATTCCAAGGAAGTTTGCCACTTCCTTCCTCTGTCTATACACTGCAAACATAAATCCAAGTGGACTGTGTCTCATTGGAAAGCAAACCAGGCAATTCTGTGCAACTTCAAATTGCAAGGGAGAGGAATGCGTTTTGGGAGTGCTAAACCGGAGCCAACTTGCTTCCCATTTTGTAGGGTTGATTTGCGTCCTTGGAGCCACATTGGCACTTGTTAAACAGCCGGTAGGGATGTGCCGGCCGTTTTGATCGCCGTCTTTATTTCAGACCACAAAACAAAGGCGCGCAGAGACGCATCCCCCTCCTCTCCCCTCCCCGTCTCTCTTTTAACTCCCATGTTTTTTGCTTTCAGAGATGCTCTTTCTGGCTCCCATCCCTCTCCGCAGTTCTAAAAACTGGGGTCTATTTTCCATACATATGTTCCACATAAAACTTGCCCGGCAAGATGTAAAAGGTATTTAAAGTATAAATGTCACAGCATTTATGCGCTCTCTGGTGCGATAGATTATGAGCAAGAGATAAACTATCTTCTGTCATAACACTCCGTCCTGTCAGGGACGTGGAAATTGCCTGGCGGTTATCATATTTCTCCTTCATTATTGCTTTCTCTGGGGTAGAGATTGGGGGAGATGGAGACTGAACATTCCTGGGAGCTCAAAGGGAACAAAATGTCTGCAAAGGGCAAGAGGCGCTTGTAGTCAGTGTGGTCCCTCTCACCAGGCTGATGGGCTTTAGAGTATTTGCCAGCACCATGGTAAGCTGAGCATACATACCAATTTTAAGCAGGACAGTCCTATTTTCCGCCTGTTTCCAGGCCATCCCATCATTTTGTCCCGTTTTCAATAAAAACGTCCTGCTACATTGCGAAAATGGTTAAGATCCTTGTTTGAAATTGTGGTTTGAAAACAAAACAACCCCCACAAAATTGTGTCAGAGGGTTGTGAGAAGTTTTATGATAAGGAGTTGAAAGACTGAAATTTGCTGCAGAAGATTCCTTCATCGGAGAAATATTTGTGGTCCAAGCGGGGTGAAATACAGTTCCCCCTCCACGTCTACCTAAATTTTTGTATGAGTTCAGTCACTGAAGAATAATGGTTAGCTCAATAGGTTCATGTAATAATACTTTGGTTATCCTCTTTCTTGTCCATGATTATGGAATATGATGTAACCCTGTCCCGTTTTTTCCATCCCAATGTCCTGTTTTTATGTCCAGGAAATACGGTCAGCCTAGCACCATGGTCAAATGCTCAGAGCTGTCCAGTGGTCTAGGAAGGACTATTGCACGCTTAGGAGACCCTATTAGGTTGTTGATGCTTTAGCCTGGAACCCACGGTTACAGAGGAGGCTTGCAACAGACCAGGAGGATGAATTTCCTTGTGAGCGCCTTGCTCAAATGACTCTAAGAAAGTGCTCAGAGCTAAGCGGTGCTCAGAGATAGTTTTGCCAGTCCCCTTTAACTCCCTTAAATCTACTTCCACATTGCAGAACTAATGCAGTATTGTGGAGTCAAAGGCTCTCATGGCCAGCATCCTTAGTGTTTTGTGGAGCTTTCGGGCTATGTGGCTATGTTCTAGAAGAGTTCCTTTCTGACATTTCACCAGCATCTGTGGCTGGCATCTTCAGAGAATAATGTAGTATTGGCACTGCTTTAACAGCCCCTTCCTATGGAATCCTGAGTAGCTGGTCATTTGTTGTGGCACTAAAGAGAGATGGCATGGTGTGGTGGTTTGACGGTTCAACTCTGGAGACCGGGGTGTGATTCCCAACTCAGTCATGAAACACACTGGGTGACCTTGAGAAAGTCACACTTTCTCAGCTTCACTGGAAGTCACACACTCTCAGCCCTAGAAAACCCCATGAAGGCACACAACAGCAACAATTGACTAGTTAACTCATTAAACAGCAAGTCAACCAACCAGCCAACCACTAATTGATCTATCTATCTATCCATCTATCTGTCTCTATGTGTCTTTCTCTAGAGCCATGTGGTGAAACAATTTAAGCCTTGGACAATGGCCCTGCATACCAGGGTTCAAATCTACCCTTAGCCATGGAAACCCATTGGGTGATCTTGGGCAAGTCACACTCTCTCAGTTTCAGAGGAGGTCAGTGACAAGCCTCCTCTGACCAAATCCTGCAAAGAAAACCCCATGACGGGTTCGCCTTAGGGCTTCCATAAGTCAAAAACAACTTGAAAGCACACAACAACAACAAAGTGGCACCAGAACTCTCTGACAGAGAAGACTAAATATTTCACAAAATTACAAATCTCAGAATTCCATTGCATGGACCCATAGCAGTTAAAGTGATGTCAAAGTGCATTAATTCTGCAGTGTAGGTGCAGCCTAATTCAGAATTTCCTTGCTGCAGTTGACTTTGGTCCTATATATCATCCATCTATATCTATGTCACCACAATTCTATGAAACTGTATTCTATAGTCTCCTTTTTTGGCAGCTTTTAAAGTTAGGCTGCATGTACATCTGTTGGAAGGGCTTTGATGGTGTCTTCCTGCATGGCAGTTTGGTGCTGAACTGGATGGCCCCTTGGCGTCTCTTCTAACTCTGTGATCTTTCCTCTTAAAATGATTTTGAACATCTATGCTTGATGAAGAAGCTTTGAGCCTTATCACACTTGAGATAAATCCTGCACAGAAACAGAATTTAAATGTAGAAAAAACCTGCAGATGCAGGATGTTTTTCAGAAGATGTTTTGTCCAAAGAGTAATAACGCAAAAGTTGACAAAAACAACACCTTTTTACTTTCAGAAAGTTCCCAAAAGTAAAAAGGTGTCATTTTTATCAACTTTCAATTCACTTTATTTTCCTGTTAATCCTCTTTGGAAAAAACATCTTCTGAAAAGCATCCTGCATTTGCAGTTTTTTTCTGCTTTTAAATTCCGTTTCTGCCCAGGACTTGTCTAGTGTGATAAGGTCCTTTGAAAGCTCATCTAGTGTATTTTGTACTTTTGGGCTGGCCAAATAAAGGTATCACTGTATTTTGAATTTTACTGTATTATCCTATGCATTCCTCCCCTGCGCAATAACAATTCTACCCTTCCAAATGAATTTTTCCTTCTGCCTGTAGATTTCTTGCATTGCAGAGAATGAGGCATGGAAAATCGTTCACATCTAAAATGCTTCCATTTGCTGTGCTTGCATTCCTTTGTTCGCTTTCCCTGCTCACTTTCTTTGCATGCTTAGAACTTTATTTCGAATTGCTTGATCAGGATTTTTATGTTACTGCAATGCTAGAGATCTGGGAGGGGGGGTGGAAGGAAAATTCCATTGTCAGGTAGAATTCTTCTTCGTGGGGCAATGTCTCCATTTTGCCAACTACTCTCCAGCATATATATCTCTGTAGAGCTGGAACACATGTCCCTTTTTGGTACCAAATAAAGCTTTGAGGAGACCAGGAATTGCACCCAGTTCTAGCTCAGAACAGAAGTGGCCAAGAGAGGCACTAGGCATGATCCAATGTTTTCCAAAGGTTTGAATACCCGTAGACAGTGATGTCACTAAGGTTGGTGTCATCCGGTCTGGTATTTCATGGTGTCACTCCCCCCTTGACCTCCTCCTCAGTCATGTTTTTTTGTACTAATGTTACTGATGTTTATTAAATTTGCAGATAACACCAAATTAGGCTTAAGGAAACTAAGTGTGAAAGGGATCTAGGAGTCCAAGTAGACCACAAGTTGAAAATGAGCCAACAGTGCGATGCAGCAGCTAAAAAGGCCAATGCTATTTTAGGCTGCATCAGTAGAAGTATAGCGTCTAGATCAAGGGAAGTACTGTAATAGTCCCACTCCATTCTGCTTTGGTCAGGCCCCACCTGGAATACTGTGTCCAGTTCTGGGCACCACAATTCAAAAAGGATGTGGAGAAACTGGAGCATGTCCAAAGGAGGGCAACTAAGATGGTGAAGGGTCTGGAGACCTTGCCCTATGAAGAACGCCTTAGGGAACTGGGGATGTTCAGCCTGGAGAAGAGAAGGTTAAGAGGTGATATGATAGCCCTGTTCAAATATTTGAAGGGATGTCATATTGAGGAGGGAGCAAGCTTGTTTTCTGCTGCTCCAGAGAACAGGACCCGGAACAATGGATGCAAACTGCAGGAAAAGAGATTCCACCTCAACATTAGGAGGAACTTCCTGACAGTAAGGGCTGTTCGACGGTGGAACACACTCCCTCAATGGAGATTTTGGTGGAGTCTCCATCCTTGGAGGTCTTTAAGCAGAGGCTGGATGGCCATCTGTTGGGGATGCTTTGATTTGGAGTTCCTGCATGGCAGAAGGGGTTGGACTGGATGGCTCATGTGGTCTCTTCCAACTCTGTGATTCTATGATTCTATGATCCTATGATTCTGTGAAATCATAATTCTTATATATATCACTGAATGCAATGGCCATTGTTGTGACGTAAAACAACTAGCAAAATTAAAATTATACTTTTAATTTACAATAGCAGTGTATTTACATGTGCATAGTTTCATGTGGCTGAGGTGAAAATTTGGTTAAAGCCGATTTAAATTTTGAACAACAACCACAAGGCCGTTCGGAATTTATATTTTTAAGGGGAACAACAATTTATTTTTTGTTTTCTCTTCTTTCCTTTTCTTTTTATGCCGCTTCTCTCCCAATAAAGGACCCAAGATAACCAACACATTATGAATAATGGTGAAAGATAAAATTATGCCAATAATAATGAAAACAGAGCCACTCTAATCAACAATAAATTATACAAATTGGGTGTTTCAAATGTGGGTTGTGCAAACCATGTATCCAGCCCATTATCGGGGCGGGGTGGTGGTCATCTCGTGGTTTCCCAGCGAGAGCCCCACACCTCCCTCTTTTTTGTTTCCTTTGTGGCTGAATATAGACAGACAAACCCTCTCCCTGGCCACTTTGCTACTTCTCTGGCCTGTTGCCCAGTGGCCTTTTTGGCTACGAAGGCAGGAGGGATGATGCTGAGTGGCGGAGCAAAGGAGGAAGGCAAAGCTAGGAGGATCTGAAAAGCCAAGAGCTCAGTCTGCGAGAAAAGAGAATGAAAAGGCTCCAGACCCAGCAGTCTGGATGGCGAGGTCAGGAGATGGCAAAGGAAAGAGGAGACAGCGAAGATGGTGGCAGCTGAGTTTGATTTAAATAGTACTAATCATCTGGTCACAATTTCTCTCTTTTTCTGGCGTGTGAGTGAAATAGGAATGGAGCAATTTGGGTTCTTCTAATTCCTTTTTCTTTCCTTCTTTCATGCATGTGGCTTAAGTTAATATCTTGCTTTACCTTCTCCCATCCCTGTGAGAAATTGGAGGCAGATGCGGTAGGGGGGACTTGTGAAATGAAACATCTGGAGGCTTCCTTAAAATTCATTTACCTCCAAATGTTTGGGGTGGGATGGAGCTGGAGGGGTGCAGGAGCAATGGGTTTTTTGCTAATTTCACCCCCCCCCAAGCCATTGCCAGTGAGGCTTAACTGAAAGCATTCATTGTTCCTATGAAGCAGAAAATAGGAGATTTTGCCATGTTATTCACTGCAGGGGATGCTTTCAAGAGGAGGAGGAGGAGGATCTCATGGTCCAGTGCTTGTTTATTGTATGCAAAATCCAAAACACGGGGAGGACACCATCCTAAAACAGAATCAAACCCCACTGACCAGCTCTGAAACCACCTCATTCATTTCTCTGTTTTGCTAGGCTTTCTGTGCTCCTCAGGGTCACATGCTTAAGGAGACTCTGTGTGAAAGGGATCTAGGAGTCCAAGTAGACCACAAGTTGAACATGAGTCAACAGTGTGATGTAGCAGCTAAAAAGGCCAATGCAATTTTAGGCTGCATCATTAGAAGTATAGTGTCTAGATCCAGGGAAGTTATAGTTCCACTCTACTCTGCCTTGGTCAGGACCCACCTGGAATAATACTGTGTCCAGGTCTGGGAACAACAATTCGAAAAGGATGTTCACAAATTGATACGTTTAGAAAGGTGAAGATGTTCACCAAGATGGTGAAGGGCCTGGAAACCATGTCTTATGAGGAAAGACTTAGGGAGCTGGGTATGTTTAGCCTGGAAAAGGGAAGGTTAAGAGGTGATATGATTGCTTTTAAGTATTTGAAGGGGTGTCATATTGAGGATGGACCGAGCTTGTTTTCTGCTGCTCCAGAGGCAAGAACATGAAACAAAGGTTGCAAGCCACAAGAGAAGAGATTCCACCTTAACATTAGGAGGAACCTCTTGACAGGAAGAGCTGTTTGACAGTGGAATACACTTCCTCGGAGTGTGGTGGAGTGTCCTTTGGAGGTCTTTAAGCAGCGTCTGGATGGCCATCTGTCGGGGTTGATTTGATTGTGAGCTCCTGCATGGCAGGAGGTTGGACTGGATGGCCCTTGTGACCTCTATGGGGATTGTCACACGGAGGAACTTACGTGGGCAAAAGTGGGTGAAACATTACAGAACTGTTTCAGAAGCGCAAAGCTGGGATCATCCGTCATGCTTCTAAAATGTAATTGAGGCTTCCTGCTTTCCCTCCATCAACAAAGCATTCGCCGAGAGGCCAGGAGAAGCCATTTTTTGAATAATGGGATATCCCATCATTCAAAAAATGGCTTCTCCGTGAATGCTTCATTGATGGAGGGAAAGCCTTAATAATTACATTTTAGAAGCATGACGGACGATCCCAGCTTCACTCTTCTGAAACAGTTCTGCAACATTTCGCCCAGATCAGTGCCTCCTATGGTTCTATGCATGGCTCTCCTCTTCACATGTTGTCCTCACAACAGCTCTGTGAGGTAAGCCAAGCCGAGAGGTTGTGCCTAGACAGTGAGCTTAGGGAGTTTACGTGACCCTCGGCCTCCCCAGTCCAAAACTCTAAATTGGGGGTGGAAATCATATGGCCCTGCAGATGTTACTGGACTGCAACTTCCAGCATACCTGAGCACTGGGTACACTGTCTAAGACAGTGGTTCCCAAACATTTGTCTTCCACTTCGTCTCCCAGGATTCCTGACTGTTGACCAAGCTGGATGGACCCTCTGGGAATGGAGGTCCAAAACAGCCGGAAGATCAAAGTTTGGGAACCCCTGGTCTAGAGCTAACGGGGCTTGCAATTCAACAACTTCTAAAAGGTTACATGATGCCAATCCAAACTTTGATCCTTCAGTGGTTCCCAAACTTTGGTCCTCTAGATGTTTTGGACTTCATCTCCCAGACATTCCAGGAAATGTGGCCTTTTGTCAGGATTTCTGGAGCCCAAATTCCAAAACACCTGGAAGACCAAAGTTTGGGAACCAGTTGCTCTAGATCGTGATGTTCTACCACTAACCACTGGCTCCATCTTCAGTCCAAGGTTTGATGTCCAGATCGGGGTGGAGGTCACAGCATAGAACTTAGAGGTGGAAAATGCAGAAAATTCCATAAAAAGAAGAATAGTTAATAAAACTATATGATATAACTGAGATGGATATACTAACAAACTTTTTAGATGATACAACTAAAAATCAAGGAATAGAAGATTGGGAAGACAGTATCCCGGTATGGGAGAACAAATGGGAGAGTTTAACAGTCTTATATTTTGAATGAAATTACCCTTAGCTTTACATAAAACAGACATCTGTTATATCTGTTTAAGAAGTATTTCGTATACCCTCTTTAATATACTGAAGCTAAAATCCATGTTTAGTAGAATTCTGTGGTATTAAATAAAAGTTAACATTAAAAGTCAATGTTTTTAGATGAATCATAAAGTGTAAGGTAGAATACAAAGTAGTAAATATTCAGAAATTTATTTATGAATAGCTGGAGAACCTGAAACATGAGAGAAACACCTGAAACTGAGGGATTAGGAAGTTACTTATAAATATTAATTTTTATTACTTTCTATTGATATTAAAGTTACTTCTAAATTTTAATATGAAAATTTGGATTTCTTAAATAGAAGAGGCCTTCTATCATATGTAATGACTATCCTTTACTTTGTAACTGTGTGGATAAGATTTCTTGCTTGATGTTAGAAATTATTATTTGAGTTTGTTTAAAATCTGGATTCTTCATTTTCATGTTTTTGAATAACTATAAGTTAAAATATATAAATTATTTAAAGGAAAACTAGGAAATTAATTCATTTTTGTTAGTACTGGTGTGGAGGAAGTTTAACGTGTTGTATTCAGCACGAAGAAATTAATTAGTTAATTAGATCATTTGTTTTTCTAGACCCTATCCTATTGGCAAAGAATGGCAGGACTATATTGCCCCCTAGTGGCCCATTTTGTGATTGGCTCCTTGAAAAGTGCTTTTTTGTAGATTTTGTAGATTAACCTTCCCCAGTCTGGTACTTTTCCAATACTTTGCACTACAAATCTCCCAATCTGATTGATGGCTAGGAATGGTAGAGTTTTTTGTGCAAGACATCTGTAAACTGCCAGGTTAGGAAAGATTGTCCTAAGTATGAAACCTAATCAGTTGATATGTTTCAGATCCAGCATGCCAGCACTGAACCATATGATCCTCCTCCTCCTCCTCTTGAGAGCATCCCTTACAGTGAATGGTGCCACCTTTTAAGCCTCATTGAGGGAAAGGGCAGTCATTAGCAAAGGTTATTCCCAAACTCTGTTACCTCAGAGCTTGGTGAAGTTACCTTTTGGGACTACAAAGCTCCCAGAATCTCCAAAGCCACTGGCTGGGCTGGCTGAAGGATTCTGGGAGTTGTAGTCTAAAGAAAGCTTGCTATGCTCTGGTCCTTCACTATTGCAACTTGCTGAGATGTGTCTGCAGGCAGCAGCGGATGAGGAACTTGATTTCCTCCTTGCGGCTTCCTCAAGGCATCTGTTAGGATGGTGGGCCCTCCTGAGTATAACTCAGAAGATGCTTCTTACAGTTTTTATAAATGGTCATCACAGCCGGGCAATGGGGGTGAAGCCTGCCAGGGAGCAAAACTGCTCCTGCTTCCACATCGCAGAAATAAAGCAGTTGGATGCCCATTTAATTGTCACGGCTCTATTCTGTGGAGTCCTAGGACTTGTAGTTTGGGAAGATATTCAATCTGGTCTGTCAGAGAGACAGACTACACATCCCAGGATTCTGTAGGATAGAGTCGTGGCAGTTAACGTGGTGTCAAACTGCTTGATTTCTGCAGTGTGGATGCATCCCTACTTCCAGGAGGGGCAATGGGTGCCATCAGTGGCTTAATTGATGGAATTGTGCTTCTGTCTTGGCTAAGGGAGGAAGAAGGGAGGTCTGCGGGAGTATGCACCAAACATGTGGAGTAGAGAAAGCACCCATTAGTAGAACCCAATTCATAGAATCCGAGTGTTGGAAGGGACCCCAAGGGACATCTAATCCAACCCCCTGCAACACAGGAAGACACAACTATTGCACTCCTGACATATACCCATCCAATGTCTCTTTAAAGACCTCCAAAAATGGAGAGTCATAGAATCATAGAATCATAGAGTTGGAAGAGACCACAAGGGCCATCCAGTCCAACCCCATTCTGCCATGCAGGAACTCCCAATCAAAGCATCCCTGACAGATGGCCATCCAGCCTCTGCTTAAAGACCTCCAAGGATGGAGACTTCACTACACTCCGAGGGAGTGTGTTCCTCTGTCGAACAGCCCTTACTGTCAGGAAGTTCCTTCATCCCTCCACTGTTGAATGGCTCTTACGATCAAGGCATTCTTCCTAAAGTTTAGGTGGAATTTTTTCCCTGTCCTTTGAAAACATTACCAGTAGTTTGTGCTGTAGTCTCTAAAACAGCAGAAAACAAGCTCCACCTTCTACATGCCATCCTTTCAAATGCTGAAAGTTGACTGTCCTGTCCTGTCCCTTCTCTGTCTTGTCTTTTCTAGGCTAAAAAATCCCACCTTCCTAAGTCATTCCTCATAAGGTTTGCTTTCCAGACATTTTGATTGCCATTGTCTGGATATGTTGGATCTTGTCAATATCCTCTCTGAATTGTGGTGCCCAGAACTTTAGGGCAGCCATACCCAACCCAATGCTCTCCGGTTGTGCTGGACTACAATTCCCAACAGCCCCAACTAATGTACAAGGGGTGTAGCTTAAATACCTCAAAAGCACCAGATCTTGTCTGATCTTGTATGGTCAGCCCTGGCTAGTCCTTGGATGGGAGACTGCCAATGAATGCCAGGTTCTAGAGTCTCCATTTCAGAGGAAGCAGTGGGGAAAACCACCTCTGAGGATTCGTTGCCAAAGGAGACCCTAGGGAATTCATGGGGTTGCCATAAGTTGACAGGCGACTTGAAGGCACATACATACACAACATACAGGAGAAGGTGTGCTTTACACATGACAATCCTCTGAGGCTAGTCACTCATTTTCAGCTTTTATAGTTAAGGAAACAGCAGCTGAGAGCTCAGGCCAGGCCCTAAGTAAATCCATAAGTATATTGGACTCAAGCATAAAGACCCACAGGGTGACCCTGGACAAGTCACACTCTCTCAGCCCCAGAGGATGGCAGTGGCAAACCCCATTTGAACAAAACTTGTGCAAAAAAACGCCCTATGATAGGGTCGCCTTAGGGTCGCCATACATCAAAAATGACTTGGAGGCACACAACAACAATATTGGAAGCAGATTTCTATCCATCAGGGATTTATGGGGAAGTCCCACCTGATACTCACATAGCAATTCTGATCAGCAGTTTGGCTTTCGATTTCCACCAATGACCCCATACCACTTTCTTTCAGCATCCCTTGCCTCCTTCCAAAATTCCTTCCAACACACACACACACACACACACACATACACACACACACACACACACACAGGTCCTTAAAGCAGAGGCTGGCTGTCCATCTGTCAGGGGTGCTTTGATTGTGAATTCCTGCATGGCAAGGGGGTTGGACTGGATGGCTCTTGGGGTCTCTTCCAACTTTATGATTCTATCATTCTGTCCCCTTGCATGCAGGTCCTTTTACTCCCCCTTGGTGACACATTTCTTGGATGATTGCTTTTAGATCTCTAGGTCATTTTAAAAAAATCATTTGCTAGACATAGGGGGTGCATCCAACCCTTTCTGTACCTTTTTTTCATCAGGAGAGAAACTGCATATTTGCACATCCCATATTGTCCTACTTTTTAAAAAAGCTGCCCATCCTGCTGAGGTTTGCTTCCCCTTTACTCTTCTCTCCCCAGGAAATCTCTGCGTTGATTCAGGCTCACTCTCTCTGTGTCTCTGGTCCCTTTTTTCAAGCCTGGTGTCCTAATTCTGTTGCTCTCTTTCTCCTCTTGGGAGAGAATTTATACTCTTGTTTCAGCATCTCTTCCAGCTGAAGTTGCTCATCTTGGCCATCTTTTCTCAGCTAATTTCTCCTGTAAGGTCTTCGTGATATCTAAAAACAAGTTCCTGTCTCCATTGGGAGTCTGTTGGTACTCTGAAGCTGAGGATTTATTCTTTTTCTGAATGCTACTAAATGTCTTTCCTCATAAGGCATGGTTTCCAGACCCTTGACCATTTTGGTGGCTCTCTTTTGGATACACTCCACTTTGCCCACATCCTTTTTGAATTGTGGTGCCCAGAATTGGACACAGTATTCCAGGTGGGGCCTGACCAAAGCAGAATAGAGTGGCACTGTTACTTCCCTTGATCTACACAATATACTTCTATTGATGCAGCTTAAAATCACATTGGCCTTTTTTAGCTGCCGCATCACACTGTTCACTCATGTTCAACTTATGGTCTACAAGGATTCCTAGATCCCCTTCACATATAGTCTCCTTAAACCAGATATCCCTGATCCCTAGTGCCTCTTTCTTTCCTAAACCCACACTACTCTTGTCAAAATAACTTCCGGCCTTTCAGGAGCATGCAGTCACATTGTCAAAGAAAGGTGGTGCCATTGGTGGGAAGAAGCAAGGAATTTTAAAAGGTGGTGTAAGCCTGCGGGCCCAGGACTGTCAAATCAACCATCTGCTCTGCAGGTCTTTGGGGCTGAAAAGCAAGGCATAAATACAATAAATAAATAAATCCAAGAAAGAAAGAAAGAAAGGAAGTCATAGGGGCCCTGTGCAGACCAGCCCTTTGGGCTAGGCTGGGGGCAGAGTTGTGGGGTTGCATCTCCATGACGCATGCCCTGCCTCTGCCCCTAGGGTGCCGTGATGCTGCATGCCGCTCCACCTGGTGTGCAATGTCCGGGTGCTCCTCTGGTGCTGCATCCAGATGACACAGTGCTGAAGAAGCATGGCACCATGGCTATTGCACCTTTTCCAGGGCGCAAAAAAAGGAGCTGCTTTTTGCAGCTCCTTTTCATGCCCTGAAATGGCCAGATTAGGGCTGCAGCGTGCAGTTGCTACGGCCCCAATCTGGGTGAAAAGAGGGCGGCTGGAGGCCACCCCATTGGGGCAGTCTGTATAGACCCAGAGTCTTGAAAATATACTCTTTTCTTTTCTTTTCTTCCCTTTTTTTTTGGGGGGGGGGGTGGGGTGGGGATGGATGGGTTCAGGCTATGAATTTTCTCTCATCTGGCATAGGCAGTGGAGAATTATGGGACTTGTAGTCCAAAAAAGTAACCCTTTTCCAGGCGCTAGACTGTCAACCTTTGTTGCCGCGTCAAAGATCTTCTCATTCCTTCTTTGGCTGACTTTCCTGTTCTGTCTCCTTCAACATGAAACATTAAATATTTAAGGCATTTAGAGTTTGTAATTCAACCCAGCTTGGCCTGGCTCCTTCCCTTTTCTTTTCAGTCACGTTCTGGCCCTGGCCAAGCCCAGCGCACTCCTAATGTGCTCAGATGTTCCTTTAATGGTTTACCTAGGCTGGAACTGGATATGCCTGTCTAATGGATTGCTAATAGCCTGTTTCTGGTTTTGCAGACTCCGTCAGTTAACTCACACCATCAACCCATCCGCCTGAGGGGCCTGGCTCTCACACATGTTGCCAATCACACAGACACATCTTCAGATACATGCGCTCATTGCTGGGGATGTGCGTTTTCACTTATTTCAATCTCAGAGACATGATAGAATTCTAAAAGTTTTTCCCCCTTACTTGTTGTATTCTTGCACACTTTTCTGGTATTTTTCATAGGTGGTGACTTTTTTATACACAGTTCTGTGCAAAATTCTGTATTGGTTTTTATGCAAAAATATTTCAGCACAGATAACAGTGGATTTTGTACAAAATACATTTTTCTGTGCAAACTTTTTTTGTTAGGCATGTGCAAACAATTTGATTGTCCTTATGCATAAAACGGACACACAAAATACTATAACAACTATAGCACCATAGCACTAATCTCCCCCAACAGTAAAATCATGCTGAAAATTCTGCCACATAGATGACAACCATACATGGAGAGAGAAATCCCAGAGGATGCTTTTGCTTTTGAACCCAAGCAGGATTCAAGAAAGAAAGAGGCACTAGGGACTGCATTGCAGACATATGAGGGCTAATGGAGTACACCAGGGGATTCCAAAATAAAACCATGTCTTTTATAGACTATAGTAAAACCTATAGCTATGAAAGGCTATGGAACGCCCTTAAAGACATGGGAGTGCCAACACATCTAATAGTGCTGAAGAGAAATCTGTACTCAGGACAAGAAGCTACTGTCAGAACAGAATATGGAGACACAGAATAGTTATTAATTGGCAAAGGGGTTAGGCATCTTATCACCCTCGCTGCTCAACTAATATGCAGAACATATTGCAAGAAAAGCAGGCTTGGGCACAGAAGAAGGAGGAGTGAAAATAGGAGGAAGGAATATCAACAATCTTAAAATGTGCAGACGACACCATAATACTAGCAAAATAACTCACAGACTTCGAACAATGACTGAGGAAGATCAAGGAAGAAAGTGCACAGGCAGGCTTAATGTTGAACATAAAGAAAACAAAAATAATGAGCATGGAGAATTTAGACAAATTCAATCTAGACAATGAGGAAACGAAATAGTAAAAGAGTTCTCATACCTGGGACCAAACATTGATAACAATGGGAATTGCAGGCATGAAATTAGAAGAAGGAGAAGAATGGGGAGGGTGGCTATGAAAGAACTAGAAAAGATCCTAAAACGCAAAGACATACAATTGGGCACAAAAGTTAGCATCACACAAGCCACTGTATTCCCTGTTACCATGTACGGATGTGAAAGCTGGACAGTTAAGAAACAAGATAGAAAGAGAATGAATTCATTTGAGATGTGATGCTGGAGATGATGCTGAGGATGCCATGGACAGACAAAAAAACAAATGGGTCCTAGAGCAGATCAAGCCAGAAATCTGCCTTGAAAGCCAAAATACCAAAACTTCGGACACATCATGAGAAGGCAGGACTCACTGAAAAAAAAATAGTGGAAAAAACACTGGCAAGAAGGAGGGAAGCAGAAAGAGAGGTAGGCCGCCTGCTAGATGGATGGATCCTTTTAAGGAGGTTGTGGGTATCAGTTTGTAGGAACTAAGCATAATAATGAAGGACAGAGGATCTTGGAGATGTCTCATTCACAGGGTCACAATGGTTCAAGATCAACTTGAGGGCAGTTAACAACAACAACTTCATGACCTATACTCCGGGCAAGAGTTGACTGCCAAGACAGAATATAGAGAAAATGAAAGGTTTCCAATTGACAACAAGGTCAGGCAAGACTGCATCTTATCACCCTGTTTAACTTATATGCTGAATGTATCATACATAAAGCAGGATTAGACTCGGAGGAAAGAGGCATGAAAACTGGAGGAACAAACAGCAACAGTTGAAGGTACACAGATGAACTATATTAGTAGAAGAAAATAGCAAAGACTTGAAATGATTACTAAAGAATGTTAAGGAAGAAAGTGCAAAGGTAGATTTCCAGTTGGGCATTAAGGGGAAAAAATCATGACTACAAATGATTGACGTAACTTTAAAGTAGACAATGAAGACTTTGGGGCTTTACAGACCGCCCAGAAAGGCAGTCTGTAGCCACCTTTATTTGTGCTGCAGTGCGGTTGCGCTGCAAAAAAGGGGCAGGGAAACTGCAGTCCTTTTTTGTGCCGCAGTTGCGGCGCGATTTCCAGAAAAGGCACCATCTGGCACCTTTCTGCCAACACAACTGCGCAGCTACATCTAGCTAAATCTAGCAGCTGCGCAGCTGCAGTGGTGCCATTATGAATGCCATCTAAACGGCGCTCGGGAATGGCGCCACCGCCATTACAGGTTTGGGGTTGTAAGCATACAGATGCTGTGCGCTCACAAACCCTAATGGCGCACTAAAGAGCCCTAATGGTGCTCTTTAGTGCCCATCTAGATCGGGCCATTGAAAGGTTTTCTGAACCATGTCTCAATCATTAATTGGAATGGAGAATACAGTCAAGAAATCAAAAGACTAGGACTTGGAAGGGCAGTTATGAAAGAACTAGATAAGAAGTGTGAAGGTATATAATTGAATGCTGCAGTTAGGGTGGTCCGTGCCATCAATTTTCGTATTTGTATGTACGGTTGTGAAAGCTGGAGTGGTCTGCTAAGATAGCTACCACAGTCTGCAAGTGTTCTACGAAAAATAGTTTGAGAATTGGTGAGATGGGCCTTTGGTCTGAGTCTCATCCCCTTCTGGCCATCCACTTGCCCCCTTGACCATTCTGTCTTGCACCGCTTCTGTTGCTGCTCATATTTTCTACTGACATAATTTCTTGCACTCAGTCGTGTTTTAGAACCACAATAAAATCCAATTAAACCGATCTCATTTCTCTGCTCAGCAAATAAGCTGCCTTCTCAAAAACAAGGAATATCTGATTAGCAGGTCATGATATGCCTTTGAAGAATGTGTTTGCTAGTTTCCTTGCAAAGCCAATGATTTTGGCAGGTGTGCAGTGGATCAGGACACAGTGTTTCTACATATAAAAAAGAAGAAAGCAATGGAGAAGGAAAAAAGAAATGTGATCGAAGTATTGGGACTACTGGCTGAGTATCTCTTATCCAAAATGCTTGGGACCACAGGTGTTTGGGATATCTGATATTTTTGGATTTTGGAATACCTGTATTTTTATATATGCACATAATGAAATCTCTTGGCGATGGAATCGAAATCTAAACACAAAAGTAATTCATATTTCATATACACTCTATACGAATATCACGAATACAATTTTATGTGATATCTTAAGCGTGAAACAAATTTTGTGTACACTGGACCATCAGAAAGCAAAGCTCATGAAAAAGGTTTTGGATTTTAGAGTACAGTTGTCCCTCCATTTTCATGGACTTTAGATCCGTGACCCTTGCTTACTCACGAGGAGCAAACAGAATTGGTTAGAATGGGGCACGCACCCAAAGCATGTGCCCGCAGCCACTCACAGGCATGCGCTCCCATTCATACCTATGGGGCTTGAATATCTGTGAGTTTCCATTTTTGTGGGGGAGTCCAGAATGGATCCCTCATGAAAACGGAGGGCTGACTGTATTTTGGATTTTGGAATTCCAAATAAGGGATGTAATTGTAATGAACCTATAATTGGCTTTTGTTTTAGCATGAACTTTCATGAATATGAAATTGCTTCTTCAGATGCAATATAGGTCGTATTAAGGTCTCAGGTATAAAGCATATTTATACAGTTGTGGGAGTGGGATAGAATGTTAATAGGTTCCAGATGTCTAAAAATCATGTCCTTTGCCCTAAATTTTCAAAGGGGTGCCCAGAGGTGATATAGATGTTTCAGATCTTTGCAGTGATCAGTTAGAGCTAATGTGTGAAAGTAATAAATATGGAATCCTATGGAATCCCGGGATTTGTATGTGGCACTAGAGCTCTCTGGCAGAGAAGGCTAAATATCTCACAGAACTACAAAATTCAAACTGACTTAATTCTGCAGTGTAGATGCAGCATAATAAACTTTGTTGTAAGTGTGTGAAACAGACTGGATCTTTTTATCACATTTGGGGGACAGGCAACAAAGCTCTGAAATTTTAGAAGCAAACAAAGAAATTAATGCAAAGTATATTTCAGAGTAAAATAGATTTGAAACCAGAGTTGTTGTTGTTGTTTTAATTAGGAATGAGAAAATTAGGGAGTTAAAATGTAGGGTGATTTTGGCAGCAAGGCTGTTTTATGCAGGTAAACGGAGAAGTATGACAATTCCATCAAAAGAGGACTGGATATTGAACACTCTTGAAATGGCAGAAAATGATACATAATCCACTTTGATGAAAGAGAAATCATTAGATAATTTTGTGAAAGAGCGGGGATCATTTATACAGTTTCCAGAGAACAGAGAAGGGAAGACTATCCGTGCCTTTTGAGTGCTGGATATTGAACCTTTTGCTTTTATCTGTTTGTTTATGGTAGCTTTATTTATGTATATGTATATGCATATATGTGGATTCTTCACATTCAGTGGGGTTTGGCTGCAAATTCTCTCTCTCTCTGTCTCTCTCTCTCTCTCTCTCGCTCTCTCTCTCTATATATATATGCACACACACACAAAATAGAACACGTCTCCAGGAATTTGTAGGTTCTCCAGTGTGACTCTATGGTCAACATCTGGCCAAGTTGCCCTGGCAGACGTTGAGATTCCTGTAGATAATCAAATAGTAATCAAAACTGCAAATAATCAAATCCGCCAAAGTCAAATCCGCAAACGTTGAGGGCTGACTGTATATGTTTGCTCATGTTATATATTTATGGTTTATTAATGTAAGTACTGTAATTTTGGTAGTAGCAGTAAAGAAGAACATGAGAGTTTTATAATTATGTCTCTGGGCCTGGGGCATGAGAAGTCATTATATAGTTTGTGGAGGAGAAGGGTAGAATTAGGAGTAATGAATGTGTAGAAAGACAATAAAAATATTTACCAAACAAAATTAAAACCAATTAAAATCTTACTTTAAAACAGTTTAAAAACAGAACAGCACCATAAAATCTGTTTTTTTAAAAAAATCAGTTTCCAAAGGCAAAGGAAGATGTTGAGCTGTTGCTGAAAGGGAAACAAAGAAGGTGCCTTCCTAATTTTTCACAGGAAGGAGTTCTGAAATGTGCACAGCCAAAGCTCCCCCCCCCCTTATTTCTGTCCTTCCTTTTGCAGGCAAAGACCTATTTTTTATTTTTTTTATTATTATTATTATTATTATTATTATTATTATTCCCACATATTTTTAAAGCTGAATGTTATTTTAAGGAACAGGATTTAACGAGACCTTAAAATTTTTGCAGGTTCATATGGAGAGATACAGTCTTTCAAATATAGTCAGCTTTCCACATCAGCAGCTATGACTTTTGCATATTTGATTATTCACAGATTTGATTAATATATTCTTTCCAGGAATCTCTGCGTTCTGTGGTCCACTTCCACAAGAGGTTGTCCTGAAGGACCTACAGATTCCTAGAGCAAACACTTCTCTAAGCATTTGTTGATCTTCCTGCACAATTCTACAGTCAGTGTCCAGCAGATGTTGCCCACAGAGTTGCATCATAGGACCTAGAGAGTCCTAGAGACGTGTTCTCTCAGGTTAAAAAAATTGGTTGCTTTTCCACTTTCACGCGGGTCTCCAGTGAATATGGAGGATCCACATTTGTTTGGACCTAAAACAGAACTTACACCTTAACGTCTTGAAAAGAATTCAAAGAAATAGCTGTATTAATCTGTAGAATCAGTATGTAGAGAGATCTTGTAGCTAGCTTTGAGATCAACTGAAAGAAAGAAGTTGCAGCATGAGCTTTTGTAGACTTAAATCTAAGGAAGTGAACTACAGGGCCCTGTGCAGACCGGCCATTAAGGCTGGCCTGGAAGTGCCCCAACTCTACCCCCAGGGTGACAAAATGCTGCATGCCACTCCACACGGTGCACGGCGTCACAGTGCTCCTCTGGCGCTGCATCCACATGACACAGTGCCAAAGGAGCGCCTTCAACCCGTGGTGCCACAGCTATTGCGTCCTTTCCAGGGCACAAAAAGGAGCTGCTTTTTGTGGCTCCTTTTAATGCCCTGGAAAGGCCAGATTGGGGCTGCAGTGTGTGGTTGCTGCGGCCGTGATCCGGCGCACCTGAAGGCAGCTTCAGGCTGGCTCTTAGGGGTGGTCTGCATAGCCCCTTCAGTCTATGAAAACTCATGTCTCAAAGCTCCTCCTGCAGAGGTTTGTGATACATGACCCATGTATAGGATCTTATACCAAGCCACACCAGCTGGTCCACCTAGCCCAAGATGGTTTGCATTGACTAGCAGTGTTTAATTTCCATGATTTCTGGGCCTTCTTCTCTACCAAAATATGCAGGCAACTGAAGCCAGATGGCCCCAATTCATGGATAGCTTTGTGGCTGTTAAACTTTTGCTCTTTCCCGCTGTTTCCCGCTTTCCCACCAAGTGATTTCCTTGCCAAAGATTCAAATTAAAAAAGGGTGATTATCCTCCTTGCAAGCAGAAGGCTGTACCAATGCAGCATGTTCAAGGGAAAAAATGGGTTTTAGTGCTCTGTGTGTGTATGTGTGATGAGGGATCATAAAGTCAAATTATAGCTTCCATTTTCCTACTTGATTAGGGACTAGCACCTTGCCATCTTACTCAGAAGGTAAATCCTCACCTGTCTCATTCTATGCCTAGGAGGATAAGAAACTGCATAAATTTTCTCCTAAGCTCATGAGGTGGTGAGATCGTTTCCTGCCCTTTTTGATGAGAGTTCTCACATTTGCAAGGATGATATTCTTGTGTGGCAATTGCACAGTGACATTACATTACCATAACTGCTCCCTTCTTGCATGGACTTTTTTTTAAAAAAATTGGAAGGTATCAGATGGGCTGTTCCATCGTTTTCTGCTTGCTGTGTGTCTCTTGCTTCACACACATACAAAAAAGGACCATAGTTCTGTACAGAGAGGTGTTTTTTCCACAAATTAAAGAAACCCTGACATCTAGCACAGGGAGAGTGTCCCTGAAGGGGAAAAGTGGTTCTTTCCTGGGCCCAGTGCTATTCAACATTTAATTGTGTCTTTCTGCACGGCCGGGGGTTGGGCTGGAGAACTTATGGTCTTGTGGTCTCTTCCAACTCTATGATTCTATGATCTTTATCAGTGACTTGGATGAAGGAATAGAAGGCATGCTTATCAAATTTGCAGATGGCACTAACTTAGGAGAAGTAGCTAATACCTAGAAAACAGGATCGGAATTCTAAATGACCTTAACTGACTAGAAAGTTGGGCCAAAACTAACAAAATGAAATTCAACAGTAGGATACTACACTTCGGCAATAAAAATGAAAGGTTCAGAAATAGGATGGGGGATACCTAGCTTGCAAACAGTGCATGTGAAAGGGATTTGGGATTCTTAATAGACCATAAGCTCAATGGTGTGATGCAAGCTGCATCAATAAGAGTAAAAAGTGTCTAGATCAAGGGAAATAATAGTGGCACTCTTTTCTTCTTTGGAGCAAGAATGATGTGGATGGAAGGTCTGGAAACCTCCAAGTCCTATGAGGTGCAGCTTAAGGAGCTGGGTATGTTTAGCCTGGAGAAGAGAAGGTTAAGAATTGACATGACTTTTATCAATGAAAAAAAAAAAAGAATTGACATGATACAAGCCATGTTTAAATGTTTGAAGTGGTGTCTTGTTTTCTGCTGCTCCAGGGACTGGGACGTGGAGTAATGGTTGCAAAGTAAATGGAAAAGAGCTTCCACCTCAATATTAGAAAGAACTCTTTGCAGGTTTTTATACAAACATGGCAAAATAGGATTGGACTGGATAGCCCGGGAGGTCTCTTCCAAATCGATGGGCCTGAACAGACAGGCCAAAATCATAGAATCATAGATAAAGCTGCTTTGGGTCACTTTATAGGTATGCTGTTTAAATGCTGCATCTGTTGTAAGAGGCCGAAAGCCATGCCAAAGCTTAAGGACTGGAGTGCAGCTTTGACACAGCTTCTGGCCTCTTAAGATGCGTGTGTCATTTAAACAGCATACCTCCAAAGTGACCTGAAGCAGCTTTATTTTGGCCTGTCTGTTCGGGCCTTATGATTCTGTGATTTTTGTTCTTACGTTAGAGGTGATAATGTTTGTGAGGCTCTTATTTTCTTGTCATCCTGTTGCAGCAGATCAAGAAAGTCTCTCTTGTTGAGAGTGACAAATTGTATGAATGAATATTCTTCAAATCCCTGTGTCCCCCAGCTGCAGAGATCCTTCTCTCTTCCTTGAGGTTTTCCAGTTTATTGTGTTTACCAAAATGGCCAGAGTGCTTTATTCACATTTCTTAAGGCTGATCTGTACTACATTGTTAGTAATTCTCAATCTCGATATCGCCTGCTGATCTTCTTGGCAAAAGTGCCAGTTAAGAAACTGTGCTAAACTCTGAACTATGGGAAAGCTCAAGGCAAGGTCTTCCAAAATCTTTTGGCAGGACCCAAGATCTGACCTTTCTAACAGCTCCACTTTAACGAAGTTAGCAGGGATAATTTGCAAAGGAGATGAAATCTGGCCTGAACAGAGCCGTCCTGCCAAGTTATGCTTTGATTGTGCAAACAGCTCTTGAAAGCCTTGCCAGTTATTTTGGGGAATGTAATGGAGGTCAAGTTGTCTGGGACAAAGCAAAATCAGATTTTGGAGGGAGAGGGATGGAGAGGGTCCAGAAGCAACTATCTCTTTTTCAAAATGGAAGAGCTGGCAGGGCTGTTTTTTTGGAACTAGCCACAAAACCAGGAATTGGTTTTCTGAGGCTTCTCATGTAGGAAAGCAGTTTCATCCTTTAATCATGAGAAAAGGAGAGATACAAAGGGACAGCTGAGAGCCTATCCACTCAACAATGGATGAGCAAGTGAGCCAAGAATCTTGAAGAAAAGCTGAGAGTTTTTTCTGTAGTTCAGCAGCTAGGATGCTGGCTTGGTCTAGGAGATGCAAACAAAAATCCATCAGTGATAGCATTATTGGCCAGCCAAAATGCACAAGATGCTTGTTGCAAGCTTTCGAAGCTCCATGGGCTTCTTCATCAGGCAAGATGTTACAAACCAAACAGGAGAAAAATAACAATTGGAAATATTAGTCAGATGTCTGTATGTTGTTTCAGTCCTTAGTAAAGATGGTATACCGGGGAGGATATATTTTGTGCAGGCAGGCTCCTCCTCCTTCTGGCTATGCGGCAATAGGGAGATTTTCAAAGTCCAGGAAATTTAAAGTCCATTAGCAAGGCATTGCTGCATGGACTCACTTTGGACTCAGCGCAAAGTGGGACACAATGTAAACTGATGCTCACCATCACTCCAGAGGACTCTGGAAGAACTGGAGCAAAAGGTGAGCTTTTAAAATTGGCTAGAAGTGGAGTATGTGGCGAGTTCAGTGCTGAACTGGCTGGACATGGTCTGGACAGTTTGCACCAGAAATGGGGCTTGATCTCTACATTATCAGGATTATTTACCATGAGGATGGGAGAAGGACAGGTATTTGGCATGTGTGGGCAGAGCCTGTGTTACCCCTGTGTACCTGTAACAGTTCACTCCCAAACTCCAATTTGTCAGGACCATGTGTCACACGTGATCTGAAAATGACATGGATGTGGTCACTAGGAGGAAATGAAGCAGAGGTTACTACAGTTCAAGTGGCAGGTGCATGAGTCAACATTTGGTGAGCTGTGCATCATGGGAAGTCTGATGCAACATGCATTGAAGGTGAAGTCAGCCAGCAGTGCCCCATGGGTAGTATTCTGATGCTAAAAGGCATTGGGTATGAAACCAGCCAGGTTTCATTGGTGACATGGCTGTCACATGGCTTCCAGGAAGACCACCTATATAAGGAAGAAGGTGACTATCTCCATGGTTGATTTGTTGCGTTGTTGGGTTGTTGTGGTTGGTGGTTGGCGAAGCACTTTCTTAGTCTGTATAGTTGCAAGTATCCAAGACAGCTGTCTGGTACTCTGTATAAGCTTTGTATATAGTTTGTAAAATGCTGGGTGAAGTTTTGCTGTCTGTAGAGTCATTCCAGCAAGCTGGGAGCTCAAAGCTGCATCCTCTGTGTGTGTGTTGGGGGGAGGGGGGGATTCCTGTGCAAGCAGAGTCTTTGCAGAGCTTTCATTCTTCACAAAGACCTTTGTCTAGGTGTCTTGCCTATGTGCATCTACTCTGCATGTGTGCGTAAGGGACACTGCTCGTCTCCATTCGCCCCAACACAACTCCTAGCACAACAAGAGAGATCTAATATAATAGGCATCACTGAAACCTGGTGGGATGATTCTCACGATTGGAATGTAGAAATAGAGGGATATAACCTTTTTAAGAGAAACAGGCCAAACAGGAAAGGAGGAGGAATAGCATTATATGTCAGGGATATTTACACCAGTGAAGAGATCCAGGACATCAATACTGGAAGCCAGGTGGAGAGCGTCTAGATAAGAATAAAGGAGAGGGAAACAACAGGGATGTTACTGTGGGACTCTACTACAGACCCCCGACTCAGGCAGAGGAATTGGATGATGCCTTTCAAGAACAAATGACTACACACTCAGACAGGAGAAATACAGTAGTAATGGGTGACTTCAACTATCTGGCTATTTGCTGGAATTCAAATTCTGCCAAATCCTCCAAGTCTAGCAAATTCCTCACTTGCCTGGAAGACAATTTCATTGTCCAAAAGGTGTAAGAGACAACAAGGGAGTCAGCTATTTTAGATCTGATCTTAACCAACAGGGAAGACCTAGTTGATGGGGTGCAAGTGGTTGGATCCTTAGGGGGAAGTGACCATGTCCTCCTGGAGTTTGTTATACCCCGGAAGGGAGAAGCTAGGCATAGTCAGACACGAATTCTAGACTTTAGGAGAGCTGATTTCAATAAACTTAGAGAAATATTAGGGGTGATCCCATGGTCAGGTACACTAAAAGAGAAGGGAGTTGAAGACGGATGGGAGTTCCTCAAAAGGGAGATACTGAAGGCACAATTTCAAACAGTTCCCATGAGGAAGAAAAATGGAAGATGTCTCAAGAAACCATGATGGATAACTAAAGATCTTTCAACTGAGCTAAGTTTTAAACGGAACATGTATAAGAAATGGAAAAATGGGGAAATCACCAAAGAGGAATTCAAACAAACAGCCAGCACATGTAGGGATAAAGTCAGAAAAGCTAAAGTGCAGAATGAATTCAGGCTGGCAAGAGAGGTTAAGAACAATAAAAAGTGCTTTTTTTGGTTACATCTGTAGCAAAAGGAAGAAGAAGGAATTGGTAGGGCCACAGTGTGGTGAAGATGGCAAAATGCTAACAGGGGAGAGAGAAAAGGAAAGCATGCCCTATGAAGAACGCCTTAGGGAACTGGGGATGTTTAACCTGGAGAAGAGAAGGTTAAGAGGTGATATGATAACCCTGTTTAAATATTTGAAGGGATGTCACATTGAAGAAGGAGAAATCTTATTTTCTGCTGCTGCAGAAACTAGAACCCAGAACAATGGATGCAAGTTGCAGGAAAAGAGATTCCACCTCAACATTAGGAGGAACTTCCTGACAGTAAGGGCTGTTCGAGAGTAGAACACACTCCCTCGGAGTGAAGTGGAATCTCCTTCCTTGGAGGTCTTTAAGCAGAGGCTGGATGGCCATCTGTCAGGGATGCTTTGACTGGGAGTTCCTGCATGGCAGGGAGTTGGACTGCATGGCCCTTGTGGTCTCTTCCAACTCTAAGATTCTAGGATTCTATGACAATTTTCAGTATGAAAACAACTGGGAGGATGGAGGTGGGGGAGCTATTTCTTCCAATCAAGGCAGTCAGTGCTGCTCTAGCTTAAAATAATAGAATCATAAAGTTGGGAGGGACCCCAAGGGTCATCCAATCCAGCCCTTTTCTGCCATATAGTAAAAGCACCCCTGACAGATGCCCATCCAGACTCTGTTTAAAAACCTCCAAAAATGGAGACTCCAGCACTCTCTGAGGGAGTGACTTCCACTATTGAACAACTCTTAGTGTCAGGGAATTCCTGACAGCAAATATTGAGGTGGAATCTCTTTTGCTGTAGTTTGCATCCATTGCTCCATGTCATAGTCTCTGGAGCAGCAGAAAACAAGCTTGTCTCTGATATAAAATTGCTTGGCTGTGGCCTTCTCTAATGCTTCCAGGGCTTGACCATGAGCCCAGATAGAGGAAAGGAGAAGGGGAAAGAGTAGCTCAGTCAATCCATCCAAGAGAGGTCATAGAAGACTTTCCCAGTGGTAACAATTTCATAGAATCATAAAATCGTCTGACTTGGAAGAGATCCTGGGGGTCATCTAATCCAACACCCTTTAGCTTGCAGGAATTCACAACTAAATTACTCTTGACGGATGCCTATCCAACCTTTGCTCAAAAACCTCAAAAGAAGGAGAAATAGAAAGAGACAGGAACAGTCTAGATCTCAAGGGATGTTACTTTTTCTGTTGCTAATGGAGTTGAAATTTGATTGCCTGGATTTTATGACTCCTTGCCTCCCAGAGCCCAAATGACCAAGAGAAGAGTAGCCTTTCATTGATAACCTTCCAGACCATAGTAACTGGCAACAACAAAAATAACATGTTGGCAAAAAGGAGGCCCGTGACTCAAATAACATCATTTTTTGTCTTCCACTCCTGTATGATTTTTAACACCTTGGCCTAATGAAGAAGCCAGTGGGGCTTCAAAAGCTTGCATGATGTATTTCATGCATTTTAGTTTGGGCCAATAAAGGTATTGTCATTTTGAATGTTATTGTACAAAGACGAAGAATCTGAGGCAGTCTATTCCACTGATTTTCTTTCTGATTTTCCACTGAGGCAGTCTATTCCACTGATTTTCTTTCTTTTTGATAGCTCTTACTACCAAGTTCTTCCTACAGGTTTTTTTTTGGTTTTTTTTTTTTTGTTTTTGTTTGTTTGTTTGTTTGTTTGTTTGGAGGGGAGGGGGCCTCTTTCCTTTCAATTTGGATCCATCTAGTTTCTGGAGCCAGTTTCTGGTTTGAGTTTTGGACTAGGATTCCAGAAGACCAGGATTTGAATCCCTGCTCAGCCGTAGAAACCCTCTGGGTGACCTTGAGCAAAACACTCTCTAAGCCTCAAAAGAAGGCAAAACAAACCTTGCCCAGAAAACCCTATGATAGGGTCATCTTAGGGTTGCCATAAATAAGAAACAACTTGTAGGCACACAACAAGAACAATGTCGCTGGAGTGACAGGGGAAAACGGTCCCATCCCCTTGGAGTCTGATGGCATGCCACCTCATGCCAATCCTTCCTGCCATGGTTCTCTGGCTGACATCTGCCAGGCTTCATACAATTCACTTCTGTTCCTGAACTTTTCTGTCTTTTCCCTAAATGCCAAAGGACTTTCAAGGCTACGGAAAGCCCTCCAGTTTGGAATGAGGAAGGGAGCCAAGTCCTCTGGAAGACTTAAGCAGCCTTTCATTTGATCGTCCTTGAATATCATATATCCCCAGATGATGGTGTGTGTGTTTTTGTCAGGGCTGGGTTGGGTGTGGGCAGCCTCCAAATGGTCCCCCTTGAGCTCAGGAAGCTGCTGCTGAAGCAAATAGTCTTCTGCTGAGCAAGTTGAGTTCCCTTGGAATGACTCCTGGCCTAAACCTCTGGTATAGCCAGAGACAGTGATCCTGGCTCACGAAGGGAATGCTAGCCAGAGTTAGGTAGTAACTCCATGGTCAGGATCCTGTTGGTGTCTTACATATGTATACATTCCTCTATGGAAGCAAATGGAATTTGTTGTACAATAGGGAACATCTCCAAGCAGTTCAGTTCTGTAGAAACAGCAGACATATGTGACGCTGTTATATATGCATGTACCTTGTGTATTGTACATGCATTGTGTATGCATGCCCATTTGTATCTGGTGGTGCCTTTGGTTGCACATCCCATGTCTCCATTCAATTGCACAAACATACTCTTCAACACAAGAGTAGTATAGGGTCACAAAGGAAGGAGGGGGAGGAGAAAGGGTTCATAGGTGCAGTTTTTTGTAGAGCTTTCAGGCTATGTGGCCATTTTCTAGAAGAGTTCCTTTCTGACATTTTGCCAGCATCTGTGGCTGGCATCTTCAGAGAAACATAGGTGTTTTTCTTCTGCTGGAGCCAGGAAGGATAGCTTTGCAGTGTCTTTGCCATTTTTCTCAGAATGTCCAATGCAATATCAAAGTTAACCACTTGGGGGAATGAGGGAGCACCTTACTATATTTACCAGTGGTATAATGACAACAGTAACTTGTTAAATAACAAATAGCAAATAACTAGGGAGCTACCTTTCTGGACTGTTTTAATAGTAACAAGTTATCTTCTACTGTGTAATCGGAGTAATGAGTAAACTAACTTATTCCTTTTTTAAAAGCAACATCCCAATCCCTGGGCTTATCTGACAAAACTCTCCTTCTTACCCACACAGGTAGAACTGTCAGACGGGACATCCCACATCATCACAGATGCCTATGCCGGCAAGGAATACATCATCCAGGTTGCAGCCAAGGACAATGAAATTGGCACGTGGAGTGACTGGAGCGTAGCTGTGCATGCCACGCCGTGGACAGAGGAGCCCAAACACCTCACCACAGAAGCCCAGGGAGCAGGTGAAGAAATGGGAAACAGGGGGTCAGTGGAGCTGGTTGAAGCAGAGACAGGGATGGGGAAAATGCCCCATGGAGAGGTATACAATACATCCATCCATCCATTAATCAATCTATTCCCTACCTTTCTTCCAATATGAGATCCAAGAAAGCTTACAGCATCGATGAAAACAAAATAGTACTACAGGTTGAGTCTCCCGTATCCAAAGTGTTTGGGACCAGAAGTGTAATGGATTTCAGAGTTTTTCAGATTTTGGGATTTCTGCAGAGAGAGAGAGAGAGAGAGAGAGAGAGAGAGAGAGAGAGATCTTGGAGATGGGACCCAAGTCTAAACATGCAATGTAATTAAGTTTCATATACACTTTATACACATAACCTGAAGGAAATTTTATACACAGTATTTTTAATAATTTGGTGCATGAAACAAAGCTTGTTTACATTGAACCACCCATGCGGATAATTTTAGATTATGGAACATTTGGGATTTTGGAATTCCAGATGAGGGAGACTCAGCCTATACAATAATTTGTACTACACACATTTTAAAAATGAAATAAGCAGCCAGTTGTTTTAAGCACTACTTTAGAACTGGTTTTAAAATATTCAGAACATAGTAATGAAGATAAAAGAACAGCACTTCCCATTGAAAGGCTTGTTTGCAACAACCAATTAAAAGCCAAAGGCCTGCCTTAATAGAAAGGTCTTTGTCAGCAGATGGAAAGAAAGGGGGGACTAACCTGGCCTCTCAGGGGTGGGAAGACCCATCATCTTGGTGCAGCCATTTAGAAGGCCTTGCATCCCATGTCCTCACCAAATATGGGTCTAAGAGTGATGGGCCTGAGAGAAACTACTCTCCAGCAGATTTTAAAATTTAGGGAGGGTCATATTGGGAGTGATGGTCCTTCAGTTAGTCTGCACCTAAGACTTGAGGCTGTATTTTAACCACCCTAACCTTCACTCTGTGGCAATTCTTGCCTTCACTCTTTGCAGAGAGCAATCCATGTAGGATGGAGGTGATGTCAGAAACAGAGCTACTGTAACAGTTGGGGTCTCCTGGCAGAGCTAACAGTTGGCTCTGTTATGGGAGAACAACAGTTGGGTGAGAATTGTAGCCTTCCCCATAAATCAAAGCATCCCAAACCTGGCAAATGGGAATCCATTTCAACATGAGGGGGAGAAGCTAAGCTTGTGTTCAATTCTGTCTTTGGCTCAGTCTTTTTTTCTGGAGCTAGCAAAAGCTCTGCCTGGGACTTTTGCAAGTCTCAACCAAATGGAAAAAGACAGCCCAGCATGCAAGAAGTCCTGCAACCAGCTCCGAATGTTGAAAAATGGCAACGTGGCTAGCACTGGCCAGCATCTGGCACATGAAACCCAAGAGATTTTGTGCTTCCTCTGAGACAGATCCTAAAATGACCTGGCATCAGAAGTAAGCCATGGCACAGCATCTCTTTGAACCCATGAGAGCAATGGTGACTGGACAAAGTGAATGTGACTTGGCGTGTTCCGCACTCGTATCCATCCAAGGGGCCCACACCTTTCTGAGGGGCCTTTTTTGCTGTCAGGTGGAATGCGGCTGTTTTGTGTGGTGGCCGGTGCTAAAGTTGCACCAGGAAGATGTGAGGGTAAAATGTTTCCCTTTGTCTGCTTTGCCTTCCAAATGTAATGCCTCAGGTGGGTATGGAGAAAGGATTCTGTCTTTTCTGGATTCCTATGTCTGGTTTTGGGGCCCTTTTATACAGTGGGCCCTTCCCTTACATGGGGGATCTGTTCCGGAACCTGCCGCCCCACGTAAGTGAAATACCGCATAAGCCTGAGCCCCATTGAAAACAATGAGGTTCGTGCACTCATTGTGCCCCTGCATGTGAGCCATGGGCATGTGCACCATTGTCTCTTCCAGCATGTGGCTTCAGTGTAAGCTGGAAGCCGCTTTTGGTGCTCCTGCACACTGTATTAAACAATTAATAGCACTATGATTCCACTTTAACTGCCTTGACTCCATTCTACATATTCCTGAGATTTTCAGTTTAGGGAGGGATACTTAGAATTCTGAGTTAGCAAGTTCTCGTGCCTCACCAAACTACAAGCTCCAGGAATCCATAGGATGCAGCCATGGGAGTTAAAGCAGAATCATAGTGCTATAGCTATGCGTTGTGAAAGAGCTCCTAATCTAGATGGATCTTCCTTGCCCTGAACCTTCTTCTCTCCTGACATCCTTCAGGCATGACGAGTTGCTGGAATTCATTTAATTTATTAAAATCTTATTAAAACCTTTGGGGCCAAATTGATTTCATCCAAAGCTGACATGTGCAATGGTTTTAATTTATTTCAAACTGTTTTAGCTGGTTTCATCTTGTTTTGACTTGCCACATTGTTTCCTATACTGGTATTACTATATCACACCAGCCTGTTGTCTCACAGTAGTTGTGTCGTTCAAGCAAAGGGAAACATGCAATTATAGAAACAACCATTTTCACACTTCTGTAATAGTGCTATGGTGCCACTTTGGTGATCCACATTCCCACAATCAGTCTTATGCCTTGCCTTGCTGAAACCACCTGGCTACCTGTGTCCATCGTACATAGCACACGTCCATTGTTTGTTTGATTTTGCTGCAGTTGCATAATTGCACAGTGTTGATCCTTCTCACAAGACTACTTATGCACATCATTTCCTTTGCTGCTGCTATTGTGGGGTCATATGCTTCTGTGCTGCTGCCATTTCACTCTTGCAATCATCTGATATAGCAATCTGATAGAGCAATCTTTTGATCTGCTGCTCTGGTGCTGGCAATATGTATTCACTGTATTGTAGTTGATTGTCCATCTTGTTTTGGCACACTGAGGTAATGGATCCTGTCCAGATGGCTTCCCTTGTGCTCAGCATTCAGGGGGAGTTGATGGAGGCTTTCTTTAAGGGGGAGCAGCAACAAAGGCTTAAGTAGTGATGCCTACTCCTGTTTGTTTGTAGAAATTTGCAACAACTGAGACTTTTCCTTGCAACTCTTTCCAGCAACGAACAGTTGGAGCTAGGGACCAAGGATGTTCTACTCGTCTTGTTTGACAGCTGCCTGCACCAACAGATTGGTGGGTGAAATCTTGTGTCAGGCAGCAGTGGTGAAGAACAAAGGTGGGATGATGGCATGCAGCTGCGCAATTTCAGAATGACAAGGCCCACACTTTTTGAGATTGCAAATGGTAAAATGGTACCTGATGATCAACAATGGAATGTGCTGCCTCAAAATGTGGTGGAGTCTCCTTCTTTTGAGGTTTGCAAACAGAGGCTGGATAACTATCTGTTGGGAATATGTTGATTGTGTATTCCTGCATGGCAGGGGGTTGGACTGGATGGTCCTTGAGGTCTCTTCCAACTCTTGTGGTTGTACGATTCTGTGACCTCAGTTCCAGCCCAAAAGAACAATAATGAGGGTGGCCATTTCCACTGAAGAAAGTGTTGTCTTTGTGATTTAGTGGCCCTCTAGGCTCTTAGACCACAAGGTAGCATCTCACTTTGGACTCAGTGCATCAACAGTTCTGGAGATTGCGATAGAGATCTGTCTTACCACAGAGCATGTGCTACTGAGAAAAAACTGTTCAATTGGGTGACTATCACAAGGCATGCGGTCCTTCCTCCCTTTTGCTCAGTTTCTCTTCATTGTCCCTTTGTGTCCTTCACTGTTGTACAGGCTTTGAGGGGATTATGAGATCATCTCTCATGCATTGCTTTGTTTCTGTGGATCTGGGAATATTTTGCCATACACCCAAAGGTGTTTGGCAGTAGCCTGGGCCATGTGTCTCCCTTCTATCATTGGCCTTCTGCCATGCCTCAGTTCTGTGTTTATGCCATGGAGCATGCTGTAGCGCTTAATTTGGGGGCGGTCTGTTAGAGAATATCCCATGCCTGCATCATGCCTGCAGGAGCGGTGGTGAGAGATGTGGGAGGGAAGATCCCAATCCATTGCAACACTGTAACTGGACACCTGGACAAATGGCTCATAGGGCAATGCTCCTGACACTGCACCTTCATTAGTTTTCAAATAACTGTCATTTTGCTTCCTTTTTCTGCCCCAGATCTTGGATGGTTTCCAGGTAATAGAATTCCTTCAGTGTTTAGGGGTCATGGATGGAACATATATCCCTGTTTGCCCACCCCCCACCTCCCACCAGTAGGGATGAGGAGATCCTGAATCACAAATCCTCCAGAATGCAGTAGCCCAGGGACTATTGATCACACTGGCAGATTTCTTGACATTGGGCTTGGGAGGAACAATGATACCCATGTTTCCAGGCACTCTGCATTATGCCAGACCATGGATACGGGTGTGTTTGTGTCTGGAAACCCAACCATAACCATCCGTGGGATTCAGATTCCTCCACTCATCCTTGCAGATGGCATCTATCTTATACATCAGTAGCTGATGAAGGCTTATAGTGGTTTCCTGGACAACAGAAAGCAGGTCTTTAACAGTGTCTTCAATCATGCAAGAAATGTTGTTTAGTAGGTTTTTGGATGTCTGAAGTCTAGGTGACAATGCCTTGGAGCATAACTTAATGTGTGTGTCCCTGTGTTGTCTGGCTGTGCAGTGCTACACAACATCTGTGAGTCAAGGGGGTAGGTGTGTGATGAGGACATTAGGGCTCCAGCTGGGCTGGAGTTTCCTGAATATCAGGAACAGCACCAGCTCTGCAATGACAGGTGAGCAAAGGAGGGGGAGATGGTCAGAACCGCCATAGCTGTTATGCTGGCTGGACCATGGAGGCCAGTTCCTGTTATTGCTTGTCAAGTTTGGGAGCTTGTGGACATCTTACAAAGAACTTTACTACGTGAAGTAGAAGGCTTTCATGGCCAGCATCCATAGTTTTTTGTGGAGCTTTCGGGCTATGTGGCCATGTTCTAGAAGAGTTCCTTCTAGAACATGGCCACATAACCTGAAAGCTCCACAAAAAACTTTACTACGCTCTGTTTTTCGCACCACTGTGTCACTGTGTAAACTCACTGTCCCCTTGTTCCAAATAAACTGCTGTTTGGATTCTGCTTGCTGTTTGCATGTAAACAAAGTTTATTTAACAACTTGCAAAAATCCACTGATGCAGGAATAACCATGCCATTGTAAGCAACCAGGGGAGAACTGAAAAAATCATTCCCTCCACAAGAAACCTCATTTCCCACTTCCCTTAATTCAATATCGGTAGATACCCTGAGGCTTAGGAACAGGATAGAACAAGAGAAACTCTTTGTGGTTTATTATCACTTCCTTTTCGTTGTTGCTGGCAAATCCAGCCAATCCACATAAAGCTTACACTTTGAATTCTTATTAGACAAATATGGTTGAACTTGCAAGCTTTACCATCCCTAAACACAACAGTTACTGACCTGGAGGCTTCCTTCATATGTCAAGTCCCAGTTGCAGATGGCTTCGGGCTTCATGATTAAATATCCTGATAAAGATGTCATTGTGTTATTAAACCAATCTTCCCTTTCTGACATTGCTTGCACTAGGTGAGGAATGCTTAAAGTTCTAATCTGAATATATCCTGCTCCAATTCAGCAATGGATTCCTGAGAAGGCCATTGTGCAAGACATGAACAACAAGCATGACATTATGTTTTTCATGGCATTATTGAGTTTCAGCCAACACATGCAAGAAAGGGTTGCATAAGATGTGGCTTCCTTGTTCTTTTCTGTTTAAAAATAATGGCCGGGGGACAGCTGAACTGGAAATGATGTGAGACCCTCTCCATGCTGCTTTCAATCATATCTGGGTGCCATTTTTGTCAATGCTAAAAGGTTTTACACATCGGTCCTTTCACGCTAAACAGTTATAGTGCTATAATTCTGCTGCAACTGACATGTTAGCTTCCTTTGGAATCCAGAGGTTTAAAGTTTATGAAGGAACCTGGACTCTATGGCTGCTAATTCTTAAAGTCCCTCCAAATCCCAGCATTTCTCAAGACGGGTCCATGGCAGTGCTAGTAGAATGATAGGACAGCAATCACTTAGTGTGATTTTGCTCAAATTATGATGGGCATTGCAGAAGGGATGATATAGAGTGGTGTATTTCCTGGTGCAACATATTTGTAGACTTTTCTGACTTACAGGTTTGAGCTGAATTCCATGGCCATGCCTTATTTTGCACTGGTTCTACCTCAACTGCCATGGCTTCACCAGTTAGTGGTTTCCCACCCATAAACTAGATAGCAAGATACTTGGCAGAATCCAGCCATGATACATAGATTGTGGACTTCACTGTTGTGCCAAGGAGATGATGAAAGTGACTGAATTCTGATCTATAGCACGTCTCCCAACAATGATCCAAACCTCACACATACTCGAGGCAGCTCGTAATCTACTCACTTCATTCACATCTTTGTGTAGTGTGTCTGTCCATTAATTGATTCACATTGGTCTTCTCTTCCCTTTCACAGCACACAATTGCTGCACTATGATTCCACTTTAACTTCCATGGTTCCATCCTATGGAATCATGGGATCTGTAGTTTATGAGTATTTTGAATTCTCAGCCAGACAGGTCTAGGGCCTCAGTAAACTATAAATGCCACAACTCCTTGGAATATAGCCATGGCTGCTCAAGTGGACCAGGAGAGCATATAGCCATGCACAGGCAGTGCATCAAGACTATGTCACAATAGTCACATGTACTTTGGTAGCATAATAAGAAATGTTCTGAGCCCCGTACACTTCATCCTCTGGATAATGGAGCCAAAATGCACTTACAGGGCCATCTTCATAATGTTTGCTCCACAGGTGTGCTCCCTGTGGCTGAGAGGGAAGGCACTCTGTAGTGGGAGCCTTCCCTAGAAGCTGCCACATCACTCCTGCCACAGGAGAGAGAGAAGCATCCCTCTGCAGAGACACCCAGGCATGCCCCAAGTGGAGTCGGGCCAAGTGAACTCCCACAGAGCACAGGTAGGCACATTATGGTCACCTCACTTGCTATTGGGAAGAGGACAGCTGTCTGCTTTCCTCTCATAGAATGTTCCCCCTTATCCCTCTAGAGGATACTGAGCATATAATGTGGCCCCAGATATTGCACCCCCTTGCCCCTAAATTAATGGACTTAGGCCAAAGCAGGGAAAACTGGTGTTAGTTGTCTGTGTTTGTGGGACCTAACTGCATTATTTAAACACACAGGAAACCTTGAACCTCCAGAGAGGCAGGAGCAAGGGACACAAACAGAGGAGCCAGGACAAGCCTCCAGTCCACATCTCCAGATGTGGTCTCCTACAAAGAGTCTCTCAAAACTGACTGTACGTACCTTTGCCCAGAGCAATTTTGGCAACTGCAAAAGAGCAGTATGCTCACAATGGAGTAACACTGCAAAGTCTGACATTACTGTGAGGACTCGCAGTGCATGGTATGTCTAACCAACAAGTGAGTGCCAGCAATAAGCAGATCATGTTGCTCTCATTCCACATCCCTAACATCTTGTTTTCCTTTCCTCCATACAGAGCAAGCATTTGCTGCCCAGACTAAGGCACTTATGAGCAGGATAGAGCATCGACTTAGTGCCATGTAAGCATCTGTAAACCTCCTGCTGCAACGGATGGATATCTACAAGAGGAGTGGCAACATCTTTGTATATAATTGTATATAGTTCTGAAAATTAAAACCTGGTGATTCTCAGTGTGCAGTTGCTGTATATCTTTTCAACCTACAAAAAGGATTGGAAATTAGTGACAGAAAGGTTTAACGAATAATAATAGACACTATACTTCTATTGATGCAACCTAAAATTGCATTGGCCTTTTTAGGTGCCGCATCGCACTGTTGACTCATGTTCAGCTTATGGTCTACTTGGACTCCTAGATCCCTTTCACATGTGGTCTCATTCAGCCAGCTGTCCCCCATTTTATATATGTGCATTTCATTTTTCCACCCTAAGTGCAGAACCTTACATTTCTCTGTGTTGAATTTCATTTTGTTAGCGTTGTCCCAGCTTTCTAGTCTATTCAGGTCATTTTGAATTTTGTTCCTGTCCCCTGGGTATTAGCTACTCCTCCTAGTTTAGTGTCATCTGCAAATTTGATAACTAGGCCCCCAATACTGTCATCCAAATCATTAATAAAGACGTTGAATAGGACTGGACCCAGGACAGAGCCCTGTGGGACCCCACTGGTCACTTCTCTCCAGGATGAAAAGGGACCATTGCTGAGCACCCTTTGAGTTCAGCCAGTCAACCCAAAGGGTGCTCAACAATGGCTCCTTTTCATCCTGGAGAGAAGTGACCAGTGGGGTCCCACAGGGTTCTGTCCTGGGCCCAGTGCTGTTCAATATCTTTGCTTCTCTGATATAAAATGGCAAAATCAGTCTTTGCTTTTGGGAATTCTTTTTGTTAATATTTTTGAACCGTGGTTGTTTGAATCGGTGGATGAAGAATCCCTGGATACAGAGGGCCTGCTGTATTTTGGGCCAGCTACCACAAACGAGGCAGAAGGTCTGTTAAAGCAAGGAAGTTGTATGTCCCTGGGGTCACCATAGTTGTTTATGAAATGGGACATTAATAACACTGAGCGTGACATCCCACCAGCTCCTTAGTCCATATCTGAGTGGGTTGTTTGAGGCACACACACAGCAGTCAGAACTACAAGCAGAAACACAAAAACCCCACACAGAGATATCTAGCATCCATCCACACAACCCATACACCCAGGCATTAGTTTTTCTTTCCAATTTGAGATGGCAAGTTCTGAGCAAAAAGGAAAGCTCTTATTTTTGGAGGAAGAAGAGGGAGTGAAAGTCCTTAGCAGCTTGTCCAGGAGTGAGGCTGTCATGGATGAAAGTCCACCAGTTAAATCAGTTGATGAGCAATGCTGATACCAAGGGCAGCAGCACCAGAGAGTTAACATGGCTTGGGACAAAGCATTGGGAGAATGTGCCATGTTGTTCAAGGTGCAGTTAGTTTCAGGAACAACTTCCAAAACATGCTGCTGATCCCACAAACACACAAACTGTCATGCTACCAGAGTTGTGCTACCAGGGCTGTAGTGTCTTTCCAAATCACATTCCAGTCCACTGTGTGTCTCATACTGGATCACAAATCACCTCTGGGATGTTTAGGGTACTTCACATCCCTCCTCTGTTACTCTGGCTTGAAACTTAGAGAGGGAGACAAACAGTTCAAGAGGTGGCACAGGTATAATATACTAACAAAACACAACAGGTACCTTCATTGCTATGCCCTGTATGTTCACAGAAGAATTATTGGGTGGGTAGGGGGTCTAGGTGGAATCAGTAGGAAATAATATTCATTAGTACCTCAGTTATCAAATGTATGAAGACTGAGCGGGTGCAGCACCCTGATACTGCAGCTGATAATGTCAAAGCAGCACACAATGTAGCCAGTACCTGATTAGACTCCTGTATCATTTTGCTCAGCTCACCGGCATGCATCCAGATTTGCTGTTGAACTCTCTCCAATCCATTCTGGGTGGGATTGTTCTGTGTGTGGTTTCCAGTCACCACTCACTTTCCACAACTGCAAGGGTCTCTGACCCACACCCTGGCAACTGTGGACAGTGTGGTTGGGTGTGCACTTGGAACAAATCTCAAGGAAATGGAGCTTGGAGGATCAGGGACATATGAACCCAAAGCCACCCAAAAAAACAAGGGAGGAATCAGATAGTGATCACAGAAGGTTCAACAGGGGAGGTGAAGTGAGGGAGGGAGACCCACCAGTCCCAGCTTTAGTGGTGGGAGTTTTTGTTCCTCTGTTTCCCAGGCTTTGCACAGAGCAGAGTACAGGAACAGTGAATACTTTCAGAGAATTTCATCAGAACAATCTAAATCATTGAAGAGAACCATTACTTTTCACCCATTGCATCCAATAGCAATTTATTGAGGATCCTGTACATAGACATGCACAGATATGCATCTAGGTGCATTAATGTAGTTGTACATATACATTCCACAAAACCATATTACATAGCAAAATACATTATCTAAAAGAGAGGAGCAGTTTGCTCCTAAACGCCCTTAAATCCTCTTTGTCACTGAAGAGTTATTAGCAGCATGGCATGGGTAATAGGCACAATACCCAAGGGAGGTAGGAGGAAATATGAGCTCCTTATATCCTCTCTTTCCTTCTCTTTCTGTCTCTCTCTGGTAATATGTAGTAGTTCAGCCATTACATATTTTTATACCCCATAACCATTCCCACTGTGCATCAGAACCACACTATATACGCTTCCGCACAAAAACAAATGATCCACTCTGTAACCTGATTTATGTAATCCAATCTGTGCACCAACCTTCCCCACAGGGTGGATGCATAGGAAAGTGGGTGCATGAGAGTCTAGCCCTGACCATATATATTCATCTGGAGGCTGGTCTTCATTGGCTAGAATATTCCAGGCTGCCTTGTTCATCACCTGGCACCACCACTGTGGTCACAACAAGGCGATCAGACATTTTATCAAGGGTGGGCATGTTGCAACTGAATCATAGAATCATAGAATCCTAGAGTCGGAAGAGACCGCAAGGGCCATCCAGTCCAACACCCTGCCATGCAGGAACTCTCAGTCAAAGCATCCCCAACAGACAGCCATCCAGCTCCAAATGTTAGCATCCTCTTTGGGTTTTGTGTACATGTAATTCCCCTTACCTGTGCAACTGTGCGTTTTTCGCCAGACATAACTTTCAGTCCATGCCTATGTAAATGGAATTTCACAACTGTAAATCGTGTGCAAATATACTGTATATACTAATGTATAAGTCTAGAAATTTTAGCCAAAAAATTCATCCAAAAAACCTGGGTTGACTTATCCACAGGTTAATGTATATAAGTACATAAGTACATGTATGTAAGTATATAGGTATGTAAGTACTTATGGAATCGTCCCTTTCTCTGAGTAGAGTGGTGAAAGGCAACAACTTAATCTGTCCTGGGAGCCCTTAAAAGAAGCACCGATCCCTTCTACTGTCTCATCCATCCAGCCTTTCGGGTGAGCACAAATAGTTACACCTGCCAGAATTTTCTAAGTTCTTTGGTATTGTTTTCCTTTACTTAGGACCCAAACATGCAGTCAAATGAAGTGGCCTATGGCCACTTTGGAGGCATGCCTTTCAAATGATGCATGCCTCCAAAGTGGCCAGAAGCTGTGCCAAAGTCCTTGGGACCGGAGCAAAAAGGACCTGGGAAAACCAGCTGGTTGCGCTGGTCAACCTCTGCATCTGCAGCCTGCCTTGGGGGCAGACTGTGTGGACTGTGGGGGTCTGACCCACCTCTGACTGGAGTGCACTCTGGCCACTCTACTGTGCTTGTCTGCTCCATCCTTTTTATCCTTTGTTACATGCTCCTATGTTTTACCCTTGACTTATCCATGGATCATATCAAAATCCACAAATTTGGCCCCCAAATCTGCCCTCAACTTATGCAGGAGGTCAGCTTATAGTCAAGTATATACAATCCCACTTTCTTCATTGCCCATCTCCTGTGGCGCAGTGGCGAATAGGTGAAGACAATTGCAGAGATGCAGTTGGTTGCACAGTACTGATTTTCAACAGAAGGACAGAAAGTAGCACTGCATGAGTATAGACTGACAGAGTGCGAGCATGATGTAGCATTTTGGCCAATGACCAGATGGCTGACTGTGAAGGATGCTTTGGTTGTGGATTCCTGCAAGGGGTTAGATTAAATGGCCCTTGGTGTGCCCTCCAATTCTATAATTCTGTGGTTCTGTGAATCTGAAATCTGCCTCGCCTGGTCCCCAATGCAGCAGCTGCTACAATCTGACCTCTGTTGTGCTCTTGAAATGTCTCACAAGCCACAGCAATACATCTGCACACTCCCTCCTGTGTGTGTTTGTTTGTATGTGTGTGTGGCCAGAGCTCCCCGAGGGACTTTGGCACGTCTCCCAGTCCTTTCCTAGTAGCGGGCAGGCTCTCTGCCTGATTTCCCAACCCCAGAGGGCCAGCGGTGCCAGCGAGGGGGCCAGGCCTGGACTCCTTCTGGGAAGCCAGAGGCCGACGATATCACATTATGCACTTGGAAGGGAGCCCAGCTCTTTCCTAGAAACAGAGAGCTGTTAACGTTGTGGCTTTCCTCGCTAACAGGCTCCCTGTTGTGCTGTTGGAAATACCAACACGGCACAGCCCTGGATCAGAGAGCTGCAAAGGACCAGCTGTGCTGGCCAGGACGTTTCACTCTCACATTTTCCTCTTCTCTGCCCTCAGGTTTGTTGGTAAACTGCCTCTGAAGGTGGAGGTTCCATGTATCCAGGGGAGGCCTCCCTCTTCTCCCATCTATAGCATTACAGGTGCACACGCTCTCATTCTAGAGGGTCCGTTTATCTCCTTTCAGATGTCTTTCCTCTCCTCTGTTTCCAGCACAGATCATTGGAAGGGCGGTATATAAATAAACATTTTATTATTATTTATTTATTATAGATTCTCTTTGAAGATGGAGGTTCAATTTATCTATCCTCAAAATGGCCTCCCTCGTCTCTGTCTCCAGCATGAAATGTGCCCTCTCCCTGAAGAAGGAGGCTGCTAGGGTTGGCCTCTTCCTTCTTCTCGGTCCCTTGCATTACAGGTACAGTGTCTCTGAAGATGGAGGGTCCATTTATCCAGCAGTGGCCTCTCTCTTGTACATCTATATCATTACAGGTGCACTATCGCTCAAGATGGAGGGTCCATATATCTCCTTTTAGGATGTCTTTCTTCTACTCTGTCTCCAGCATGACAGTTAGATTGTCGCTGGAGATGGAGGTTCCATTTATGTTTCTTCAAAATAGCTTCTCTGTCTCCGGCAGGAAAGCTTCACTCTCCCTGAAGGTGGAGTCTCCTAGGCTTGGCCTCTTACTTCTTCTCTGTCCCCTGAATTATAGGTGTCTCTGAAGACGTAGGGTCCATGTACCTGTCATAGGGATGGCCTCCCTCTTCTGTATTCCCTGAATTGCAGTACACTGCCTCTGAAGATGGATAATAATGATTACAGAATAATAATGTGTTACTTTTTATCTCTCCTGACCTCTTACCTCTTCTTTCTCCCCAGCATGCACTTTCTCTGAAAATGTGGATTCTGTTTACCTGTCCTAGGGATGATTTCCCACCCAGCCAAGACAGGTAGATCCTTTCCAAAGATGGAGGTTCACGTTTTCTATCCTAGGGATGGTTTCCATTTTTTCCCCTGTCTTCAGTGTTGCAGGTACACTGGGTCTAAAGTTGGAGGTTTCATCTAGCTGTCATGATCCACGGCTCTTAATCGCCCTGTGTTCCTCCTCTTCTGTGAAGGGAAAGGAAAGGTGGCAAAGCATCTCTTTTACATGCATCTGAATTCTCTGGATCAATCCCAGGCTGAAAGACTTGGGTATAAATAAACCCAGCCTTTATTTCAGAAGATGGAGAGCAACAGATCCAGAAAGCAATTTTCCATGGCTTGGACTGGCCAGGGAAAATGCTTCTTAAAATCCAGAAAGAAGTCCAGATTTCTAGGTTTGGAAAGGAGTATGGCGCTGAAAATGCTAAACAGTGCAGAAGGAATTTAGAACCCATTTCAAAGGTGAACAACTGCTCTTTCCAGAAAAAGGCAGTCCAATATATAGCCTTGGGGGCCATATGTGGCCCTGGGATCAGATTTTTCGCAGTCCAACTTGAATGGTCATGTTGGCCCATGTCTTAGCATGCTGTTCTAGATTAGATGGACCAACAGCCTGTCCCAGTAGGAGTGTGCATAACTCCAAGTGTGTCTAACTTCTTTTCAAAGCCATTGTCATCTCCTGACCCAGCCATTTCTTCAGGTTGTGTGTTGTGTGAAGAAGCAAATCACATTGCAAGGCCCTGACTCCTTTCCAGACCTGTCTAATGGACGTCTTGTAAGTCTTCAGCTCCTTGGCCAACAGGACTGTTATCTCTGTTAATGATACCTTTGAAGGAGAAGAGCTGCCTTAATGAGAGAGGAAGGTGGCCAGTTAGACACTGGAAAATGTGCACCTGTAGGGCATGGGTTTTCATATTGCCTATTGCAAGATGACCCCGCCTCGATTGTTTTACAGAGGGGCGGGTAAGAAATAAATATTATTATTATTATTATTATTATTATTATTATTATCCCTCTTGTCAGATGATGTGTGTGTGTCAGAATAACAGGTGCCGGGGGGGGGGGGGACCCTGGTTTTCCTTCTCCTTACAGGCCAGACCACCCACTTATTCATACTCTGAGTCACATTTGCTACCCAAGTAGTAAACAGCTCAAGCAGCTGTCAGAACACATCAATCTCTAGCTTGATCTAGGACAGGGGTGCCCAACATGCAGCCCAGGGGCCGGATGTGGCCCGCCAAGGGATTTTTGGAGGCCCGGGGCCCAATTGTCAGGAGGAGGAGGATGTCTCGGCTCCCAGAGTCCTGGCCCAATTGTTTGGGGCTCCTCCTTCTGGGCCTGCCTGGCCCATCGGGTGGAAGGAGCTGTAAGCCTGCCCCCAGCAACAGCTCCCCCCGAGCTCCTTGGGAAGGAGAGGCAAAGTCTGGGCGAGGGATCCATTGTTCCTGAGTCCTCCACAGCCCCATGCGATTGGGCCAGGGGTACATGCTGGGAACCCCCGATCTAGGACATGGTGCAGCACTGAGTCTGCCTTCACCTGGAGATTCTCCAAAGCTCAAGCCCATGCATTTTCCAAAGATTAGGTTTGCATTCCATACACAATGTTAAGCAGGCTTCATCTCCATCATTAAAAACATTAAAAAACATTAAAACCCATGGCTACAAACATCAGTAAAGATATGGTCAAGATAGAAGCAAGTTCTAGCACCAGATCCCGCTCCTGTTTACCCCTTCTTGGTCCACAAATCTTTCTGTTCCCCTGATAAAAGGGATGGGAATAACAAGGTGTATACTTTGTCCAAGACCTTTTTCATAACAACAGACCAAAAACAACTGACTAACTAACTTTAGATCTAGAGCCATTAAAAGATAGTTGGTTTCATCTACATCAGATAATGGCTTTTACACACAAATTAAAGGGAATAGGAGGGCCACCTAGATCCATTTCCCTTTTTTGAGGCACGGTGTGTTCCCCGCTCCCAAAGCACCAAAGGACTTTAATCTAAAACTGTGTGATTGACCACTCTTACCAAAATGTCCGTGGCATGGAACAGACCTGGGGAACAGATCTGAATCTTTCAATTCCCATTTCAAAATGGACTACAATTTGGTCTTCCACTCCTTTTAAATCCAGATCAGCACCGATTAGAGGAACCACCTTGAAAATGATACACAAGTGGTATTTGACTCCAGTGAAGCTAGCCAGAATAGTTTTTCTTCCAAATGTTGGTGTGGTTGTAATGATAATGGCACATTTCTACACATGTGGCTCAGACTGCCCCAAAATAAACACATTTTGGCAACTGGTACTTGAACTAATGTCATTGATTAATCACCAAAAAGTAAAGTTATGTCCAGAAATGCTTTTATTATCAATATATGTGGACACACATTCAAATCTGAAACATAAAAACCTCATAGATTTCTTTAATTACAGCAGCCCATGTAGAAACTCCCAGATGCTGGAAAACAGGGGAGGTATCTTTAGATATGTGGTGGGAAAAGGTATGGGACCTATGGTTACTCGAAAATCCGTCTGACAGAATGGCAAGTTATGCAGCACAACCAAAACCAGGACCTTTCATAGACAAATGGTTCCCACTCATTAAACAAAGACAGAAACAAGAGAAGACAACCTCTATCTCATCTGAACCTTTGGTCAGGCATTCTGGTCTAGATGTACACAAAGAGTTCCCAGGATTGTGCCATCTGCCCCAGGATGCCTTCTTTTAACTATGTATTAAGAAACCGTGCCCTCCCTCCAGTCCATCTGCCTTGGTCCAGGCCTTAGAGGGAGAGAAGATCCACTGGACCTCATCCCCTTCCCACCACCTTCCCCTCTTCCTTTTGTGTTGTCTCTTTTAGACTGTAAGCCTGAGGGCAGGGATCCATCTAACTATAAGATTGTATGTACAGTGCTGCGTAAATTTACAGCGCTAAATAAATAAATAAATAAATAATGACAGCAATGGACTTTAAAATGACCACTTACATTGAACAGAACCCAAGAAGGAGACCCGCAACATAATTCAATGTTGTGAGATGAATTGTTTTATTTTGCTTTATTGTTGTGACACGTTTTGTACATAGCTGTTTACTTTTAATATATTTTTAAATGACCCCCAAAAAGTATTTTTTTATAAAACTGGCTTGATCTCATTTGAGAGCTGCACCCAACATTCTCCTGCAAAGCAAAGGGATACTTTTGGAACAGGGTGTGTTCAAAATATTTCCCCGGTTTTGTTTGTATCCTGTTCTTCTTGGCTGTTTATTTCGCCAGCTTGTTTTTGGCAGAGTGTTGGTTTGTTTGTGTGTTTAAACACAGGCTATGGCTGCTTGAGAACAAGAGGATCTCTGCCACAGGGATATCTAACAAGCATAGTCAGCAATGTTCGCTCTATGCGAGCAGACCACTCATGCAGTAGGATATTCCCTTCTTCTCCCCTGTCTGAGCAATCCATATGTGCTCCAGACCCTCTTCACGGGCTTCACAGTTCTCTAACACTTGTTGAAGCAAGCCCAGAGGTCTTTAGGGGCAGAGCAGTTGTAATCCATGTACAGTGTCCATTCTCCCAGTGGAAGGGTGCAGTTTGGCGCCACCACTTTGTTAGTATTTTTGAGATTAAACTATTCAGCTTCTCTTTTCTTGTTAGAAGGTATTTATTAACTAACAGGGGACAGAGAAAAGGCAGAATTACTCAACACCTTCTTTGCTTCAGTCTTCTCAGAAAAGGCAAAGGGTGCTCAACCTAAGGATAATGGAGACAGAATAGAGGAAATTCAGCACAGAATAAGTAAAGAGGTAGTACAGGAATACCTGGTTAACCTAAATGAATATAAATCTCCAGGACCAGATGAACTACATCCTAGAGTATTAAAAGAACTGGCAAATGTAATATCAGAGCCATTGGCAATAATCTTTGAGAACTCCTGGAGAACAGGAGAAGTCCCAGAAGACTGGAGGAGGGCAAACGTTGTCCCCATCTTCAAAAAGGGAAAAAAAGAGGATCCCAACAATTATCGTCCAGTTAGTCTGACATCAATTCCAGGAAAGGTGCTAGAGCAGATCATTAAGCAGAGAGTCTGCGAACATTTAGAAGCCAATGCCATAATCACAAAAAGCCAACATGGGTTTCAGAGAAACAAGTCTTGCCAGACCAATCTGATCTCTTTTTTTGATAAAATTACCAGTTTGGTAGATGAAGGGAATGCTGTGGATATTAGTTTACCTCGATTTCAGTAAGGCCTTTGACAAGGTTCCCCATGACATTCTTGCAAAGAAGCTTGCAAAATGTGGGATAGACAAGTTAACTGTCACATGGATTTGTAATTGGTTGACTGGCCGAACTCAAAGGGTGCTCAACAATGGCGCCTTTTCATCCTGGAGAGAAGTGACCAGTGGGGTCCCACAGGGTTCTGTCCTGGGCCCAGTGCTGTTCAACATCTTTATTAATGACTTGGATGACAGAATTGGGGGCATACTTATCAAATTTGCAGATGACACCAAATTAGGAGGAGTAGCCAATACTCCAGAAGATAGGATTGAAATTCAGAATGACCTGAATAGACTAGAAAGCTGGGCCAAACAAAATGAAATTCAATGCGGAGAAATGTAAGGTACTGCACTTAGGACGCAAAAATGAAATGCACAGATATAGGATGGGGGACATCTGGCTGAATGAAACTACGTGTGAAAGGGATCTAGGAGTCCAAGTAGACCATAAGCTCAACATGAGTCAACAGTGCGATGCGGCAGCTAAAAAGGCCAATGCTATTTTAGGCTGCATCAATAGAAGTGTAGCGTCTAGATCAATGGAAATAATAGTGTCGCTCTATTCTTCTTTGGTCAGGCCCCACCTGGAATACTGTGTCCAGTTCTGGGCACCACAATTCAAAAAGGATGTGGAGAAACTGGAGCGGGTCCAAAGGAGGGCAACTAAGATGGTGAAGGGTCTGGAAACCAGGCCCTATGAGGAACGACTTAAAGAGCTGGGGATGTTTAGCCTGGAGAAGAGAAGGTTAAGAGGTGATATGATAGCCCTGTTTAAATATTTGAAGGGATGTCATATTGAAGAGGGAGCAAGCTTGTTTTCTGCTGCTGCAGAGACTAGAACGCGGAACAATGGATACAAATTGCAGAAAAAGAGATTCCACCTCAACATTAGGAGGAACTTCCTGACAGTAAGGGCTGTTCGATGGTGGAACACACTCCCTCGAAGTGTAGTGGAGTCTCCTTCCTTGGAGGTCTTTAAGCAGAGGCTGGATGGCCATCTGTCGGGGATGCTTTGACTGGGAGTTCCTGCATGACAGGGGGTTGGACAGGATGGCCCTTGTGGTCTCTTCCAACTCTATGATTCTATGATTCTATGAATCAGGGCAGTGCTTCTCCCTCTGAATGGACTCATGAATGGTTCCCAAACTCTACCTTCCAAGTGTTTTGGACTTTGACTCCCAGAATCTCAAGCCAAGAGGACTGAGGCTTGGGGAGCTGAAGTCCAAAAATACCTGGGAGACCAGAGTTTGTAAATCACTAATGATGGAGGATCCCCTCCCAGCTTTACTCTTCCGTAATTGCAAGGTCCCTTGTGAGTGATGTTACATGTTTGTGATATATTTTACTTTAAAGCCAACAAATACAACTATGTGACTCTGTGCGTTCCCACTATGCAGTGCTGGAGTGCACAGGAAGGAAGGAAGGAAGGACAGAAGGAAGGAAGGACAGAAGGAAGGAAGGAAGGAAGGAAGGAAGGAAGGAAGGAATTGCCTGGCCATTGGTTTAACTTTGAGATTGGCTGCCATTTCTTACTCAGTTCTCGTCCACATATTAAGCAGGTCCAACCCTACTTGGCTTCCAAAATCAAACGGGATTGGAGTGGTATGGTACTGATTTTAGGAGGGCTCACTTACTTTCAGTTTTGTTCACTACTATGTGTTTGTGGTCTTTGCTGTCATGTCATCCTTTACTCCCCTTTATTGCCAAGGCCTGTTTCTTATTGGTAGTCCCAAATAGAGTAGACCCATTGAATTGATGAGATATATTTGTGTATTAACTCATGATTTCGCCGTTGATTTTATATATTTATTCTATTTGGGATTAACAGATTGGATTCAGCACTAAATAATTTTTTTAGTTATTTATTCAAATTATATTCCACTTTTCTCCCAAATGGGTCTCTAAGCAGTTATTAGTAACAAATATGTGGGAGATTCCAGTCAATTAATAACAAATAGGTGGGCGTTCCTGGTCAATTAAGGATTGTAATGTCCATGCAATGACATCACAACACCCCATAGCCGGTCAGTTGGGGGTACATGATGCCATCTTGGAGGCCAAATTGATCCAGGTGGGACAGGAGGGATACTTGCTAATGGAAGTTTATCTCAGTTCCGAATTGATAAGCATCCAGAACACAGGTGAGGCTTCCTTTTCCTTAAAAAAAGATATGCAAAAGTCTCCCTGCTTTTGGTTTAGTTCAGTGTGGCATGCAAAACTAACAATCTGTACCAATGATGGTCAGTGACAATCAAAAACATGGAGAACAAAACATAAGCTTTCCTGCTGAAACAAAATAAACAAAACAGTGGCACTGTTTTCCCTACAGAAAAGGTGGCCAATGGGATGATCAATGTAGAAGCATGGAGTTTTCAGTAGGCCTGCACTGCCCTCTGGTGGCCACATACCTGAACATACAGTTCAGAAAAAGTGCCACCTGCCTCTGCAAATCCTAAATCCTGTTGGCTTTAATGAAATCTAAAGTAGTTCAACTGATCCCAGGATACTGCCTTGGTTTTCTCATTTCACCATGCTTTGATCAGTTTCTTTAATGCAGCTGAAATTGTGTCATGAGACACACCCGGCATAGATAGGTAGATCTGGCTTGAGAACAGTACGTGTGAAAGGAATCTGTGAGTCCTACTAGACCACAAGTGGAACATGAGTCAACAGTGTGATGCGGCAGCTAAACATTCCAGTGCAATTCTAGGCTGCATCACGAGGGGAAATGTCTAAATTGAGGGAAGAAATAGTACCGCTCTATTCTACTTTGGTCAGGCCTCATCTGGAATAATCCTGTATCCGGTTCTGGGCACCACAATTCAAGAGTGTGCCCAGAGGAGGGCGACCAAAATGGGGAAAGGATTTAAACCACCAAGCACTATGAGGAATGTTAGGGAGATGGGTATGTTTAGCCTGGAGAAGGGTTGAATTATATCCCCAAAACAGGTTCAGCACTTCGGATAGTTCCTAGAGACTTGGCATTAAACCCCAGGGTGGAGTCACTGTCTCACTGACATGGAAGTCACCGGCTGCCATTGGACACCCCTTGGTTGACCCCCTAACAGTGGGGTGAGGCACAAAAACAACCCATTCTGGGTATAATTAGCTAATTTTCGGGATAATACATACTACACTTCTTTATCCTTCATCTTAGCACCTGCATTGAAGCAGGATTGGGATTGTGTAGGGTGACACAGATAAGCCAGTGTGGTGTAGTGGCTTGAGTATTGAACTACTGCTTCAGAGACCAGCTCAGCCATGGAAACCCACTGGGTGGATTTGGAAGAGTCGCACTCTGTCAGAGGAGGGCAATGGCAACCCCTCTCTGATCAAAACTTACCAAGAAAACCTCACGAGAGGTTTCCATAAGTCGGAAGCAACTCGAAAGCACACAGTAATAACAAGGGTGACACATTGTCATTACCAAGAACAGCAAGGGAGGGCATTTGAGATGGATGCAGAGGATTAGTTCTAGGATGGTTCTAGTTAAATAGGAAGAGCTGAGACTCTCTGGCCCTTTGCTGACTGTGGCCAGCAATCCTGTTGGTGTCTTGCTCATGCATAAGTTGTCCTGCAGAAGCAGTTGGATATATATATATATATATATATATATATTCCCAGTAGACAGTGTCTACATTCATTTCAAGATTATGGAAGAGGAGGTCATTTGTGTTAGCACATTGCATGCTGATGTATGTGCATTCCTGGCCCATGCATATCTGTCTCCCACGGTTGCAATTAATTGGTGGTGTTACTCTTTCAGTTAGATATTTGGTTGCACAACATTGCCATCCATCACTAGAGTTGTGTCACAAGTTGTGGTTAGTGGCTTATGCAAGTATGGGTCCACCTGCATATGTCTTGTTTTGGTCTTTGCAGGGTGACCAGACATTGTTCTTTTTCCAGGACATATCCTACATTTCAACCTTCTGTCCAGGAGGACTTGCAAGATGTCCTCCCTTTTAAGCATGGCTAAGAAGCCCATCGAGCAACCCCATGTTTGCTGTTCCCCTTTGAGAAGTTCATTTACCTGGCTGTCTGTCCTTGCTCAAATAGGCGGATAGGATGGATCCTTTAAAATACTGTTTTCCCCAGAGCATCAAGGGGCAAGAGCTTGGGGTACATTTGTTTCTCAGAGGGGGAAAGGACAGCAAACATGTTAGGCAATGGGCTGCTTGAGGACCCAATGCACATATTGGAAGGGTTTTCCCTTTAATTTCAACACTATGGACAAATGAAAGGAATGATTTAAACATAGATTCAGTCAAGGGCTTGTGGCTAGTAAAGCCCAATTTTAAGCATTTGTCTTGCTCAGAGTTCAGTAAGTATATTGCAAGCCAACAAAGCATTTTAATGAAGATAAGTCCATCAGAAAAATACGCCTGAGTCCATAATAAAATACAATATCTGTAATATAGCTGTAAATAAACCACATGAAATGAATGTATATGTATATCAGTGTTGTTAGCTTTTATTTGGTAATAGCCTACATTTTTCTTGCGTGGCCTACATTTTCCAGTTTCAGAGCAGCCATTCTCACACATCTTGTCAGTTGCACAACTAGGGCCGCTTCTACCATCGCACTCTATTCCGTACTCCTGCTTAACCTTACCTTTCTGTCCTGAGCCCTACCCAGCATGCTTTTGGGGTTTTTTTAATTTTAATTTTTGTTTTTTTCATGCAATCCCAGAGTTCTGCTAATGTCATTTAGCAAGAAAACATTCAGGGGTAGCTGTGTTGGCCATATAGCAAATCCAGTATTTTTGATGTTATTGGATTTAATGTGGTTTAAGTTTTAAAAGAAAAGAAATAGAAAAAATGAAGGCAATCAGCCTGCTTGGTGATAGCAAGTGAGAGGGAAGACATGGGGATAGGAGGAAAGACTGATACCCCATGACTGCCAGTGTCGCAACTGCTCCAGCACTGGGATGTCTTGCAATTGGGAGCTCATTGATAAGTGTACCTTGTCAAGGAAAAGAGATGCTCTAAGCGTGATTCAAGAACACAGCAGCTACAGGTTGGAGGTGGCAACGTGTATTAAGGATCACCAAAAGTGTCCCCCCCCCCTTTTTTTTTCTGGCTGTAATTGCTGCGTCTAGTAATCTCCTAAAATGGGTAATGTAGAATCTCGACTATAACATCATAAAACTGCACACGGGCATTTATACACCATAATCCCCATCTACTGATCTGGTCATAATGTCAGGTTGAGTTACAGTACAGTATAATGTGACTATACCTTATTTGATGGGGGGAGCTAATTGCATGTAACTACTATTAAGTTGCTCTGTGCTCAAAAAGTGTGCAGTGAGGACAACAGAATGCCAGCTATATATTCACCTCCTGGCCTCCACTCTTCTTCTTTCCTTTCCTGGCAGAGACGACAACCTCCAGCACATCAGCATTCATGGTACCCCCCACCACCAGCGTGTATGACTCAGATGAGCAAGGCAGCGACGGAGCCGTGGCAGTTTCCTTGGTAGTCAGCCTGGTACTGGTGGTGTTCAGCATTCACTTTCTTTAGTGAGTATCCCTGAAGTCTCTTGGGATGGGTCTCCAAGTTGCCATGACGGGGGTTTTGGAAAGGGATCCCCAGGGGGAGAGAGCTAAGCATCAGAGCTGAAAAAAGAGGCTGAGTGGCCATCTCTCATCTTGAGTGGCCATTTTCCTGCATAGCTGAAAGGAGTTGGACTCAATAGCCCTTGTATTCAGCAGAAGAGCTGGAGGGTGCAACCATCCCTTAACTACAGGAGAGTAGATTTACATGACACACGCACAAGGCGAGGTCTTGGCCCATGACTGGCCACCTGTCAGGGATGCTTCAGAGGCATATTCCTGCCTGGCAGATTAGATAGACCTTGTGGTTCCTACCAATTCTATGATGTTGTGATTCCATTAAAAGCAAGTGGGTCCTCCAAACATAGCAGCCATTGACCCAAGTCCTGTGCAGACCAGCCATTAAGGCCGTCCTGGGGGTGGAGTCGGGGTGTCGCCTGAAGGCAGATGGAGGCTGCCCCTTAGGGGCAGTCTGCACAGCCCCTCTGTCCCTGGTAGAGTAGGCCACTTGGGCCAATGGGATTTACCTGTGGGCTGACTCACCATTCACCTACTGGTTGTACAGGTCTATGGCAGTTGGCACTAAGTAACAGGGTTCCAGCCATCTTGGGACAAGGACTGGGGGACCAAAAAAGGGACCCCAGGGCAATGCCCCTCCCAGTCCAGTGGTATGATTGCCCTGAGGGTTGACAACAGGAATAAAATGCTCAGGTGTCTGAAGGACAGATGGAGGGACTGCATGTCTGAGAAATTAAAGACCAACCATCCCATTCCCAAGCTATCCTTTGTTCCTTCTTCATCATGCATGTTTTAATACTGCAAAGTGATTAAAATCTGTCCTGCTCTCTCCCTGGTTGAAAAGCTCAAATGATGTTGAGGCCATCTTTCCCTAAAAAAAACAAGTTCTTTCCCACAATTGCACGAGAGCAGTTGGGTACAGTTCTCACCCCAGAAGGCAGAATGGGTCTTGGGGTTTCCTGTTCGGCAGTGGGCAAGGCCAAAGGCTCAAGGCAAAACCAATGCCACACAGTTGGAATGAGATGCAATTGGGACATCTCCCCATGTTTTTGAGGCATTTCTACTCATGAGTTGGCTCTGGTGGAGCTGCTTTCAGGCATGCAAAGCACAGCTTCATTCCATTAAACAGCTTGCTGGGCTCCAATTAGCTTCTTATCTCTGATCATTGATTGGAAATAAGAGCAGGAGACGTTTGCAGGTTAGTTAGGAAGCCCTAGTGGGCTGCATCCCTGGACTACAAGAAAAGACTACTAATGTCCCTTCTTTCTCTCTCTTTCATTTCTTTTTTCCCAATTCCCCATTCCTATAGACCTGGCCTCTGAGCCTCACTGAAGAAGGTCACCAACTTGCCGGAGCATCTGTCTTTGCTTCTGTTTTGCACATGGTCTGAAGGACGTGTCACGTTTCTCTTCATAGTTTCATTTCCTTGAAGGAGGAGTCCTCTTAAATCCAGAGATCCCCCTTCTTGGCTCCCTGACCTGCCTGGCACCCCACCATCTCCGCCTTCCCTGAGTTGAAAATTCAGCCAAGGAACCCTTTCAAAGGACAGAGAAATGCTCCTTGGGCAAAACTGAAGGACTTCTCTGTGGGGTGGGATGCTGGTGGTCTGACCCGGTAGAGTGAAAAGAGGAAGGGAGGGTGGGAGGGAGGGACAGAGGGGAGCAGGAGGGAGCACCAGCTATCCTGGCCTTGGGTTCGGATCATACAGCTAAGCCATCATGCCAAAGATGCTCCCCTGCACAGAAGCAAGCCGGATTGGACAGCTCAGATGGGGAGGCCACTCACCTGGCTCAGAATTGTGGGAGGCAAAAGAGGGAGCAACCCTACAGATGCAACTCCTCCTCTTTCCAGCTGTGAGAAGAGCAAACCTGTCACAAGTCCTTGGCCAAGCAAAACTAGAAAAAAAGAAGGATGGGAAAGCATCAGTATCTCCACCGCCACCAAAAAAGAAGGAAACTCTGGGGGCCACAAGACTCGTGTGTGTGTGTGTCAAGAGCAGTGATGGTGGAGGGTGGAAGTGGGGTTGTTTTTCTTTTAGAAAAAACAATGCATATAACAGTACCCACCTGCAGCCTGAAATATGAACGGTGTGTCTCCTTGATCGGAACAAGATGGAGGGGCCATCCTGGAACATCTCTTCCCCCTCCCTGACTTCTTGACTTTCCCCGTTTGTAACTGCGTCCGTCCCGTTTATACAAAGAAACACTTAGGTTTGTGTATTGGTCTTATTACTGGGAGTGGGATGTATACGTAAGGAAAATGTAACGACACTGAAATGTTCACGCGCACACACACACACCTTCTGTACCTCTCCCTCCAACCCTCCCAAGTCCTGTTTTTGTAATGCCCCCTTCAGTCCTCCCCACTCCGGCCCTTTCCCCACCTCCCCCTGGTTCAAAGTGCAGTATTTAATACCGTACGTCCTATTATTCCAAATGATAACAACCATGTATTTGAACTTTTTATAGATGTATATAAAAATATTACAAAATCACTCACGCGCATACATGGGGGGGTGCAGAAACGGGAGAGAGGTTGTTCATTAAATGTGACCATTTCATTATGACTTTTCGGTGAACATGTTGTTGTTGTTTTAAGAAAAAAATATCGAGGCCAGTAGCAGGCATCTTACTGGTCTCTTATACAGGTGTAAGTTTCCCCTACAGAAGACATTGGACATTTTTGTCCAGTGGAGAAGCTCAAGGCTGCAGAAGTGGAGTTGCGCATACATATTGGCCAAAATCCTACATATGAATATACCTCTGCATGTGTCATTCTGTGTCCCAACACACAAGTGGAGGAAATTGTTGTTAGGGGAGGTTGTTGTTACTTACCAATGGGGAAGGGTTGAATGGGGGATGCAATTCTGACCCTAGAGACTGGTCTCAGCTCAGGCAAGGGATGAAATGAGGACACACTGTCTAATGGAGTATGCCCACCTTTTCCTTGGCAGTGAAAGGATGGCAATGAAAGACCCTTGGCAGAAGTCTTGCCCTGAAAATGTTGTATAATTGTTTGAATGTTGAACTGGAACTCTGAGAGATCATGATCTGAATCCCCATTTGGCTATGGAGACCCACTGGGTAACCCTGGGCAAGTCCTATTCTCTCAGCTTCGGAAACTCTATAGCCCCCAGCAATGCAGGGTGGGCAGAACTTCATGGTGAGAATCACTTCCTCCCTTGCCCGCTTCTTAAGAAAGAAGGAACAGGAGCAGCTGTCAGGGAAAAAAAGTTTTTTGATAGAGTGCAAGGCAAGAGAACAGCATACTCTCTCCCCCAAACCAAAAGGGGTTTTATACATGCTTAAGCTGCACATTTACAGTCAATGACCCTCCGTATCCAACAATTTTGCAGCCACAAATTCAACCGTCCATGGCTTGGACCCCCCCCCCCCCAATCCAAAAACTAAACCTTCATTTTGCCATTTTATATAAGGGCCACCATTTCATTACTCCATTGTTTCTAATGGGACTTGAGAATCCTCAGATGTTGGTATCTATGGGGGGTGCTAATAAGATGCCAGCCATTGGCTATTGCGAATGCAATATGCAGATATGTGTGTGTATTGGGGGTTGCAATTCATTAACAAAATGGCATCGCATTTAATTACACCCATACAATCCTAGAGCTGGAGAAGACCTCAAGAGCCATCCAGTCCATCCTGTAGCTTGACTCCATTGCTCTGTGCCCTGTTCTCCAGAGCAGTAGGAAACAGGCTTGCTCCATTCTCAACATGACATCCCTTCAAAAATTTAAAACATGGCTATCATAGAATCCAAGAGTTGGAAGAGAGCTCAAGAGACATCCAGTCCAATTCCCTGCAATACAGGAACACACAATCAAAGCACCCTAGGCAGTTGGCCACCCAGCCTCTGTTTAAAAACCTCCAAAAAAAGACCACCCTTCAAGGCAGCGTCTTCCACTACATATGTGGTTATACTTTTTTTGGCCATTGTTCAGTAGACCTATTCAGCTCATGGCTGCAAAAGTAGAGTTCCATGCGTGTAATTATTTCACATGTATTTGGGCATTCTTTGATGGTGTAGAATTACTCCACAGTGCCTTCAATGCCCCATTTGAATCACTGGGATTGAACAGCCATTGAGCATTTGCCTTTGCACTTAGAATAATAGAATCATAGATTTCAAAGAGACCCCAAGGGCCATCCAGTATAACCCCCTGCCATGCAGGAGATCACACTCAAAGCATCCCTGACATATGGCCACCCAGCCTTTATTTAAAGGCCTCCAAGGAAGGAGACTCCAGCACTTTCTGAGGGACAGTGTCCCACTTTCGAAACAGTTCTTACTGTCAAGAAGTTCCTCCTAATGTTGAGCTGGAATCTCTTTTCCTGTAGCTTCTATCCATTGTTCTGGGTCCTATTCTCTGGAGCAGCAGAAAACAAGCTTGCTCCATCTTCAGGGTGACACCCCATCAAATACTTAAACAGAGCTATCATATTGCCTCTTCTCTTCTTCCAGGCTAAACCTTCTCTTCTCCAGGCTAAACATCCCCAGCAACCTAAGTTGCTCTTCATAGGGCATGGCATCCAGACCCTTCACCATCTTAGTTGCCCTCCTTTGGACATGCTCCAGTTTCTCAGCATCTTTTTTGAACTATGGTGCCCAGAACTGGACACAGTATTCTGCATGGGGCCTGACCAAAACAGAATAGAGTGGCACTATCACTTCCCTTGATAGACAAACTTGGAATTGTTTGATCATTGCATTGCATTGCATTGCAGAATAGAGTTGCATTGCATCATATTTCATGACAAGAAGAGGCCACATGGGCAGATCCAGCACTGGTTGCACCACTGGTCATCAGGCGCATGGTGCTGCACAATCACTCCTTAACTTACATGAGTGTAGATTTACACTATGCAAGGATAAGGCATGGATTTCAACCGTATTTTCTCTGAACTATATATCCTATCAGTTTGGGTAGGCTGAATATCCCTTATCCAGAATTCCAAAACCCAAAATACTCTAAAACCCAAAAATTTTCAAGCTATGTGCCTGTACAGTATTTGCAAGGTTGGGGAGAAACGCAGCTGGAAAGAAGCAGGAGGATCTATGAAATGAACCATGCATTCATGCTCAACAGTGTGTTTGAATTCCTGACATTTCACAACTCTTCAGTCTCTCTCCAGCCTTATTATGCCTCATTATGTCTATGCAAATACAGGTGTTCCAAAATCTGGGGGGGAAATCCAAACTATGAAAGGCTCAACCTTTTTTATGAAAAAGCAATGACTTCTTTCACAGTAGCATAGTATTTACAGCCATATTTTACCAACTTTACTTACTTGCACAGCTGGCTGATGGCTTCCATATCTCTCTGGGTTTTACACTGAACTTTGAAGGAGCTGTGCAGGATTATGAATCTGTTTGGGGAATATAGTTCAGTACTTTGGAGAGCTCCTTGAAATGTCATAGAATCCTTGTATCCTAGATTTGGAAAAGCCCTTAAGGGCCAGCCAGCCCAAACCCATTCTGCCATGCAGTCAAAGCTTTCCTGTATTGTGAATCCATTGCTCCATGTCATGAGTTGCATCCACACCTCAGAAATAATGCAGTCTGACACCACTTTAACTGCTATCACTCAAGGCTATGGAATTGTGGGATTTAGCTGCCTCTGTGAGAGACCTCAACAAACTATAAATCCCAGAAGTCCATAGCATGGAACCAGGGCAGTTAAAGCAGTGTCAAACTGCATTATGTCTGCAGTCTAGATGCAACCCAGGCCATGAAGCAATAGATTCTCACTACAGGAAAGCTTTGACTGCATGGTAGAATGGGGTTCATTCTGTAGCGCAGATGAAGTCAGTCTCTGGAGCAGCAGAAACAAGCTTGCTCCATCTTCAATATGAAACCATTTCAAATATTTAAACATGGCTATCATGTCATTTCAGACTCAGTTCAGTTAGCTCAGACTAAACTCAATGGCCCATGTGGCCTCTTCCAACTCTAGAATTCTATGACTCTATGAGTCTGAAATTCTATAGGAAGTGTAAGCTGTAATTCTTTGGAAAAGCCAAGTGTTTTTATTTAAGCGGCAGATCTTGTGGTGGGAGCTTGGTACAACATAAGAGACTGGCGTCATCGCATCCCTCACATCTCCAGTTAAATTTGTGTCTCAGAAAGGACAAGGAGGTCAGATGAGCAAGTCTCAGGTGCCGATCCTTGGTGATGCAGGTGAAGCTTTCCTCGAGGTTGTTGTTGTGTGTCTTCAAGTCATTTCTGACTTATAGCAACCTTAAGGGGTTTTCTTGGCAAGAGTCTTCAGAGAAGGTTTGCCATTGCCATCCTCTGAGGCTGAAAGAGTGTGACTTGCCCAAAACTACCCAGTGGGTTTCGATGGCTGAGCAGGGATTTGAATCCTAGTTTTCTGAGTCATAATCCAATGCTCAAACCACTAAGAACAACAAATATGCAGCCACATAGGGACAGAAAGGATATGCAATAATATTCTAAAATATGGCAGAAAAATATGTTTCTTGCATGTCAGGTAACAGAGAAGAAGAATTCTGGATTGGCAAGAATCAGGACTTCTTCTGTACAAAATTCGCAGTGGCCTTTTTGCAGATAAAATAGCCTTTTCCACACAGATAACGCCATTTTTGTGCAGATAATATTTTCCTGTACCAAAAGTGTGAATTTTACACATTGAAAGTCCTGAGTTGTGAATATTCTTCAAAAACTGCAGAGTTTGTGAAGACTTCCTTGCAGCGGGGAGAAAATTGCTAAAACTACTTGTTTCTTTCAAGAATGGAAGTAGCAACAATTATAAATTTTAATTTAGTGACTCTGGGGAAAGAAAGAAACTGTAGATCCCCATAGTGACAAACACTCTGCAACTCCAAAAGGACTGGCAAAACATCTGAAAGAAATGGCCATAGATAGAAATACAATAATGCAATTACAAAAAGTGACTACTTGGAACAGGACACTGATACCTAGATTTTGGGGGGAAATCCAAGACTGCTGCCATATTGCATCATTAAAGCAGTTTGATACCGCTTTAACTGCCATGGCTCAGTGCTATGGAGTCCTGGGGTTTGCATTTTGTTGTAGTACCAGAGCTCTCTGACAGAGAAGGCCAAATGTCTGACAAAACTACAAATCCCAGAATTACATAACATTGAGCCCGGGCAGTTAAAGTGGCATCAAATTGCATTAATTGTGCAGTGCAGCCCAGATCATCTAGGGTCCAAAATTCCAGATAGTTACAATCTCACCCCCACTACTACCTCTTCATTTGTTACACCAAAATCTTCAGAGAGAAACAGATGCACCATCAGTTGCACAACTCTGTGTCTGCAGCAAGCCTGCAGGTTCTTGCATTAAGATCTTTTTTGAGAGGGATTGAGAGAAACAGATCGTTTCAGCCTTACAATATTTTCCAGGACACCCACACACATACACAAACATATACACACCCTGTCCACTCCTACTGCTATCTCCTGGTTTGTTACCCCAAAATCTTCAGAGAGAAACAGATGCAACATCAGTTGAAGGACTCTGTATAAGTAGAAAGTCTGCAAATTCTTGCACTAAGATTTTTTGAGAGGGATTCAGTATGTTCAGCCTGGAGTATGTTTAACATGGAGAAGAAAAGGTTAAGAAGTGATATGATTGCCCTGTTTAAATATTGGAAGGGATGTTATATTGAGAGGATGGAGCAAACTTGTTTTCTGCTGCTCCAGAGAATAGGACCTGGAATAATGGATGCAACCTACAGGAAAAGAAATTCCTCCGGAACGTCTTGACAGTAAGGGCTGTTCAACAGTGGAAGATGGTGCCTAGGAGGGTGATGGAGTCTCCTTCCTTGGAGATCTTTAAACAAAGGCTGGATGGCCATCTGTCAGGGATGGTTGGATTGTGAGTTCCTGCATGGCAGAATGGAGTTGGACTGGATGGCTGTTGTGGTCTCTTCCAACTCTATGATTCTATAAAAGAGATAATTGCACCTTTGGAATATTTTTCCAGGTTACACACAAACACACACACACCTGTCCTTCCCCTTCTCCCTTTCCCCCTTCATGATCTTCCACCTACTCACAAGGAAACCTCCCATTGCTTCAGGTCCTGCTGTGTGAGTAAGTGCCTCCAGGACGTCAGACAATTATCCGGCTCCTCGCTGTCAGCCTTTTAAATGCCCCATTACCAGACTACATGGCTTCATCATTTATTAATGTTTCATTAGTGTTGAAAACATCTGGTAATTAATTATGCACTGATTATAGATTAAGGGCCCTAAAAGCCCGAGTGATTTATAAGAGCCGATGGTGGCTTTTCTCTGGAGGAGAAGGCACATGGCTCATCCTAATGGACAAGGATGGGGAATTGTGTCTGTTGTCTGACCATTCAAGCAACATGTTTGGGTCCAGATTTGGGGAGGGAGGGAGGGAAGGAGGAAGGTGCAATGATGCGCCAGCAGGCCAGAGTGACCGGCAAGTAGGACTGGACACTTGACCTCTAGCTTCGTATGCTTTGTCACTTTGTCTTCAAGTCGTTTCCAACTTATGGCAACCCTAAGGTCGTTCAGAGATGGTTTTGTCATTGGCTTACCCTGAGGCTGAGAGAGTGTGATTTGCCCAAGGTCACCCAATGGGTTCAATGGCTGAGTTATGTGGTTGCTGTTATATTACAGCTGCTACTGCTGCATCTAGAGATGACAGTATTTTACATTTTAGCATTCTGTACAGTGCAACTTTCATTAATAGGTGACACAAAAGGACATGAATAACAACAACAACAACACTCGATCTGGTAAAGTGGACTTGGGACTTTATCACTTGTGGATTTTAAACAGCCATATACGTTGGATAATTGCACCTTTGGTGATACCTATTACACAGCACCATCGGTCCATATTGGGTATATTTATTGGGTACATGGAGGAGAGATTATGTAGAGGTAATATGATCTCGTTGTTGTTGTTGTGCGCCTTCAAGATATTTCCACCTTATGGCGCCCCTATCATTGGGTTTTCTTGGCAAGATTTGTTCAGAGGAGGTTTCCTATTGCCTTCCCCTGAGGCTGAGACCATTCAACTTGCACAACATCACCAATTAGGTTTCATCGACAAGCAGGGAATTGAACCCTGGTCGCCAGAGTTGTAGTCCAACCTATTTTGTGTCTGTGTGTCTGTGTGTCTGTGTGTTCCATGCCTTCAAATAGTTTCTGGCTTATGGAGACCCTAAAGGCGAACCTATCATGGGGTTTTCTTTGCAAGATTTGTTCAGAGGAGGTTTTGCCATTGTCTTCCCCTGAAGTTGAGAGAGTGTGACTTCCAGCTCTAGTTGGTTCATGTATGCAGCATCCATGTCCTAAAAGGATAGTTAAAAAAATAAAATTAGTCTAGATTTCGTTGAGTAAAAAACTTCGGCTTCGGTTACAAAAGACAACATGCTTACAATAGTTTGCATTGCTGTAAATTTTTGGCAGAGGGAGGGCAAATAGAGGCAAATTTGTGCAGGAACATGAAGGGAAGGAAATATCACTGCAAATGCACAAAAATCCACAGCAATTTGCATAATACATTTGCATGTAGCCTAGGGGGTTGGAATGGATGGTTCCTGTGGTCTCTTCCAACTCTATAACTCTAGTCCTAGATGCAATCAGAACCACAAAAGCTGTTTGGAGTCAGACTCTTTGCTGATCTCAGCCACAGATATATAGATCATTGGTTCTGTCCGAAGTCTCACCTGGAGCAGCTTCTGTCCAAAGTCTAAACTGGAAGTTCTTTTCAAAATACACTTGTCCCTCAACATCTGCGGCTTTGACTTTTGCAGATTTGATTATTCACAGATGATGATGATGATGATGATGATGATGATGATGACTAAACTTTATTTATAAAGCACTGTAGATTTAAACAGCGCTGCACATAAAATAGAATATGTTCTCTCTAGGAATATCTAGGTCCTCCAGTGCAACTCTGTGGCCAACTTTAACCAAACATTGCCCTGAAGGACCTAGAGATTCCTAGAGAGACACTCCACTCGGTGTTTGTAGCTCCTCCAGTGCAATTCTATGGTCAATGTCTGGCAGATGTTGAACAGAGCGTTGCATGGGAGGTCCTAGAGATTCCTAGAGAGGTTTTCTCTCTGGTAAAAACATAGTGTTTTTATTATTTGTGGTTTTTCCACATTCACGGGGTCCTGTGCCCCTAACCCCAGCGAATGAGGAGGGATGAGTGTACCAGATGTAGGGCAGCTAACTAAAGGCATATTTTGTGGATTTGATTTAAAAGGTGGGGAAAATTGATGAGGGTGTTTGATCCCAGAATACCCCCAAACAGTGGCTATGAGTGTAGGAAGCATTTGTACTGTGCTTTTGGAGGGTGGACACTGTGCCATTTTAAATGCAGAAGTGGAATTTGAAAAACAGAAAGTGAGGCCCCAGATCACTTCCTTTTGCAAAAAGAAAAAAAAAAGCACCTTACTCAGTGTAAAATGTTGCAGCGTTCCCTCTGAAAAGCATACTAAAAATCACCTTGGACCCTAGAGGGCATTTGGGCAGGGTAACCAGATGTCCTCCTTTCCCAGGATTTAGCCTTCTACCCAGGAGGAATTCCAAAATGTCATAGAATCATAGAGTTGGAAGAGACCACAAGGGCCATCTAGTCCAACCCCCTGCCATGCAAGAACTCCAAATCAAAGCATCCCTGACAGATGGCCATCCAGCCTCTGCTTAAAGACCTCTAAGGAAGGAGACTCCACTACACTCCGAGGGAGTGGGTTCCACCGTCCAACAGCCCTTACTGTCAGGAAGTTCCTCCTAATGTTGAGGTGGAATCTCTTTTCCTGCAGACCACTCCACCACCCCAGACATGTGTAGTGCCTCCTGCTGCTGTGTGGACTTGCTGCTTGCTACCTGCATGCTCCATCTCACCTGGTGGACTGCTGGCCCCACACTGCTTCCTGCCAGGACCAGGCCCCAGGTACCCAGCCAGGAACACCTGCTCCCCTTGGGAAGGGGATAAAGGCTGGGTGGTCTGCTGTGGCAGGCCCACCACCAGTGAGCTACTTCGGAGGGAGGGGGCAAGGGGCAGGAGGGTATAGTTTAATATATGTTTATGCAAGCTTGTAAAATATGGGCTAGACAAGGTAACTGTTACATGGATTTGTAATTGGTTGACTGGCCAAACACAAAGGGTGCTCAACAATGGCTCCTTTTCATCCTGGGCCCAGTGCTATTCAACATCTTTATTAATGACTTGGATGACAGTATTGAGAGCCTAGTTATCAAATTTGCAGATGACACCAAATTAGGAGGAGTAGCTAATACCCCAAAGGATAGGATCAAAATTCAAAATGACCTGAATAAACTAGAAAGCTGGGCCAAAGCTAACAAAATGAAATTTAACACAGAGAAATGTAAGGTCCTACACATAGGGTGGAAAAATGAAATGCACAGATATTGGATGGGGGACACCTGGCTGAATGAAACTACATGTGAAAGGGACCTAGGAGTCCAAGTAGACCACAAGTTGAGCATGAGTCAACGGTGTGATGCAGCAGCTAAAAAGGCCAATGCAATTTTAGGTTGCATCGATAGAAGTATAATGTCTAGATCAAGGGAAGTAATAGTGCCACTCTTTTCTGCTTTGGTCAGGCCCCACCTGGAATACTGTGTCCAGTTCTGGGCACCACAATTCAAAAAAGATGTGGAGAAACTGGAGCCATGTGTCCAAAGGAGGGTGACTAAAATGGTGAAGGGTCTGGAAACCTTGCCCTATGAAGAACGCCCTAGGGAGCTGGGGATATTTAGCCTCGAGAAGAGAAGGTTAAGAGGTGATATGATCGCCCTGTTTAAATACTTGAAGGGATGTCACATTGAAGAGGGAGCAAACTTGTTTTCTGCTGCTCCAGAGAACAGGACTCGGAACATAGAACATAGAACAAGACGATGCCAAAACCTAAAAATTCTAGGGCTAAATGGGAAGGGCTGTAATCTCAGGGAATAAAAAGCTGGAAGGACTGTAGATCTTAAGTTTGGAGCCGGGAGATGTTAAATACTATCTGGGAAGGCCTGCCAGAAGAGATGCGTCTTTAATGCTTTCTTAAAACCATCAATAGATACCATGAGACGCAGGTCATTCCACAGCTTGGGGGCGATGGCTGAAAGGGCCCTCTGGGAGGTCTGCACCAGCCTGGTCTTCATGGGCTGTAGCAGATTCCCCCCAGAGGACCGAAGTGTGTGTGTGGGGGGGTTCATACGGGAAGAAGCGGTCCCTGAGATAAGATGGACCCAAGCCATGTAGGGCTTTAAAGGTTAAAACCAACACCTTGGAATGTGCCCGGAAACTAATTGGCAGCCAGTGGAGAGATTGAAGCACTGGTGTAATGTGCTCTCTCCTAGATGTTCCCATCACAATCCTGGGTGCCATATTTTGGACCAGTTGCAGTTTCCGCATTAAGCACAAGGGTAGCCCCATGTAGAGCACATTACAGAAGTCCAGACGTGTGGTAACCAGCGCATGTACCACCGTTTCCAGATCCATCACATCAAGGAAAGGGTGCAGCTGGCATATCAGCCAAAACTGATAACAGGCACTCCTGACCATCACATTGACCTGACTAGTCATGTGAAGCGACGGATCGAGAAGTACCCCCAGGCAGCGAACAGAGTCCTTCAAGGAGACTGTGACTCCATCAAGAACTGGAGATTGTATTCCCAAACCGGGTTTCAATCTGTTTTCCCTCATCCAATCCATTACCGCCGCAAGACAGTCATTGAGAGGAGAGACACCATCTGAAGTCTGAGCTGACGATCTTGTCATGGAGAGGTATATCTGAGTGTTGTCAGCGTACTGAAGACATTGAGCTCCATGCCTCCAGATGATCTCACCCAGCGGCTTCATATAGATATTGAATAGCATTGGGGACAGGATGGCACCCTGAGGGACGCCACAATTAAGCTCGATTTTGGAAGAGCACCTGTCCCTTTGGGATCTGCTGGAGAGAAAGGACCACCGGAGCGCGGTACCACAAATCCCTAACTCTCTCAGCCAATCCAAAAGAATGGAATGGTCAATAGTGTCAAAGGCCGCGGAGAGATCCAAGAGCACCAGCAGGGTCATACTACCCCTGTCAGTACTCAGGCGGAGGTCATCTGTCAGAGCGACCATGACGGTCTCAACTCCACATCCTGTCCTGAAGCCAGTTTGAAATGGATCGAGATAATCGGTTTCATCCAAGACAGCTTGGAGTTGGGAGGTGACAGCTCTCTTGATCACCCTGCTTAGGAAAGGCAGCAAGGAAACTGGTCTGCAGTTGTTCCTCTCCAGGGGGTTGAGAGAAAGTTTCTTCAGGAGGGGCCTCACATCCACCTCCTTCAGACAGGATGGAACGATGCCTTCCCTGAGGGACACATGGATTACATCCAGAAGGAATGTTCTCAGTGCATCCCCTCCCTGGACAACCAGCCAAGATGGACCTGGATCTAGGGAACAAGTCATCTTCCTAGTACTACCAAGGAGCTTGTCCACATCATTGGTACTCACCGATTGAAACTCATCCAGTAAACTGAACACAACGGAGTTGCTGGACGCCTCATTTACGGACCCTGGATGAATATTGGCATCCAAGTCGGCCCTAATCTGGGAGATTTTATCTGCAAAGTCGGTGTTAAACGCTGCTGTAGGCTCCCGTAGGGGGTTTGGTGTAGGGGGAACCTGCGTCAACTCCCCACCACCTTGAACAGCTCTGCCGGGTGGGACTTTGCAGACACAATGCACGCAGAGCAGAAAGATCTCCGCGCTGCACGCAAAGCCTCCCAATAGGTGCGAAGGTGCAACCTATGGAGAGTTCTGTTGGATGAGAGCCGAGTCTTCCACCATTTGCGCTCTAGTCATTGTCCAGCCCGCTTCATCTCCCTGAGCTCTTCTGTAAACCAAGGTTTCTGGTTAGAAGTGGGTTGGAAAGGACAATCAGGACCGATTGTGTTGATAGCCCTGGTGATGTTGGTGTTCCAAGTGTCAACCAAGGCTTCAACAGAGTCACCGGCGTTCCCAACCATTTTTGGCCCTCATTGGGTGCTAGCAAGAGGAGGAGGATCACATGGTTCAGTGCTGGCTTACTTGGTCTAAAATGTTGGATGTTGTGCAATGGGGAAGATATCCCCAAACTGGAAATCTCCAGATATGGTTCACTACAAATCCCTAGGCAATAATAGCCAACACGTCTGGAAGCTCTCATGTTGAATAAGATAATAGAGCTAACTAAAAATCACACACAAAAAGGGGCTTTTGAAGGAGTCACTAACAAAATATGTCATTGGGGATAACAGTGACAGCCAGATATGCCATTCCCTGTAAATCTCATAGCTCTTTCCAAAACCACAGATTTGATTAATGAATTAATTTGCAAGCAAGGCAACAAACTGAATTTCCACCAACCCATCATTAGCAACAATGAATTGATTATTTCCTTTTCTAATTAACAACGTTCACAAATTAATTACACAGACATATGATGAAAAACCCCTTCTTCAATATTGTAGCTGGGTTTGATGTGGTTTTGGGTACTGAATTTTTTTAAAAAATACACAATAAAATTGTCGTTCCACATGGTTCTTTCATCAATTTGTTATTTTTATCAATTGAGTATTAACTCAGATTTGATTAAGTATGGACGCCGAAGTTCCGGTGCAGTTGCTTTTAAAGCTTTTGTAAAGATTTTGTGTTTCATATCAGTGAACTATATTAGAAGACTTTAACTCCTTACTTACTCTTTGCAGAGTACTTCTTTGTAGGATAATTTCATTCAATGTCATATTACAACACAGAAATATCAAAGCAAGCTGTGGCAAAAAAATTGTGATGAAGCAAATCTGAGGTCCTTTTAGATTTAGAACTCCAAATGCTTAGAAAACCAGCATGTTTTTTTAAAAAAAATTATGCCCCTCAATTTTGCAGGCCTGTGTTATTAGCACTAACAGCCCAGGTTTGAGTAGGAAATCAACATGGACTGGGTGTCTTATGGTTTGTCTCAACAAGAGTAGACACTATCAGCCAACTACAGAACTGCAAAGACATGGAAACATAGAATCATAGAGTTGGAAGAGACTCCAAGAGTCATCCAGTTCAACCCCATTCTGCCATGCAGCTACACAGAATCAAAGCACTTGAAACGCTTGGCCATCCAGTCTGTTTAAAAACTTCCAAAGAAAGAGTTTCCACCATCGTCCAAAGAAGTGTCCTCCATGACTGAACAGTTCTTATCATCAGGAAGTTCTTCCTAAGGTTTACCGGTAGGTGGAATTACTTTTCTTTTAGGTTGCAACCCTTGCTCTAGGTCCTATTCTCTGGAGCAGGAGAAAACAAGCTTGCTCCATCCTAAATATGACACCCCTACAAATACTTAAACAGGGCCATCACCTCTTAACCTTCTCTTCTCGTCCCCAGGCTAAACATACCTAGCTCCCTAAGTCTCTCCTCATAAGGCTTGGAGGGTTCCATATTTTTCACCATTTTGGTCATCCTCCTCTGGACACCTCCAGCTGGTCAACATCCTTTTTGAAGTGTGGCCCCCTGAACTGAACACAGTATTGTCAATACACAATGTGGAGCCAACACACAAGTAAATAAAATTGATTCAATGGCCACATTCTGTTATCTTGAGCCTTCAAGTCATCTCTGACTTATGACAGTGTTCTCTTAGCATTTCTTCTAAGGAAGTTTGCCCTTCTCTTTCTCTGAGACTGAGAGAGGGTGACATGTTTAATGTCCCTTAGTGAATTCCCATGGTTGAGTATGGATTCCAACCCTGGTCTTCTGGAGCCCTAATCCAACATTCAAACAAACCAGTACCTCACGCCAGTGGTGTCTCTAGTACTGGTGTGACCCAGTACAATTGCCTGGAAGAGGATGCTGGCAGGGTGGTACTGGCCAGTCTGGACCCCCTGCCCTCCTATTGTCTCACCTTGCCCCCCAGCCACCTGGCCAGCTGCTGCTCAGCGAGACCCAGAATGGGCTGCCAGGCAGTGGAAGTGGGCTACCCTGCCCTTCCTCCCTTCCCACTGCTTCACTCGCTCAAATGGTCACCTGGCCACCACCCACCCAGTGCCCACCTAGGGATATCAGGAACAAGATGAGCAAATGAAACAGAAGGGGCATGTGATCTGGCAGCCAAGAAAGCCAACATGATTCTTGGTTGCATCAACAGGAGTATAGTGTCTAGTTCAAGGGAAGTAGTAGTCCCGCTCTAGTCTGTTTTAGTAAGGCTTCATCTGGAATACTGTCTCTAATTCTGAGCACCACGATTCAAAAAGGTTGTTGAGAAGCTGAAGCATGTCCAAAGGAGGGTGACTAAAATGGTGAGGTTTGGAAACTACCAAGCCTTATGAGCAGTGACTTAGGGAGCTGGATATGTTTCACATGTGAAAGAGAAGGTTAAGGGGTGATATGATAGCTCTATTTAAATATTGGAAGTGATGTCACATTAAGGATGGAGCAAACTTTTTTTCTGCTGCTCCAGAGAATAGGACCCGGAGCAATGGATTCAAACTACAGCAGGAGAGATTCACCTCAACATTGGACTCTTTCAGACATGGGAAATTGGAAGTATAATCCAAGGACAATCCAAACGCAATCATGGGATTTCATGTTATTGCGAATTAGAGCTTCTCACGCAATTTCGGGCAAAAGGGAAGTCACTCCGAATGCAATCATCGGTTTCACGTAATTGCGAATTAAAGCTTCTCACGCAATTTCGGGCAAGGAGGGGGGGTATTTTCGGGTAATGGGAAGTCATTCCAAATACCTTCCGAATGCAATGGGGATTCACGAGAATTCGGTAAACTAGCAAATTCACATGAATTTGCATTGGCTCCATTCAAAGTTGGGAGAAATTCCTCCCGTGTGAAAGAGTGCATTAGGAAGAACCTCCTGAGAGTAAGAGCTGTTTGACAGTGGAATAATACACTGCCACGTAGGATTGTGGAGTCTCTTTCTTTGGAGTTTTTTTAAAGAGCAGCTGGATGGCCATCTGTCAGGCGTGTTTGATTGTGTGTTCCTGCATGGCAAAATGGAGCGGGACTTGATAGTCCTTGAGGTCTCTTCCAGCTCTATGATTCTCTAATTCTATGATTCCTATTCCAGTGCCTTAGCTCCCTTACCTGGGATCCATGATACCAGAGAAGTCAGGAGGGATGCACATGCATGTGCCCTTCCTTCTCCAGTGCCAGGTCTTCCTCATCCAAGAGAGTCACAGCAGTTTGAAGGGTGAGAGGAGTGCCTGACCAACTGTCACCCTTCCTTGGCGGTGTCACCTGGTGTGGTCCATACTACCTACACCCGTGTAATGATGCCACTGCATCACAGTAGTTTTGTTCCTACATATACTCTACTCAAGACTAACAGTAGGCTGCAGGCCATGTTGTTTTAAAATGCTATTAAATTACATACACACACACACAAATGGTATTAAATTACACACTCACACACACACAGACAGACACACACACACTTCAGGGACCTGCTGTCAAAAACCAGGCTCCAATAAATAACTTGTACAGCATTGTCCCAAGACAGATGGCAGATTTATCTGGAGTCTGCATTAAGACCAGACATGCTGAGCATGAGAGGTTTTAAGGTAATAAAAAAAAAAGTCAGGCCTATGAAGGCTCTGAGGGGTGGCTATAATTTGCTATTAGCAAGCAATGAAGAAAAATATGCATAGCTGCACCGGAGTCTCTGGGGTTGTCAGATGGAAAATTCTTCACATAGATATAGTCTGAAGAACTCTGCATAGAAAGATTGGAGTGGGGAAAAACATTGCAAAGACATCCCAACTAAAATATGTCAAAGATCAGCATCAGCACAATATAGCAGTAGAAAGAGTCTCAGATATTTCTCCTCCAGGCCATTGAAAGAGCTATTTATTTTGCCTTCAGGCCTTCTTGAACAGTAAAACACCTGGGTAGGTCCTTTCCAATTCAAGAAATAAACTTGGAGTGGATTCACTGCCCCTCCATCATGGGGGCCACTGGTCTCCCCCACAGTTTTCACCAATCCTTTCTCTCCTTCTCTCTCTGCCATGCAGAAAAACACAGTCTAAGCCCTCCTGTCAGATGGCCATCCAACCTCTCTTTAAAAACCTCCCTGTGAGGCAGACCATTCCACAGCTGAATGCAATGGTAGCCTTATGCAACCTCCATGGAGGGTAGACACATTGCACAACATATCAATGGACTGGGTGTCATTGCAACATGCAAAATGCATAAAAAGCAGCTGTAGTGCTCAACTGTAATGCACAATGTGGAACCACGATATACAATGTGCTGTTGCTGTGTACAACTGCAACATGTAACACTGCTGCATGCGCAGTTCTACTTTTATACATCTTTTGTGCCATGGCAAATAATGTGCCCCATGTGAGCAGCATGACTTACCTATGCATATGCCTCTAAGAGGATCCCAGCCATTATATGCTGCATGCTCATCCAGTTCCACAAGTTGGAAAAGTTCCTCTCCTTTTTTTATTAATGACTTCCAGAAACATTCCCTCCCCATAGTAGTCATCATAGCTGGGGAATTCTGGGAGTAGTTGTCCATCCCCCTCCCCAACAAAGGAACTTCCCAATGTCACATGGTACATTTTAAATGCAGCTGAAAAAGAGGGGCATCAGAAAATTAATCGAGATTGTCCGTGCTGAATTAAGATAGCTGGAGAGATTGTATGTGTGTGTGTGTGTGTGTGTGTGTGTGTTGATATACTAACATCAGTTGCATAACGTCAGTATTTGGTCAAAAAGTGGTGGAGCACAACTACCACTGAACTACGTGAGTGCAGATTTATCAATAGGATCTGAGCCAAGGAATCTCAGGGTCATCCAAGTTCTTCTGCGTTTTTGATTCAGCAAGAAGCCAGAGTATTTTTCTATTTCTGTCACTGCTCGATTCATCAACTGAGTTTTGTACTTGTTGAGTGCACAAGTCATTTCTGACTTATGGTCACCCTAAGGCCCCTGTCATAGGGTTTTCTTGGCAAGATTTGCTCAGAGGGGTTTTTGCCCTTGACTTTGCCTTCCTGTTAGGCGGAAAGAGAGGGACATGCACAAGGTTGCCCAGTGGGTTTCCATGTCCAAGCAGGGATTCGGACCCTGGCCTCCCAGTGTCCTAGCCCACTGAATGTGATGTTTGTCTGAATGTGATGCCATTTAAAGACCTAAATCTAGCCAAGGAATATAGATCTACCACTTTGGCATGAAGCTGCTCTCCAAGTGTCAGCCTTGGATCTTAAGATCTTTTAAAAAGGAAGGTGTTGTTGTTGGATCATTCTGAATGGAAAATACAACAAATGTGGTGTATGTGGTTCCACAACGGAGTGGCTGAGAGCCTACACCAGTGATTCCCAAACTTTAGTTCTCCAGGTGTTTTTGGACTTCTACTCCCAGAAGCCCGAACCAAGGTGGCCAGCAGTCTGGAATTCTGGGATCTGAAGTCCAAAACATCTGGAGGACAGAAATTTGGGAACTACTGTCTTACATCAAGGAGATAGGAGTGTGACCTTATTTTCATGGAGCGCCATGGTGATGGTGCCTTAGTGAATGGGAGTGACATTCAACTGAACCTGCAAACAAATAGAAATGCACAATTGCAGTCTGCATGTGCCTTGTGCAGTCTAAAATGCCCATCCCTGGTTGCAATGTCCAATTCCACCTCCTTTGCAAAGCCACCAGATGCATAACTCTACTTCCATAGCCTCCAGCTGAATATAGACTTTTTTTCATCAAACAAAAAGGGCTAACTGGCCTTTAATTGGATTTAAGAAAGACTGGGAACTTTTTATTTCTTTTTTACCGGCGGCAAATATCAATTTTACTAAGTGAATTAGGTTAGATTATCTAGTAGAAGTAAAATACATTTTAAGGTTTAATGGAAGGATGAAGAAATAGAGGAAAATGATTATCCGTTAGTAAGGGGAAAGTCTTTAGTATGTTAGTCATATGTAGTGTATGTCTGGTTCTGTTTGTTGATAGTTGTGTGTTTTTGTGGTTTATACATTGATGTGTGTGTGTGTGTGTGTGTATGTGTGTGTATATACATACACAGAAAGAGACATATGTGTATCTGTATGTGTGTGTGTGTGTGTGTGTGTGTGTGTATATAGTAGTAATTTATGTTGTAAGCCATTTTGATTGTTCCCACAAAATGTGATGTAGAAATTAAAGTTTTATTTTATTTTCTTATTATTTATATGTTTTGTTTTAAGAAAAAAAAAATTTCTAAAAAATGCCCAGCTGCTTATGTCAGGGAACTTATGCTTGTATAAGTGATTAGTAGGATGCCAGTTAACATTCATTGATTGGTTTAAGAATATATACGGTGTAGAGAGAGAGAGAGCATGTTGTAGTACTTTGAGCATTGGATTATAACTTTGGAGAGATTCAGAATTCAACAGAAACAACAACAACAATGTTCATCCTGGTCTGTCAGAGTGCTCTGGTGCCTCACCAGACTACAAATCCCGGGATTCTGTAAGGTAGAGTCATGGCAGTTAAAGTGGTGTCAAACTGCTTTAATGCTACAGCGCAGATACACTTTAACTTATTAATTATGGCTAGAATCCTGTTTATTAATCAAACCAGAGTAGACCCCTCAATCAATTATTGAATGGTGAGTCAAAACATAAGTACAGCGTTCCCTCCGTTCTCGCAGTTTTGGAACCCGCGTCCCTCACTTTTGCACGAGGGATGAACGGAGGAAGAAATAATGGAGTGCATGCCCAAGGCATGCATACATGCACTCCCACAGCTACATGCCTATATTCAAGCCTACTATGGGTCTTGAATATAGACAAAACTCCATTTTCACAAAGGGGTCCAGAACAAATCCCCCATGAAAAAGGAGGGGCGACTGTAAATCCATTGGATTCAATAGGTCTAACCTAGGACGTAGACCTAAACTGGATTTTTTCTAGTGGAAAGAACAACTTAATTATATTTATTTTAAAAAACGAAATGACTGTCCTAAGCTAGAATTTCAGCATCAGCTTAATGCCAAATTAAGCTATTAATAGCCAAATGATTCTTCACCCAGACCTTAGGGTCCTTTGGCTTTGTAGCTGTTTTACTGGGTGGATAGGAGAACTGTCTACAGAAGGCGTCTTGGTCAAGTCTGGGCCCAGAGCAGTCCTCCAATAAATGGTACAGGAGAAGTCCTGCTCCCTCCCAGTACTCTTCGCCATTGGTTCTGCTGGCTCCAGGACTGATGGGAGTCGGAGTCCAACAACATCTTGGCCTCTTCTAGCTCAGTGTGTGTTCCAACCAATTGTCCTTCCAAATTCTGCCAGGAGAGGGCAAGGGATCTCTTCTTGAGTTGCAGATGGATTTGGCTTGTCTCTTCTTGGGAACAGGGGGATTCGCTTTCTCAAAAGTCCAATAAACCATCCGTTTTGATACAACCTACGTGATGAGAGCACAGTTCCCAAAAGTTTCCCAAGGTTTGGCTAACACCAAAGAAGCAGACATTAAGATGCATATATAACAAAATGTAGGAAGTATTATTAATTCTGGAAAATGAAGGCAGCAAATTATTATTATTATTATTATTATTATTATTAGCTTTATTTATAAAGCGCCGTTAAGTGTACACAGCGCTGTACATGTAATAGGTAAAAAGCCTGCCTATGGCGTACAATCTAGAGATTAAAACAAGTTAAAAACATCATAAGAAACAAGTTAAAACAGCAGATATCAAATATTAATCAGGCAGCAAAACCATTCTTAGAATCAAAGATTTGGAAGAGATCACAAAGGGCCATTGGTCCAACCACACACACACACAAACATATAAGACACAATCAAAGCATATTTTGGCATGTGTGTGTATATATATATACATATATACACAGAGAGAGAGAAAGACATACACACACACAAGACAAAAAGCATATTTTGACATCTGTGTGTATATATACTGTATATACACACATATATACAGAGAGAGCGAGAGACAGATATATGTACACTCATACATAAGACGCAAAGCATATTTTGACATGTGTGTATGTGTGTATACTGTATATATACACACATATATACAGAGAGAGAGATATACACACACACAAGACACAATCAAAGCATATTTTGGCATGCGCACACGCACGCACACACACACACACACACACACATATATATATATGCAAAATATGCTTTATATACAGATATACATGCACATGTGGTTGTGCACCAAGTTTAACTACTTCTGTGGCAATGCTCTGAGGATGGCTCAGGACAAGTGTGCACATTTTGTATGTTTTGTTTTGTTTTTAAATCTATTTGAATTACAGTGATCCTTCCACATTTACTGGAGTGTGCTATGAAGGACCCCAGTGAATGTGGAAAAACCGCAAATAAAAAAAAACACTATTCTTTTTACCTGAAATAACACCTCTCTAGGAATCTGCACATCCTCCAGTGCAACTCTGTGGTCAGCATTTGCTAGAATTTGACCATAGAATCATGCTGGAGGACCTCCAAATGCCTAGAGAAGTGTTCTCTCTAGAAACTTCTAGGTTCTCCAGCACAACTCTATGGTCAACTTCTGGAAGAATTGCACTGGAGGACTTAGAGATTCCTAGAGAGGACACATTAAGCAAAAACCACAAATAATCAAAGTCAAAGCCCCAAATGTAGAGGGACAACTGTATTTTTGTTGTTATAAATCCTTGTAACTAGTTAGCCTTGGTCTTCTCTGGCTGCCTCCCCTGAGAAGGCCAGCAGAGGGCAGCACAGGCCCAGGTTCCCTGGGGTTTGGGGAAAGCATCCAAAAGTTCACAAAAAGAAAGATATACCATTGGATGTTTTTAGGGTTATGATTCTTTTAGCTATTCCTATCCCACCTTTTCCACCTCTGGGACTCAATGTAGCTTACCAACAGTGAGAGAGATACAGATCAAGAGAGCGCAGGATAGAAATGTTTCATTAAATAAGTGAAGAGAGGCCTCCTGTTTTGCTCATTGCTGCGTTCACACTGGAGAAATAAACCGGTTTAAGTGCCATGGCTCAATGCTGTGAAATTCTGGGAAATGTAGTTTGTTGTGGGGCCCACAGCATTGAGCCATGGCACTTAAATCGGTTTATTTCTCCAGTGTGAACGCAGCCATAGTCTCCCTTTTGGGGGAGTGTACTCTTTAATTTCATTGCCATCATTTGGAACCTGCTCTTCCTGAGGTTGGTCTTAGTAAATGCCATGCTGAAGACCATTTTGCAGGCTCTTCCAAACTGGTCCAAAGATGTTCTCATGGTACAGTTCCTTGCTGCCTCATAGAACCATAGAGCCACAGACTCCTAGGCTGGCATGTGTGCATAAGTCACACTAGGCCAAAAAGTCACCATTTCACCAGAGTTGTGCAGACAGTATGTTTCTTTGTGGCTTGCTTCTGCAAGTTGTGACTACACCGAAGGGAGTGATAGTGCCACTCTATTCTGTTTTGGTCAGGCTTCACCTGGAATATTGTGTCCAGTTCTGGGCACTATAATTCAAAAAGGATGTGGAGAAACTGGAGCGTGTCCAGAGGAGGGCGACCAAAATGGTGAAGGGTTTGGAAACCTTAAAGCCCTATGAGGATGAGAGACTTAGGGAGCTGGGGATGTTTAGCCTGGAGAAGAGAAGGTCAAGAGGTGTTCAAATATTTGTCATATTGATGAGGGAACAAGCTTGTTTTCTGCTGCTCCAGAGAACAGGACTCAGAACAATGGATGTAAACTGCAGGAAAAGAGATTCCACTTTGACATTAGGAGGAACTTCCTGACAGTAAGGGCTGTTCGACAGTGGAACACACTCCCTCGGAGTGTAGTGGAGTCTCCATCCTTGGAGGTCTTTAAGCAGAGGCTGGATGGCTGTCAGGGATGCTTTGATTGGGAGTTCCTGCATGGCAGGGGGTTGGGCTGGATGGCCCTTGGGGTCTCTTCCAAATTTATGATTCTATGAAAAGGGAAGTCATTCTGAACACAATCATGGGATTTACGTTATTGCAAATTAAAGCATCTCATGCAATTTCGGCCAATGGGGGGGGGGTAATTTTCAGGTAATCGGAAGTCTTTCTGAACGCATTCCAAATGCAACAGGAATTCACGTGAATTCACTAAACTAGCGAATTCACGTGAATTTGAATTGGCTCCATTCGCAATAAAGAGAAATTCCTCCCATCTGATAAGGTCCACTTCCTCAGAGGATGGAGGGATCTCCTTCTTTGGAGGTTTTTAAACAGAGTCTGGGTGGCCATCTGTCCCAGGGCCAGGAAGAAGGGCCTGTATTGTGTCTTCCTGCATAGCAGAAAGGAGTTGGTCTGGACGACCCTTGGGATCAATTCCAACTCTCTAATTCTATGACTCTATGACTGTACTTTGTGCATTACACATTGTAGATGTGCATTGTTTACTGTGCATTGCAGATCAGAAGTGTGCAGCCACCAGGGTTTGGGGGTGCATTTCTTAATTTTAAGATCTGAAGAGGGCCCCCATGCCCTGCCATATCCTTCCCATTTCTTGCCTGCCTGCCTGCCTGCCTTTTTCCCATCCTTGGGATCCAAGGCAGCTTACAAAAGCTAAAACAGATCCAGCTAAGAGTTCACATTGCACAAAAGTTAAAATATAATTCAACCACCTGTAGAACTAAATGTAATTTAAAAGCATGCCCATGAAAAGAGAGAAATCTAGATAATACAACGCATTATTAAAGGTTAGTTGTTGTTTGCCTTCAAGTTATTTTTGACTTATGCTGACCCTAACACAAACCTATCATGGGATTTTCTGGGAATGAGAGAGTGTGACTCATCCAAAGTCAGTGGGTTTGCGTAGCTGAATAAGGAATTGAACCCTCCTTTCCATAGTAGTAGTAGTACAGCGCTCAAACCACTACACCAGGTTGGCACCCTGTCATTGTTACGTAAGGTGTTTTGCATTTTAAATAGGCTCATTCAAACTTTTGGAGATAAAGGAGGCCCTGGGGACCCTCAGAAATTATCTTGGGGCCACAAGTGTTCCTCCTCTCTTGTTTTACATCTTTCTTTTCTTTTGTTGATGTCTTTACTTTAACTTTTTGTGCAGCAATGCATTTTCCTCTTTGCTACTGGTTGTATCTCATTTTAATGACATGTTCTTTTCGTTAAATTATAGCTTGCATTTTTTATGGGGGGGGGGCCTTTATGTGAACTCTGGTTGCTGCTGGGTGGTCTTAAAATATAATAAATAAATCATGTAAAATTAAATAAGGGGGAAAGGATCATAGAATCATAGACCACAAGGGCCATCCAGTCCAACACCCTGCCGTGCAGGAACTCTCCATCAAAGCATCCTCATTGACAGATGGCCATCCAGCCTCTGCTTAAAGACCTCCAAGGAAGGTGACTCCACCACCCTCCGAGGGAGTGTCTTCCACCGTTGAACAGGCCTTACTGTCAGGAAGTTCCTCCTAATGTTGAGGTGGAATCTCTTTTCCTGCAGTTTGCATCCATTGTTCCGAGTCCTGTTCTCTGGAGCAGCAGAAAACAAGCTTGCTCCCTCCTCAATGTGACATCCCTTTAAACAGGGCGATCATATCACCTCTTAACCTTCTCTTCTCCAGGTTAAACATCCTCAGCTCCCTAAGTCGTTCCTCATAGGGCATGGTTTCCAGACCGTTCACCATTTTAGTTGCCCTCCTTTGGACCCGCTCCAGTTTCTCACCATCCTTTTTGAATTGTGGTGCCCAGAACTGGACACAGTATTCCAAGTGGGGCCTGACCAAAGCAGAATAGAGTGGCACTATTACTCCCTTTGGTGTAGTCACAACTTGCACAACTCAGGCAACTACCCAGTGATAGAAGAGGACAAGGAAAGGAAGAGGAAGGGATGTATCCACATTGCAGAAATGATACTGTTTGATACCATTTTGCCCGCCACAACTCTGTTCTCCGATGTGTATTTTTGGTGAGGCACCCAAGGCTCTCATGTTGTTTTCCTTGATCTGGGAACAGAAATGATAGAGTGGCACTATTACTTCCCTTGATCTAGACACTATACTTCTATTGATGCAACCTAAAATTGCATTGGCCTTTTTAGCTGCCGCATCACACTGTTGACTCATGTTCAACTTGTGGTCTACTTGGACTCCTAGATCCCTTTCACATGTGGTCTCATTCAGCCAGGTGTCCCCCATCCTATATCTGTGCATTTCATTTTTCCTCCCTACGTGTAGGACCTTACATTTCTCTGTGTTAAATTTCATTTTGTTAGCTTTGGCCCAGCTTTCTTTTCTATTCAGGCCACTTTGAATTTTGATCCTGTCCTTTGGGGTATTAGCTACTCCTCCTAATTTGGTGTCATCTGCAAATTTGATAACTAGGCTCTCAGTACTGTCATCCAAATCATTAATAAAGATGTTGAATAACACTGGGCCCAGGACAGAACCCTGTGGGACCCCACTGGTCACTTCTCTCCAGGATGAAAAGGAGCCATTGTTGAGCACCCTTTGGGTTCGGTCAGTCAACCAGTTACAAATCCATGTAACAGTTACCTTGTCTAGTCCACATTTTACAAGCTTGTTTGCAAGAATGTCATGGGGAACCTTGTCAAATGCCTTACTGAAGTCAAGATATACTATATCCACATAGTATATCTACGACTACGGGGAGGCACAAAAAAGTGTTTAGATAGCAGGCAGGGTGTGAAGAAAGTAGATAGGAAATTATTTGAATTACGTTAAATTAAATTCAACAGAGACAAATGCAAAATTTCTACATTTAGACCACAAAAACCATATGCACAGGTATAGGAGGGAGGATACTTGGCATATAACAGAGCATGGGAAAGGGATCTTGGGATTATTTTACTATTGAAAGCTGAAAATGAGCCAGCGGTGCAATGCTGCAGCAAAGAAGGACAATTTTACGTTAGCTTGCATTGACATATAATTTTCAAGTAAAAAAAAAAAGTCATAGTCCCATTACAGTATATTTTGTGCTACCCAGATCTCCTCTGGAGTCCTGCATTCAGTTTTGTGCACCTTGTTTTTGGAATGATAATAGACAAGTTGGGACAGGGCTAGAGAAGATTTGGGCAACCAGGATGCTAAGAGGGATGGAGAACAAAACCTATGAGGAAAGTTGAAGGAGCTGGGCCTGGTAGAGAGAAGACTGAGAGATCCCACAATTACACTCTTTAAATCCCTGAAAGGGTCCTGGAATTTGTAGTTTTGTGAAGCACCAGAAATCTTGTAAAACTACACATCCCAGGATTCCATAGGATGGAGCTACAGTACATAAGGTGGTGTCAAACTGTATTATTTTTACAGTGTAGGTGCACCCACAGTTTAGCCATCATGGCTTCTAGGGAGAGTTCAGACTTGATGGGTTAATGTGGGTTCATCATTCACACACACACATCTCTAGGCTACTTACAATCTCTTGCAGATCAGAAATGGTTGTGGATTACTAGCACTGGGACTATGAGCATTGCATAGCTGAAGTGGGCTGACAAATATCAGACTTCCATTCCTTCCAAACTTGCATCAAATGTTTGTTGCACTTCTGTGATTCCTTCTGTGGTACTGTTATACCAAGCATAAGATAGAGCTATGGTAGCTAAAGCCATGTCAAATTGTCTTAATTCCGCAGTGCAGATACAGTCATTTATAAAAATGTTAAACAGAACCCTGAAGTACCCCACTTGTCACTTGTCTTCAGGATGAAGCGCAACTATTAATGAGTCCTCTCTGGGTTTGGTCAGTCAACCAGTTACAATAATAATAAATAAATAATAATAATTTTTATTTCTAGCCCACCCCTCTGAGCAAGCAATTGGGGCGGGTTACAACAGAGGGGAATTTACACAAGTAACAATATACATGAATTAAAAAAAAACAAATGGCAATGTATTAAGCAATAACAATAAAATCAGATAGCAATTATCAACAACAACAAGCAAAATACATAACAATTATAGCAACAAAAATACATAGTAATTTAAGTAACAGTAAAATTAACAAAGCAAAAATACACAGCAGCTATAGCAACAACAACAAAATACACAGCAGCTATAGCAACAACAATAAAATACACAGTAATTATAACAAAAAACCCCAAAAAATAAAATTGACAAAGCAAAATACATAACAATTAACATACCAAAACAAGTAAAAAGAAAATAATCCCCATTCTCAACCCCCCCATCTCAACCCCCCAAATAATGTGAACTATACACAATCTAAAAAAAAAAGGGGGGGAGACAAGACTCCTCCTTAAGTCCAGGAGCCAAGGCATGGGAGGAGCCCAGGTGGAAGGAGGGCAAACAAACACTCTCTCAGCCGGTCTTCACTGGCAGATGTTGGAAAGGAGGGAAAGAGGGCCATTCCTCCTCCTTAAGTCCAGGAGCCCAGGCATGGGAGGAGCCCAGGTAGAAGGAGGGCAAACAAACACTCTCTCAGCCGGTCTTCACTGGCAGATGTTGGAAAGGAGGGAAAGAGTGCCACTCCTCCTCCTTAAGTCCAGGAGCCCAGGCATGGGAGGAGCCCAGGTGGAAGGAGGGCAAACAAACACTCTCTCAGCCGGTCTTCACTGGCAGATGTTGGAAAGGAGGGAAAGAGGGCCATTCCTCCTCCTTAAGTCCAGGAGCCCAGGCATGGGAGGAGCCCAGGTAGAAGGAGGGCAAACAAACACTCTCTCAGCCAGTCTTCACTGGCAGATGTTGGAAAGGAGGGAAAGAGTGCCACTCCTCCTCCTTAAGTCCAGGAGCCAAGGCATGGGAGGAGCCCAGGTAGAAGGAAGGCAAACAAACACTCTCTCAGCCGGTCTTCACTGGCAGATGTTGGAAAAGAGGGAAAGAGGGCCACTCCTCCTCCTTAAGTCCAGGAGCCCAGGCATGGGAGGAGTCCAGGTGGAAGGAGGGCAAACAAACACTCTCTCAGCCGGTCTTCACTGGCAGATGTTGGAAAGGAGGGAAAGAGGGCCATTCCTCCTCCCTAAGTCCAGGAGCCCAGGCATGGGAGGAGTCCAGGTGGAAGGAGGGCAAACAAACACTCTCTCAGCCGGTCTTCACTGGCAGATGTTGGAAAGGAGGGAAAGAGGGCCATTCCTCCTCCTTAAGTCTAGGAGCCAAGGCATGGGAGGAGTCCAGGTAGAAGGAGGGCAAACAAACACTCTCTCAGCCGGTCTTCACTGGCAGATGTTGGAAAGGAGGGAAAGAGGGCCATTCCTCCTCCCTAAGTCCAGGAGCCCAGGCATGGGAGGAGTCCAGGTGGAAGGAGGGCAAACAAACACTCTCTCAGCCGGTCTTCACTGGCAGATGTTGGAAAGGAGGGAAAGAGGGCCATTCCTCCTCCTTAAGTCTAGGAGCCAAGGCATGGGAGGAGTCCAGGTAGAAGGAGGGCAAATAAACACTCTCTCAGCCGGTCTTCACTGGCAGATGTTGGAAAGGAGGGAAAGAGGGCCATTCCTCCTCCTTAAGTCCAGGAGCCAAGGCCTGGGAGGAGCCCAGGTAGAAGGAGGGCAAATAAACACTCTCTCAGCCGGTCTTCACTGGCAGATGTTGGAAAGGAGGGAAAGAGGGCCATTCCTCCTCCTTAAGTCCAGGAGCCAAGGCCTGGGAGGAGCCCAGGTAGAAGGAGGGCAAATAAACACTCTCTCAGCCGGTCTTCACTGGCAGATGTTGGAAAGGAGGGAAAGAGGGCCATTCCTCCTCCCTAAGTCCAGGAGCCAAGGCCTGGGAGGAGCCCAGGTAGAAGGAGGGCAAGCAAACACTCCCTCAGCTGGTCTTCACTGGCAGATGTTGGAAAGGAGGGAAAGAAGGCCATTCCTCCTCCTTAAGTCCAGGAGCCAAGGCCTGGGAGGAGCCCAGGTAGAAGGAGGGCAAATAAACACTCTCTCAGCCGGTCTTCACTGGCAGATGTTGGAAAGGAGGGAAAGAGGGCCATTCCTCCTCCTTAAGTCCAGGAGCCAAGGCCTGGGAGGAGCCCAGGTAGAAGGAGGGCAAATAAACACTCTCTCAGCCGGTCTTCACTGGCAGATGTTGGAAAGGAGGGAAAGAGGGCCATTCCTCCTCCCTAAGTCCAGGAGCCAAGGCCTGGGAGGAGCCCAGGTAGAAGGAGGGCAAGCAAACACTCCCTCAGCTGGTCTTCACTGGCAGATGTTGGAAAGGAGGGAAAGAAGGCCATTCCTCCTCCTTAAGTCCAGGAGCCAAGGCCTGGGAGGAGCCCAGGTAGAAGGAGGGCAAATAAACACTCTCTCAGCCGGTCTTCACTGGCAGATGTTGGAAAGGAGGGAAAGAGGGCCATTCCTCCTCCTTAAGTCCAGGAGCCAAGGCCTGGGAGGAGCCCAGGTAGAAGGAGGGCAAATAAACACTCTCTCAGCCGGTCTTCACTGGCAGATGTTGGAAAGGAGGGAAAGAGTGCCACTCCTCCTCCTTAAGTCCAGGAGCCAAGGCATGGGAGGAGCCCAGGTAGAAGGAGGGCAAGCAAACACTCTCTCAGCTGGTCTTCACTGGCAGATGTTGGAAAGGAGGGAAAGAAGGCCATTCCTCCTCCTTAAGTCCAGGAGCCAAGGCCTGGGAGGAGCCCAGGTAGAAGGAGGGCAAATAAACACTCTCTCAGCCGGTCTTCACTGGCAGATGTTGGAAAGGAGGGAAAGAGGGCCATTCCTCCTCCTTAAGTCCAGGAGCCAAGGCCTTGGAGGAGCCCAGGTAGAAGGAGGGCAAGCAAACACTCTCTCAGCTGGTCTTCACTGGCAGATGTTGGAAAGGAGGGAAAGAAGGCCATTCCTCCTCCTTAAGTCCAGGAGCCAAGGCCTGGGAGGAGCCCAGGTAGAAGGAGGGCAAATAAACACTCTCTCAGCCGGTCTTCACTGGCAGATGTTGGAAAGGAGGGAAAGAGGGCCATTCCTCCTCCTTAAGTCCAGGAGCCAAGGCCTGGGAGGAGCCCAGGTAGAAGGAGGGCAAGCAAACACTCTCTCAGCTGGTCTTCACTGGCAGATGTTGGAAAGGAGGGAAAGAGGGCCATTCCTCCTCCTTAAGTCCAGGAGCCAAGGCCTGGGAGGAGCCCAGGTAGAAGGAGGGCAAATAAACACTCTCTCAGCCGGTCTTCACTGGCAGATGTTGGAAAGGAGGGAAAGAGGGCCATTCCTCCTCCTTAAGTCCAGGAGCCAAGGCCTGGGAGGAGCCCAGGTAGAAGGAGGGCAAGCAAACACTCTCTCAGCTGGTCTTCACTGGCAGATGTTGGAAAGGAGGGAAAGAAGGCCATTCCTCCTCCTTAAGTCCAGGAGCCAAGGCCTGGGAGGGGCCCAGGTAGAAGGAGGGCAAATAAACACTCTCTCAGCCGGTCTTCACTGGCAGATGTTGGAAAGGAGGGAAAGAGGGCCATTCCTCCTCCTTAAGTCCAGGAGCCAAGGCATGGGAGGAGCCCAGGTAGAAGGAGGGCAAGCAAACACTCTCTCAGCTGGTCTTCACTGGCAGATGTTGGAAAGGAGGGAAAGAAGGCCATTCCTCCTCCTTAAGTCCAGGAGCCAAGGCATGGGAGGAGCCCAGGTAGAAGGAGGGCAAGCAAACACTCTCTCAGCTGGTCTTCACTGGCAGATGTTGGAAAGGAGGGAAAGAGGGCCATTCCTCCTCCTTAAGTCCAGGAGCCAAGGCCTGGGAGGAGCCCAGGTAGAAGGAGGGCAAGCAAACACTCTCTCAGCTGGTCTTCACTGGCAGATGTTGGAAAGGAGGGAAAGAGGGCCATTCCTCCTCCTTAAGTCCAGGAGCCAAGGCCTGGGAGGAGCCCAGGTAGAAGGAGGGCAAGCAAACACTCTCTCAGCTGGTCTTCACTGGCAGATGTTGGAAAGGAGGGAAAGAGGGCCATTCCTCCTCCTTAAGTCCAGGAGCCAAGGCATGGGAGGAGCCCAGGTAGAAGGAGGGCAAGCAAACACTCTCTCAGCTGGTCTTCACTGGCAGATGTTGGAAGGGAGGGAAAGAGAGCCATTCCTCCTCCTTAAGTCCAGGAGCCAAAATCCCCAAGTGCACTCTCCAGCCCTATATATGCTGTCAGAATAGCATATGCAGCCTATTGTTACAGTATATGGCTGTGATTTTATATTTGAAGGAATTTATAATTGAAGGGATGTCATATTGAGGATAGAGCAAACTTGTTTTCTGCTACTCCAGATAATAGGACCTGGAGCTATGGATTCAAACTACAGGAAAAGAGATTCACCTAAACATTAGGAAGTACTTCCTGACAGTAAGAGATGTTTGACATGGAACACACTTCCTCGGAGAGTGGTGGAGTCTCCTCTTTTTTGGAGGCTGTTAAACAGAGGCTGGGCAGCCTTCGGTACTTGTGTCTTCCTGCACAGCAGGGGCTTGGAGGTCTAGGATTCTATTTTTCTATATCATGCAGTATAAGTCTGCAGTGTAGTATAAATCAGTATTCATGTAGTTCCATACTTATGAATACAAACATGGCATGACTGGTTGCCCATCTGTCCGTATTTCTCTGTCCATATTTCCCTTAGAATCCTAGAATCTTAGAGTTAGAATAGGCTCCCAAGGGTCATAAAATCATAGAATCATAGAATTGGAAGAGACCACAAGGGCCATCCAGTTCAACCCCTTGCCATGCAGGAACTCTCAATCAAAGCATCCTCAACAGATGGCCATCCAGCCTCTGTTTAAAGACTTCCAAGGAGGGAGACTCCACCACTCTCCGAGGAAGTGTCTTCCACTTTTGAACAGCCCTTACTGTTAAGAAGTCCTTGTGGCGAACACAATCTTGATCACCCCTACGTCTTCTGGATGACAGCACCCTGGGCTTTTAGATCCCACCGCTGCCACCAATTTTTATGTGACGAACTCGTCCCTGTTCGCCACCACCTATCTCCACAGAGGCACTGATATCTTTGGTAGCGTGTTACAACAGAGGCCAAGGGGTAATTCAAAACATCAACCATGTTTATTATTAAATATAAGAAATAAATTATAAAGTAAAGTTAAAGCTTTGTTTGTCTTGTTGCTTAGCTTCCAAAGTTCCTTAAAACATTAATAATCCTACAGCCACTCAGGCAATTTTATCTCTAATGCCACAATCACAATCTTCCCTTAACTACTGGCTTGCTTTGAGTCTTTTTCCTAACTCCTTCAAGCCTATCTAGTCCCTTACAGGACTCTTCAAACTAACCTACAATTGTTCCCTCAGGAAACCTAAGAGCACCCCCTCCCTCTGCGGTGTCTCTTCCCTTCCAAAATCCCAATCAAAAAAAACCCTTTCTCTCTCTGCTCAGGCTCTTATATAGCCCTGCCCAGCCAGCTTCTCATTGACTGGACTCTTAGAGCTCTGTGATTGGCTGTTTCCACGGCTTGCTCACTATAGTCCTCCCAATGTTAAGGAGGAATCTCTTTTCCTGCAGCTTGCATCCATTGTTCCGCGTTCTAGTCTCTGGAGCAGCAGAAAACAAGCTTGCTCCCTCCTCCAAACGACAGTACGACATCCCTTCAATTTCAAATCCCTTCAAATACTGTACAGCCCTATACTGTAACAATAGGCTGTGTACGGTATTCTGTAGATAGCATATCCTCAGTATAAAATCCTTTCAAATACGTAAACAGGGCTATCATATCACTTCTTAACCTTCCCATAGGATCTTCTCACGCACACTTTTGTTTCTGTTCTGGGCATGGGCAGGGAATGTGCATGGCCAAGTGAAAATGGAGTTTATCGCATGCTAAACTGTCCTCAAGGCATCCCCATGCCATCGCTGACCCTAACCCATCCCCAAGCTGGGCAAGGCACGTGAATTTTGCTCAACCAGAAAGATTCTGGATGAGCAAGAAAGCTTTCCGGCTGAGCAAAATTCTTGCATCTCAGCCCAGCTCGGGAATGAGTTAGGGTTGGCAATGGCCTGGGGATGTCTTGATGACATTTTAGCATGCAATAAACTCCATTTTCACTCAGCCACATGCGTTCCCTGCCCATGCCTAGAAAGGAAACAAAGGTGTGTGTGATAAGTTCCATAGTCTCTCCTCTGAAGACTTGGGGGCTTCCAGATCCTTCACCCTTCACTGAAAGCAGATTCCAACAGTGTGCAACTGCATGGCTGGAATCCTGTGAGAGGAGCAATGGATCTATTGGATTTACTTATGCCTTGACTCTCCATTCAGCAATTGAATCAATTATTTTACTCTTATCCACAGAACTGCAGCCATGTAGTTACACCTTTTTGGATGCTGTGTATTGGTTTGTGTCCTGCTCTCATAGAATCATAAAACCATGGAGTTGGAAGGGACTGCAAGGGCCATTCACTCCACCCCTCTGCCATGCAATTCAATTAAATTCATTTATTACGGCGAATAGCCAGCAAAACCGCCATGGAAGAATACACAACTAAAGCCCACCCAAGAGAGGCCCATCCAATCTCTGTTTAAAGACCTCCAATAAAGGAGAGTCCATCACCTTCCAAGGCAGTAAAGAAACTCACTCCATCTTATGTTGCTTGGTATTACTTTGCCACAGAAGGAGTAACAGAAGTACAACAAACATTGGCACAAGTTTGGAAGGGAGAAAGGTAAAGGTAAAGGTAGTCCCTTGACATGAATGTCTAGTCGTAACCAACTGTAGGGGCCAGTGCTCATCGCTGTTTCTAAGTTGAAGAGTCAGTGTTGTCCAAGGACACTGTTACCTTCTCATTTAAGTGGTACTGTGTTTCCCAAAAATAAGACAGTGTCTTATATTAATTTTTGTTCCCAAAGATGCGCTAGGTGTTATTTTCAGGGAATGTCTTATTTTTCCATGAAGAATTCACATTTATTGTTGAACAAAAAAAATGAACATTTATTATATACTGTATATATATTTATATACAAAAACTTTGCTAGGTCTTACTTTCAGGGGAGGCCTTATATTTAGCAATTCAGCAAAACCTCTACTAGGGACCTTACCAAATGGGAGGAATTTCTCTTTATTGCGAATGGAGCCAATTGGAGCCAATTTGAATTCATGTGAATTCGCTAGTTTAGCGAATTTACGTGAATTCCAATTGTGTTTGGAATGCGTTCAGAATGACTTCCCATTACCCAAAAATGACCTCCCCCTCCGTTGCCCAAAATTGCGTGAGATGCTTTAATTTGCAATAATGTAAAACCCATGATTGCGTTTGGATTGCCATTAAATTATACTTCCAATTTCCAACGTCTGATAAGGTCCTAGGTCTTATTTTCTGAGGATGTCTTATTTTCGGGGAGACAGGGTACCTATCTATCTACTTGCATTTGCCTGCTTTCAAACTGCTAGGTTGGCAAAAGCTGGGACCTCGAAATGCCAAACTTCTGATCTTCCAATCATCAGGACTGGCATCTTAACCACTAATCCACCGCATCCCTTCTATCCCTTGGAAGAGATAGCAGTCATATTTGCCAGCCAACATCAGCTATGCAATACTCATAGTTCCAGTTGTACTAATCCACAAGTGTTTATGAAAGAGCCCATTATTCCCCTAAATTTTTCACATAGGCATGGGGAGCAGGATTTGATAATGGTGTGTGTGTGAGAGAGAGAGAGAACAATGAACCCACACGTGGTGTATCAGTCCCCTCTTTTGTGTAGCAACCTGTAACCTGAGATCTCTGACATGGAACAATTGAAGGATATCAAGCAATTTAAGTATATTAACCAACTGTAATAGTATCTGCAAGTCTGGTAGAGATATGTCATAGAGGCCAGAGATCACAGTTAACACACTTGGCTGAAGAGAGTGTCCCAGGACCTTACTGGCAGAGGGTTGATCTAGATGCCCTTTGGTCCCTTCCAGGAACCACCTCATGCAAGATAATAGCGACAGGCCATTCCCACAATGGCCAGATTCACAACACATGTTATGAAATTGGAGAAGCTTTGCTGTTCTGCCCTGTGGTTTCGTCTCTAAATAAAAGAGTCATAAACAAGGCTGTAAAATGGGATGCCATTTCTTCCTCTACTATGTATGGCTGCTGCAGTGATAAATTAAACTTTGCCATCCGCCATAAAATCATCAATATTTGACTTGTTCAGAAGATTCAGGAGTACAGACACACACTAGCGTGCGCACACACACACACACACACACAGATTTCCCATTCTTGGGTGGGAGGAGAGCATAGATGTCTAGACCTGAAATTCTTCATCAAGGAGGCAAACCATTGATCAAAGGATTTTGCACAGCAGTTGTGCAACGCTGCCTTATCAGTGAATTGCAAAGTTATTGAACTGAGTATGCATCTACTTGTACAGTGCACAATATCTATCCATCCATCCCCAATATGCATGCATGTCCATGTACAATCTATATGCATGTGCATGCATGTTCATTCATGCCTAACATGCATATGTAGTTTCTTCACAATGTGCATACACAATCATGCACAAATATTTTAAAAATATCTGCAACTGTTTCTGCCCAGGAATCATCAACAGGTGCATACCATCCTGACATTGTCCCTTGAATGTATTGAAACCATTTGGGTTAGGGTTACGTTAGGGTGAAAGTCCTGGATTTGTTACAAATCACTGTTTGCATTCCCCTGTCCAGTTCACAAACCTTCCCTGTTCCATTCCAGGAGTGTTTGTTTTCCTTGGGGGGGTGTTTGAATTTCCAAGTGACAACCTGTGCTGGGAACTGCCATGTTCAAGAGTCAAGATGATAAGGCACCCATGCAAACACATGCATAGAGTACATCATCAGCACATGGTGCAAGAGCACGACAAACCGAACGGAAATGTTCCAAAACAGACACATTGGCTAGTATCCTGTTTGTGTTGTATTCACACATGCTAGTTTCGCTTAGTCAGCTTATTGTCCTTTTTTGGCCCTGGCTTAACTTTCCTATTCAGCTCACAGTTCCATAAGTAGAATTCTGCAAGAGTAAGCATTGCACGCTCCCATCAGTGCCTTCAGTGTTGCACCTGATTCACTGGGATTGCAGAATCGATAAGGCCATTGCTAGATACACTACTAGCTGCACAATGTTGGTGTTGAGCTGAAGGGTGATATAGTGCAGCCACAATTTAATTATGCAAGTGTAGATTTATTCTGTGCAAACACCATGTGGGCCCTTGGTTACTGTCTTTTCCCAGTTCATTGAGGAACACTCATAAGCCTGGGTGGATTCCAAACAGAGGCCGAATGGATGCTGAATAAAGCTGTAAGGGCATTTTATTTTGGATATATATATATATATATATATATATATATATATATAGCTGGCATGGCATAATGGTTTAAGTGAATCCCAGGAGGCCAGGATTTGAATCCCTGCTTAGCTGCAGAAACCCAGTGGGCAGCCTTGGACAAATCTCACTCACTCAGCCTCAGAGGAAGGCAAGGGCAAAGACGCTCTGAGCAAATCTGGCCACAAAAGTCCTATGAGAAGGTCCACCATGAAAGACAATAACAGCATCATGCCAGTAACTATGAGCATGGTGTTATGCTTTGAGAGTAGATGTCTAACTATAAAGGAAGAAAAAAGCAAATATAGGACATTCAATTAAAATTTAGGACATTCAGTAAAAAGGTGGGGCATTACCAACCAAAACTAAAAGTTCTAATATGGATATAAATTCACGCTTCTTAGTCATGCTCAGAATGAAGGATATTTTAGAATACTCCTTGGAGAGAAGGATGAATGTAGGACATGTCTTGGAAAAGGAGGACATGTGGTCAACCTGTTTAAGAGTTGCCCTAGGATTCTGGATCTGATTCTTAGTCAGCCTGGGAAACACACCTGTTGACCTTGGACCAGTCCCACTTTCTCAGCCTCAAGAGCAAGCCTCATCTGAAGAAACCTAGCCAGGAAAAAACCCTTGTGATAAGATCCTCATAAGTAAGAGCTGCCCTGAAGGCAAGAAGAGCATGGCTATATTTCTAAATTCTAGCCACATATCCATTAACCTTCAGTGGTCAGTTGTGGCTGATGCCAACCAAGACTTATGGGGCAGAGAGCTGGGCCAACCGAAATGGAGCTAACTACATGTAGCTAGAATATGGAGAAACAGCATGGTTCCCAATAGGCAAGGAGGCCAGGTAAGGATGCACCTTATCACCCTATTTGTTCAACTTGTATGCAGAAAATGTCATACAAAGAACAGGCTTGGACACCTAAGGAGGAGTAAATATAGGAGGAATGAATATCAACAATCTAAGAAATGCAGACAATGCCCATACTAACAAAAATTAACAGAAAATATCACAGACTTGGAATAATCTCTAAAGAAAGTCAAAGACAAAAGTGAAAAGGCAGGCCTAATGTTAAACCTAAAGAACAGAAAAATAATGGTTACAGAAGATTTACATAAATTCAACCTAGATAATGAGGAAATTGAAATAGTTAAAGATTTCCGGTATCTTGGATCCAGCGTTGATCAGAATGGAGATTGAAGTCAAGAAATCAGGAGATTAGGAATGGAAAGAGCAACTATAAAAGGACTAGACAAAATCCTAAAATGTAAAGATATACAACTGAACACTAACGTTAGAATCATTCAAGCCACTTTATTCTTATGTACAGCTATGAAAGCTGTACAGTGAAGAAAGCAGATAAGAAGGAAAGTAATTCCTTTGAGATGTGGTGCTGGAGAAGAGTGCTGAGGATCTCACGGACAGCTAAAAAGACAAACAAATGGGTCCTGGAACAGATCAAGCCTGAACACTCCATGGAAGCCAAGATGACTAAATTTACAGCGCTATATAAATAAAGGTTAATAATAATAATAATAATAATAATAATAATATAATTTGGCCACATCATGAGAAGGTGCTGGGGAAGGTGGAGGGAAGGAGACAGAGAGCAAGATCATATAGACGCTATCAGAGAAACAATGAACCTGAGCCTACAGGACCTACAGAACACTTTAAGTATTTGAAGGGATGTCACATTGAGGATGGAGCAAGCTTGTTTTCTGCAGCTCCAGACTAGAACATGGAACAATGGATGCAGGCTACAGGAAAAGAGATTCCACCTCAACATTAGGAAGAATTTCCTGGCAGTATGAGCTGTTTGACAGTGGAATACACTTGTTGTTCAGAATGTGGAAGGGTCTCCTTCCTTTAAGCAGAGGCTGGATGGCCATCCGTCGGGGATGCTTTGATGGAGAGTTCCTGCATGGCCGAGGGTTGGACTGGATGGTCCTTGGGGTCTCTTCCAACTCTAGGATTCTATGATTCTATTTCCTGATCAGGGAGGTGGAGGATAGGTGGGCTTGGAGACATTTCATTCACAGGGTCACCATGAGTCAAGATCAACATGAAGGCAGCTACCCACCTCCTCTTTTGCAAAGCTGAAGCACATCCATTGGTGTCTGGTGGCTGCCATGTCAGTCCACTCCAAAATGATCACATATCTTTAAAAATATAGTCTTCACCAGCCATTATTGGCTGCATGTTTTTTAATAATATCTTTATTGATTTATTACACACATAAAACATAATTCAACATGTAAGAATTATCCACATAAAGCTTACTATATCACAAGAAAAACATACATATACATACACGGAAATCAATTACACATTGACAATATGATAAAAAGAGATTTCCCAAATATGTCATTGTAGTTACCTAACTTTCTTAGTAGAGACAGAAAAAGAATTGATAATTGATAAGATACTCATATCATTTTCCTTTAATATTTCTCAGTTTTCAAATCCTCTTTTTTAATTTAAACTCTCTACTGCATAGACCTATCAAAAATTAACAAAAATTAAATAGTTCAACCATCATCAAATCCAATAATATTCAAATTATCAAATCTGCATTGTAAATACACATAGAACTTTTTCCAAACTCTGTGGTAAATTTGCTGCTAGCTTTCCCTTCCAGGATGTATATAAGTTTATCCGTTAGTAAGTTATCTACTAACTTCCCTATCCCTTCTGCTTCTGTTGGAGTCATGGACCATCTCCAATATTTATCCCAGAGGATTCTAGCTGCTGTTATCATGTGGCAGCTGAGCCTACTAATCTCTTTCTTGGCATTTTTATCACAGTGGAATAGTCCTAATAGAAACAATTCTGGATTAAGTTTAATTTTTCTCTGTAAGATAATTTGCATTTTCATTTTTATCATAAACCAGAATTTCTCTATTGTCTGCATGTTAAGGGCCGCTAGCTTTAGGTGAGATGGAGAGCAAGAGGGAAGGAGGACCCTGAAAACCCCAAAACCAGCCCCAAACTCCACACATTAAAATTTGCTTTACTTGAGATTTACCACAGAACTGGCTGGCGAGAGCTGGCACAGTTCAGTTTTTGCTCCATGGAAAAGTCAACAACCACAACGCGTATTCCTACCAGCACTGCAGAGGTGCTATTTATATCTTGGTGTGTGTTTTTTCAATTTCGTCAATTTCCAGAAATTAGAAAAAACGATTAAACTTTTGAAATACCCCTCAAATGACTCTTCTATCCTGACCTTCTGTATGAAGAAAAACCAATCGGTGGAGCACAAAAGGGTTTTATTTGTTCATCGCCTCGAGAGCCCTTGTAGACTGGGAGGCAATGCAGAAATACTTTAAATAAAGAAATAAATGCCCTCTGTTTCTTCTCCTGCATTTAGCAGGGTTTGCATGGGACATCTGAACTATGTTTTTCTGGAAGCCTCTTTGTGAAGTATTATTTATTTATTTATTTATTTATTTCATTTCTATGCCGCCTTCCTGCTGAAAAGGGACTCAAGGCAGCTTACACATAAAATCAGTAAAAACTTTACAATACAATGTAAAAACAATTAAAATCATCTTGCTAAAATAATTTAAAGTTTCAATTAAGCATACAAAAGTTTAAAAACACAAATAGAACACACACCCCATATAAAAGGCTGTATATTATCAGTATTAATATTAGCAATGGCAAACCTCCTCTGAACACCTCTTGCTGAGAAGGGTCACCTTAGGGTCTCCATAGGCTGGAAATGACTTGAAGGTGCAGCACCACAACAAACATCCTCATGTGCGATAAGTTACCTCCAGTATTGTGCAGTCGTGTGCTGACAATCTCTGCTCCTCTTCCCTATCTCCTCTCCCCATCGCTATTCCAGAACAGCCTGGTTTTTGTTTTTATTTTACCTTCTTATTTATGTTTTTATGTTAAACCACAACAGCGTAACTCCAAAACTGTGTTAAAAAACAAACACACACACACACACACACACATGCACACATGTCCATAAATGAAAGGCATACTTGGGTAGGTTGTAGGAGAGTCAGGCAGGATTGAGGGTGTGTGTGGAAGAGATCACACAGGGCCACTAATACCCTTATTGAACTTTTGAAGGGACATGCTAACAGAAGTGCTTCCCAAAAAATATACATGTACTTCCTTTCATTACCATGACTGTGTGGTGAGAATGTGGTTTCATAGAATCATAGAAAGATAGAACTGAAAGAATCCCAGTGCAACTCCCTGCCATGCAGGAAGACACAATCCAAGCCCTCCCTGGGACAAATGACCATCCAGCCTCTCTTTAAAAATCTACAAAGGACGAGACTCCATCAACATCCGAGGCAGCATCTTCTACTGTCAAACAGCCCTTACTGTCAGGAAGGTCCTCCTAATGTTGAGCTGTAGTTTGCATCAATTGCTTTGTGTCCTGTTCTCTGGAGCAGAAAAGCTAAAGCGCAGAATGAACTCAGGCTTGCTAGAGAGGTTAAGAACAATAAAAAGGGCTTTTTTGGATATGTCCGCAGCAAAAGGAAGAAGAAGGAAACAGTGGGGCCACTGCGTGCAGAAGATGGCAAAATGCTAACAGGGGACAGAGAAAAGGCAGAATTACTCAACACCTTCTTTGCTTCAGTCTTCTCAGAAAAGGCAAAGGGTGCTCAACCTAAGGATAATGGAACAGGAGACAGAATAGAGGAAATTCAGCACAGAATAAGTAAAGAGGTAGTACAGGAATACCTGGTTAACCTAAATGAATATAAATCTCCAGGACCAGATGAACTACATCCAAGGGTATTAAAAGAACTGGCAAAGGTGATATCGGAGCCATTGGCAATAATCTTTGAGAACTCCTGGAGAACAGGAGAAGTCCCAGCAGACTGGAGGAGGGCAAACGTTGTCCCCATCTTCAAAAAGGGAAAAAAAGAGGATCCCAACAATTATCGTCCAGTTAGTCTGACATCAATTCCAGGAAAGATTCTAGAGCAGATCATTAAGCAGAGAGTCTGTGAACATTTAGAAGCCAATGCCATAATCACAAAAAGCCAACATGGGTTTCAGAAAAAGAAGTCATGCCAAACGAACCTGATCTCTTTTTTTGATAAAATTACCAGCTTGGTAGATGAAGGGAATGCTGTGGATATAGTATACCTCGATTTCAGTAAGGCCTTTGACAAGGTTCCCCATGACATTCTTGCAAACAAGCTTGCAAAATGTGGGATAGACAAGTTAACTGTTACATGGATTTGTAATTGGTTGACTGGCCGAACTCAAAGGGTGCTCAACAATGGCTCCTTTTCATCCTGGAGAGAAGTGACCAGTGGGGTCCCACAGGGTTCTGTCCTGGGCCCAGTGCTATTCAACATCTTTATTAACGATTTGGATGACAGAATTGGGGGCATACTTATCAAATTTGCAGATGACACTAAACTGGGAGGAGTAGCTAATACCCCAGAGGACAGGATCAAAATTCAAAATGACCTGAATAGACTAGAAAGCTGGGCCAGCGCTAACAAAATGAAATTTAACACAGAGAAATGTAAGGTTCTGCACCTAGGGCGGAAAAATGAAATGCACAGATATAGGATGGGGGACACCTGGCTGAATGAGACCACATGTGAAAGGGATCTAGGAGTCCAAGTAGACCATAAGCTGAACATGAGTCAACAGTGTGATGCGGCAGCTAAAAAAGCCAATGCAATTTTAGGCTGCATCAATAGAAGTATAGTTTCTAGATCAAGGGAAGTTATAGTGCCACTCTATTCTGCTTTGGTCAGGCCCCACCTGGAATACTGTGTCCAGTTCTGGGCACCACATTTCAAAAAAGATGTGGAGAAACTGGAGCATGTCCAAAGGAGGGCAACTAAGATGGTGAAGGGTCTGGAAACCTTGCCCTATGAAGAACGCCTTAGGGAGCTGGGGATGTTTAGCCTGGAGAAGAGAAGGTTAAGAGGTGATATGATAGCCCTGTTTAAATATTTGAAGGGATGTCATATTGAGGAGGGAGCAAGCTTGTTTTCTGCTGCTGCAGAGACTAGAACGCGGAACAATGGATGCAAACTGCAGGAAAAGAGATTCCACCTCAACATTAGGAGGAACTTCCTGACAGTAAGGGCTGTTCGACAGTGGAACACACTCCCTCGGAGTGTAGTGGAGTCTCCTTCCTTAGGGGTCTTTAAGCAGAGGCTGGATGGCCATCTGTCAGGGATGCTTTGACTTGGAGTTCCTGCATGGCAGGGGGTTGGACTGGATGGCCCTTGTGGTCTCTTCCAACTCTATGATTCTATGATTCTATGATTCTATGATTTGCTCCATCCTCAATATGGCACCCCTTCAAATACTTAAATGGAGCTATCATATCACCTCTTAACTTTCTCTTCTCCAGGTTAAACATCCCCAACTCCCTAAACCACATCTCACAGTGCTTCATGGTTTCCAAAGCCTTCACCATTTTGGTCCCCCTTCTCTGGACATGCTCCAGCTTCTCAACATCCTTCTTGAATTGTGGTGTCCAGAACTGGGCATAGCATTCCAGGTGAGGCCTGACCAAAGCAGAATAGAGTGGAACTATGATTTCACTTCATCTAGGACTCTTTCAGACGTGGGAAATTGGAAGTATAATCCAAGGGCAATCCAAACGCAATCCTGGGGTTTCATGTTATTGCAAATTAAATCTTCTCACGCAAATTCGGGCAAAAGGGAATTCATTCCGAATGCAATCATAGGTTTCAAGTTATTGCGAATTAAAGCTTCTCACGCAATTTCGGGCAAGGAGGGGTCATTTTCGGGTAATGGGAAGTCATTCCAAATGCCTTCCGAATGCAATGGGGATTCACGTGAATTCGCTAAACAAGCGAATTCACGTGAATTCGCATTGGCTGCATTCGAAGTTGGGAGAAATTCCTCCCATGTGAAAGAGTCCCTAGATACTATACTTCTATTGGTGCAGCCTAGAATTGCATTGGCTTTTTTAGCTGCAACATCTCACTGTTGACACGTGTTCAGCTTTTGGTCTACTAGGACTCCTAGGTCCCTTTCACATGTTGTGTGATAAAGTCCTTTGCCTATGAAAGCTTATCAACCAGTTTCTTTCTCTTGGTTTCGAAAGTGCTACAAGATCCTGTCACAATATTTATTTATTTATTTATTTATTGGGCTTCTATCCCACCTTTCTCCCAAAATGGGATTCAAGGGCAGCTTGCCAATGTAAAACAGGGATAGGCGAGTACAAACAGAGCAGAGACCATTTTTCCTCCCTGAGCCCAAATGGCAATCTGAAGCAGTACTTTTCTGTACACTCAAAGTGACATGATATCACTTCCAGCGCCATTTTGGCCAATTTTAATCCATTTTAATCCATTTGGTAGAAAATGGAAAATCAGTATCAAAAACCAGTAAGGGGAACCAGTATGAAAACCAATGCCAATAAAATAGAATAGAAAATGTATTCTTGTATCTTCCTGCCCTTTCCTAGTTTTTCAACATAGCAAGCAACCCTGGTAATGTCCACTTGACAGAGGAGTTTATCACATGGGAGGAATTTATCTCAATTTTGAATGGAGCCAATTTGAATTCACGTAAATTCGCTAGTTTAGTGAATTTACGTGAATTCTAATTGCGTTCGGAATGTGTTCAGAATGACTTCCCATTGCCCAAAAATGACCCCCCATTGCCCAAAATTGTGTGAGATACTCTAATAAGCAATTAGGTGAAATTGATTGCGTTCAGATTGCCATTGGATTATACCCCCAAATTTGGTCGTATGATAAACTCCAGAGAAACGGAGAATGGAATGCATCAAGGGGGATGATAAAGACAAAGCTTGAGGCTTAATGCAAACATGGCAGATAAAGTGGCACCTACCTATGCCTAGCTATGGCTGGTGCTTGGTACACAACTTGTGCACTTGGAGTCATCCCAGATTCATCCAGAGTTGCCTTATTGATGTCACAACCCCTAAAGCACACTTCTCTGCCCTCAATTTCTGAGATACTAAACAGTGCAACATCATTATGGGATTTGACTTGTTTAGCACACATGCTCGAGAAATGTGACCTGCTGATTAGTGACACTGTGGACTCTTTCAAACGGGAGGAATTTCTCCCAATTCCAAATGGAGCCAATGCGGATTCATGTAAATTTGCTTGTTTAGCGAATTTACCTGAACGCCTGCTCCGTTCAGAAGGCATTTGGAATTACTTCCCATTACCCGAAAATAACCCCCCCTTGCCCGAAATTGCGTGAGCAGCTTAAATTCGCAATAACGTTAAACCCATGATTGCATTCGGAGTGACTTCCCTTTTGCCCGAATTTGCGTGAGAAGAATTAATTCGCAATAACGTGAAACCCCAGGATTGCGTTTGGATTGCCCTTGGATTATACTTCCAATTTCCCACGTCTGAAAGAGTCCTGTGTCTATGTAGAGATAGGATGCTGTGTGATCATCATATGGGAAAGCATATTTGCATGAATGTGTTTCTTTCCTTGCCAGGTTTTTTTTAATGATGGTGGGTACGGAGGGGGGGAGGCTTTGAGGAGCTCCAGGAAGTCCTACAGGTTACATATGGCCCGCAAGTCCCAGTTTGTTCACCACTGATGTAACAAAAGATAGGAAAGTGCCAATCTTCGTATTAGTTCCTGCATCAAGATTGCACAGACTAGATATATAAGAAACGCCATGAACTATCTTCAGGGAGACATTGGAATCTGTTCAAAAATTATGAATTACTATCTCTAAAACACCAGTGGGAACATGAGGCTGAAAAAGGTGTTGAAAACAGTGGAGTAAAACAAGCTTATGAAACTTGAAGATTCAATTTGGATGGAAGATGCCAGACATAGCTGTGGCTGGGAAGAAAAAAAATGTTTGGATTCTAGATATGGCAGTCCCAAGGAACAGACAGAGGACTTGAAGACAAAGGGAGGAGAACGTTTATTGAAATATCGAGACCTACAAATGGGAGATTCAGCCGCTCTGGGAAAAGAAAACAACTGTAGTTCCAGTGATAATAACTACTCCGGGAACCATTCCAAATGGACTGCCAAAGCATCTGAATGATGTTGCCATAGAGAGGATGACAGGGGCACAGTTGCAAAAAGCGATACTACTTGGAACAGTCCACAATATCTGACTCTACCCCAACAATTGCTAGATTCTTGGACAGAATCAGAATCATTGATGGTCCAAAACTTCAGTCATTAACACTTGGGAGACTCATCCAGGGGTAACCATCTTGGCTGTGCTGTACAATGATATCCAAAATCCACAAAACGATGAACCAAAATGCACAAAATAACAATCATAGAATAGAATCATACGATAGAATCATAGAATCATGGAATCATAGAGTTGGAAGAGACCAAAAGGGCCATCCAGTCCAACCTCATTCTGCCATGCAGGAACTCCAGATCAAAGCATCCCCGACAGATGACCTTCCAGTCTCTGCTTAAAGGCCTCCAAGGAAGGAGACTCCACTACGCTCCGAGGGAGTGTGTTCCACTGTCGAACAGCCCTTACTGCCAAGATGGAAGTTCTTCCTAATGTTGAGGTGGAATCTCTTTTCCTGGACCTTGCATCCATTGTTCCGCGTTCGAGTCTCTGGAGCAGCAGAAAACAAGCTTGCTCCACCCTCAGTGTGACACCCCTTCAAATACTTAAACAGGGCTATCATATCACCTCTTAACCTTCTCTTTTCCAGGCTAAACATCTCCAGCTCCCTAAGTCGTTCCTCATAGGACTTCATGGGTTCCAAACCCTTCACCATTTTGGTGGCTCTCCACTGGACCTGCTCCTTCTCCGTATCCTTTTTGAATTGTGGTGCCCAGAACTGGACCCAGTATTCCAGGTGGGGCCTGACCAAAGCAGAATAGAGTGGCACTATTACTTCCCTTGATCTAAACAACATAATTCTATTAATGCAGCCTAAAATTGCATTGGCCTTTTTAGCTGCTGCATTGCACTGTTGACTCATGTTCAACTTGTGGTCTACTTGGACTCCTAGATCCCTTTAACATGTAGTCTCCTTAGGCCAGGTGTCCCCCTTCCTGTATCTGTACATTTCTCTTTCTTTTTGCCTTAAGTGCAGAACTGTACACTTTTCTGTATTGAATTTCATTTTGTTAGCTTTGGCCCAGCTTTCTAGTCTATTCAGGTCATTTTGAATTTTGATCCTGTCCTCTGGGGTATTAGCTACTCCTCCTAATTTTGTGCTGTCTGCAAATTTGATAAGCGCATGTTTTGTATTCCTTCACTCAAGTCATTGATAAAGATGTTGAATAGCACTGAGCGAAGGACAGACCCCCACTGGACACCCCCTGTTCACCTCTCTCCAGGATGAAGAAGAGGAGCCACTGCTGCATGCTTTTAAAGCTTCGCCGGCTTCTTCATCAGGCAGAAGATGTTTAAATTTTATTTCCTGGACTTCATGACTCTTTGCCTCCCACATAACAACTGGAAACAACAACAACGTCTTGACAAATTATAGACCTATGACTCTAACACTGTCAGTTTTTATTTTCTCCAGTATAATTTTTAATGATAATAACCAAACCCTTCAGCCTTCCCCCAATGAAACAACCAAGGGAGCTTTGAGGGATTGCAACATGTATTTTGGGCATTCTGGTTGGCCCCACAAAGGCCATGTCTGTTTGTGGATTTTGGATGTTATTGTACTTGATAGGTTGTGAAACTGAGATAACAATGATAGTAGCCAAAGGCGTCAGTTTGCAATCTTACCTTGCAATTAGACCAAATTTATAAAATATTTATATTTAAAAGGGAGCGGGAGACATTTTATCACGGGGCCCATGATGTGCTTCAATAGCGTGAAGCCTTCACAGATTATCTCCAATGGGATTCAAGGCGGGTAGTATATGAGGCTTTACAGACAATCAAGGCACTAAGGCTGCGTTCACACTGGAGAAATAAACCGGTTTAAGTGCCATGGCTCAATGCTGTGAAATTCTGGGAATTGTAGTTTGTTGTGGGGTCCAGAGCGGAGCTCTGCTCCGCTCTGGACCCACAACAAACTACAATTCCCAGAATTTCACAGCATTGAGTCATGGCACTTAAACCGGTTTATTTCTCCAGTGTGAACGCAGCTTTAGAGATGCATGGGTCCTTTGTGCCCAGGTTGGGATCCTGTTGGTGCTTTACACATGTGCATGTTCCCCTGCAGAAACGGTTGGGCATTTTTGTCTAATGCATAACATTTTAACTGAACTGAATTGAAAACAAGGGATTTTAGCAGAGGTTGGAGGCTCACTTCTTGGGCCTTGCACTGACCTCAAGGACTTGGACTAGGAGGCCCCTTGGGGTCCCTTCTAACAAGTCTGTGAAAGTAATAACCATAATCCCAAAGGTGTTTTAGGATTTAATTATATGTTCTTGCTTATCAGTTCCTTGGATGATAAAGTAAAGGAGATGCTTATGACAGTTGTAGGTGAGACCAAATTTGGAGGAGAAGCTTAACACCCCAAGGGGGATTCAAAGTTCAAAATGAGCCAAAAGAAATCTGGGCCAAAGGTAATAGAAATGAATACACAGAGAGATCTTGCAGCAGGTTTGAGACTCAGGACTCTTTCACACGGGAGGAATTTCTCCCAACTTCGAATGGAGCCAATGTGAATTCCTGTAAATTTGCTTGTTTAGTGAATTTACGGGAATACCCATTGCATTCAGAGTAACGCTCCATTTCCTAAAAAATGACCCCTCCTTGCCCGAAATTGCGTGCAAAGCTTTAATTTGCAATAATGTGAAATCCTATGATTGCATTTGGATTGACCCTAGATTATACTTCCTATTCCTGACGTCTGAAAGAGTCCTCAGTGGAAGAAAGGAACTGGCAGCATGAGCTTTTGTAGGTTTCAGTCTACTTCTTCAGATGCATTTGGTGGAGTGGAAAGCCAGGCACAGATATATAGATGGCATTGGGAGAACAGAAATGAAGTTCTACTCTATTCTGCTTTGGTCAGGCCCCACTTGGAAGACTGTGTCTAGTTCTGGGCACCACAATTCAAAAAGGATGTGGAGAAACTGGAGCCATGTGTCCAAAGGAGGGCAACTAAAATGGTGAAGGGTCTAGAAACCAGGCCCTATGAGGGAGCTGGGGATGTTCAGCCTGGAGAAGAGAAGGCTAAGAGGTGATATGATAGCCCTGTTTAAATATTTGAAGGGATGTCACATTGAGGAGAGAGCAAGCTTGTTTTCTGCTGCTGCAGAGAACAGGATGCATAACAGTGGAGGGAAGCTGCAGGAAAAGAGATGCCCCCGGTTGAAGGGGAGTGAGCTGTTCCTCCCTGGAGAGCCCATCGTCTTCTTCTTGGGAGACTAGTTTTGCTGGACTCAAGCCTGGGCTGCCTCTGCCTCTGCTCTCTCTCGGGCCCTTCTGCTGCTGCTGCTGCTCCGTCCCAAGGCCAGCTGACTGAGCCCGGGGACGGAGCCAGCACTGGCCCAGCAGCAGCAGGAGGAGGAGGAGGAGGAGGAGGAGGAGGAGGAGGAGGGCCAGCCCCGAGGCAGGAAGGCAGAGAGGCAGGGATTTTGGGAAGGAGGAGGAGGAGGAGGAGGCGGCAGAGAGCGAGAGAGAGAGAGCAGCAGCAGCAGCAGCAGAAGCAGCGCCGGCCGCGGAAGGTAAGCAGAAAAAGCGCAGAAGGCAGCGGAGGAGAAGAAGAAGAAGAAGAAGAAGAAGAAGAAGAGAGGGCCCGGAGCAGCCTCTCCTCCTCCCCCTCCTCTTCCTCTTCCTGGCCCCCAAGGGCCCTGGGCCCCTTCTTTCCCTTGCCCTCGTCCCTTCCTTTTTCCCTTCCCTTCTTTCTCCCCCTTCTTTCCTCTTCTTCGCTCTTTCTTTCCTTCTTGCCTGCCTTTCTTCCTATTCCTCTCTCACTCTTCTTCTTTCCTTTCTTCCTTCCCTCCTCCACTTCCTCCTTCCTTCCTTCCTTCCTTCCTTCCTCTTTCTTCCTTTCCCCTCCTTCCTTTTTACTCTGTTTATTCCTCTCTCTTTTTCCTTCCTTCTTTCTTCTTAGCTTCTTTCTCCCCTTCCTTCCTTCCTTTCTTCTTTCCTTCCTTTTTGTTTTGTTTCTTTCGCTTTCCCTCCCTCCCTCCTTCCCTCTTTTTTCCTTCCTTTTTTACTTTGTGTCTCTCTCTCTCTTTCCCTCCCTCTTCCTTCCTTTTTACTCCCCCTCTCTGTCTCCCCCCTCTTTATTTCCTTCCCTTCCTTCCCTCTTCCTTCTTGCCTTTTTTACTTTCCTTCCCTCTCTCCCTCATTCCTTCTTTTTTCCCCTTCCTTCCTTTTTCCTTCCTTTCTCTCTCCCTCTCTTCCCTCTCTGCCCCCCCAGTGAAGAGAAGGGAAGGGTCAGGGACCCCCCTCCAGCCCTGCAAGAAAGAAAGAAGACCCCCCCCAGTCCCAGTTCCCCAGAGGGGCCGCCCCTTCTTTCCCAGCCGCCTGAGTTGGGGGTCTGGAGGGAGAGAGGAGGTCTGTCCCTGGACGGAGCCATGCCTTCAGACTGAACTCCTTGCCCCCCATTTCCCAAAAGCAGGAGCTTTGTAATGGGGGGAGGGATGGATGCCCTTCACCTTCCAGGGCATCTCTGTGTGTGTGCCCACCTCTCTGCCCCATAGATCCCCATTGGGGTGCCATCCACCCCCTCTGCATCCTCCCTCCCTGCATCCTTTGCCAGCCTCCCAAAAATCCTCCCCACCCTCCTTCCTGCAGCTGCAGCTGGCAAAGAGGCTTTTATTATTGCGAGGAAAGAGAAGCCAGCAGCAGCTCGATGCCCGTAAAAGTGCCAGGCAGCAGCAGGAGGCAGGGAGGGCATGGGAGAGAGAGGCTGGCTGCTGCAAAGCCTAGTCCCCCTCCTTCCTTCCTTCCTTCCTTCCTTCCTCTGCTGCAAGAAGACCCAGAGCAACACTTTAAGGCATTGCCCAGGTGCCAGTCCTGCCCAGGATGGGAGACAGACAGGCTGCCCCTTTCCCCCTTTCCTTTCTGGGCACCAGGGGCCTTGGCTGCTCTTGCTGTGGGCCTTCAGGTCATTTCTGACTTATGGCAGCCCTAAGGCTAGGGCATCCTAGGGTTTTCTTGGCAAGGTTTCTTCAGAGGCTGAGAGAGTGTGACTTGCCCAAGGTCACCGAGTGGGTTTTTATGGGGTTTCCCATAAGTCATTTCCAACTTGCAGCAACCCTAAGGTGAAACTTTCCTGGTGTTTTCAGAGCAAGATTTCTTCCCAGGGGGTTTGCCATGGCCAACCCCGAGGCTGAGAGAGTGTGACTTGCCCAAGGTCACACAGTGAGTTTCCGTAGCTTTTGTTGTGTTTGTGGTTTTGTGCCTTCAAGTAACTTACAAGCCACAGCAATCCTCAAGTGAATCTGTCCTGAAGTTTTCTTGGCAAGATTTGCCCCGAGGGGGTTTGCCGTGACCTTCCTTGGCTGAGGCTGAGAGAGTGTGACTTGGCCAAGGTCAAGGCTTAACCTGAATGAACTGTGATTTGAACCCTGCTCTCCCAGTGTCCCAGCCCAATGCGCAAACCACTAGGCCACACCGGCTCCACATCCACAGTGATCTGGAGCGTCCTACTTCTCATTGCCTTCCCTCTGGCTCTCCTTCCTCCTCCTTCCAAAACATAAACAGTAGTAAATCTCTCCTTCACACACACACAGCACACACAGAAGCCACGCATACACAACTTCCTGAGCAGACAAATCTTTCTCTGTGTGCAGGTCCTGGTCAGCAGCACCCACTTTCAGGCCGGGCCCGCCTCGAAGGGGCGTCGTTTGGGAGCCTCTGCTGCGTGCTTTGGCAGGCATCCCAATGGCCCTTCTTTAAGCGTCGGCCGTGGCAGGATTTGGAAGGATCTGGGACGGCGCAGGGAGGCCTCCGGTGTGGAAGAACGTGAAGGAGGTAAAAGGAAGAAAGGATGCATTTGGGGTGGTCCCAGGAAGGTATCCCTGGCTTTCAATATCTAAAGGGCTGCCATTACGATGGAGTTTATCCCATGGGAGGAATTTCTCCCAATTTTGAATGGATCCAATTCGAATTCACGTAAATTTGCTAGTTTAGAGAATTTACGTGAATTCTAATTGCGTTCGGAATGCGTTCAGAATGACTTCCCATTTTCCAAAAATGACACCCCCCCCCATTGCCCAAAATTGTGTGAGGTACTTTAATACGCAATTAAATGAAACACCATGATTGCGTTCAGAATGACTTCCCATTTTCCAAAAATGACACCCCCCCATTGCCCGAAATTGCGTGAGGTACTTTAATACGTAATAACATGAAACCTCATGATTGCCATTGTTCGGATTGCCATTGCATTATACCCCCAAATTCCGTCGTATGATAAACTCCGAGGAAAGTGGAGCAAGCCTGTTTTCTGATGTTTTGCAAGGTTGGACCCGAGCCAATAGGTTCCAAATTAGGAAACAATAAATTCCGACAAAACATCTGGAAGGTCCTCTTGGTAGTAAGAGCCTTCTGATAGTGGGATTGCCAACCTGGGAAGGTGGTGGGCTCTCCTCCATTGGCGCTTGGTACACAGTGGTTGAATGGGCACCTTCCTGGATGGTTCAAGGTGGATTCGTCCATTGGCATGGGGCTGGTCTAGAGGGCCTTCAAACTCTAGAAGACTACGGCTCAGGTCCTACGTTGGGTTGCATAACATGAAATACTCACCTGCAGTTCTTGTATTACAGTGGGCCCTTGGGATTTGCTGGGTTTCGGTTCCAGGACCCTCCAAGGGATGATGATGATGATGATGATGATGATGATGATATTTATTTATATCCCGCTCCCTTCCAGGATCTAGGCGGGTAACAACTGTCCAATAAAACAGATATACAGACAACAATAAAATTTCCCTAATCCCCTTATCCCTCCCTCCTTCTGTTAAAATTACACATAAACATTAATATACAATAAATATCCCCATCACAGTGTACTTAGTAACAAATTTTGTAACTAAGGATCAACACAGGTCCAATTATTCTAAGAGACCCTAAATAGTGAAAGAGTGAACGGATCAATTTGGTTAATTCAGCTGGAGCTTAGTCCGGGAAGGCCTGCCGGAAGAGATCCATCTTTATCGCCTTTTTAAACGCCTCCAAAGATGTAATATGACGGATCTCTTCTTACAAAATAACAAAATCTGTGAATGCTTATCCCATTAAATACAACGGCATAGTAAAATGGTGCCTCTTATATAAAACGGCAAAATCAAAGTTCACTTTTTGGAATTTATGACGGTTTTCGAATATTTTTAAACCGTGCATACTTGATAAAATAAATAAATCTGTGGATAGGGAGGGATGACTGTACTTTACTATATGGCCAAAATGGCTTTCCCGGATCTGTTTCCCAAAGGTGATTTGTGTAATGCCTTTGTAGCACATCTGAGTGCTGATGGCCTTCAAGAGAACTGGAGTCTTGTGCTACTACCAAAAACCAGGAGTGTGCTTGGCCAGATTGTGGAGGTTGTGTTGTTGCAAGACAGAGGTTACATTTTTCCAGACTTTGACAGATCTTGCTGTGCCATGGTAATGGACCAGGCAGCTACTTGAGACCCAGATTAGAAAGCCTTGGGCAGTCAAAAGACTTTACTCAAGAACTGGAGCTGGCCCCAAAAGATACGTCTCAGTGGCAGCCTCTGCACTGCAAAAATAATCCAGTTTGGCACCGCTTTAACTGCCACGGCTCCATCTTATGGAATCCTGCAATTAGTAGTGCGTTGTGGCCCCAGAGCTCACTGACAGGGAAGCCTAAAAGTATCACAAAACTTCAATACACAGAATTCCTTAGCATGGAGCCATAGCAGTTAAAGAGATGTAAAACTGGATTATTTCTGCAGTGCAGTCGCAACCATTGTGAGCTTTGTGGAGAGACCGGCTGCATCATTCACACAAGCCCCAAAGTGCTGTTTTGGATTGTATTCGTCGCCTTTCTGCCTCAACAGCATTGGAAGAGCAAAAGGGTTTGGAGGCAAAACTCCCAGATTTCAGGGTCTGGACTGTCTCTGGTCCTCAGGGCATGAAGGAGGAATCTCAAGGCGGGAGCAGTGCCTTGAAAAGTGTGTGTGTTTCTCACTTGTTAGACTTGGTATTTGATTGAATAGGTAGGAAGAGAGAGTCTCCTTGCACACAGCCTTCTTGTGATAGTGGCCAGTTTCCAGATGTGTGCAAGGCTCTTGTCTTCTTGTTTTACATCACAGAGTCACGTTGAGCTTCTAACTCATCTTTGGGATTGATACTTATATCAGCATTTTTGTATTGTTATTAATTTGGTTTTTTTTTTAGGAGTTTATCACATGGGACGGATCCCGTGCAGAAACTGAATTTAAACTAGAAAAAGCCTACAAAAGTGGGTAGGTTTTCAGAAGACGTTTGTGTGAAGGTGAAATAACACAACATTAACTTAAATGGAACTTCCGAAAGTAAAAGGGAGTGGGTTTTGGTGACTTTCCGTTAATGGCGCGTTATTTCGCCTTTACGCAAACATGTCTGAAAAAGAATCCTCCATGGCCCTAGCCAATTCTAACCAGAGCAGGGATGAGGAAAAGAAAATAATAATGTCGCCTCTTTTTTCTAGGGCTGTGAAGTTGTGTTGTGTATCCTATGGAACATCAGAGGTGACAAAGCAGTGGCCCCTGAAGGTCTATTGGATGTGATTTGAAACTTCACACCCCCAGAAATTAAAAAAAAATCATTTTGGAGGGCCAAAAATTGATACAAAAATGCCCAAGCTACCACAAAAACATGTCAGTTGGGGTCTACTTTGCTCCCTACTTCCCTCAGATGTTGGGGGAAACTGATGAAAACCTGCCTCTTTGGTCCTACGATTAAAAAAAAAAGAAGTGACGTGATGCTGTCCACACTGCATTTGACAAAGTATTGTTAGGTGTGAATGTGTGTCATGTGAGGAAGGGCTCACCCTTGCACTAGGATAAGGAATATTCAGTAAAGTTAACTTTCTGTCTTTGGCATCGTTCACTGCAAATCTTTGATTATTTTGCCCTTGTATGCAAAGGCAAACAATTTCGACAGTTTTCTCCTTGCCATGCCTAATATTTCTGTCCAGTTTTTGCCCACTATTCATGCATCATAAAGTATTTCGGGAAATCATTCTGCACAGAAAGACCTGGGCTTTTCATGTGAAAAATTGTGGGTTTTGTGCATAAATAAACCTTTTGCACCAAAAATATCAAATTTTGCACCAAAAATTCATATATATATATATATATATATATATATTGCTTTGCAGGGCAAGGCCTTCTCCTCTCCACATGTAGACCCAGCACTGAACACACTGAGGAGGGGAAGAGTTTTCACCATTATTCATGTCCCAGATGAGTTTCTTAATAGTTGAAAAATTCACTTGATAAGAATAATAGAGGGAAGAATTTTCACCAAAAGTTCAATTTCTGCACCAAAATCATTTTTTGCACAAAAATAGTGCTTCCAAAAACACACTTTTTGTGCAAACAAGTAGGTTTTGTGCAAAAAACCCAACAAACAAAAAACCCACCAGTTTTACCCCAAACCATCCTTCATGTATTTCTGCATACAATAATTTCCCAAATGATGTCAGGATGTAAGAAGTCCAGGGAATAACTGTACAACATTATTGCCTTTGTGTTATTCTTGTGAACTGATTTTTTCAGTTATTGGGGAACTAATTTTTCAGTAGGAACCTAAACAACAGTGAAAAAAATTTCAATCTCAATGTGTTCATTGCTGAGGAGAAGAAAAGCCCCAGAAAACCACCTTTCCTTGCCCTCCCCTAACCTCTTTTTCCCAGGTGGGAGACTGAGCCAAGGAGACAGGCAGGCATGCACCAGATGCAGCATTTGAAATCCAGAGTCAGACAATGCAGACAGTTTGGTTTCTGTTGGGAGATCCTTTCCCCCATTCCTGCTTAGTGGGGCTTGTTCTATTCCTAAAGTCCTGCGTTCCCTGCCATGCGGCTTCCCTTATAATTACAGTCGCCCCTCCTCTCTCACAGACTTGAGGTCCACAGACTTGAATATTCACAGAGGGGTGACCTCTGTTATTTTCAATGGGGCACGCTCCCATGCACAATTGCAGACACGCGCCCCATTCAAGCCTATGGGGCTTGAATATTGGCAAGTCTCCGTTTTTGTGGGACCCCCACGAAAATGGAGCATCGACTGTATATCTTCTTCCTCTTCCTTTTCAAAGGGGGGGGGGGGTCTCCAGTTTACTCAAGTCATTGACTCTTTCATTTTATAATGCTCCTTTTTTGCAGAACTGGGAGTCAAGGCATCTCTGCCTTCTGTAGCTTTCTTAAATTCCGGCAGAGGTATCATTAGGGGTGTGCAAAGAGTGCGGATCACACCAGGTGGCACCCTAAAGGGACAGATTCACAGAACCATAGAGCTGGAAGAGACCACAAGGGACATCCAATCCAGCCCCCTGCCACCCAGATGGATGACACCACTGTTGCCCAAACATTTGCCTTTGGGCAGAAATGGGCTCCAGCATTCACCTGCATCCCTTTGAAATACTGGAGTTCCAGTATCTGTAAATATAGCTATGCTGGCTGTAATATTTGTAAAAAAATAAAGATAATTATAATAAGGGAAAAAATTAAGTACTGGAGCTCAGTGGAAGAGATGGTGCGATTGTAGCAAGGCTTAGTGGGAAGTGAAAGAAGCCTCCAGTTTTTAATTTTAAAAAAATTAGAATTGCAAAATTTTAAGTTTTTTTTTTTAAAGATTCTTTTAAAAAATTTCTTTAAAAACATTACATCTTGGAACTATGTACATATAAATGCAGTGGTCCCTCCAGATTTGCTAGAGTAGGGATGAAGAGCCCGTGTGAATGTGGAAAAACTGCACATAAAATAAAAACACTCTTCTTTTTACCTAAGGGAACAGCTCTCTAGGAATCGCCAGGTCCTCCAGTGCAACTCTGTGGTCAGCATCTGCCAGACTTTGATCGTAGAATCAGGCTGGAGGACTTACAAATGACTAGAGAAGTGTTTTCTCTAGGAACTAATAGGTTCTCCAGCACAACTAGGGTCAACTTTCATCAAAATTGTGCAGGAGGCCTTAGAGATTCCTAGAGAGATCATATTAATCAAATCCACAAATAATCAACTCTGCAAAAGTCAAAGCTGCAAATATGGAGGGCCAGCTGTACATTTAGGCCAGGGGTTCCCAACGTATACTCCACCGAGCCCTTTCAACTCCATGTGCACTTCTCAGGTGCTCCACATCACTCCAGGAAAGAAATAAAAATTGAATGAATTTTGATTAAAGAATCGGTCTTTTGGAATCGGAATTTTGATTAAAGACATACGGTCACCCTTCCTAACTCATGGATCTGAGATCTCCAACCTCGCAAATCCCCGGGGTGGGGGGAACCTCCGCTATTTTCAATGGACCACATGCCCAGTGCATGCGTCTGACACACACGCATGAGGGTGTGTCCCATTCAAGCCCTATGGGGCTTGAATATGTGCAAGCCTCTGTTTTTGTTGGAGGGGAGGGGGGTCCAGAACGGATCCCCCACAAAATCGGAGTGCCAACTGTATTCTTATATATACTCCTAAACACCATTAACTTGTAAGACATAGGGTAGGTCTCTTAGGGGCTCTGCCATACAAATAAGGGCTCGGTGAGTCAAAAAGGTTCAGAACCAGGCTGTGCATATCGTATTGTAATTTAAAGGTATCATTTTAATTTTGCCAGCTGTTTATGTCACGATCATTGCCATCACATTCAGTGATATATGAGGATTGTGATTTATGAGCAACTTTAGTGTAAAAACGTTACTAAGGATGTAATGGTGTGGCATGGCAGGAGGTCAATGGAGGAGCTACCCTGTCAGGTGATGCCAATTCTTGTGATGCCACTGGATTCAGAGTTACAGCAACTGTTTGACTGGGATGGGCATTGCCCTGGGCCCTCAGGATGATGGAACTGCCTTCTTTATACCCAGCCCTTGCTGCTGGGGCCAGATCTCTCTCTCTCCACCCCATTTCCAAAATCTCCTCCCTGCAACTGGTACAATTGCGCTCTTCCTCCTGTATTCCCTGTTTGCTCTGTTACACAGCCTTGCTGGGATTTGCTCAGCTTGCTTTCTGCTCTTGTGTGCTTTCTAGGGCACCAGACCCAAAGTCTGGAATGCCGCTCTAACTTCCCAGGAGGCTTTGCTGCCGTCTGAGTATCTTGGCACCATGCCTCTGTCTGTTATGGAGACATCTCTGTCCTTTTTCCTAGCACACTGTTTTCTCTCTCTGTGTGTGTGTGTGTGTGTGTGATGGTTATTGGTGGCAAAGGAAGGGAGGAAGAAGGGATTATTCTGAACTGGGTCTTGGCTGCCGCAATTTCCAGGGAAAGAGAACGATTTGAGAAGGGGAGACCAGAGAGAGAGCTGGCATTGCAAGAGAGGAGGAAGGAAGCCAGTCTTGGCAAAGGATGTGGAAGCTGGCTGTGCAAGAGGTGGGGAAGGGGCTGCCAAGGGGGTCTTTGAATGGAAGCCAATACTGTACTCAAAAGGAGGAGGCTGATCTCTCTCTTTCTTGCCATCTGGTTCCTTCTCACGATACCTTTGTGGTGTCTCAGGGATTCCCATGCATGGGAAAGTCCAGCATTGAGACAGAGGCAGAGGCCAGATTAACAATGATGCAGTTATGCAGTTGCACTGTGTCTCTCACTGGCTATTGAAGGAGCCCAGGACTGAAGGCAAATGGGTGCTGTTAGCTTCTTTTTCTTTTCCGTTTTCCCTGTATTTCTATTATCAACGCGATTGTACGTGTTAACTGAGTTTAAAAAAACACAAAGTTCTTGGTTGGGGGCTTTGGGGAGCTGTAGTCCAAAACAGCTCCGTGTAATGGGTTGGGATCCCACATTTTAATGGGTCCTAAGCCTCAACAAAACAAGGTGAGTATGAGTATGCCAAGAGATCTTGCAGCACCTTTGAGAATGTGCAAAAGAAGTTTTTGGAAAAGCATTTTAAGACTTGGTCCATTTCCTCAGATGCACGGAGTGAACTGGTTCCCAGGAAGGTCCTTTAAAACCAGACTATATGAATAGATGAAAAAATGCAACACTTTTGGATATGGTAATGGGGTGACCAATGAAGGTTGAAATTGAACCTGTCGCTCATCACCATACCCATAGGAAGTAGACCAGGTCTATGGAGTTTATCAGACAGGAGGAATTTCCCTTTATTTCGAATGGAGCCAATTCTAATTCACGTGAATTCGCTACTTTAGCGAATTTATGTGAATTCCAATTGCATTCGGAATGCGTTCAGAATGACTTCCCATTACCCGAAAATGACTTCCCATTGCCCAAAATTGTGTGAGATGCTTTAATATGAAATAACGTAAAACCCATGATTGCGTTCGGAATGACTTCCCTTTTGCCCAAAATTGCGTGAGATACTTTAATATGCAATAACGTGGAACCCCATGGTTGTGTTCGAATTGCCCTTGGATTATACTTCCAATTTCTGTCGTCTGATAATACAACGTTTTTCACTCAGTCTCATAACTGCTACAGGATTTCTTTTGTATGCTGATATTCCAAAATAACACAGTTAAGTCTCTGAATTCTACCCCCAGGGACTAGTCTCATTCTAGGATTTTAGAGTTGGAAGAGACCCCAAAGGCCATCTAATCCAACCCACTGCCCTTCAGGGAATCCACAGCTAAACCATCACTGCAAGGTCCCCATCTAATCTCTGTTCAAAAACCTCTGAGGAAGATGAGTCCATCATCTTCTGAAGGAGTCCATTCCTCTGTGAAAGTGGTTGTGCTGAAAACATGTTTGCACAGATGAAGATTTTGCATGCTGTTTTCTGTTGTACCTTTTCATTTCTATGCCCTGATTCTGAGAAAAAGCATACATTACTTTTTTAACTCTGCTGTACCCCGCTCTGATTGTTTGGACACAGGAGCGGTCTATAAATAAAAATTTATTATTATTATTGTCATACCTATGTTCGCAAAGGGACTCTGGAGATTGGGGTTCAATTCCCTGCTCAGCCAGGGAAAATCGCTGGATAACCTTGGATAAGTCACACACTCTCAGCCCCAGAAAATCTTGTGAGAGGTCTCCTTAGTGTCGTCATAAGTTGGAAATGATCTGAAGGGTCACAACAACAATAACAACAACAACAACAACAACAACAACAGAGTGAAAGGAGAGGACTCCTGTACCTTTAATGGTTGTGTAGAAGAGGCTTCTCACTCATCCAGATAACAAGAAACGCCTGTTGAAATTTCCTCTTTGGCACAACCATCAAAGATACAGGAGAAAGTCAGTGTGGTGTAGTGGTTTGAGCCTTGGACTACTTGGCTATGGAAACCCCCCCCCCCCCCGCTGGGTGACCTTGGGCAAGTCACACTCTCTCATCTTCAGAGGAAAGCAAAGGCAAACTACTGGGCAAGAACAAATCTTGCCCGGAAAAATCCTATGATATTTTTTCCTTAGGGTTGTCGTAAGTCAGAAATGACTTCAAGGCACACATGACAAGCTCTCTCCAGTTTTCAGTCTGGCAGCTTTATTTAGGAACAGCTCCAGGGCCCCAAAGAGCTGAATCTGGCCTCAGGCGGTGGGAAGCCACAGCGTTGACAATGGCCTTGTAATGTGGGTGAAGCAACTTTCTCCTGGCTGGAATATGAAATCTCTTCCCTCTGGCGTGAGAGATGAGGAAGAAAGAGGAGGAGAGATTGGGAGGCCTTTTGGCTCCTCTGGCCTGGGTTAGGAAGCATGAATGAATCAAGGAATGAATGAACCGCCGAGGAGCAAGTGACTCAGCCCCCGTGCTCCGTCCCTGAGCTTGGCTCATCCTGGCAGCCGCACAAGTTTCCTCTTTTCTGGTCTTTTCCGCAGCCTTATCAGAAACCTTGGCACTGAGGTTTACGGTCCGGCGGCTCTCCTTTAGGGGTCTTTGTTCTTTAAGGGACTGAGAGTGTGGTAGGAGCCATGCCATTCTGGCCAGCTCATCCCAGGGAATTGTGGATGAGTGGGAGGAATATCTTGGCTATATGGGGTCTCATCCATGTGCTGAACTGGATGCCCCGTGGCTGGGACATGTGGGCGAACAGATATGGTGCAATCTGGGGGCCTGTGTCTGGACTTTCCCAGCTTTTTTCAATTATATTCTCATATAATCATAGAAATGGAAGAAGTCCCAAGGACCATCCAGTCCAACCCCCTGCCATGCAGGAATACACAACTTGAAAATTCCTGGAAGATACCTATCCAGCAACTGTTTAAAAACCTGTAAAGAGAGAGACTCCACCACTCTCTGAGGCAGCAGCATCTTCCCCCATCAAACATCTCTTACTGTCAGGAAGTTCTTCCTAATATTGAGGTGGAATCTTTTTTCCTGAAGTTTGCATCCATTGTTCTGTTCTCTGGAGCAGCAGAAAACAAACTTGGTCCATCCTCAGTATGACTTCCTTTCAAATATTTAAAGAGGTCTATCATTTCCCCTCTTAACCTTCTCTTCTCCAGGCTAAACATCCCCAGCTCCCTAAGCTGCTCTTGGAGGATTAAAGTTGTACAATTATTATGACAGTTGTGGAGTCAAGGAAGCTTACCACAAGGTTACCCTCTTTCTTCCAAGATTTTGTTTTCTTTACCCTTAACCTGGAATAGATAAGTTTATGCCTCCATAGTGAGTGTTGGACTACGACTCTGGAGACCAGGGTTTGATTCCCAGCTCAGCCATGAAACACCCTGGGTAACCCTGAGCAAGTCACACTCTCTCAGCTTCAGGAGAAGGCAATGGCAAACCTTCTCTGAACAAATATTGCCAAGAACACCCCATTATAAGTTTGCCTTAGAGTGGCCATAAGTCGGAAACAATTTGAAGGCACACAACAGCAAAAACTCCTCTAAATGAGTCAAGCTGTTCCATGACAATTTTATACAATACCATGGTGCCTCAGTCATGTTTGTTTGTTTAATTATTAAAATATTTATGATTAATTATTAAAATATTTATGATTCATCTTATCTTGAAAGCAGAGGCATAGCAAGAGAGGTGGGCAAAAGGAGGACTTTGCTTCCCCGAATAATAATCCTGCAAAAACCTTCCCCCCATGAAATTTTTCTTCAGTCTCCAACTTTCTAGCATTGCAGAGAGTGAGACATTGGAAATCATTCCCATGCAAATATTTTCAATTCCTTGGTCACTTTGCCAGCTCCTTTTCTTGGGCTATCTAAACTTTATATCTAAATGTTCAGCTGAAGTAACTCCAGTGCCAGAAATTTGGGGTCTGATAGAAACTTTTGTTTAGGGAGCAGAATGTGGGGGAAAAGATTCTATGATTCTATGAAAGGAGCAAAGTCTTCATTTCTGCCCTGGCTCTGAAGACCTCATGGCTCAGTAAAGGCAATGGAAGAAGTCTGGGCAGCCCTCTTGAAGGTGTGTTGGATCACAACATGCCTGTAAGGTAGGCCATATTTTTTGTCCTATTCCATGGATGGAGAACTACTTCCAAGAGAGAAGGATTTTGCTGGGATCAACCAGAGGATTTGGATTCTCCAGTCCAATCCTTAACTCTCTGGCTCACGCATTTGCCATCAGGGAAGTGAAACATTACAAATCCACCCAGGATCCTGAGTCAGGCTGAACAGAGGAAGGTGGTGACTGGGACTGGGAATTACTTTCTTGCCTCAGCTCAAGGAGTGGGTTGATTTATTTCATTGTGATCCTTGCAGGATCCTGCAAGCTCTTCCCAATTCTTCCTTTGGCTTGAATGATTGATGTTCAGGGTTGGGCAACCCATAGCCCTTCCTAGATAGTGTTAAATGCCAAACATCCCTCAGATGTGGCCAGCAGGGCCAGTAGTCAGGGATGGTTGGACTTTCTTCTCCATGGACAAGTTTTTGAGCCTTGCGTTAGGGAGATCTGGGTTCAAGTCCTAAATCAGGCTTGATGTGTTGTTTAGGCAGTGGATTTGGGTCTCCCTTTCTCAATTTAATTACCTTTCTGGGGCTGCTATAAGCATAAAATATGACAGGAGAACAAATGTGATATATTCCACCTCAAGCTCTTTGGATGAAAAGTACAGTATAAAGTGTAATACAGTTTGTGTCTCCCTTACCTAGAATTCCAAAAAGTTCAAAATCCAAAATTGTTTTTGCATGGGTGGCTGAGATAGTGACACCTTTGCTTTCTGATGGTTCAGTGGACACAGACTTTGTTTCATGCACAAAATTATTAAAGATACCGTGGGCCCTGGGTATCCACTGAGGTTGGGTTCCAGCAACTGCATGGGTACCAAAATTCATGGATGCTCAAGTCTCAATCAATACAATGGCATGGTAAGATGGTTTTCCTTATATAAAATGGTAAAATCATTTTATAAAATGACAAAACCATATTTTGGTTTTTTGGAATTTATGTCTTTTTAAAATATTCTCAAAGCGTTGATGCTTGAATGTGTAGGTAAAAAAATCTGTGGATACGCAGGGCTGACTGTATTGTATAAAATTGCCTTCAGACTATGTATGAGGTGTATATATGAAACATAAATGAATTTTGTGTTTAGATTTGGGTCCCATCTCCAAGACATCTCATTATGTATGTTTATGCAAATACAGGTATTCTGAAATATATATATATGAAATCGAAAAGCTCTCAGGTCCCTAACATTTTGAATAAGGGAGATTCAACCTGTAGTACAACATATTATGAACCTGCCTCAATTTTAAGATCCTTTGAGGAGACCTTTCCCTTTGTTCTACAGGAAAAGAGATTCCACCTAAATGTTAGGAAGAACCTCCTAATGGTAATAACTGTTTGACAGTGGAAGATATTTTCTGGGAGAGTGAAGGGATTTTTCCTTCTTTGGGGATTTTTAAAAAGAGGCTGGATGGCCATCATAGTAGCGGGTTGAACTAAATGACGAGTTGAAGGCTTTCATGGCCGGCATCCATAGTTTTTTGTGGGGCTTTCAGGCTGGCCACATAGCCCGGAAGCCCCACAAAAAACTAAAGAACTGAATGACCCTTGAGGTCTCTTCCAACTCTAGGATTATATTATTCTATGAAAATGGTGGGCTCAGGCCCCATTCATACTAGCCCATTTGCCCTGGTTAGATCCGGATCAGATTGTGCGTGCCATTACCGAATCTCTCCGGAAAGAAGTTCATACTACCCTTTGCCCCTATCAATGCTTCCCAGTGCATCTTATCCCGCTGAAGTTCATACATGCAAAAGTAATGATTCAAGATGGAGCCTCTTAGTTGTCAATCAAATGATGTCATGGTAACGTCTGATGCAGCCATTGGCTATGCAAGGGCTCCATCCGACGCTTCACTTTTTTAAAATACTTTTTTACATTTGACAGATTATGCATATAGAGCATAGGGCTGGGAGTGGTGCGGATTGTGGGGATCCTTTCTCCTCCTCCTCCGCCGCCTCCTCCTCCTCCATTTTTCTCAGCACCAGGAGTGCTTCATTGGGCACTTCCGAATTTTTAAAAATTATTTTTGCAGTTTGACAGCGAATAATAATAATAATAATAATAATTATTATTATTAATTTGTATTTCCCGCCTCTCCTTCTAGATCGAGGCGGGATTCCAACAGAATTAAAAATACATATTACAACACATACAAATTAAAACATCCAATACAATATAAAAACAGTAAAGAGCATCCGTATCTATCATCCATAAGGCTCTAGTTTGTCAATCATCATGGTCAGCATAGGAGGTCCGATGGATAGGCTCGCCGGAAGAGATCCGTCTTCAGTGCTTTCTTAAGCACATGCTACATGGGGCTCTTTAAATGGGAGAGGGAACCCCCAATGCATAGTTGGCTTCCATATATGGATTGGGGTTCCCTCTCCCTTTGTTTAAATGCTCACTATGAATGGTGCTCTTTAAACAAAGGGAGAGGGAACCCCAATCCATATATGGAAGCCAACTATCCATATATGGATTGGGGGTTCCCCCTCCCATTTAAAGAGCCCCATGTAGAATGAGCATAAGCTGTCAAATTGTAATAATAATAATAATAATAATAATAATAATATCAGAAGTGCCCGATGAAGCACTCCTGCTGCAAAAATTATTAAACAGCACTGGATTAAAGCTGGTGGTTGCAGGGAGAGGAGTCATGTCTCACCCCCTGGCCTTTACCCCTCCCCTGATCTTGACCCGATCATGATCGGAGCCAAGTTCACATTCAGTTGAACCAGTTTTTCCGAAAAGAAACAGTAAATACCCCGCTTTCAGAAAAACCAGGTTTAGGGGGATTTGCGCCGCATCAGGTGTGCAAGATCCGGATTCCCTAGTGAAAAAATTGGCGCCAATATGAACTACCCAATTTTAATCCAGGTTACAAACCGGTCTATATGGTAGTCTGAATGGCCCCTCAGTTTCACTGAGGCTTTCAAACAGGTTGGATAGCCACCTATATCAGAGAGGATTTACCTGTGGATCTGCTGCATTAGTAGAAGAAGGTTACCCCAGATGGGCTTGGAGGTCTCTTCTAAGTCTATGGTTCTAGGTCTTCCACTGTGGAACAATTAAATCAGTGAGTGATGGACTGTGTGGTTGTTTTCGTTATTTTTAAATATTTTATGGCTGCCTGTCAGGGACACTTCCGTTGTGAATTTTCTGGTACTGCCAGCAGGTTGGAGTAGATGACTTCGGAGGACGCTTCCTGCACCATTATTCTAGGGGAAAATGATTTAAAATGAAAAGCATTTAAAAAAACATTTTCAATGAATTATTGAAATGTTTTAAAATAGTTACTACTATGTATTGCAAACACTGCCAGTGTTGTAAAATCTTCTGCTGAGTAATAAATAGAAATATTTCTCTGGCAGCTCCTTGAAACCTTGTTTGGTCTTGCTTCTAACCACTGCAAGAGCTGAGATGAAGTGAAGGTTCTTTGGGATGATTTATCAATTTGCTGGCTCCAGATACTCATAGTTTCCATCACCCTCTGGGTGGGCAGGCAAGCATCACATGCATTTGGAGCAATGCTTGTGGGGCAGAGATGGGTCCTGTCATGTCGAGGGGCCTGGAAATAGGCCTGAGGAAAGACAGAAGGGCTCTGGGCTCCTTCTTTTGACTTCCCTGGATGGAAGCCAAGGACCTGACAAGTTGTTGTTTGCGCCTTGCAATTTTGGATTGTCAAAATACGCTGCGGGGCATACTGCAGCATTTTCAGGGGCTCTGAGGTTGCCTCTGCACTGCAAAATTAATGCAGTTTGACACCGCTTTAACTGCCATGCTATGACATTCTGGGATTTGTAGTTTGTGGTGGCACTAGCGCATCCAGACAGGGAAATCTAAACAAAACTATAAACCCCAGAATTCCATAGCATTGAGCCATAGTAGTCACAGCATGCCAAACAGCATTATTTCTGCAACAGTGCAGAGTTTTCAGGGGCTCTGAGGCTGCACTTTCTAGCCAAGCCTGGAAAAGTGACCAGAGGGTAAAAATTACACCCCATCAGAGTGTGCAGAGTGACAGTGTGGTGTCATGGTTTGATTGTTAGACTAGGAGTCTGGAGACCAGGGTCCAAATCCCCGCTCAACTGTGAAAACTCTTTGGGAGACTTTGAGCGAGTCACACACTCTCAGCCTCAGAGGAAGGTGAAGGCAAACCCCTTCTGAACAAACCTGGCCAAGAAAACCCCATAATAGTGTCACCTTAGGTTTGCCATAAGTTGGAAACAACTTGAAGCCACACAGCAAGAACAATCTTATTAAAGTGCTGTTATGGGAGAGGCGGGATAGAAATAATTTATTATTATTATTAATTCTTTCAGTAACACATAGGAATATAATTTTGAAATTAACAAATTTGAATGGTGGCAGGATTGGGTAGTGTTCTTTCTGCCCAGTGCCCGTTCTTTGGCTCCTGATTGTGATGTGTCTTGTGTTCAAGACAGCAACGACATACGTAAGGAGACACAGGCCCTGCAACTTGGGATAACCACCATAGGCCTATGACTCAACTATGCATCTCTCTTATAGCTCTGTCAAAAGTATGGACATTATTTTTATCTATCCGTTGCCCACCTGGAAAAGTGGATGACTGTCTTTCATTGGAAATTTTTAAACAGAGGTTGGATGGCCACCTCTAAAGGTGCTTAGATTTTGAATTTCCTGCCTTGGCAGGGGATTGGGCAAGATAGTGTTTGAGGGCCGCTTCCAATTCTATGGTTCTGCAATCCTGCACCATGGGTTCACATGGCATTTGACAGCATGAACAGGTATCCAAGATTGTATGAGTGAATGAATGAATATTGATTGATTGGTTTCATAAATGTTGAGCTTTCACAGTCCCTTTGGAGAGATAGCTTTGGTGTCTTCCCAAATGAATTTGGGACAGTGGTTCCCAAACTTTGGTGTCCCAGAATTCCTGACTGATGGCCAAGCTGGCTGGGGCCTCTGGGGCTTGAAATTCAAAACATATGGAAGAACAAAGTTTGGGAATCACTGGTATAGGATCTTGTACAAATGAACTGGTATGCTGGAAAATGCAGATTCCCAAACTGCATTTTTGGGACATCAGCGTGCAGATTATAGCAGGCCATTCTGCGTATGTTTGGCTCACACACCCACACACTCACAGATGTTACACAGAGCTAATTGGCTTTCTTTTTCTTCAGAAGCCTGGAAACCAAGACTTATGGGGAATTATGTAGGGAGCTGTGGATGTTCAGCTTGGAGAAGAAAAGACAGAGAAGAGACATGATAGCCATCTTTAAATGTCTGAAGGGATATCACATAGAAGACACAGCAAGCTAGTTTTCTGCTGATTCAGAATCTATAAGAGAATCAGTGGATTCAAATCACATGCAAAGACATTCTGCCCAAATATTAGGAAGAACACTTTTTTTTCTTACTGTAAGAGTTGTTGAAGAATGGAATGGCCTAGAGAGTGATGGACTTTCTTTCTTTGGAGATCGTTCAATAGAAATCTCTCAGAAGTGCTTTATCTGAATATTCCTGCACGACAGGGTTTTGGATTAGATGATCTCTGTGATCCCTTCCAGCTCCAAGATCTATTATTCTGTCACTGTGGATACAATCTAGCCAGCCAAAGGAGGAAACTGTGGGGTTGTGGGGTGCATGAAGCTTTTGGAGGGCCCAGTACAACTTTTGAGACCCACATAGGAGCTCTCAAACTCACACAGTGGCTAAAAATCTGTTTTTCAGCTGTGAAACACTTGCTGCCACACGACAAATGGTTAAAATGTTCTTTTGGGCCAGTATTCCACCCAGAGTCACACGATTCATTCTCCATGGAAGGCATGAAAGGTGACCAAGTGTGGCCTAATGTCATGGCCAGTCAGCCCAGTGCGTGTCTGCGAGGTTTATCACACTAGAGGGCAAACAGGATTTAAACAGGAATTAAACAGGAAATTCCTTATGTTTAACATAGGGCATTTCCTGTTGCCTTATGTTTAACATAGGGCATTTCCTGTTTAATTCCTGTTTAATTCCTGTTTAAATCCTGTTTGCCCTTTAGTGTGATAAATGGTGCCATGTCCGGAGGAGCCAAAAAATGGTGCAGGGCAGCCCTCCAAATTCTGGATTGTGCCAACCCTTGCAATGAAGCCGACATTCCTATTAAAGCAAGCTCACCCACCATGGCTGGAATGTACTGTGTAAAAATGATTTGTCTGTGTTATTAAGTCGAAAGCAACGTCTTTCCTATATCACCTCTTCTGAAATACCATTATATTTTATTTTAATAGGCTAATGAATCTGCTAATTGGTTAAAGTCTTCAAAAAAAGCAGTGATGCTGTCTTCCTTCTACATCAAAAGTTTAAATGTGTTAATAAGTCAAATTGTCTGTGATAAATAACTCCCAAGGAATTTTCCTTTTCCTCCCTCTTTTCCCCATTGTCTAGTTTGTGATGTGGCCCATCTCCTTGGCCAAATGTGGTACTTAAAACCAAGTGGGTGAGTTTCTGCTTGAAGGGCAAGTTTGTAGCTTTCACGTTGGAAGCCAAGTAAGGGATTCTGTCACATACAAGGAAGCTTTCCAAGCCCCCAAAAAGGCTTTTCCATTTTAACTGCATCCACACTGCACAATTATGGAAGATGGATTCCACTTTAATTGCCATGCCTCTATCCTATGTCATCCTGAGATTTACAGCTTGGTGATTTTCTTGGAAATCCTTTAGTGCTACAGCACTAGAGCTCTCTGGCAAAGAATTCTATGTACCCCTCAAGATTGCATAATTCCATATGATGACTGAATTCCACGGGATGGAGCCATGATGGTTAAAGTGGTATCAAATGGCTGTGTTTGTGCAATGTGGGTAAACCAGGGTTGCTACTTTCTTCTGCACTGTCACTATGCTGCTAGTGGTCTGGGAGCATCACTCTGTGCATGCTCAGAGGTTCTGCTAGGTATGCCAAAGTGATGGAAGCCATGGGCACAATTCAGTACATGTGCCTTTCAGTGAACCAGCTGATAATGTTTTCCATTTGGAGATGACAGGTGTACAGATAAGAGCCATCCAAACATATAACTGTGTCAGTCTGTAGAATCAGTATGCAGAGAGTTCTTGTAGCCACTTTGAGACTAACTGAAAGAAAGAAGTTGGCAGCATGAGCTTTCATAAACTTCATCTACTTCCTCTTCCAAATGCATCTGAGGAAGTAGACTCAAGTCTATGAAAGCTCATGCTGCCAACTTCTTTCAGTTAATCTCCAAGGTGCTACAAGATCTCTCTATGTACTGATAAGAGCTATGTTAGTTTTTGATCCAAAAGGAGGACTGCCACAACCAGGTGGATTTGGGGAGAAGCTCTCTCTGCTTGAACCAAAGGTGTCAAGAGGGAGGTGCAGGGAGTGCGGACTGCATGTGGTGACACCTCCGATGGGGTTGAACATCTGATGGGATGGTTGTTGCCAAGAATGCCCTGGCCACGAGTGGGAAGGGGCTGCCTTTTGCGTCTGGCTGATCTATGGGGTTTTCTTGCACAGATTTGTTCAAAGAGGATTTGTTCAGATGGGGTGGTTGGTGACGGGGAGTGAGTTGAAAGTCTGTCGTTCATACACTGCAAGCACTGTGTGCCTTCAAGTCATTTCCAACTTACGGTGACCCTAAACCCAACCTATCACTGGGGTTTCCTTGGCAAGATGTGTTCAAAGGAGGTTTGCCATTCCCTTCCCCTGAGGCTGAGAGAGTGTGACTTGTTAAGCTCACCCAGTGGGTTTCCATGGCCAAGTGGGGATTTGAACCCTGGTCTCCAGAGTCATAGTCCAACACTTAAGCCACTAAGTCGCACTGGCTGTCATTCATAGGGTCTCCATATGTCAAAATCAACACCAGTTAACAACAACAAGCAGAGAATAAGTAAGGCAAGGGGAAGAACCACAAAAGTGCATGCTTGAGTAGGGTTCCAACAAACCATGACATAAATGATAAACGCTCTTGTGGAAAGAACAACTACACCCAATTTTAATATGTTAAGACCAGGAAATGCAGGAGCTCGTACAGTTGTTTTGTTGGTCTTTTTCAATGGGATTATTTTCAGTGTTCAACATGTCAATTTCCAATAGGCAGAAGCATTAAAAATACAACTCGTACAAACAATGCCTACAGCACTGACAGATCAGATCAGATCAGACTGATGAAGGAAGACCTACAAAAGGTTCACAGAATAACCCAGTGTGGTGTTGTGGTTTGAGCATTGGACTACAGCTCTGGAGCTCAGGGTTCGATTCCTTGCTTGGCCATTGAAACCCACTGAGTGACTTTGGGTGAGTCACATACTCGCAGCCTCATAAAACCCCAATATAGGTTTGCCTTAGAGTCACCATAAGTTGGAAATGACTTGAAGGCACACGCAACAAAATAACAAGGAAATAAGAAGAAGGAAGTGGAGGCAACATGTACACACCGTCTTTCATTGGGGGCAGAAGTCCTCGAGCAAGTGCCTTCCAAATGCTGGCTGGGAATGATATTTTAAAAAAAGAAAAAAGCTGCCAAAAATACAGTATATTGGGCAAAATAGCAAAGAATGAAATAAATTGCTAACCTCAAGCCACAAATACCGTCTCCCTGATCTCATAGAATATTTATTATGCAGTTCTCTTTGGCCTGCATTTGAGGATTTTATCATTAGAAAAGGGAGCAAACATAAGACACTTTCATCACTTTCAGTCTTTCACTCAGAGCAGCTTTTCTGCTTTTCTGGAGGCTATGAAATATAACTGAGGAGTCCTGCCACATTTTAACTCGCAAAATACCTGAGGGAAGGGGAGGGAGGTATCAAACACACAAATACGCCCTCCAGATATAGAAAAAGAAATACCGTAGTGTCCTTGGTATTCATTGGGGCTTGGTTCTGGGACCCCCACAGATATCAAAATCCATAGATGCTCAAGTCTCTTATATAAAACGGCACAATCAAGGTTTCCTTTCAGAAATTTTATATAATTTTTGAATATTTTCAAGACAGGATTCTATAGCATGGAGCCATGGCAGTTAAAGCTGTGCCAAACTTCATTATTTCAGCCTGAGACTTGTCAGTGAATCCATCACAGGGTGTCCTCCTTTACCAGGACATGTTCTACATTTCAGCCTTCTGCTCAGGAGTCATTCCCAAATTTCCTCCATTGCAAACATGGCAAATAAGCATGAATTTGTATTTCTATGAGCGTTTTTTGCTTTTATTTTGCAATGCCCTACATTTATTGCCGTACATTTTGTGTTGCCTTGTCCTCCTTTGCAGTGAGAACATTTGGGCACCTTGGCCCTTCACTTCTTCTCTTTTTCTAACCCTGTGATTCCCAAACTCTGGTCCTCCAGGTTTTTTCAGCCATCTTGCCTGATAGTGTGGGATTCTGGGAGGTAATATCCAAAAACCTGGAAGGCCAGAGCTTGGGAACCACTTTCTTGTCCCTCCTAGAGCTTGGAAAAATAAACTTTTTTTGGAACAGCAGTGCTCGGAATCACTGCTCACATTTGTTTGGAGACATTGGGGAACTAAGAAAAGGAACTTTTCCAAGCGCTCATCAGTCCCCTCCAAGTGCAGAATCCTTGCATCTTTGCAGCTGTTCTTCCTGACAACATGAGTCCTTTTTTTCACAGCCTGGAAGTTGCATGCCTTTACACCAGGAATGCGTTTAATCCCTTTGTCTTGTGATGTGGTCTGAGGTGGGTGAGGATGGTTTTGCTTCTGCCTTTTCTGGTTTGAGGCTTGGGTTTGAGTCCTGACCCAGCAACAAGACCTTGCAGAGAGCCAGAAGGCGGATGGGACAAAGATGCTCTGAGTCACACAAGCTCACTTGAGGCTTTGAATACCAACTTGCATTGCCCAGTGGGCTGTTTTTAACTTAAATAAAAGGAAATTGCATTCAAAAACCACTTTGTTCTGAGGTTGCTCAGGCTGGCCAGAGATATCTACCTGTGGTTTCTTAGGTAGCCCATTGATTCTTTCAACACACACGTTTGTTGTTGTTGCTGTGTGCCATCAAGTCCTTTCCCACTTATGGCCACCATAAGGTGAGCCTAACATGGGGTTTTCTTGGCAAGTTTCTTCAGAGGGGATATTATTATTAATATCCCATTCTTTTCCCAAAACTGGGATACCATGGTCGATGGTATCGAAAGCCGCTGAGATGTCCAAGAGCACCAGCAGGGACACGCTACCCCTGTCGATGCCCAGACGGAGATCATCGACCAGGGCGACCATGGCAGTCTCAACCCCGTAGCCCGCCCGAAAACCAGTTTGAAATGGATCTAGATAATCCGTTTCATCCAAGGTGGATTGTTTTAATATGTGTGCATCTTATTTGTGTGTGTTTAACTAATGTGTTTTAAATGATGTTGTTCGCTTGTTAATTGTTGTTGTCCCCCAACTCAATCTGTGCATCTGTGGCTGGCATCTTCATCTGGCATCTGAGAGCCTTTGTGGCTGAAGAGCGGGATATAAATATTCTAAATAAAATAAAATAAGTCATCATCATTTCACTTTGCACACACTTTTTACAAAAGTTCTAACAAACCCAGGACATCCTATCTTATCTATCTATCTATCTATCTATCCATCTTTTTCTATAATGATAATAACCCAAAAAAAAAAAAACCCCAATAGGACAACAACAACAACAAAAGTAAATGGAAGGAAAAATAAAAACAAAATAAAAAGAGGAATAACATGGTTGGTAGATATTGCTCAGGCTAAATTTATGCACTTTGTTTATTTCATACATTTATTTATTGGTGTCTTGCCTTTTCCCAAAATTATTCATCTCTTGCCAGAGCAGCTCACAGCATGTAATAAAAAGTGGAAGAAGCTAAAAACTCAGTCATTGTAATAAAAAAGTTAAAGCTATCCCATTAAAAACAGCCCTGTTTTTAACAAAACCCAAAGCATAGGGTGATGATAAAACGTAGATTTGAACAAACACACACATGGAATAAAACACTGGTAACCTTTTTAGAGCTAGCATGTTGTAGTGATCTGAGCATTGGACTAGGATGCTAGTCTGGAGATCAGGGTTCGGTTCCTTGCTCAGCCTTGGAAACCCACTGGGTAGCCTTGGGCAAGTCACACCCTCTCAGCTCTGTGTTAGGTTCTCTTTAGGGTCACCATAAGTCAGAAAAGACTTGAGGGCACACAAGAACAACAGCAACAACCCTTTTTGTACTGGAGAGGGTATGAAGATAGAGGGGGGAAGAATGAAAGAAGGTATTTTGGTGAGCTGCAGAGGCACCTTGTGGGTTGTGGCGGAGCTGGGTGACTGTGCAGGACGTGAGCAGTGCTTCATGTACTATGGATGTGACAGTGCGCTCCGTGACTGGCTATGCATTCCTGGTTTCCAGATGAACTTACTGTTTCTCCAAGGACCAAGCCTTCTGGTGGATGAGGAGGAGGAGATCTGTGGAAACATCTGCTCTGCAGGCTCAGAGGGCTGCACGGAGGCCCTGTGGTTTCATTAGACAAAGTGACAAATACTTAGCACTTCTCTTGACACAATTTCTAGGATGAAACCCAAGTCCATTGAGTTGGGAGATAGAGAGTCAGCCTCCTGGAACAGACTGTCTCAACACCTGCTTTAATATCCATGACAAGGTGTTTTGGGAGGCTAGGATATTTAACACTTTACACTTTTGATGTCAGATGTGCGTGGCCCTCGAGTCAACCTTGGCTCATGGCGACTCTCTGGGTGAGACATCTCCAAGCTCCCATTTCCTCCACTGCTCTGCTTAATTCTTGTAGATGCCAGCCACAGATTCCGGCAAAACGTCAGGAATAAACTCTTCTAGAACATGGCTACATAGTCCGAAAACCCCACAAAAAAACAATCTTGTAGATTCATTCCTACTGGTGCCAGGTGGAAGAGAATGGTAATTTATTCTAGGCTGGTAATGGTAATGTGATTCTAGGCTTCATCAGTGGAGTGTAATGTCTAGATCAGGCCTGCACAGGATATGGCCCAGGAGCCTCATGCAGCATGCCAAAGGATTTTGGGGGGCCTGCAGGGATGTGGAATGACTTCAAGGTTTCTCTGTCGCTTGGCCTCCTTCTGAGGAGAGGGCCAGATGGAGGAGGAGGAGGAGGAGGAGGAGGAGGAAGGGTGAACGTTCCTGAGGAGAAGGCTGGGTGGTGGCGGTGGAGGAGGACGGGGGAATACGTCCACTGCAAGGCTCCTCCGCTGCTTGGCTTTCTCCTAAGTAGGAGGACGGGTGGAGGAGGATGGACAAAGACACACTGCAAGGCTTCTCTTTTGCCCAGCTTTCTCCCAGGTGGTGGAGGAAAGTTGCAGGACTTCCTCCTCTGCCACCTGGCCTTCTCCTCGGAAGAAAACCAGGCAGTAGAGGAGCCTTGGGGGGCAAGTATTTGCCCGGCCTCCTCCTCCTGGAGGAGCTGGTCCAAACTGGACCAAACTGGAGTGGGTCCAAAGGAGGGCAACTAAGATGGTGAAGGGTCTGGAAACCATGCCCTACAAGGAACGCCTTAGGGAGCTGGGAATGTTTAGCCTGGAGAAGAGAAGGTTAAGAGGTGATATGATAGCCCTGTTTAAATATTTGAAAGGATGTCATATTGAGGATGGAGCAAGGTTGTTTTCTGCTCCTGCAGAGACTAGAACGCGGAACAATGGATGCAAACTGCAGGAAAAGAGATACCACCTCAACATTAGGAGGAACTTCCTGACAGTAAGGGCTGTTTGACAGTGGAACACACTCAGAGGGGAAGGAGGAGGAGATAATTAATATCAATTAACATCAATTAATAATTAATATTAATTAGTATTATTAATAATGTTTAATTAAAATGTATTTGCAGCCCAAAGAAGTGCCAAGTTGTGCAGACCTTGTCTAGATCAAGGGAAGTAATGTTGCTGTTGTTCACTGTCTCTGAGTTGACCATACCTCAGGGTGACCCAATGGATGAGACATCTCCAAGACCCCCTGTCCTCCACTGCTCTGTAAATACATGCTTGCGACACCCTGACTGAGGCTATCCCTCTGGCGTGTGGTCTTCCTCTCTTTCTACTACCCCTCCACCTTTCTCAGCATCATTGTCTTTTCTGAAGAGTCATGCCTTCTCATGATGTGTCCAAAGTACAACAGTCTAAATTTAATCATCTTGGTTTCTAGGGAGGGTTCAGGCTTGATCTGTTCAAGGACCCATTTGTTTGTCTCCACACTGTTCTTCAGCACCACATCTCAAATGCATTGATTTTCTTTCTTCACTGTTCCGCTCCCACAGCCATACACGGTAACGGGGAATACATTGTCTTGGTCAATGTATTCTGTGTCCATTTCTGGGCACCACAATTCAAAACAGATGTTGAGAAACTGGAGCATGTCCAAAGGAGGGTGACCAAAATAGTGAAGGGCCTGGAAACCATGCCTTATGAGTAGAGACTTAGGGAGCTGGGTATGTTTAGCCTGGAGAAGAGATGGTTAAGGGGTGATATGATAGCCTTGCTTAAATATTTGAAGGGATGTCATATTGAAGAGGGAGCAAGCTTGTTTTCTGCTGCTCCAGAGAACAGGACCTGGAACAATGACCCTTTCATGGCATAGACATCTCCTGTTCTTGGGCAAATCCCACTATTATGTTCTCCCTTGGAGTTATCTTCTTAGAGGGCTCTGGTTTGTTACTATAAAGGCTTTGAATTCTAATCTTATCTCTGATACCATTTTTGTTTATACACACACACACACACACACACACACACCAGTTAAAGCACCAAAGAGTCATCATGTCCTTCAAATATTTGCAGATCTTCTGCAGTGATTACTTCTTATCTCCTTGATCCCCAGCAACTTCAGAGCTCTGTCCTTTTGAAGTCCTCAGCCTTGGTTTTCCTAAATAGCTCTGCCCACAAATCATACTGGAGCCTGAACAGTATCTCTGTCTGGATGAGGTCCCTGTGAATAATTCTCTCAGTTGTCCTGTACTTGCTTAGCCCATTCTGGTTCTGGGTAAGATTGTGATAGAAGCTGAACTTCCAGGGATGACAGGTCTGCTTCTGCGTCATTTGCTGCATTGGTAACACATTTCCAGCTTTTCTGTCTAACCTTTGCCCCAGTTGTGTGGGATGACCTCTAGGAGTATTCATGCATGTCCTCCGCCTACCGCATTGTCATCCAGACTCATGAAAAGATTCCATGTGTAGCATGTGTCTTAGTGACCACAGGCTGAACATGAGCCATCAGTGTGATGTGGCAGGTAAGAAAGCCATCACAATTCTTGAATAGTATCTACATCAAGAGACGTAATAGTGCCACTGTATTCTGTTTTGCTTAGGCATCACCTGGAATACTGTGTCCAGTTCTGGGCACCACAATTCAAGAAGACACTGACAAGCATGTTTAGAGGGGGGTTGACCAAAATGGTGAAAGGTCTGGAAACCACCAAGCTCCATGAAGATCAGCTTTAGGCAGCTGGGTATGTCTACCCTGGAGAAGAGAAGGTTAAGGAGTGGCATGAGAGCCATGTTTAAATATTTGAAGAGATGTCATATTGAGAATGAAGCAAGCTTGTTTTCTGTTGCTCCAGAGACAAGGACCCAGAGCAATGGGTTCAAGCTACAGGAAAAGAGATTCTACCAAAATTATTAGGAAGACCTTCCTGACAGTAAGAGCTGTTTAACATTGAAAGACACTGACTTAGGAGGCTTTTAAACAGAGGCTGGATGGCCATCTGTGCCAGAGAGCGCTTTGATTGTGTCTTCCTACATGGCCAAATGGGCTTGGACTAGATGACCCTTGGGGTCTTTTCCAGCTCTAGGATTTGGTGATGAGCACATAGCTGTCCACTGTGGTGACTGTTCCAATTTTCCTCAGGATCCAGAAGGCATTTAATACCTAGTCGTGTCAATGTTAGGACTTAGTGGAGATATGTGTGGCCATGTCGTTGTTGATATGTACCTTCAAAGAGAGCTTCAACTTATGGCACACCCACTCATAGGGTTTTCTTGGGCAAATTGATTCAGGGGAGGCGTGCCACCATTCCCTCCCTCTGAGGCTGAGAGAGGTCACCCAGTGAGCAAGGATTCGAACCCTGTTCTCCTGGAGTCCTGATCAAACGACTATGCCACAGAGAATCTCTGAGGGAGCCAGAACCGTATAGAACAATCAGAAATAGTCAAAAATGGAATTGTATTGATCACGAATGTTAAGAGAAATGAGAAAGTAAGTCTTAGGCCAGAATCCTCTTGGTGTCTTATATGGTGTCTATTGAAAACAATTACATGCAAATTTTGTGCAGAATAAGTATCAAGTTGTGCATAGGCTTTAAAAAATTAATTTTTTTCAAAGACTTTCTTGCATTGTGGAAGAGTTGTTAAAATTACTCATTAAAAAAACTCATTAAAATTACTCATCACTTCCTTCAATAAGAGACCCTATTTTCTGCACAAAAAAAGTGTTTTTTGTTTGGTGCGGGGAACCATCAACAATGAGGAGGAAGAAATTTGCAAGTCTTTTTTGCTGGCCCAGCATAGCATCACTGGTTGGCCACCAGTTATTCTTTGCTGCTGTAGTCCAGAAGCCCTAAAATGTCTTCTTTGGAGCCGAGTGGCTGTTGAGCGTTGCTCTTTCTTTCACTGTTTCCCAGCATTCTTTGATTTCTATGTTGAAAGGGGAGGATAACAGGCAAGTTACTTCCTTTGAACCCGGAGGAAGTGCATACAACCAAAGCAAATGAAAGCGAGAAAAGAAGTGGAGGAAAGCTCCAAATGGGAGCCAGACATTGTTCTCCATGGGGAAACATGATTCCTCCCTTCCTTTCTTCTCAACACATCAAGGTTTGCCATAAAACTTTTACTATGGAGATAAATAAAAGGCTTTTTGTGTGCAATGTGCAAATATCACAGAAACAAGCTTTCTAGCTGGGCCAAGAGAGAAACAAACCTATTGCTTTTCCTCGTTCCTTTTGATATAAAATGCCTCTGGCCACAGCTCGAAAGAATTCATTGACATGCTGTCCCGCTTTACGCTTTATGCATTTAGGCTTTTCAATTTTCCAGATACAAACCGGATGGTTTTCCTGCCAGTCAAAAGCCGTAACTCTTTCTTCCCCAACCAAGATGGTCTGGATGTGTTGGAGTACAAAGACCATTACTCCCCCCTCCCCAGTTAGTGTAGTCACTGAGAGTAATAGTGCAGCACATCTGGAGCAGGTCAAGTTGTGAAAAGCCGTTTTGGAATTTGTCATCCGCAGTGGTTTGTCACATGCTGGAGAGCAGGTTGTGGTTGTGTGCTTTCAAGTTATTTCTGACTTAGGATGATTTTAAGTTGACCCTATCATGGGTTTTCTTGGCAGAATTTGCTCAGAGGGGGTTTGCTTTCCTCTGAGGCTGAGAGACTGCCTTGCACAAGGTCACCTAATGGGTTTCCATGGCCAACCCAGGATTCGAACCCTAGTCTCTAGAGTCCTAGTCCAATGCTCAAACCGCTGTGCTGGCTCTAGAACCCAATTATTTGTTATAGTGGTGCAAAGTGATGCAGATCTTTGTCCCATTCTTGTATGCACATGTTGTTGCTGTATTAATTTGTATCCTGCTTTTCTCCCAGAATTGGGACCCAAAGCAGCTTACAGTCTAAAAACTAGCAATTAAAAACTTACAAAATTGACAATTAAAATAGAATTAAACTGTTGCAAAATCAAAACGGATCAAGATCAGATTAGAAACCACAAAATCCCCCTCCCCTTTTGCCCATGTAATATTTTCTGCTATTTGTGAGGATGTTTGCATTTGTGAGAACCATTTTTGCACACATTTGGATTAGGTGCATCTGATTTTTTTATTTGTTTGTTTTTGCTTTGTTTTATTTCGCTATTTTGTCTCTGTATTGGCATTGCTTTATTAATAAAATAATTTAAAACATTAAAAAAATTAATCCATGTTGTGACATGCTTTGGGTACCATATTGGGGTAAATGTGGTAAATGTATAAATAAATAAATATTGGCCAGCAAAATGCATTTTGCATGCAGTAAATGGACACAGATTTGACCACGAAAGCCGCAGCCCTGAAAAATCAGTGGGTAAGTTTTCCAGCCTCCCCAAATATCTTGTCATTATTGGAATAGGAACAAGATGTATAACTTGAGTCACTATAGGGTTAATGGCCATTATAGGGTTAATGGTGAGCTACTGAGATAGAAATGATCTTCAGCTGTTTGTATTGCCCTAATCTGCTGTTGGGCCTTCAAAAGGCTGGCTTTGGGTTGCGTTTCTCCCTTTCTCACCCACTCTTTTCTCTTGGCCTCTTTTTGGTTGCATTATATTTTCTGTTACTTGCTTCAATGTAGTTTATGTTATTTGATGCATTTGTTATTTTTGTTGTTCTGTTTGCCATTATGGTCCATTTTGTATCTTGGTTTTTGGATATTTTTGTTACATACGTTGTTTGGCTACCTTTTAAGCAGATATAGATAAAGATGATTTATAGTACCTTTTGCTTTTGACCTTTTCAGTTCCATTGTTTCAACAGTCATGGACCTTAAAATAGATATTGAGACAGTTTGAGCAGAAAAGAGACTCCAAAAGGAGGAGTATACTTGTGTTTGTGTGTGCGTGAGAGAGAGAGAGAGAGAGAGAGAGACAGAGAGATGTTGCATCTACACTGTAGAATTTCCTGGGGTTTATAGTTTTGTGAGATATTTATCCTTTTCTATCAAGACAGCCCTGGTGCCACAACAATCTGCAAGTCCCAGGAGAACAGTTAAAGCGGTGTCCAACTGGATTAAATTTGGCAGCGCAGATGACAGTCAGGGAGAGTGTGTGTGTTGAGTTACAGAATTTGTAGGGAAGTCCTAAGTCTGTCACCAGCCTTCTGCGGCTTACCCAGCGCCAGGAAGTTTGCCTTATCGGCAGCCCTTTGGCTGGTGGCCCAGGGTTAAGAGCATAATTGTCCTTGTCAGGAATTCCAGCGTTTCATTTCCCTCTGACTTTGCTGTCTGCAATTCCCCCTCCTTCCTCCCCTTGGGCTGACTGCGTTCATTCTGCCCTGCGCCCAGAAGAAGTGGGCTTCTATCCACCAAAGGCCCTCACAAAAATAAAAACCAGTTAGTCATAAAGGTACTGCAATATTTATTATTATCTCCCCATTCCCTCCTTCCTCCTGAAAACATCCCTGAAATTTTGGATCACCCATCTGGCCTCTTTGATTGAGAGGATTGTCATCAAAGCTCTTGCAATTGCAAATGGGTTTGCTTTAAATGCTGTTGTGGGATTGTTGGTCAGTTTTCCCTCTTCTGGAGTTTTCTCTCGCGCCCCATTTTCTGGCACAAGAATCATCCAAGCCTCTGTGTTTCAGTCCTTCTTTCGGTCAGTTTGGATGATCTCAGCAGTGCCATACTTTCATTCTCACTTTTATGCTTTAAGAGCTTCTAAATGATTTTAAATGTGTGCTGCTTTTCATTGGAGAGCTTATTTACCATATATACTCGACTAAAAGTCGACGTCCTGTATAAGTCGAGAGCAGGTTTGGGGGCTGAAATTTTGGATTTTGATACAACCAATGGATAAGCCAAAGGTAAAACTTAGGAGTCTGTAACGAACGATGTAAATGACAAAGCAAAGGAACATGAGGCCAAAGAGCTTATAAAATTCCAGCAAGTATAACTCTTTCTGGATGCCCTAAAGGTGGATGGATGAGGAGGGAACTACAGCCACTTTGAGTTCCAATTTAGGAATAAAAGCGGGATGATGATGATACAGCAATAAAATGGTGGCACTGTGATGTGTGAGGTGACCAGGTGCAGGCTGGACTAAGAAAATGCACACATGTCAAAAAGGATGAAAAGGCAAAGCAAAGTTGTTACAGCCACTGGGAGTTGTAGTGCAGCACATCTAGAACAGGACAGATTGTGGAATGCTGTTTTGAAATTCATTATCCGCAATGGTTTTTCACATGATAGAGAGCAATTTCCTCAACTGCAGGTTGTTGTTGTGTGTGGTCATTTCTGACGGGTTTTCTTGGCAAGATTTGTTCAGAGGAGGTTTGCCATTGCCTACCTCAGAATGTGACTTGCCCAAAATCACCCAGTGGATTTACAGGACCGAGCTGGGATTTGAACCCTGATCTCAGGAGTTATAGTCCCATATTCAAATCACTGTGCCACACTGGCTCCCTTTTTTACTTATTTGTTGTTGTTTGTTAAATGCCCATGAGTCAATCCCGACCCATGGCAACCCTGTGTAGGAGACATCTCCAAGACCACCTATCCTCCACTGCTCTGTTTTAAGTGCTTTTAAACACCGGTACATTCATACTCATGACCTCCCTAATAGAGTCCATCCATCTAACATGTGGCCTTCCTCTGCTTCTACTTCACCTTTCCAGCATTATTGTTTTGGTCTAATGAGTCCTCCCTTCTCATGACGTGACCAAAGTATGTCAACCTAAGTTTAGTCACCTTGGCTTCCAGGGAGCTTTCTGTCTTGATCTGCTCTAGGACCTATTTATTTGTCTTTTTGGTCACCCACAGTATCCTCAGTACTCTTCTCCAGCACCCCATCTCAAATGAGTTGGTTTTCTTCCTATCTTCTTTCTTAACTGCCCAACCCTAACTTTAGTGCCAGCCTGTGGGCAGGGTGAGGGCTGAGTGTCCGCACACTCCAAGCCCTTATGCCACCAACCGGGCGCCATTTTGGTGTGCGCCCTTTCTGACGGTGCATGCCATAATGATGCACCTCCACCGCAGGACCCAAATGGCACAGTGTGGAAGGGGCATCATAACACCACTCCACGGTGATTATGCTACAGCACCGATCTGGGGCAGAAAGGGGCGGCTGCATGCTGCCCATCTGTATAACCCCTCAGTTGTATATCTTTGCGTTTTAGAATCTTTTCCAGTTCTTTCATATACACACTCCCAATTCTTAGTGTTCTTTTGATTTCCCGGCTGCAGTCCCTGTTTCTATCAGTGTTTGATCCAGGTATGAGAACTCTTTTGCTATTTCTAGTTTTACATTGTCTAGGTTGAATGTGTGTAGATTCTCCATGGACATGACAATATTTTTGGTTTTTTAATGTTCAACAGTAAACCTACGTTTTCACTTTCTCCCTTGATCTTCCTTAGTCATTGTTCGAGGTCTGTGAGTTATTTTGCTAGTATTATGGTGTCGTCTCATATTTTAAGATTGTTGATATTCCTTCCTCCTGTTTTCCTTCCTCCTTCTTCTGTGCCCAAGCCTGCCTTTCTTCCAATATGTTCTGCATATAAAGTGAACATGTAGGGTGATAAGATGCAGCCTTGTCTGACTGGTGTATACATGAGTATGTGCACTATTTGTCTTTAAATCATAAAAAAGGGACCAATGGGCAGCCCTCTACCTCCTCACACAGAGACAATTCCCCTTTTGTGGGATCACTTTCCCTGTCCTTTTACTACCCTGTGTGGACAGCATAACTCCTGACCACTGGGAGGAAGAGGAGGGGGATTGTGGTCTTGCTGTGTGGGTCTTCCTCCTGGTTGTGGTGAGTTGTGTAGCTGGGATACCATGGAGGACTTCTGCCCCCCCCCCCCCGGTCTACCACCATCATGTGCCAGGCTGATCCAACTCCAAAAACATTTAAACAGAAAGCCGAGAGGTGAATGATTTCAGTGGGAGCCTATTACAGTTGTCCCTCCACTTTCATGGCTTTGACTTTTTGTGGATTTGATTATTTACAGATTTGATTCATACATTCTCTCTAAGAAGTTTATCATACGACGGAATTTGGGGGTATAATCCAATGGCAATCCAAACACAATCATGGGGTTTCACCTTATTGCGAATGAGTGTATCTCACGCAATTTTGGGCAAAAGGGAAGTCATTCCGAACGCAATGATGGGGTTTCACGTAATTGCGTATTAGAGTATCTCACGCAATTTTGGGCAATGGGGGTCATTTTCGGGAAATGGAAAGTCATTCTAAACGCATTCTGAATGCAATCAGATTTCACATAAATTCGCTAAATTAGCAAATTCACATAATTGCAAATTGGCTCCATTTGCAATTGAGAGAAATTCCTCCCATGTGATAAACTCCAAGGAATCTCTAGGTCCTCTGGCACAAGTCTGCCAGAAATTGACCATAGAGTTGTGTTGGAGAATCTAAATGTAGGCATGTTTGGGTCCTCCAGCATGATTCCACGATCAACCTTTGGCAGATGTTGACCACAGAGTTGCACTGGAGGACCTAGGGATTCCTAGAGAGGTGTTCTCTCCGATAAAAAGGACAGTGTTTACTTATTTGCAGTTTTTCTACATTCACAGGGATCCTTCACCCTTAACCCCAGTGAATGCAGAGAGACCACTGTATATCTCTTTCTCTCTCCAACATTTCAGAGATGGAAATGGGCACATATGGCAGAGCAGCATCAAATTGGGGTTAAGAGGTTTTTAATGAAGAAGAGCGCACAAAAGAGAGGCTGCAGCAGTTACCTGAGTCTCCTGGGAAGGGAAAGGTTTATATCTTATGCTCTCCTTTCCTCCCTCCCCAGGTGTAATTGAGTACAAACTATTTTTGTATTTTGAACTTGGCTTGCAGCAAATGAAGTAAGCAGAGGACAAAGGGAGAGGAAGAGGGGGAAACTGGAACATTTTGGAAGCAGTGGGGAAAGTGGGATGACAGGGGATTAATCAGGACTGTCCCTGTTAAATTAGAAATTGGATGGTATCAGTGACCAGACATCCTCCTTTTCCAAGACATGTCCTGCCTTTCAACCTTCTCTCCAGGAGGAATTCCAAAATATCTTCTTTTTTGAGCATAACTAAGAAGCATAATTTTATATTAGTGTTTTTAGCATTTATTTGGAAGTGTCTTACATTTTTCTTGAATGTCGTACATTTTATGGTGCCTTGTCCTCCTTTGGGGTTAGGACATCTGGTCACCCGGGATGGTATCATATATGTGTTTTGAAGTTGCCTGTCAACATATGGTCCAGACCATTAATGATGATGATGATGATGATAAATATTTATTTATACCCCACTCTTCAGCCCTAAAGGCTATCAGAGCAGCTTACAATTATTATTTTTAATTAGACGGTTTCCTGCCCTCGAGCTTACAATCTAAGAAGACACGACACAAAAGGAGAAGGGAATGGTGGTGGGGAAGGGGATCAGGTCCAAAATATGTTTTGGATCAGTATGTTTTGGTCAAAATAGCTGCCTCGGACTTGAAGGCTAAATGTCTCACAAAACCACAAGACCATTGATTCAATTCCACCATAGTGTTGTTCCCACTATGGTACAGGATCTTTTGGATATGTCTTTTTTTTGGGGGGGGGTGGACCCCACAGTTGTCTTCACTTGTATTTTTGCCGCAATGTTCCCCTGCCATTTTTTTTAATAAAAATGATTTTTAATAAATCAAGCTGATCGCATCACCGTGTCATTGGTGACGTGGCCAGGCATAATTTCGGCAACACAGCTAGCCATAATTTCAGCTACATGAAGATACTTTGTGGTGCTCCCCCCATCAACTTCCTTTATTTCCGTTCACTTTTTAGCCTTGTTGCCACATGGTCATGATAGGAGAGCCCTTGCTCATTATAGGACAGCCCTTACTCACTTTGGTGCTTCTACAGGATGATGAGAACTCGCATTTCTCATTCAAAAAATTATTTTAAAAACACACACACAACAGATCCCCCTCCAAAAGAAAGGCCAAAAAAAAAAACCCCTCTTACAGTGGAGAAATGGGCACGGCCAGTTTCAGAAGGATTTGATCCCTATAAAGATGGAAAATAAAAAGCCACTACATGTGCTAGAAAATAAAGGGCAGCACTCAAAAAATGGTTCAAGCAGCCTAAGGCTGGAGGGGTGACACTCCCTGGTCCTGCCAACCCCTCTGCCATAGACCCTCTCCTCCAGTGAGATGCAATTCTGATCCAAAGGTTGTTCCCACTTGTTGAGCATGCTTGCGATTCAGTTCTTTTCAAAAGAACTTCTTGAAAAACAGTGTAAAAGAAGAGCAGGTTTTCTGCATGTACCCGGTTTAAGGAACTCTATTGGATCATAATTGGATGGAAACAACTTCAAGTGGGAATGACGGACATATAACCTGGTTCGTAATTCAATTTAAATCATAGTGGGAACAATCTCTTAGAGTTGTCATGCCCTATTATTTCTGATTTGCAAACATCAGCCGAAGCTGTTGGCATGGCGGATAAATCACCTATTAGTGCATGCGGTGAGACAGAGAAAGGCCTCTTTTTTCTGCCCTCAGGCATGGTGTTTCACACAAACGGGTTCTCCTGCCATCAGAGTTGTGTTGTATGTGCAGTTGTTGTGGTGGGGGAAAGGGCACATGCATGCACAGTTTACTGTCATGTTCTTTCCAGGGCTGGGGAGTAAGGAGTAAAGGAGTCAGAGGTTTTTACAGGAGTAGGGGTAGGAATAGGAATAAGGAGTATTAAAATATATTTGTTACTCCTTCTTCCTGTTGTTATATTCTGATTAGTGATTACCATATATTCAGAATTCCGAAAAGTAGCCAGATGAGTCATGTGGCATTGATGAAATTTTTTTATTGAGGCATATAATAGGAGTAGGAGTAACATTTTTAAAAAAAATCTCACTCCGGAGTAGGACAAGGAATAACTGCAAAATCACCACTACTCCCCAGCCCTGCTTCTTTCACATCAAAAGCAAAAGGCATCCATGAAGCAAGGATGCTGCTACAGCAGCAGCTATTCTCGAAAGCCTGTGGAGGCCCTCTGCAGAATTTTTGCCTGGAGAATTTTCTGCTCTGGCTTTATTAATATTCTGTTTCTCCCTGAAAATGCAACACTTGGGGGTTTGTTATTGTTGTTGGGGAGTCTTGCACATGCACAACACCAGTTTTTACCCTTGGTGATGGAAGGCAAAGAAAATACCCTTCCCCCACAGGACCACCTCTTCCCCAAACTCCATGCATTTGTCCTATCCCAATTCATGGGTAGCTGGATGTAACTAACCATTTCAGAAGTTTGACTTAATAGGAGTATGTGTAGAGAGATTGGGTGGCCATCTCTCAGCAATGATTTATCCCAGTGCATCAGGAGAGGGTTAGATTGGATGAACTGTGGGGCCCTTTCCAGTGCTTCAACCCTAGGATTCTATGACCCACTACAAGTCCCGGGATTCCATAGCGTGGAACTGTGGCCATTAAAGTGTTGTCAAGCTGTATTATTTCTGCAGTGCAGATTAGAACATAGTCCAGTGCTCAAACCACTTTGCCACCCTGGCTCTTTAGTCAGAAATGATGTGAAAGCACACAACAACAATCCATTTGCCAGTGGCCCTGCAGTGGGTAGGGAACTTACCCCCATCCCATGGGCTCCATCGGCCAGCCATAGGGATGTGGAGAGTTGGCTCTGTGATGGTCTGGTAGGATTTGTACTTCAGGGGCCTGATTTGACTGCTTTATGTGAGAGGATGCTGCAACCCATCAGGCTGAGATAATTTCTCTGTTGTAGATGAACTGCTGCATCCATGTACCTCCAATAAATCTCTTCCCATTAAGCAAGGATGTGTGTCTGTTTTCAGTACTAACAAAGTCTTGGGCAGGCTTGGAATTGCAGCCAGTTCCTGCTCAGAAGAACACAAGGCACTAGGGATGGTTGTTGTAGGGGCTGCGGCAGCTCTACAATGAATGCTTTTGCACAGCTCCAAGGCACACCTGGTTGGTGCACTGCTCCCGATGCTCAGCTGATCCTTCAACCTGCCGTCCTTGCCTTGCCTGTCACAGTGGTTTATGATGCCAGCAAGGACTTAATTACTGGCCCTGTCCTCCCGCAAGGAGCACAGCCTCTCCAGATAATAATAATGCCTCATGGCTGGGCCCTCGCTCTTCTGAGCCAAGCTGCTGATAACTGGCAGGAAACCTCTGGCGACTTGGGGGGGGGGAACATAGCCCCCAAACATGACTTGCCCCAAAGCCTACGATACATAATCGACTAAGTCGACCTTATGCGTAAGTTGTGGGCAGGCTTTGTGTCCAGAATTATGGATTTTGATCTTATCCGTAGATACATTGAGGCCCGTATGGTGTAGTGGTTTAAACAATGGACGACAACTCTCGTGATCAGGGTTTGAACCCCTGCTCAGCCTTAGAAACCCACTGGGTGGCCTTGGGCAAGTCACCCTCTCTCAGCCTTGAGGAAAGCAATGGCAAACCTCCCCTGAATAAACCTTTCCAAGAAAACCCCATGGTTCACCTTGGGTCACCATAAGTCGGACTTGAAAGCACACAGCAACAACAACAACAAAGATTAAACAATAACTGAAAGGACGAAAGCTTCTTGTATTTGGGTTAGGGAGTGAAATTAGGGGACACAGGCAGGAGCAAAGAAATATATTGGAAAACAAAATAGTAGATTCTTCTTTAGAGGAGGGGAGTGGTTCTTGGGACCTGAACCAATGATGTGTGATCCATTTGAATCTTTATCTAACATATATACCCATGTATAAGTTGACCTTATGTATAAATCAAGGGCAGGTTCTGGGGCCAAAGTGGATAAGTCCTGGGTAAAACCTAGGGGCATGTAACAAAGGATGTAAAGGATGAAGCAAAGGGAAACGATGCCAAAGAACTTGAAAATTCTAGCAAGCATAATTTTTTGTGTTCACAGGCTTGATGGATGTGGAGGGAATGACAGTAAATGCCAACCAGGAAGATGTCAAAAATGATTTTAAAAAAAGTAAGGCAAAACAAATGGCGACTACGTTAGCCGTGATGTCATAACTTTAATAACTTTGCCTGATTTTAACCCAGAAAATCTGGCAAATACAAATAAGACACAAATGTCTTATTCAGATCCTTCAGTGCCCGATTCCTCTTGTAGCTCTTTTGAGAGGAAGCACCAAAGAGATGCTGCCGCTTCCATTGTTGCACCCACACATTCAAAAAGGCCAGAAGTTGTTTCACAGTGGAGAGATTAGAAGAGATCAGAGCTTTGTTTAGGTGCTTGCTTTTTGTCAAAGGGAATGGTTCCTTTTTTGAAACTATTAAACTATTTGAAACATTAAACTATTCTACTGTATCTGTTGGGGTTTGGTTTCAGGAAACCCCAGGATACCAAAATCCATGGATGCTCAAGTCCCATTAAATACAATGGCATAGTGAAATGGTGTTCCTTATCTAAAATGGTAAAATCAAGATTTGTTTTTGGAATTTATATTATTTGTGAACATTTTCATACTGTGGACAGTGGAATGCATAGATAAAAATCAGTGGTTAAGGTGGACTGGCTGTACTTACATTCACATGCTGATAAGTTTTTTGGGTCAGATTTTTTGGCTAAAATGTCTAGATGTACATATGGCATTTTGTGCATCTAATTGTAACTGGTAGGAGAGTATCATTTTACCCAGTTCTCTGTGGCAAAAGGCCATCTCCTCTCTTTCCATTCTCTGCTCCAAACCCACTTTGGATTTTAGTAACACACATCTGGGAATGCTTTTGGAACACTGAGATTTGTGGACATAGCCCCTACCTGTGCAAAGGAACTCGAAACAGTTTGCACAAATGTGTTAGATATGACGCTGGACATGGTCCAGACTCTAACCGATTGGGTTTTTTGCTGATGTGCAACTTGAACTCAGCTTTCCTACATGAAGTCCAACCCTTTGAACTTGTTGTAAAGGCCTTCAAGTCATTTCTGGCTTATGGCAACCCTAAGGTGACCCTATCATGGGGTTTTCATGGCAAGATTTGTTCAGAAGGTTTGAGGCTGAGAGAGTGTGACTTGCCCAAGTTTACCCAGTGGCTTTTGTGGCCCAGTGGGGAACTGAACCCTGGTCTCCCAAGTCACAGTCCGATGCTCAAAGCACAATGCATTGCTGACTCTCTTGGGTCTGTTGATAGCGCCAAAATTCAGAGGTTAAAAAACAGAGCTGCCCAAATACCAGCGTAGAGTAATGGTTTGAATATTGGACTATGACTCTAGAGACAAGGGTTCAAATCCCTGCTTGGCCATGAAAAACCCACTGAGTGACCTAGGTCAAGTCGCACTCTCTTGGCCTCAGAGGATGGCAATGGCAGACCACCTCTGAAGAAACTTGCCAAGAAAACCCCATGAAAGTTTCACCTTAGGGACTGAGACCTCCAAGTTAGAAATGGCTTGAAGGCACACAACAACAACAAATATAAACCTCTCCAATAGTTTCTGTAACACCTCGCTGCCTCTCCCTCCATCTCTGTCTCCAGTTTCCGAAGGTTGGAGCCACCCTCCCCAACTCCACTCATTCCCATTCTGCTTGTTACTTTGCACTCTATAACCCCAGTATTTGCCATAAAAAAAAGAATCAATTTTTTGCAGAAACCCAGATGTTGCATCTGGAAGTCATTTGGAGGGGAAAATTAAGTAATTTTCCCTAACTTATTCTGATGCAAAATTTGGTGGGCTTCACTATAGCAATCCACAAACCCCTGACCACAGGAGTACATGAGGCACCAAAATGAGTCATTCTTGGCTGCATTGCATAAAACCATTTGTTCTTCCAAAGCCCTATTGGAGACCATGGGACTGCTCTGGGGTAAGAGGAGTTAGTTGCCTGCTCACACATGGTTTTGCAGACTTGGCTGTAATTTCTCTTTAACTATTGCTTGGCGCCAGTGATGGGAGAGATACTGTACAGGGTGGCAGACTTGATATGGTCCTTGGATGGAGGCCCGGTTTGTGTATTTGCAGAACATGGGGCTTTTCAGGGGAGTAGAACTAACAAAGAAATGGGGGGACTATTGGTGGGAGTTGCTGTACAATAGTTTGTGAAGAGATGGAATGGAAAAGTCAAGCCAGGCAATTGGATAAATCAAGTTTGCTCATAGCCAGGGTTAACTGCGTTGGCCATATAGCAGACAATAACATCCAAAATCCACAAAAGAGCAATACTTTTATTGGACCAACCCAAATGCACAAAATACATGTTGTAAGCTTTTGAAGCTCCACTGCCTTCTTTCTCAGGGAAAGGTATTTAAAATCATGCTGAAAGGTTTTACCAAATGAAATGTGATTGATGTTTGATGAATGGATCGTGATTGATGATTGATTAATTATGATGAATGTTTGGAAGATAGCAAGAAGGGGGGGAAAGAGTTAAGGAAGTTTTCCTTTTTGCAATATGTCTTGCTGTAAGATGTTTGTATCCTTTGGTTTGCATTGGACTCTTCCCTGAGAGGACATGGGAATCATGTTTTATTTGGCCCAGCATTCAAGGCCTCTTGGTATCAAAGAGGCTACAAGATGCCTTGGTGTGCAAATACAGACCTAAGACAGCTTTGTCTGAGTAATACAGTTAAAACATACCAAAAATAAACTTTAAATGGAAACATATCCAGGGATAGCCTTGTTGACCATACAGCCAAGTACAATAACATCCAAAATCTACAAAACGGTGATACCTTTATTGGGTCAGCCCAAATCCACAGAATACATGATGCATTTTTTTGAAGCTTCACTGGCTTCTTCATCAGGGGAATGTGTTAAAAATCATACAGGAGAAATATTTTTCGACCACATTAGTCACAGGCCTGCATTTTGTCAAGAGACTGTAGGTATTGTTCTGCGTTGAGATGGTACGGAGGGATATCCATGCAGACAGAGGCTATTTTTCCATGTGGGTACTGGGAGAAAAAGCAACTTAAAAGTTCTCTTGGATTAGGATTTTCTCAGTTTTTGGAATACGTACATATACACAATGAGATATCTTGGAGATGGGACCCAAATCTAAACACAACATTCATTTATGTTTCGTATACACCTTATACACATAGCTTGAAGGTAATTTTATGCATAATGTTTTTAATAATTTTGTGCATGAAGTAAAGTTTGTGTACACTGAACCATCAAAAACCAAAGTTTTCACCATCTCAGCCACCCATGAAAAATGTTTTGGATTTTGGAGCATTTTGAATTTTAGAATTCTGGCTGAGGGAGACTCAACCTATAATTTAAGAACCAAGTGCCTACCTAAATATAGGAAGTCCACAATGTGCATCAAGGTGCTCACCTGCACATTTGCGTACATCCACTTGCGCATGGCCGCAATGCACAACTTTGCTTCTGCAACCTTTAATTGAATGTTGTTGTTGTTGTTGTTGATATTAAGTGATTCTATGATTCTATTTATTTATATCCTGCCTTTTCCCCAGTCTCCTATTCAAAGCAGCTTACACACTTAAAAGAAAGATAGCTCGGGGAAAAATATACCAGACACAAAAGTTACAAATGTCATTAAATTAACCTTAAAATATGTTGCAAAACAACTATTATAAACATCAAATAAACAAAACACAGATAGTAAAGCACAATTCTGCAAGACTATCCCTTTGGGCAGTCAAGGATGTTTGGATTCAGGAAAAATGCAGTCCAGCAACTTCGGTAGAGCAATTCATGCGTGTGTAAGACATCAACAGGATGCTGGTCTCTGTCCCTGTTGTTGTTTGTGTACTTTCAAGTGGTTTCTGATTTATGGCAACCCCGAGGCCCATATGCCATGGGGTTTTCTTGGCAAGATTTGTTCAGAGGAGGTTTGCCATGGTCTTCCCTTGAGGCTGAGAGAATGTGACTTGCCTAAGGTCACCCAGTGGGCCAGGCCAGGATTCGAACCCTGGTCTCCTGAGTCATAGTTCAACACTCAAACCACGACACCATGCTGGCTGGCTGTCCCTATTAACAAGGAGTAAAGAATATATATAGCCAAGATAGACCTTGTGATCTGGCTGTTGAACACCTCAGGTTTTACAAGGGTCAGGAATAGTTAAGAAAGGAACATGACCGGCATATGACCTGACTGTTTCACTCCTCACCTTGGCATAATGTGCAGTATTAGTGAACATGCAAATGCTTGTAATGGCCCCCCAGGCACATGATTCACACATTAATAACAAACACTAATCAGTGTGCTGCTCTGGCGTCAATCTGGAACATTGTGAGCGCTGGAGGCGGCATGAACATCACTTGGGATGTTCACACTTCATTGGTACCTGGCTGAAGTGCATCACACATTTGCATTTGTGCCTTGGGGGAACTCACACACCTGCACATGAAACACTCAGAGAGAGAGAGAGAGAGAGAGAGAGAGAGAGAGAGAGAGAGATGCAATGAAAATACTTTGAGAATAGTCCAGCAGACCATTCCTGGCCAAGAGGCAGTGTGTTCCTTGGACCTGGACCTTGATTCTTGGCTGTTTCCCCATCCATTTCTGATACCTTTCCTGGTGTGATTTTTAGGGAAGGTCACCCAGAACAGGCAGATTCCTTTTGAGCAGGGCTAATAAAAGTATAATACCCGGGGTTGTTTAGAGTGCATTCCTCCTGCGTCCCCCCTTGGCTCTGCAAAGGCATGGGAGGAGGTCTTGTCTACATTTTCAGCAAGCTGAAGGAGGCACGTAAGAAGGCCGTGACCCGCCAAAGGGATTGCAAAAAAGGGTCAGCGGAAATAGAGCCCAGGAATCCTGGCTCCTCTCCGGAAAGCACTTACCTGCTTCCTTCTCCAGGAAAGCAAAAAGTCGACTCTAGCCTCTCAGGCTGGAGGCTGAAGGCTGGGGGGCTTCCACGTTCCTGGGCCAAAACACCCTTCCCCTTCATGTCGGCCTGGCGCCATCCTAGAAGGGCAGGCAGAGTTCACTTCCTGCCCCATTGAGTCTTGTGAGCCCACTCAGCCTTCACAGGCCTAGAAAGGGAGCTGCTTCTCTTCCTGTTGTAACATCTGGAGAGCATCAAAGGTTCTGGAGGTCAAGGTGATGTTCAGGAGCTGGTCAATATGACCAGCCCATGGCTTGGGAAGTTTACCCCTGGGTCTGTCCCTGTTTGGGCTAGTGGGTGCTTTCCAGGAGCTCCATCTGGTCCAGCAACACCACTCAGAGGACCTTTATCACAACAGCCTGCTGTCCTGCTGCCACAATCCTGCTAGTTTAAGAATGGAAGCATACTGGTCTGGCATCATTTTTTATTACGCTTTCCTCCATGATAATGCTTTGGTGATGTGACCTGTTTTGTGCACTTCTAAATGTGCAATCCAGGAGATTCAGGGTGGTGAATAAGCAATTGTGGCTGCCAACCACCTCCCAAAGCAGGCTGATGTGTGAATGTTCACACATCACCCTGCTTAGGAAAGGTGTTCACAACTGCTGTCACTGCATAGTGCTGCAACAAAATGAATGTTGACACTAAGAAATGTAAGGTACTACACTAGGGGCAGGGGGGGATGAAATGCACAGATATAGGATGGGGCATACGTGGCTTGACAAAGGGAGGTGTCCTAGTCACCACAAGTTGAACAAGAGTCAAAACTGAGATGCAGCAGCTAAAAAAAAACAAAAAAACAATGCAATTCTAAGCTGCATCAATAGAAGTATAGTGTTTAGATTGAAGGAAGTTATAGTACTACTTTGTTCTGCTTTGGTCAGGCCTCACCTGGAAACCAGTGTCCAGTTCTGAGCACCTCAATTCAAAAAAGATGTAGAGAAACTGGAGTGTGTCCAAAGGAGGGCTGCCAAAATGGTGAAGGGTCTGGAAACAATCAAGCCCTATGAGGAATGGCTTAGGGAGCCAGATATTTTTAGCCAGATTCCTACACAGGTGTTTTCTCAGATTAAAAAATTAGTGTTTTTTTTATTTGTGGTTTTTCTACTTTCATGGTGGTCCTGTGCCCCTAGCCCAGGTGAATGTGGAGGGTTCACTGCACTTCAAAATCTTACCTACAGAATTTCCTTCCTAGCAATCTTTCCAGGTCTGCTGATTTCATGACTACAGTTTCATTTTGATTTTAAAAATCTTTCACTACTTTGATGCCTGGATTTTAAGCTATATAAATCTTTTGGTGGTCATTATTTTTTGTTCTCTTAATATTCAGAAAAGAGAGTTCAGGATGGATGGGAGTTTCTCAAAAGGGAGATAGTGGAGTTTATCACATGGGAGGAATTTCTCTCAATTTCGAATGGAGCCAATTCAAATCAGGTAAATTTGCTAGTTTAGTGAATTTACTTAAATTCTAATTACATTCAGAATGTGTTCAGAATGTGTTCAGAATGACTACATTCAGAATGTGTTCAGAATGACTACCCATTTCCCAAAAATGACTCCTACTGCCCGAAATTGCGTGAGATACTCTAATACACCATTACGTGAAACCCCATGATTGTGTTTGGAATGACTTCCCATTGCCTAAAATTGCGTGAGATACACTCATACGCAATAACGTGAAATGTGATTGCATTCGCATTGCCATTGGATTATACCCCCAAATTCCATCATATGATAAAGTCCAGTGAAAGCACAATTTCAGTCTGTTCCAGGAGGAAAAATGGGAGGTGTCTCAAGAAACTGAGATGGATGACTAAGAAACTTTCAAAGGAGCTACATTTTAAATGTACACTCATCCCTCCACATTCACTGGGGTTAGGAGCAGAGGACGCCATGAATGTGGAAAAACTACAAATAACAAAACCACGATTTTTTTTTACCTGAGAAAACACTTCTCTGGGAATCTCTAAGTCCTCTGTTGCAACTCTTTGGTCAACATCTGCCAGACATTGACCACAGAATTGTGCTGGAGGAGCTACAAAGGCCTAGTGGAGTGTTCTGTCCAGGAATCTCTAGGTCCTTCAGTGTGACTTTTGGCTAAAGTTGACCCTAGAGTTGTGCTGGAGGACCGAAATATTTCTAGAGAGAACATATTAATAAAATCTATGCAGAATCTAATCCACAGAAGTCAAAGCCGCAAATGTGGGGGGATGAGTATATAAGCTCAGTTTTAAATGTGTAAGAAATGGGGGGAAAAGGGAAATCACCAAGTAGCAATTCAAACAAATAGCCAGCACGTGTAGGGGTAAAGTCAGAAAAGCAAAAGCACAGAATGAGCTCAGGCTTTCTCGAGAGGTTAAAAACAACAAAAAGGGCTTTTTTGGGTGTGTCAGCAGCAAAAAGGAAGAAGAAGGATATGGTAGGGCCACTGCAAGCAGAAGATGGCAAAATGCTAACAGGGGACAGAGAAAAGGCGGAATTACTCAATATCTTTGTTTCAGTCTTCTCAGAGAAGGCAAAGGGTGCTCAACCTAAGGATAATGGAGAAGAGAAAAGAATAGGGGAATTTCAGCACAGAATAAGTAAAGAGACAGTACAGGACTACAGTAGCTTAACATAACTCTGTGTGAAAGGGAACTAGGAGTCCAAGTAGACCACAGGTTGAACATTAGTCAACAGCGTGATGCAGCAGCTTAAAAGGCCAATGCAGTTCTAGGCTGCTCCAGAGAGTAGGAGCAGGAATAGTGAATGCAAGCAACAGGAAAAGAGATTCCACCTCAACATTAGGAGGAACTTCCTGACAGTAAGGGCTGTTCGACAGTGGAACACACTTCTTTCTCGGAGTGTAATGGAGTCTCCTTCCTTGGAGGTCTTTAAGCAGAGGCTGGATGGCCATCTGTCGGGGTTGCTTTGATGAAGAGTTCCTGCGTGGCAGGGGGTTGGACTGGATGACCCTTGTGGTCTCTTCCAACTCTATAAATCTATGTTTCTCCATTTCCATTTTGTCCCTGCATATCCATCAGCAGTCATTTCATTTGATGCCATCTTCCAGAAATTCATGCATGGCTCTCATATTTTTCAATATTTTTTCCGGTGATTTCTGTTACTGCTAGCACCTTTTAGCCAAGACCTTTCAAGATCTGCTCTCTTCAGTCCTTCTGTCTGCTCTGCTTTGTGTTAAATAGCTGCACTTTTTTCTTCTTTTTTTATGATTATTTTTTAATATGATATGTTGATGCTCGGGCTTTTTGTTTTCACAAGCTGCCTTGTTCCTGCACCACAGAGGAAGGCCCCTTAGTCATTTTATCATAAATAAATACAAATATAAAAGCTTTATTTCCCTTGAGAAAGGTTGCCAGTCAGGGAAATGAATTTTTTTATTTAACCCCATCCAAGGAGTCATAAAGGCCAATAAAGTCCATATCCAGTTTCTTTGATCTGCCAGAGCTTTCTAGCTCTGCTCAAAAGCAAATGTTTTTGAAATTATGGAGTTTGCAATTTCATATCCTCCAACATTTCACAGAGGAAAACCAGGGTACGTTTGGCTGAGCAACATCAGAACAACATCAAAATGGCAAAAGGTATTAATGAGGAAGAAGAGAGAAGATAGAAGAGGCTACGACAGTTTGCGTCTGCCTGATAGATTCAGACTATGAACATATTGGCATCCAGTGCCATTCATTTAAGACTGGTATTACTTGGTGTTCCAGTCAGCACTTGAGTTTCTGCATTTTGCACTAACTGCAACTTCTGAGTCTTCTTCAAGGGCAGCCTCACGTAGAGTGCATTGCAGTAGTCTAATTGTGAGTTGTCTAATTGTGAGGATGCCAGCGCATGGACTAGAAATGTGGCTAGATTTCAAAGATATAGCCTTGTTAGTCTGTCGAATCAGTATGTAGGGAGATCTTGCAGCAGTTTTAAGACTAATTGAAAGAAAGAAGTTGGCAGCATAGAAGATGTTCTCGCACTCTCACATACCAATGGCATATATGGGTCTCTTCCACTCCACCAAATGCATCTCAGGAAGTAGACTTTAGTCTACAAAAGTTCATGCTGCTTACTTCTTTCTTTCATTTAGTCTCAGCAGTGCTACAAGATCTCTCTACATACTGTGACTAGGTGATCGTTCAAAAAAGGTTGTAGCTAGCACACTGGTTAAAGCTGGCACCAAGCACTCTGAGCCACAGAGTCTGCTTGGGCCTCCAAGGACAGGGATGGACCTAAGAGGAGCACACCCAAGCAACACACCTCCTCCTGCGGGGGAAGAGCAAATCCAGTTCCTGGACTCTAGAACCACTCATCCACTCAGTCTTTGTTCACTCAGGATCCAAGAATCAATGCTATCAGAAGCTGCTGAGAAATCCAGGAAGACCGTGAGGTGGAATCATAGAATCCTAAAACAAGTAATGCGGTTTGATACTTCTTTAACTGTCATGGCTCCATTCTAAGGAATCCTTGGATTTGAAGTTCATTGTATCTCACAAAACTACAAATCCCAGACTTCCATAGCTCTAAACCACAGCAGTTAAAGTGGTGTCAAGAGATGCATGATTTCTGCATCCTCTGAGAGCAGTAACAGAGCAGGTCCCTTGTTCCCACAAACAGCATAACAACATGGTTTGGAAAAGAAAAGTGCCTCTCCTTAAGATTTTAGAGCTCAAACGTGTTCATATAGGGAGACGGGATCCTTCGGATAGCCTGGACTTGTTCTGGGATTGAGTGCGGAATAGTTGTGTTTTGCTATGACTGTAGCCTCTGTGTCCAATTGTGCAGGGAAATGTCAACAAATGGGATGCATCTCTCTTCCAAGAGCATCTTTCTTCTGCCAGATTAACATAATCTCTAAGAATTACTTGTCTGGTTTATACTTCCCAAAAATGCTGGTTGAAGAGTATTGGGAGCTGTGGTCTAAAGAAAAGAACTTTTCCAAGGTCTGCAGATAAAAATAGTTTTAGCAATATATGAGTTGGGATGGTTCCTGCTTGTTTGTTTTGCTGATGGTTGGTTCTTTTAGGATTTAGGGAGAAATGACCTCCGATAATCAAGATTAAGTTATTTTCTCTTAAATCAATAGTGAAATAAAAGTTGAAGCCTGATCAGCCATTTTTTTCCATAAGAGAAAGGGAGAAAGCAAAGAGGGATTACTTTGCTGAGAACGCCTTAGCCATGTGCAGCAAAATTCAACAAAATCGAAAATTCACAATATAGTGATACCTTTTTTGGGGGGGTGGGGGTTCAAACTTTCCCTGCTTTCTTTTTACTGGCAGGCTTTTTCTTTAAGTAGCCTTTTAAAATGTAAGAAGGGGAGCGTCTCATTGGGATGTTTTATTTATCTTTAAAACTTTGGTGTGTCTTGTAAATGATTGTGTACTATTTAATGGGGTGATTTGAATTGTTTTTAATATTTTACTGTGAAGGTGTTTAATTGGTTCACTCTGGGAACTGTCTTGGGAGAAAGGTGTATACAAATGAAAACAAATAAAGTGCAGGTTGACTTTCCCTTATCTGGAATTTCAAAATACAAAATACAGTCGCCCTTCCTAACTTGCAGATCTCAGATCTGCTACCTTAGAAATCCATGGAGGGGCGACCTCTACAATTTTAAATGGGGCGCCCCCCCCCATGCTTGCGCCCATGGGCATGTCCCCAATTCAAGCCTGTGGGCTTGAATATGCGCAAGCCTTTGTTTTCACAGGGGTGTCTGGAACAGATCCTCCGCAAAAACAGAGGCCCAACTGTACTCCAAAATCCAAAACTGTTTTTTCATAGGTGGCTGAGATAGTGACACCATTGCTTTCTGATGTTTCAGTGGACACAAACTTTGTTTCATGCACAAAAGAATTAGAAATATTGTATAAAGTTACCTTCAGGCTGTTTGAATAAAATGTGTATAAAACATAAATGAACTTTGTGTTTGGACTTGAATCCCATCTCCAAAGGGTGCAGTTGGACACCACTTTTAAGTGCTGTAGCTCCATCCTATGGAAACCTGGGATTTGTAGTTTTGTAAGGTCGTTGGTTCTCTGACAAAGCTTGCTGGTGCCTCGCCAAACTACAAATCCCAGAAGCCATGGCAGTTCAAGTAGTATCAAACTGCATTATTTCTACTGTGTAGATGCACACTCATTTTGTATATGCAAATATTCCACAATCTGAAGGGGGGGAAATCCAAAATCCAAAACAGTTCTGATCTCAAAAACATTTCAGGTAAGGGAGACTCAACCTGTACATTATGCAAACTCTTGAAGCTCATTTATTTTATTTTATTTTATTTTAATCCAACCTTTCTTCCAAAGAGGGACTCAAGGTGGCTAACAACATATATAAAACACATTAAAACAACAATTAAAATCGTACAATTAAAATAGTAAAAAATTACAAATATAAAATTTAAAACATATAAAGTTAAAAACAATAATCTAAAACGCACTCCCTCATCCCCCAATAAAACCAAGCCTTCAAGATTTTAAAAGGCTTGTTTAAATAAATGGCTTCTTCATCAAAGATGTTTAAAATTATACAGGATTGAAATGCTGGTGATGTTAGAGTCACAGGCCTACATTCTATGTTTATTGGACCATGTTGCAAGTTTTCGAAGCTCTACTGACTTCTTCTTCATCAGGCAAGGTGTTAAAAACCAAACAAGAATAAAAATTGAAGATGTTAGTCATTCATTTTGTTGGTTTTGTTCTCATTTCAGATGATATGCAGGCTGAGGTGCAGTCTCCTTCTTTGGAGGTCTTTAAACAAGAGGCTGGATGGCCATCTGTCGGAGGTGCTTTGATTGGGAGTTCCTGCATGGCAGAATGGGGCTGGACTGGATGGCCCTATTGGTCTCCTCCAACTCTAGGATTCTATGATTCTGTGTCAAGTAGTCATGTGGCTACTGGGAGATTCTCAAAGTCCAGGAAATGTAATATCCATTTCTACACAAAAAGATACTTCCTTTGCAATCCAGTATGTCTCCATCTTTTGGTTGGCCACAGGCACTGACAAAGAATGGAGACATATTGGGTTGCAAAGGAAATATCTTTTTGTGTTGTAAATGGACATTAAATTTCCCAGTAGCCACATGGCCATTTGCTAGCCTGCAAGAAATACCCATCCGCATCATCTGAATTGAGAACAAAACCAGCAAAATGCATGACTAACCTCTTCCCATTTTTATTCTGTATGGGTTTAAAGACTTTGCATGAAGAAGAAGAAGAAGCCAGTGGAGTTTCAACAGCTTGCAACTTGTATATTTGCATTTTGGTTGGTCCAATAAAGATATCTCTGTTTGGTGGATTTTGAATGTTCCTGGATTTTCTAGATGGCCACCATGGCAAGCCCTGGATGTTTTCAGGCCTATGTTCTGTCTGAGATGTTGTCAGTGAAGATGGTATTGAGGGACTTGAAGGCAGACTGAAGCTGCTCCCTTATTGGCCATGTGGGGGCTAGAGACAAAGAGCAATAAAAGACAAGTAATAAAATTTCCACTCCTTTTAGCTACTAGAAAAGCCTAGAAGCAAAGGATCTGGGGGATCGCATTTTGTATTCTGCAACAGACCGGAGAAAACAGACACCACGTATTTTGCAACAGCTTCCGCCTACCTGCACAGGTATTCCTGTCTGTTGGGGCAAATAGGATGCCAGATGTGGAGTTATGGGGCTAAATCTGAGCCAGAGAATAGCCTCGAGCCTTTGGCAAAGCCCCAGATCCTTTGCCAAGGGAGCAGGTCTGCTTTTGCAAAATTTGAAATCAGCCATCCCCTCCTCCTCCTCCTCCTCCTCCTCCTCCTCCTCCTCCCCCGGCCCAACAATCTCACTCCTTGCAGCTTGTAAAAGGGCTCAAATTAAAGAGTGCAGGATAAGTGTTGGCAGGCAGTCAAGTGTCTCTCCCAGGAGCCCAGAAGGCAGAGAATGAAAAGGAAACACATGATGCAAACCCCACCGGCTCTGTCCTCCTTCAGAAATCTTGCTTCCCTTTCTCCTCTCTGAAGGTGGAACACCCCAGGCTTACAGGGCAAAGTGGGCAACTCTTTTCTCCAAGACACTGTCCTTTACCCAGCATGCCATGGTGGTTTGAGTGTTGCAGCAGCACTCTGGGAGACCAGGGTTGGAAGCCTCCCTCAGTCATGGAAAGCCAGTGGTTGATCTTGGAGAAGTCACATACACAGTCTCGGCCTCAGAGGAAAGAAATGGCAATGCTTCTCTGAACCATCCTAGCTCAGAAGCCCCCGTGGAAAGTTCATAGAATCTTAAAGCTGGAAGAGATCTCAAGGGGTCATCTAGTCTTCTGCTATGAATGGATGCACACCTGAAAGATGTCACCGAACCTCTGCTTAAAGGTTTAACAAGACTACATGTGAAAAGGATCTAGCAGTCCAAGTAGACCACAAGTTGAGAATGAGTCGACGGTGTGTGATGCGGCAACTAAAGAGGCCAATTCAATTTTAGGCTGCATCAATAGAAGTATAGTGTCTAGATCAAGGGAAGTCATAGTGCCACTCTATTCTGCTTTGGTCAGGCCCCACCTGGAATAACACGGTGTCCAATTCTGGGCAACACAATTCAAAAAGGATGTTGATAAGCTGGAGAGTGTCCAGAGGAGGGCCATCAAAATGGTGAAAGGCCTGGAAACCATGCCTTATGAGGAAAGACTTAGATTGCTGGGGATATTTAGCCTGCAGAAGAGACAGTGAAGAGATGATACGATAACCTCGTTTTAATATTTGAAGGGATGTCATATTGAGGATGGAGCAAGCTTGTTTTCTGCTGCTCCAAAGAATAGGCCCTGGAACAATGGATGCAAGCTGCAGGAAAAGAGATTCCACCTCAACATTAGGAGGAACTTCCTGAGAGTAAGAGCTGTTCAACAGTGGAAGGCACTCTCTCGGAGAGCGGTGGAGTCTCCTTCCTTAGAGGTCTTTAAGCAGAGGCTGGATGGCCATCTGTCGGGGATGCTTTGATTGGGAGTTCCTGCATGGCAGAATGGGGTTGGACTGGATGGCCCTTGTGGTCTCTTCCAACTCTATGATTCTATCTCCGAAGAAGGAGAGTCCACCATCTTCTGAGGTGGTCTGTTGCACTACTGAATAGCTTTTACCATCAACAATTTCTTCCTAATATTTAGGTAAAATTTCTTTCTTGAACACATTGAGTCTTCCATATCTGAAATGTTTGGGACCAGAAGTGTTTTGGATTTAGGAATTTTGTTCTATTGTTTTGGAGTTTAAAATATCTGTACTGTGCTTGCAGATACATACATAATGTGTATATTGGAGACAGAACCTAAGTTTAAATATTCTTGTTGTTCATTGTTGTGTGCCTTCAAGTCCTTTCTGACTTATGGCAACCCTAAGGCAAATGTATCATAAGGTTTTCTTGGCAAGATTTCTTCAGAGGGGGGGTTGCCATTGCCTTCCTCTGAGGCTGAGAGTATGTGACTTGCCCAGAGTCATCCAGCAGGCTTCAATGGCTGAGCTGAGATTTGAACCCTGGTCTCCAGAGTCCTAGTCCAGTATTCAAACCACACTGGCTCTAAGTTTAAATACAAAATTCATGTATGTTTCATGTACAGACATATCCTGAAGGTAATTGTATACAATATTGTATTTTAAAATAATTTTGTGCATGAAACAAAATTCGTGTCCCTTATGTCTCAGCCACACTTGAAAAAGGTTTTGGTTTTTGGTTGATTTTGTGTTTTGGAATTCCGGATAAGGGGGACTCAACCTGTAATGTAAATCCACTGGTTCATCATTCTAGTACCTGGAGCAGTAGAAAACAAGTTTGCCTTAGGGCCACCATGTGTCGGAATTGACTTGAAGGCACAGAACCACAAAGACTACCAATGTACATTGTGCCAACAATGGCCAGCAAGGGACAAGACAAGCAGCAGGAGCTCTCTATTGTCTGAGCATCTGAGTCATTTTGTTCCCTTCTGGACTCTGGGCCCATCCACACTACACAGTTGTAGCACTTGTTTCCATCCTAGGGAATCTAGGGTTCACAAGATAACTTAGGGCCTGAACAGACAGGCCAAAATAAAGCTGCTTCAGATCACTTTGGAGGTATGCTGTTTAAATGACACATTCATCTTAAGAGGCCAGAAGCTACGCCAAAGCTTCTCTCATGTCCTTAGGATGGGAGCATAGCTTTGGCATGGCTGCTGGCCACTTAGGACGCTTTCATCATTTAAACAGCACACTTCCAAAGTGGCCCAAAGCAACTTTATTTTGGCCTGTCTGTTTGGGCCCTTAGTTTCACAAAGTACCTAGAATTCTCAGCCAGAGAGAGCCTTCCCAGACTTAATTCCCTTGATTTAGACACTATACTTCTGTTGATGCAGCATAGAATTGCATTGTCATTTTTAGTGGCCGCATCACACTGTTGACTCATGTTGCATTTGTGGTCTACTTGGACTCCTAGATCCCTTTCACATGTATAAGTTTCCTTAAGCCAGGTGTCCGCCATCCTATATGCATTTCATTTTTTTCTGCCTAAGTGCAGTACCTTACATTTCTCCACGTTGAAATTCATTTGGACCTAAGCCCTCCTGACAGATGGCCGTCCAGCCTCTATTAAAAAACCTCCAAAGAAGAACTCTCCATCACTCTCCAAGGCAGCATCTTCCACTGTCAAGTAGCTCTTGCTGTCAGGAAGTTCTTCTTAATTCTAATTGTAATTATTAATTGTAATTTGTGATTATATGTAATTACAATTATAATGGTAATTGGTCAACCAAATACAAACTACTCTTTCAAACGGGAGGAATTTCTCCCAACTTCGAAAGGAGCCAATGCGGATTCATGTAAATTCGCTAGTTTAGCGAATTTACTTGAACCCCTGCTCCGTTCGGAAGAACCCCTGCTCCGTTCGGAATTCCTTCCCATTACCCGAAAATAACCCTCTCCTGCCCGAATTTGCATGCGAAGCTTTAATTCGCAATAACGTAAAACCCATGATTGCATTCGGAGTGACTTTCCTTTTGCTCGAATTTGTGTGCGAAGAGTTAATTCGCAATAATGTAAAACCCATGATTGCATTCGAATTGACCTTAAATTATACTTCCAATTTAGCCTCGTATGAAAGAGTCCAAAGCCACCTAACAGATGCATTGCCTAGCACACCTTTTCCCCAGCTTGTTTGCAAGGATATTGTGAGGGACCTTGTAGAATCATAGAATCATAGAATCATAGAATCATAGAGTTGGAAGAGACCACAAGGGCCATCCAGTCCAACCCCCTGCCATGCAGGAACTCCCAGTCAAAGCATCCCCGACAGATGGCTATCCAGCCTCTGCTTAAAGACCTCCAAGGATGGAGACTCTACCACACTCCGAGGGAGTGTGTTCCACCGTCGAACAGCCCTTACTGTCAGGAAGTTCCTCCTAATGTTGAGGTGGAATCTCTTTTCCTGCAGCTTGCATCCATTGCTCCGCGTTCTGGTCTCTGGAGCAGCAGAAAACAAGCCTGCTCCCTCCTCAATATGACATCCCTTCAAATATTTGAACAGGGCTATCATATCACCTCTTAACCTTCTCTTCTCCAGGCTAAACATCCCCAGCTCTCTAAGTCGTTCCTCATAGGGCATGGTTTCCAGACCCTTCACCATCTTAGTTGCCCTCCTTTGGACCCGCTCCAGTTTCTCCACATCCTTTTTGAATTGTGGTGCCCAGAACTGGACACAGTATTCCAGGTGGGGCTTCACCAAAGCAGAATAGAGAGGCACTATTACTTCCTTTGATCTAGACACTATACTTCTATTGATGCAACCTAAAATAGCATTGGCCTTTTTAGCTGCTGCATCACACTGCTGACTCATGTTCAACTTATGGTCTACTTGGACTCCTAGATCCCTTTCACACATAGTTTCATTCAGCCAGATGTCCCCCATCCTATATCTGTGCATTTCATTTTTCCGCCCTAAGTGCAGAACCTTACATTTCTCCGCATTGAATTTCATTTTGTTAGCGTTGGCCCAGCTTTCTAGTCTATTCAGGTCATTCTGAATTTCAATCCTGTCTTCTGGAGTATTGGCTACTCCTCCTAATTTGGTGTCATCTGCAAATTTGATAAGTATGCCCCCAATTCTGTCATCCAAGTCATTAATAAAGATATTGAATAGCACTGGGCCCAGGACAGAACCCTGTGGGACCCCACTGGTCACTTCTTTCCAGGATGAAAGGGAGCCATTGTTGAGCACCCTTTGAGTTCGGTCAGTCAACCAGTTACAAATCCATGTAATGGTTACCTTGTCTAGCCCACATTTTACGAGCTTGTTTGCAAGAATGTCATGGGGAACCTTGTCAAATGCCTTACTGAAATCAAGATATACTATATCCACAGCATTCCCTTCATCTACCAAACTGGTAATTTTATCAAAAAAAGAGATCAGATTTGTCTGGCAAGACTTGTTTCTCTGAAACCCATGTTGGCTTTTTGTGATTATGGCATTGGCCTCTAAATGTTCACAGACTCTCTGCTTAATGATCTGCTCTAGAATCTTTCCTGGAATTGATGTCAGACTAACTGGACGATAATTGTTGGGATCCTCTTTTTTTCCCTTTTTGAAGATGGGCACAACGTTTGCCCTCCTCCAGTCTGCTGGGACTTCTCCTGTTCTCCAGGAGTTCTCAAAGATTATTGCCAATGGTTCCGATATTACATTCGCCAGTTCTTTTAATACTCTAGGATGTAGTTCATCTGGTCCTGGAGATTTATATTCATTTAGGTTAACCAGGTATTCCTGTACTATCTCTTTACTTATTCTGTGCTGAGATTCCCCTATTCTGTCTTCTGCTCCATTATCCTTAGGTTGACCACCCTTTGCCTTTTCTGAGAAGACTGAAGCAAAGAAGGTGTTGAGTAATTCTGCCTTTTCTTTGTCATCTTTGAGCATTTTGCCATCTTCTGCACGCAGTGGCCCTACTGTTTCCTTCTTCTTCCTTTTGCTTCGGACATACCCAAAAAAGCCCTTTTTGTTGTTCTTAACCTCTCTAGCCAGCCTGAGTTCATTCTGTGCTTTAGCTTTTCTGACTTTACCCCTACATGTGCTGGCTATTTGTTTGAATTCCTCTTTCGTGATTTCTCCATTTTTCCATTTCTTATACATGTTCTGTTTAAGGCTTATCTCAGTTGAAAGTTCCTTAGTCATCCATCCTGGCTTCTTGAGACACCTCCCATTTTTCTTCCTCATTGGAACTGTTTGAAATTGTGCCTTCAATATCTCCCTTTTGAGAAACTCCCATCCGTCTTGAGCTCCCTTCTCTTTTAGTTTTCTTGACCATGGGATCTCCCCCAGTATTTCTCTAAGTTTATTGAAATCAGCTCTCCTAAAGTCTAGAATGCGTGTCTGACTATGCCTGGCTTCCCCTTTCCGCTGTATAACAAACTCCAGGAGAACATGGTCGCTTCCCCCTAAGGATCCAACCACTTGCACCCCATTGACTAGGTCATCCCTGTTGGTTAAGATCAGATCTAAGATGGCTGATCCCCTTGTTGCCTCTTCCACCTTTTGGACCATGAAATTGTCTTCCAGGCAAGTGAGGAATTTGCTAGACCTTGAGGATTTGGCTGAGTTTGACTTCCAGCAAATATCCGGATAGTTGAAGTCCCCCATCACTACTACATCTCTCCTTTCTGAGTGTGTGCTCATCTGTTCTAGAAAGGCATCATCCAATTCCTCTGCCTGAGATGGGGGTCTGTAGTAGACTCCCACAGTAACATCCCTGTTGTTTCCCTCTCCTTTAATTTTTATCCAGATGCTCTCCACCTGGCTTCCAGTATTGACTTCCTGGATCTCTTCACTGGTGTAAATATCCCTGACATATAATGCTATTCCTCCTCCTTTCCTGTTTGGCCTGTTTCTCTTAAAAAGGTTATATCGCTCTATTTCTACATTCCAGTCATGAGACTCATCCCACCAGGTTTCAGTGATGCCTATTATATCATATTTGCTCTGTTGTGCTAGGAGTTCGAGTTCATCCTGTTTATTTCCCATACTCTGTGCATTAGTGTAGAGACATCTAAGAACATGTGTTCCCTTTACTTGCTGCCTGTGCAAATTTTTTTGCTTCCCACTGTTGGGTCCTTGCACTGTTTGCCTTGTTCCCTCTATGTCAGTTTGATTATTTTCTCCAGCCCTTTTGCCTTCCAAAATAATGTCTCCCTCCCCCATATAACTCAGTTTAAAGCCCTCCTGATCAGATTTTTGAGACTTTTGGCAAAAATGTTTTTGCCAACTGGTGTGAGATGCAGCCCATCCTTTGCCAGAAGTCCCTCCTCATGGAACCGCAGCCCATGATCCAAGAATCCAAACTGTTCTTGGCGGCACCATCTACGGAGCCAGTTATTCACCTCTGCTATTTTCTTCTCCCTTCCTGGACCATGCCTTTCTACTGGGAGAAGAGATGATATGACAACCTGTGCATCCATCTCTTTCAGCTTCCTTCCTAGAGCCTCATAATCCCTTATGATATTCTGAAGGCTGTGCCTTGCAGTATCATTGGTTCCCACATGAACCAGAAGAAAGGGGTGTTGATCAGTAGGCTTGACAAGTCTTGTCAGCCTCTCAGTTACATGATGGATCTTTGCCCCAGGGAGACAACACACCTCCCGAGACATCTTGTCAGGCCCACAAACCACTGCTTCTGTACCCCTCAGCAAGGAGTCCCCCACAACCACCACACGCCTCCTCCGAGGCTTAGCAGCGGCTGTTCCCTTTCGTGGTACTCTCAGTCTCCCCTGCTCTGTCCCTGATGTCTGTCCCTGCTGCTTTTCCTCATCATCTCTGATAACAGAGAGAGATTCAAAGTGATTCTGTAGCTGCAAGCTCACAGAACGAACCGTGGTTTCCCTACTTCTGCGTGTAACTTTCCTCCAACCATCTCCTTCTTTTGTGTGTGAAGTGACCTCTTCTTCCTCAGCAACTTTCTCTGTGTGTTTCCTGTCCAGGACCATCTGGTCCTTTCTGTTCAAGAGAACCTCCTGCTCTCTGTGATGCTGAAGTGTTGACACCTGGGCCTCCAACTGCTGAACTCTTCCTTCTAAGAGGGCTACCAACTTGCACTTGGTGCAGGTGAAGTTCCCCACATCTATAGGCAAGAAGACAAACATCCCACAGGTGTTGCAGGTGACTGCTGCAGGTCCCTCAGTGTCCATAGTGAGAAGTCTTAAGGAGGCAATGAAACAAGACTGTGGGCTTCTCCTGTAAAACACCAGTGTAAAAAATCCCTGTGTGGCTGGCCTTTGTCCCCAAGCTCTGTTAGTGAGCTCAATCAACTGGGCCTATAGGTATCTAGAAAGTTCCTGGCTGCTAGCTCCTTCTAGAGGCAAGTCCCTGATTCACTTCCTCTGAATCCCCACAGCCCCTTAAGGGAATAGTGGGAAGAAAAGTATAAATATTGAATGAGTTTGTCCTCACTGTGTTCAGGCTACCTTCTCCTCTGTACTTCCCCCCTGCCTTGGCTATCAAATAGAAAAATGAGTATGAAAAGAAAAAATTCGCGCGCCGTTAGGCGCGCGCCTCTCCTAAAATGAGATTTCTCTTTCCTCCTCCCCAATGAAATGGCTCACAAATTCAAATTTTAAGGTCTTACCCAATCAAAAGGCACACAGAGAAGCACAGGTTTACCTTGAGGAAGGTATGGCCAGAAGCCTCTCCTAGCAGTTATATAGAAGGCCTTACTGAAATCAGTGTAGATCTCAGTGTGTATGTCAGCTCTCCTTGTGACTGGCAACCCTGAAACGTGCCTCTTGGATTGCAGATAACCACCTCGGAGCCGAAATTGAAACCCCAGGAATTCTGGTTGCAGGGTCCCAAGGGGGCTGCTGTGGTGAAGCGGCAGAGGGACAACAGCTGTGAATTGTCCTTGTATTGGTGCAAAGGTTGTGGAAGCATCTGGCAGCTTGAGTGGGGTGTCAGGTTCCCAGCAGTAACTGGAGACCCTTATGGAACACTGCCCGGTCTGTTCTCTCTCTTTGGGTGGCATGCGCAGCCGGGAAGTGCGGGGAAAGCCATGCCCCCCGGCTTGCAGGCGTGCATATTAACCTTCAAACGGGGACAGAAATGCAGAGCTTGGCTCTAACAAGGTGGGAAGGAGGCACAGTTCTTGTGGTGGTGGCCACCAAAGATGGGAGAAGAGATGGGCATCAGAAGGGACATCCCTGCTTAAAGGAGAATGACCGAGTGCCACTTAGAGAAGGAAATCTTTTGACTTCTTCACCCTCACATGCAAGGGCTAATCATTGCTGTAGGTTTTTCTTCATTGCACAAAAAATGAATATTTCTGTACGGTTTTCTCCTGAAGTTTAAATGTCCTGAAGTTTGTTGTGGTTGTGAACTGCCCTCAAGGGGACTCCAACTAATGGCGACCCTTTGAATGAAACATCTCCAAGAACCCCTGTCCTCCACTGCTCTGTTCAGGTCCTGCAAGTTCATACCATATCAAATTCAAATTTGTAACTGTTTGCAAAGCGCCATGTACATTGGTCACACTATATAAATACATGATAATAATAATAATAATAATAATACATGATAATAATAATAATTTAATTATTATAATATATAAATATATGATAATAATATTTATCAGTATATAAATAAATACTATATAAATAAATAGTGATTTATTTATATTTATATATTTGTATTTATATACTCTATATAAATACAAATGATGATAATAATAATAATAATACCTGTGACCTTCCTAATCAAGTCTATCTGTCTGTGGCCTTCCTAATTGAGTGAATCCAGTGTGGGGGCTTCCTCTCTTTCTACTACCTTCTACTTTTCCTATCATTATTGCCTTTTCCAATCAGTCCTGCCTTCTCATGATATGTCCAAAGTATGACAGCTTCAATTTTATCATCTTGGCTTCCAGAAAGAGTCCAGGCTTGATCTGTTCAAGGACCCTTTTCTTGTCTTTTTAGCCATCTATCGCTTCCTCAGCACTCTTCTCCGGCAGCACATCTCAAATGGGTTGATGTTCCTCCTATCTGCTTTCTTAACTGTCCTCTCGCATCCATAAATGATAATAGGGAATACAATAGCTTGTCTGAGTCTAACTTTCATACTCAGTTGTATATCGTTACTTTTCAGGGTCTTATCTAGTTCTTTCATGGCTGCCCTTCCCATTCCTATTTCTTGACTGGGGTCCCCATTTTGATCGATGCTTGACCCAAGGTGTCTCTTTTACTATTTCGATTTCTTCATTGTCTAGGTTGAATGTATGTCGTTATACCGTGGTCATTAGTTTTATTTTCTTCATGTTCAGCATGAAGCCTGCTTTTGCACTTTCTTCTTTGGCCTCATTTAATATTTTGCAGAATTATTCTGCAGAAAAACAAATGCATTTTTAATGCAGAAAGACAAATCAAAATGGAAATACCCGTGTGTTTTTATTTCTTACTGTAATTTCTCCACAACACAGAAGGTTCAACTGCAGGGAGGAAACTCCATAGCATTCTCTGTTGTTGCTGCTGCTGTTTCGTTGCTGTTGTGTGTCTTCTAGTCATTGCTGACTTATGTTACTTTAAGAGGAACCTCAGAGTGTGGCAGAATTTCTTTCTCTGGATGGCCATATCTGTTACAGGGAGGGCTTGGATGGTGTCTTCATCTGCCTGGCAGAAGGGGGTTGGAGTGGATATCCCATGGGGTATTTTCCAAATCTAGAATTTTTGTAACCTTTTGTAGAGTGTTCTTGACCAGATTTATTCCAAGGAGATTTGCCCTCTGAGGCTGAGAGAACAGTGTGCCTTGCCCAAGATCACCCAGGATATTGCCATTGCTGAATGGTAATTTGAACTCAGCTCACCCAGAGTTCTACTCCAACATTCAGCCCACTACATAGCAATGTGTATTTCGACCCGGACTTATAGAGAACCTCTTCTATGTGTTTGTTGTTGTTGTTGCAAGATTTGTTCAGAGATTTGCCATTGTCTTCCTTTGGGGCTCAAAGAGTGAGGCTTGCTCTAGGTCTCCTAGTGGGTTTCTCCGAACACAGATCTCCCAACACTCAAACCACTAAACCACACAGCTTTCACTGCTCTATTGTTCTTCCCGAAAGAGTTTCCTAACTGTCCAGAAACCAGTTTTCGGAAATGAATAATTGCAGATGTTCTTTCCATCCCTAGTGCCATTGTGCATATCTGTTGATCCCACTGTCACGCTGTGTTTGATTGGGAGGTTAGGATTTATGTAGAGTGAAGGGACCGACTCTGGCTGCGTCCACACTGCAGAAATAATCCAGTTTGACACCACTCTTGCCATGGCTCAGTGCTATGGAATACTGGGAAATATAGTTTGTTGTGGCACTGTAGAAATAATTTGGTTTGACATCACTTTAATTGCCCTGGCGCCACAACAAATTACATAATTCCGTAGCTTTGAGCCATGGCAATTAAATCATGATGTCAAACCAAATTATTTCTACAGTGCAGATGCAGCCTATGTGATTGTGCCTGAATCGTGCATTTAAAAATATTAGCCTTTAAGGCACTACAAGACTAATGTTACACATTCTTTGATGTTCTTGTGATTCCTAGAGAGTCTGAGATGACTTGGAAGGGGCCCCAAGGGTCATCTATTCCACCCTTATTAATGATCCATGAAAGCATCTTTGAGAAGTTGCCATCTGGGCATTGCTTAAAATTGACCGATCGACCACCTTCCAAGTCATCAAATAACTCTTCCAGTCAGCAAGTTCTTCCCAATATTTATTCAAAGTCCCCTTTATTGTAATTTGAATTCATTGGTTCAGGTGTTGCCCTCTGGAGCAGCAGAAAACAAGCTGGCTCCATCTTGTTTTAAGTGTTTTTAGCTGTTTTTAATATTATTTTTAATAAGGTTGATGTCTAATTCCTTTTTAACCTTTGTAAATTAATGTTTTAGTTGGACTTTTTTTCATATTAATGCAAGCCACATTGGATCCCATTTAGGGAGAAAGGCGGGATATAAGTTATTAAAAAAGAAATCTTCTATATAATGAATGACAGCTTTCCAGAGAGCTAAAAATGATTTTATCCTGGCAACAATAGCCTTGTCTTCTCCAGGCTAAACATCCTCATGTCCCTCAACTGTTTTTCATAGACTTTGGCATCCAGGGTCTTGGCTGCATCCACACTTTAGAAATAATCCAGGTTGATTCCACTTTAACTGCCATGGCTCAAGTTATGGAATTCTGGGAATTGTGGGACACATTTAGCCTTCTCTGTCAGAGAGCTCTGGCACTCCAACACACTACAGTTCCCAGAATTCCACCGCATTCAGCTATGAAAGTTAAGGTGGTGCCAAACTGGGTTGTTTCTGCAGTGCAGATGCAGCTGGAGAGAAGAGAGAAAGAAAGAGAGGGCATGAGAGAAAGGCAAGGACTTCATTTCTGAAATGTTTATGAAGCTGAATGAGGAAAATACAGTGCCGCCGAATGCTGGTGCCTCACAAAACTAAAGATCCCAGGATTCTATAGGATGGAGCCACAGCAGTTAAAGTGGGCTCCAACTGCATTATTTCTACAATATTCATTAGTCTGTTTCCATTTTTTAGCAATCCCTAGTGTTCATAGAATTCTTCTCTAGCCTCCCCTTTCAAATGGCTTTATTCTCTACCTTTTGGATTCTTTCACTCTTCCATCTATACAGTACTTTTTCCCATCCATCTATAAAAATAGAAAATGCAGTGGACCCTTGGCATTTGTTGCTGTTTGGTTCCAGGACCCCTCTAGATACCAAAATCCATGGTGGCTCAAACCTCATTATATGCAATGGGGTAGTAAAATGGCGTCCCTTACATAAAATGGCAAAGCCAAGTTTTGTTTTTATTTTGGGGCAGGGGATATTTTCTAGCCATGGATGGTGCAATCTGTGGATGCAGAATCCATGGATATGGAGAGTGACTGCACAGGAGTTTGTGGAGAGTTAATTTCTTGGGGGAGAAACACCTGATTTGTGAGGGAAAGTACAAGCCTCGCTTCCTTGCAGCCTGGCTGCTTCCCATCCATTGCAATTGGCAGACTTGGGGGTGCAATTGCAGTCTCACAGGTCTTCGAGTGTTGGACTAAGACTCTGGAGACCAGGGTTCAATTCTTCACTCAGCCATGAAATCCATTGGGTGACCTTGGGCACATCACACTCTCTCAGCCTCAGAGGAAGGTAATGGCAACCCTCTTGCGAACAAATCTTGCCACAAAAATGCCATTATAAGTTGGAAACGACTTGAAGGCACACAGCAACCGAGTGTGGTCATGGTGGGAGACCTGAGGATTTCTGTGGTCTGCATCTTTTCATCTCCTAACTTCAGATCATTGTGCAGTTGCCATGGTAAAGGGTGCTTCAGAACATGTGCAGAATCCCATTTCTTTCCCTACACAATCAAGGGCCATGCCACAACATGGCATGCTGAGGTCAGAAAGTGCCTGGCATCGCTTAAACTCTCCAGCTATGCCTGGGGGAAAATCCTCCTTTTCCATTCTGTACATAGATTGTTTATTGCAGGAAAATGGAAATAGAAACAAAAAGGAACATTATTTCTTCATTTTCTTTTATGGAAGTGAAACTTTGTCAATCTTATCTAAAAATCCACACAGCAGGTTTCAATAAGAAGAATGGGTTGTAATCAGCCCTGCTGATATTTTTCTTTTTATCAATACTATTGTCTGTGTAATTGTTATGTACATATGAGACATTTTTATGACCTAAAGCTCAGATAAGAAATTCATGTTAACCTTCCCTCTCTTTTAACCTTTCCAGGATTAGCAGATTTTTCCTTTTTTCTTTCTGGGAAAATACAGAAAATCTTCTGTTGTTCTGTGTTTTCCCTAATACTAGGGCCAGGATCCTGTTGGTGTCTTACATATGTGTAAGTTTCCTTATGGATGTAGTTGACAATACTAGTATATACTGTATGCAACACAACCCTGATGCAGGATCTTAGCAAAGAAATATATTCTGGGATTGATCTCTGTTTCCAGATGTGAGCCAGGGAAGAAACAGGGTACGGTCAGCCCTCCGTATCCACACGTTCAACCAAGCATGGGTTGATATATATATATTCCAAAAACCAAACCTTCATTTTTCCATTTTATATAAGGGATATCATTTTACTATGCAGTTGTATTTAATGGTACTTGAGTATCCATGGATTTTGGTATCAATGGGGGTCCAGGTACCAAACCCCAGCAGATACTGAGGGTTCACTGTATAATGCTTTTGAGAAAAAGAAAAAGGTCAACCAGCATTTTTGGATGCCTTAAACCTCTTCAGATGACTCCCTTGCCTACTTGGTGGTCACCCCTACAATCACTAGCCATCCCCCCTCCATACTCCTTGCGGAGAACAAATTATCTGGACAGCCTTCTGTTGCATCTGTCACCTCCTTTGCCTCTGCAGCGGAGTTGCTCATGTTATATTTGGTGGAGGAGGAAGCTTGTCTGCTGGGCAAACAAAAACCAGCTCCAGGGTGTGAAAATACAAGCTGGTGACAGGCTACATCCCCTTGCAAGCATTCTTTTATAAAGGAGCTGCTATGCAGGAAAAGAGGGGGCAAAGAATTGGCCCCAAAAGAGGAGTGTCTGGCCAGGGAGTGGCTCAGAGCTTCACAGAGCAGTTAGTCAGTTAGTGCCCCCTGATCTTGGGAGTGTAGGCTAGATCTATGTGGCCTTGTCTGCATGGTCCAAATATATTGGCCTCCCCGTGTCCTCTCTGCAGAGAATCTGAACAATGCAATCATGGGTTTTACGTTATTGCGAATTAAAGCATCTCACACAATTTTGGGCAATGGGGGGGGGTCATTTTTGAGTAATGGGAAGTCATTCTGAACGCATTCCAAACGCAATTGGAATTCACATAAATTTGCTAAACTAGCGAATTCACGTGAATTTGAATTGGCTCCAGTTGGCTTCCTCCTGTCTGATAAGCTCCTTTGTGAGACATTTAGCCTTCTCTGTCAGAGAGCTCTGATGCCACAGTAAACTACAATTGCCAGGATTTCCTAGCACTGAGACAGGACAGTTAAAGTGGTCTCAAACTTTCTGCAGTGTGTTTTGGACCTGGCTGTCTCTTTGTCATCTCTTTAGAGATATTATCATGTAGAAGGTAGAGTGAGCTTGTTTTCTGCTGCTCCAAAAACTAGAATGTGAATTCAAAATACCAAGAAAAGATTCCATTAAGCCTGTAGGAAGAACTTCCTGATAGTAAGAACTGTTCCACAAGGGCCATCCAGTCCAACCCCCTGCCATGCAGGAACTCACAGTCAAAGCATCCCCGACAGATGGCCATCCAGCCTCTACTTAAAAACCTCCAAGGAAGGAGACTCCAGCACTTTCTGAGGGACTGTGTCCCACTGTCAAACAGCTCTTACTGTCAGGAGGTTCCTCCTAATGTTGAGGTGGAATCTCTTTTCCTGTAATTTGCATCCATTGTTCTGGGTCCTGTTCTCTGGAGCAGCAGAAAACAAGCTTGCTCCCTCCTCAATGTGACATCCGTCTTGGATCCATGCCTTTTCACTTGCTGTTCCTCACTCCTGGAACCTCCTTTCCTCAAGAGCATGGGTCATCACCTCTTTAGCCAGATTCAAAAAGAGTTAAAGACGATGCTGTTCTGGGAAACATTCCCAGGCATTACATGATTGTTATCTGATGTTATTTATTTTATTGAATGTTAACATGTACTAATATGTATAATATTTTTATTTATTTTTGGTAGAATATATGGCATAGGCAGGCTTATTTTATCTATTTTAATTTATTGTATGTACAGCGCTGTGTAAATTTACAGCACTATATAAATAAAGCTTAATAATAATAATAATCCCTTCAAATATTTAAACAGGGCTATCATAGCACTGGATGGTGGACTCTATTTTGTTCCAGGTCTTTAAAGAGAGGTTGGATGCCCACTTCTCAGGAACGCGTTAGCTGTCAATTCCTGCATTTTATGGGATTGGAACCCTAGAATCCTAGAGCTGGAAGGGGGCCCCAGAATCCATCAGATCTAAGCCCTCCTCAGTGCAGGATCTCCAGTTAGAACATTTCCAGCGGGGAGCTGTCCAGCCTCTTTTTGGTGGCACCCAGAGAAGAGAGCCCACCACCTCTTTTTTGGAAACTGGTTCCACTTTTTCTCTGCTTTTAAAATTCCTTTCTCCTCCTCCCACCTTCCCTCTTTTCTCCTCACATTAATGCGGGGCACATCTGGTTTTATACCAGGTCCCTTGGTTGGTCAGTTTCTTTTAATCCAGTATAAGATTGGAAAGAACAGAAACTAAATCTGGGACTTTTTGTTCAGTCTGTACATGCTGCAGTTGCTGCAAACTGAGTTCAGAGTTCAAATATAGTTTGCACTCAAGTAGCTCAGCAGAGAGGAGCAAAAGGGTGGAAATGTGTCCATCCCAATTGGCTCAGGCAAAAGCAAACTGCTGCAGCCCCTCCTAGCTTGTCTGTTCTTCCACATTTTTTGCCCTCATGACCACGTTCTGATGATGTTTGTCCACATGTGTCCCCATTTTTATCTGTAAAATGTTGGAGGATATGGTATGGATAAAGAGAGCCAGCATGGCATAGTTGAATGTTAGGCTAGGACACTGGGAGACCACGGTCTGAATGCTGGCTCAGCCATGGAAACCTACTGGGTGTCCTTGGGCAAGTCACATTCTCTCAGCCTCAGAGGATGGCAGTGCCAAACCCCCTCTGAAGAAACTTGCCAAGAAAACCCTATGATAGGTTGCCTTAGGGTAGCCATAAGCCAGAAAGGACTTGAAGGCATGTACAGCACAGCATAGTATCAAAAGTGCATTGACTTGCTTATCGTCCATGGTGGCATGTGCTGTCCTCTGTCAGCAATGCCCTTCTGCAATCTACATTGGAGAAAAGGCCATTAGGTTTAAAGGGGCTGCTATTTTTGTTTTAGTTTTTCTCCCCCTTCCTTTTTCTCTTCAACAGGCTAACATGAACATTGAAAACTGTGAAGGTCCAGCTTCCCTTTCTAAAATGTAAACCTTCTAGCGTGGACTGCTTTTCCCCAAAAGCAACATTGGGGGGCCCCTTACACCACTTCCATCCACTCTGGGATGTAGAGAAACCACTGTGCCTCCAAATCCCCACCCCAGCAGCACGCTTCAGACAAGGCTCTCCTTTTATTCTTTTCCAATCTTGTTTTTTGCATTCCCCCTTTCTCTCCCTCCCCCTCTCTCCTGCTTTCCCTCTTTCACTTCTGCACCTTTGCCATCTGGGTTTGATAGAAAACACACACACATATGCAAAGATTAGTTTCCTCCATTGGGTTTGTAAAATATATATACACACATGTGTGTGTGTTTTCTGTAGCTCTAATTGGCTGGACTTGAACCCAGGCCAAGGCAAACGCACCTGAGGGAGTCTTGTTTTACTGCTCCCTCTGCAGAGGCCAAGGGGAAACGTGGCCGCTGTTGACAGTTGGGGGGGCTGTGGTGTGCCTCTCCATTTGGGGAGCCTTTGTGGGAAGGGGGCAGAGGATTTGGCTCTTATTTTGCTGACTGGACACAATGAGGAGGAGGAAAAGAGAGTATGCGCCAGCAGCACATCACCAGTGGGGTGCCCTATGAAGGCTGTTCTGTGTCAGTCAGAGGCGCCAATGTTGGAGGCTTCTAGCATGGAGGCTGGAAGCTAAGCAAAAAGTGTTCATCTTTGGTCCTGGACTGCAGCCGGCGAGTCCTAGAGAGGCTGCCAGGCACGTGGAAGGCCTCTTGCCCAGAAAAGAAGAGAACAGCATCCACATTTCTGGATTGTTTATTTGGGGTTTGGGTCAGCTTGACCTCTGGAAGCCTCTGCTCTACTGAGATCTTCCACCCTCTCCCTCTCCATCCATCCACCTCTCCTTGGCTCCTTCCACATTGCACTATTGTAGCAGTTTTGTGCCATTTCAACAGCCATGGCTCCATCCTATGAGATTCTGTGGGAAGATCTGGCACAAATAGGACAACACATGGCCCAAACCCCCCAGTGCTGGTGAGAACAGAACAGATGTCTGGTCCATTCAGCACCAGGACTGGGGTATCCCCTCTTAATATGCATTGTACACTTAATAAAATGTGTATTAAGAGGGGTATACCCCAGTTCTAATGCTGAACAGGCCAGATGTCTGTTCTGTTCTCACTGTGCATTGTCCAGTTTCCCTGCCAAGAGGACTGGGGGAGGCCAGTTTATTTGGACTGTGCAGTCAGGGCCTAATTCATTTTTTCCAAGTTTTCTTGGGATCTACCAATCCTCCTTTCATAGAATCATAGATCAGAATCTTAGAGTTGGGGGCCAAGGGGCCATCTAATCCAACCCCATTCTGCTGCTCAAGAAGACATAATCCAAGCTGACAGATAGCCCTCCAGCCTCTGCTTAAAAACCTCCAAAGAAAGTGACTCCACCACCCTCCGAGGGAGTGTGTTCCACTATCAAACAGCTCTTACTATCAGGAAGTTCTTCCTAATGTTGAGGTAAAATCTCTTTTCCTTAGTTTGAATTCATTGCTCTGGGTCCTATTCCCTGGAGCAGCAGAAAACAAGCTTACTCCATCCTCAACATGGCATCCCTTCAAATATTTAAATATGGCTATCATGTCCCCTCTTAACCTTCTCTTCCCCATGTGAAACATATCCAGCTTTCTCCCACTATCAACAGCAGATTCTTTTCCACTGTTGTTGTTGTTTTGTCATGCTTTCTGGTCCTCGGTGTGGTAGTGCAAATCTTTTGTCTTGCATTATGGCTACTGTCCTTTAAATGTTAAACACCAACGCAACACAACTAAGCCTCTTGTGTGCCATATTTATGTCATGAATTGCATGTCCTGCCTGCTGCAGAACGATTTTGTCTGTGATTATGTTTCTGACATGACCTGTGGTGGTGACAGGAGATCACAACATGGGTTGGGAGGGTCATACCTGAGCAGAAAGTGATTTGTGGGTAGCATTGAAGCAAGATTGTGCATCATCCACACTCCTTGTGCCTTTCCAACTCTCTGCTTGGAGCACAGCAGGGCTTTGGCCTTTTCTTCCCCCAGGAGTGAAGAGGTTAAGGGGGCCTTCCTTTCCTTCCTCTGAAAGAGTCAAAGTCCCTACACACATACCTTTGGGGAGGGGGCTGTTTTTCAGGCCAATCTTCAGGTACACGTGAAGAAGAGACCAAAAGGAGGCCTCTGTTTTAGGAGCTACAGAGGGCTGTTTTGCACATTACTGGAATGCAACCTTCTCGTTCCGGTGAGTGGAGGAAGGCAGTAACGGTGGGCTGTTTGCTTTGGAGGGCGCCTGCTGGCTGACCCGTCCCCTCCGTGCCTGGAAGCAGAGTCAGGGCTGTGCCTGGCCCCGAGGCCAAAAGGCTTCTGGAGCCAAGGCACAGCTCCCTTGCAGCATCCAGACGGAAGGAGATTACACTGTTCTGGGTTTCAAGACAGGAGAGAAAGGCAGTCTCTCTGAATTGACTTTCTTTCTTTCTTTCTTTCTTTCTTTCTTTCTCCACCATTCTCCGAGGTAGTCTATTCCACTGTCAAACAGTTCAGGACTTTCTTCATAAGGTTTTGGTGGAATCTGTTTTCCTGTTGCTTAAATCCATATCCCCATGTCCTTATCTCTAGAGCAGCAGTAAACAAGCTTTCTCCGACCTTCATATGACACCCCCTCAAATTTTTAAACAAAATATTGGTGAATATTAAATAAAATGGGGAAAGGTCTAGAAACCACCAGGCCCTTTGAAGAGCAGCTTAGAGAGCTTAATGTGTTCAGCCTGCAAAAGAGAAGGTTAAGGGGAGACATGATATAGCCGTGTAGATTTAAAGGGTGTCATTGAGGATAGAGCAGGCCTGTTTTCTGCTGCTCCAGAGACTAGGAGATGGAGCTATGGATGCAAACTATAGGAAAAGAGATCCTACCCAAATGTTAGGAAGAATTTCCTGACAGTAAAAGTAGCAAGAATAACAAAAACAGTAGCAATAACAATAAATTCAAACAGATAGCAGGCCTGACAAAAAGAGAAAAAAAGATTATGAAATATTGACACCTACAAAAGGAGTTTCAGTGCTTCTGAGAAGAGATATTCATTGTGGCTCCAACAGTGAGAAGTCATGTGGAAGCGATTCCAAACAAATAGACAAAAACATTGAGGAGCAGCATGGTGTAGTGCTTTGGTCACTGGACCAGGACTCTGGAAACCAGGGTTCAAATTCCTGCTCAGCCTTAAAGACCCACGGGGTAAGTCACACTCTCTCAGCTTCAGAGGGAGGTAAAGGCAAAAACTCTCTGAACAAATCTGGGCAAGAAAAACCCTTGATAGGTTTGCCTTCTGTGTGTATGTGCCTTAAAGTCACCTATCAACTTATGGTGATCCTATAAAGGCTGCCATAAGTCAGAAACAACTGAATGAATTTGCCATTGATAGGCTCCCAATATCACAATTACCAAATGCAAACAGACCACATTATCTGATGATTCCTCACTGATTCCTAGATTCTGGATTAGAAATGGTTCCGATCTTCTTTCACTAACACCCAGAAGACTATGAAACCTACTATGGTGGAGATGGCTTCCTTCAGCTTCTCTCCATCTCCACCCAACTTTCACCCCAACCCAGCTCAGTAGACTTGTGTTGTTGTGGTTGTGGTTCAAGTTGTTTCTGACTTATGGCAACCCAAAGGCAATCCTATACTGGGGTCACTCAGTGAGTTTCCATGGCCAAGCAAGGAATCAAACTCTAGTCTCCAGATCCATAGTCCAGCATTCAAACCATTTCACCATGCTGGCTCCCGTAGACCTGTGTAGACCTGTGTAGACTCTTTCTATATCCTGAATGCTTGCTTTGGCTGCTCCATCCCACTGCTTTTTGATCCCTCCCTGGACAGCGCCCTCTTCCAGCCAACAACCTAGGCCTGGGTTTTCCTTCCTTACACCTTCATGCCCTTCATCCTCCTTCCTTGCTCCCTTTCCCCATCCCCAGTCACTGAATTCTTGGGGCTTTTTTTAAACAAGCGTTTTGCTTTTGACAATGTTATTAGGAACTTCTGCAGCATGTGGCTGGGACTTGCCAGAGCTGGGGAGGGGGGAGAAAGAAGGTTTCGGCTTTCCTCCCCGGCAGGCAGGAGGGTTGGCTGTTGTTGGGATGGTTAACAGAGCCCTGGCTGTTTGACAGGAGCTGCCAGAGAGCCTCAGGTTACCATTGCGGTGGTGCAGGCATGAGGGATTGTGGCTGGATGCCGTGGGGCTGCTGAAGGAAGGGGGGCTTTGGTGAGGACTGAGAGAAGGTGGGTGTGTTCTCAAATCTCCAGCTGCAGCCAGCTTGAAGAATAACCCCCCTTTCCCCCTTTCTTGCTCTCTTTTTTTCCAGAGTTTTTGTGATCTGGTAGCTGGAAGGCCATGGGGAACAGCAGAGCCAGCGGTGGAAGCAGAAGGAGCAGGACTTGAAGGTGAGTTGCAAGCGAGGGAGAAGGTGGATGGGTTCTCACTCAGGGCACCAAGGGGCAAAGAGGGGGCCTACCAGCTTGCATCTTTTTTCGAGCTGTGGTCCTGTTCGGATGCTTGATGCACAGATCACCACTGAAGAAGGCCTTCCAGAGTTGGGAGAAAGAGCTGCGATAATGGCTCAAAACCTCATGCGCCCTATCAGTGGAGCAGTCCTGGGTTGTTCTCTCTCCGGATGCTCGTTCCAGTGGAATGTGTGGGGCTATTCCAGAGGCAACCCGGCACCTCTGAGTCATCGTCCACCCAGTCACAACTCCGGGACCCCTGAGTCAGTGGGGGTCGCTCCAAACAATGTGGACTCCGGTGCATCTGAGTCAGAGTGTTGCTAAACATGTGCTCTGGCTCGGTGCACTTCAGAGAGGTTTGTGGTGGTGCTGAAGGCATATGTACGTTTCTTTCTCTTTCTATGCATTTAATTTGTTCCTTGTATGGTCTTTGCAACTCCAGTTGTCTCTCCATGGTCCACATTTGACGTCGCTATACCCCACTGATGGAAAACAAGCCTGCTCCAATATGCAATTAATTTGCAACAATCAAATTTTGTTTGATGAGCTTTAATAATACTGTTCTGGGACTACTAAAAAGCATTTCTCTCCAATGTATTGCCTTTATCTTGAAGTAAAATGAGTTCAAACATATGGTTGAAAGGGCAGAGGCATGCAGATCCATGGCTGTCCCTTTACTCTTTGTAGGAGTTACACCAGACTTGTGCTGCTGCCACACTGCAGAATTAATGCAGTTTGACACTGCTTTAACTGTCCTGGTTCCATCCATGGAATCCTGGGATTTGGAGTTTGTTGGGGCACCAGAGCTCTCTGACAGAGAAGGCTAAATATCTCTTTCAAAACTACAAATCCCATATTTCCACAGGTTGGAGCCATGGCAGTTAAAGCAGTGTCATACCACATTAATTCTATAGTGTACATATTTATTTATTTATTGGATTTATATCCTGCCTTTCTCCCAAAGTGGGATTCAAGGTGGCTTACAAGGATTTGAAGAGGATATAACTAAAACATTAATTACCACTTATTATTTTTTAAAAAATTAAAAATGCAGCGTAGACACTGCATTAGACACTATCTAAATCCAGATGATCTTCTAGTTCTTTTCTAGTAATATCAGCGCTTGGAAAATATTATAATTTGGGGACAGGCAGGCCAAGAGATTCCGAGAGTTTTAGTCCCCCAAAGGTAACTTTTCCAAGCAGTGAGTGAAAAAAGGAGCCAAAACCATTAGCACTGATGTGTAGCGGTCTCATTAACTGACCGTCTGTCAGCCCGACCAGAAGCAGTTTATCAGACTATAAACCAGGAGGGTAGAGAGAAAGAGCATGTGCTATTGCATTTATGGGACAGGCTTCCTTGGAAGCTTATCAGGTCCTCTGTAGCCTCTTTTGAAAATGATGCAAGATCTTCTTGCATTTGCTTTTGGGGCTGAGAGCATGCCATGCGCAGGGTGTGGATGGAGAGACAGCTCAGTCCTACGTGTTTAACTGGAATTTAAATGACTGTTTTAACTGCATTGAGTCTGCAGGGTGGAGCGAGCTCACGGAGTTGCAATGTTGGCTCTCTACTTAGCCATTCCTTAAGCAAATCATTTACTTTCAGTTTATTTCGGCACTCTGCAAAATATAAAATAGGTGTGTGTGTGCGTCTATGTTTTGGTTTTTTTAATCGTTGCCTTTTGTTCAGGGATAGATGGCTTTCTGTGGTATGTTTTTCAATCTGTAGCAAGCAAGATACTTTCTAGAGTTTATTATTTTGGTTGCCTTAGCTCTCTTGGTTGTGAATAACTATATTGCCCAGTATGCCAATCGATACTGATATTTTTGATATATAAGGTTTTTGGGAGAAGTTTGTAAGATCCTTTTTGTTGAGATAGGTTAGGGTTAATGTTTTTGTTGAAGGTGTCTGAATTTTTGAGGGTGTTTGGGCTGGAGTTTTATCTGAATACTGCTTTATTCTTCAGATTTTCTTTTTAAAAAGTTGAACGTTACTTTTGTTCTATTTTTTGTGCCTGGCACCTCTGCTGTCAATAGGGCTGTATCCACACTGCAGAAATAATGCAGTTTGATGCCACTTTAACTGCCATGGCTCAATGCTATGGTATTCTGGGATTTGATGTTTTGTGAAATATTCCGCCTTCTCTGCCAGAGAACTCTGGTGCCACAACAAAATACAAATTGCAATATTCCATAGCATGGAGCTATGGTAGTTAAAGCAGTGTCAAACTGCATTATTTCTCCAGTGCAGATGCAGCCTAGGCCAGTGACTCCTGTTCTTTGCTTTGGGCTGCATCCACACAGCAGAAGTAATCCAGTTTGACACCACTTTAACTTCCATGGCTGAATGCTATGGAATCCTGGCATTTGTAGTTTGTTGTGGCACCAGAGCTCTATGACAGAGAAGGCTAAATGGCTCACAAAACTACAATACCCAGGATTCCATAGCCTTGCTCCATGGCAGTTGAAGTAGTGTCAAACAGGATTATTTCTGCAGTGCAGATGCAGCCTTGATCTATCAGACTTGATGACCTGTATTGCCCCATGTTTAACACAGGGTGTAGATTTGCACTGCACAGATAAACTGGTTTCATGCCACTTTAATTGCCATACCTAATCTTGGGATTTGTAGTTTGGTGAGAGACTGAGAATTCTCTGCTAGAAAGTTCTAGTTCTCTGAATTACAGTAGAGATTTCTCTAGCGAAGATTCTGTCCACCTCACAAAATTACAGATCCCAGAATTCCCTTGAAAGTATCCAAAATGCCAGAGTCCCAAGAGGGCACCCACAATCAATATTTAATAGAGTAACTTTATTAGCTCAATTAAAGCTGCTGAGAGGGCTTAGGCAACTAAAAGCAGGGATCAAGCCTATATATACCAGTTCCAAGAAATGGAACTCCAGAATGCAAGGTCCTAATAGCCCGCTCCGAGTGTATGTACAGAGGAGCGGGCTATAAATAAACCATTATTATTATTACTAATGTAGTTTTATTTGTAAAAGGGGATTGCCACCCACACAAAAGCATGCTCATATATACACTCACAAGAGCTATCAATATAAAAGCTGTATGCAAAGAGATCTTGTAACACCTTTGAGACTGACTGAAAGGAAGAAGTTGGCAGCAGGAGCTTTCAAAGACTTCAGTCTACTTCCTCAGATGCTTCTGAGAAAGTAGACTGACATCTATGAAAGCTCATGCTGCCTGCCAACTTCTTTCTTTCAGTCAATCTCAAAGGTGCTACAAGATCTCTTTACATACTGATTCTACAGACTAACAAGGCTATATCTTTGAATGTAAAAGGTGGTAGCAGATAGTGACTTTAGGGATAGCAGAAGGTAATACTGTATTGATTCCAGAAGCAGGGCTCTAGGAATTGAATTGAATTGAAATGGCTCAGCAGCTTCCAGCAATGCTGAGGAGTCAAGCAAGATACTGACAGAGTATACGTCTAAATAGACCAAATTGGATGTGCCTGCGCAGACATATTTATAGGGCAAAATGTATCCAAGGGCAGGTTTTGGCATTAAAATGGAAGTTTCCAGAAAAGAAGAATGAAAAGGGAACTTGTAAATTACTGGACAATCAGTACAAATGCCTCTGGACAATGGAGTATCTCCTCCAGAGGGAAGTATGCTTGGAGTTTTGTTCCTTTGCAAATTCCAGGTCTATCATCCACGATCACTCTTATCGATGAAGGGATCATACAGATTCCAGTCTTGACTGATCTCTTCTGGCCATGTGCTCTTGAGCTTCCACCATGCTGAGCATCCCAGATCTCTAAATATGGTCACATATCTTCTTCCATGGCATGGCTAGTTTCCGGCATTAGGGTCTTTCTTGGCTACATGCCTCAAACATCCCTTTTGATACCAACTTGCTATTGAAACGGAGGGTGCAGAGGACCAGACCTTGGGGAAACACTACTGATTCAATAAAGATTTACCTCTGTGTTGATCCACAGCAATTTCATTGGTGGATCTAATTCTGGTTGAGACTAAAAGTAAGATTGAGGCTGGTAATGTTTTTTCACATCTTGAGATTAAAATGAAGAAGTAGACCAAATCTAGGAAAGCTTATGCTACAACTCCTTTCACGCAGTCTCAAAGGTGCTACAAGATCCCTTTGTATTTTTGATATTGCAGGCTAACACAGCTTTGTCTTGGAAATCTTGAGATAGATGAAGCCTAAAACTGATGACTTCTGGCAACAGAAGCATTCTGTTCATGCTCTGGGACATTCTTTTTTAAACATTGCTGTTGTGGTTTAAGGCTGAGTCCCAGCATTAAAAAATAGTTTCAGCATAGCTGGACTTTTTATGAGCCTCAAAGTAGGAAAACGCCAGAGGCTTGGATTCCCCCCCACACACTTTTTTTTTTTAAATATGGATTTCAGTGCTGGAATAAAGTTCCATTTTAATGAGGTTTTATGTTGCCTCTTTTCATTTTATGACCTTCTCTGGGATGTTGGAACCAGGCTGACAATAAATAAATTGTCCAGTTTGCCTGTTCTGACTTAGCACCGGAAGGCCAAACCTTGGCCCGGGCGCCTTGGGGCACTGCCATCTTAGGAAGGAAAGGGGGAGAGGCCCATAGGCTTAGCAGAGGCCACGGAGGGGCCAGAAAATGGAGTGAGCATTGAACCCCGGGGAAGGAGCTGAAGTCGAACAGCACATTCCTGTGATTGCAAGAATTCAAAGGGGCTCTCTGGCCCCAGGAAGAAGCTGAGAAACCATGGCCAGGAGTTGAGCCAACGCAAAAGGTTTTGCTGCAAAGCGAAGCCAAGGAAGAGAGGTCAGCTGAAATCTTGGTAGCAGAGATCTGATGCTGACACCAAGCCCTATTTCAAAACAGCAGTTTTCTGAATCCGACCCACAGCAGAACCTCTAAGCTGAGACCTTTTCCAGTTCATCCATCTTAGAATCAAAGAGCTTAAGAGTCAGAAGAGATTTGTTGTTGTTGTGGTTTGCCTTCAAGTCATTTCTGACTTACAGCAACCCTAAGGCAAACCTATCATGGGATTTTCTTGGGAAGATTTGTTCAGAGGGAGTTTGTCATTGCCATCCTCTGAGGCCGAGAGAGTATGACTTGCTCAAGGTCACCCAATGGGTTTACATGGCTGAACCGGGATTTGAACCCAGAGCTCCAGAGTCCTAGTCCAGTACTCAAACGACTCCACCATAATGGCTGTCTGGGGCATTTAGTCCAAGCCTGTGCCAGTTCAAACAACTTACAGCAAAGGTATCCCTGACAGATGGGCATTCAACTTCTGTTTAAAGAAGGAGAGTCTGTAACCTTCCTAGGCAGTGCCTTCTACTGTTGAACAGCTTCTACCATCAGGAAGTTCTTCCCAATGTTTTCTGGAATCTCTTTTCTTATTATTTGAATCCACTTGCATGTCTTCTGCATTAAACAAGCACTGATTGCATGAGAATAGATCTATTGTGCTGCTACATTTGTCATCATACCATCACAGTCAGAAGGGACTCCCAGGGCCATCTATTCCAACTCTGTCCCATGTAGGAATCCCCAATGAAATCACTTGATGCTCATTCAAATTCAGTTTAAAGATCTCCAAAGAAGGAGAATCCACTATCAAACAAATCTTAACAGTCAAGAAGTTCTTCCTAATGTTTAGGTGGGATTTCTTTCCTTGTCATTTGACTCTGTTGGTTTGTGCCCTGGGCTGTGAAGTATCATGCCTGAGGGATGTCCACCCAACCTCTGTTTAAAGACTTCCAAAGAAACTTCACCATCCGTGGAGGGAGCAGTATCTTCCACTGTTAAACAGCTATTACTATCAAGAAGTTCTTCCTAATGTTTAGGTGGGATCTCTTTTCCTGTAGTTTGAATCCATTTCTCCATGTCCTAGTCTCTGGAGCAGCAGAAAACAAGCTTTGCCATCTTCCATGTGATGATGGCCTTGCAGGTAATGCAGAATGGCTGTATTGTATCATCTGTCAATTGTATCTTCACCAAACATCCCCAGTTCCCCCCAAGAGTTCCGCAAAGACTTACAAAATAGCTTCTGATAAACTTGGTACATCCAACTCTTCAGCTATTGGTTGGGCTTGATGGGAGTTGCAGTCCAGTAAGAACTTGAGGGCCACAAGTTGGTTGTTCCTCCATATCTACAGGAAAGATCTAGAAGTGTTTCACAGCCATCCATCTTCCAGAGGAACTAGTTGGAATTGTAAGTTCTGAAATTTGGAGGTGTGACTGGAGATCTGTCATAGAATTAGTATCTGCTCAACAACTACCCTTCCCAGGATTCCTTGGAAGAAGCCATGACGGTGAAAGCAGAATGAAATGAGTCCCCACTTTGTCATGCAGGTATCTCATAAAGGTGCATGGCCTATGCATGTCTGTGCCCTGAATTTTCTCACAGAGCATCTAAGGACATTTGCGGAAGTGATGCTTTGAAAAAAATGGCCATTTTTCAGTCTTAAAAGTGTGAAATTGGTTAATGAGGTGTAGAAAGTGGAAGATGGCCATTTTAAAAATAGAGTATACACACTACGCAGTGAAGATTTGTTTTTCGTTTGAGTTATGGATGTGGAAATGAAAAATAAGAGCAACATCCCAGACTTGTATGTGATGTGTGAAAATGGGCAGAGGCAATGTTGTTCAGACCATTTTAGATGACCCTCCAGAAAAAAATGAGTAAGAGAAGATAAACTTTCCCAAAGGAATCCTTGGGTCAATCATGGCTACAAATAAATATGATATGGCTAATCTTATACATATTCTCCAAATGTCCCAGTTTAGCAGGAACTGCCTTGATTAATTCTCTGTTATTCCACTTTTTCAACTGCTTTAAAATATCCCAGTTTCTCTTTTCTCCTCCTACTTGATCCTCTACTTTATCCTCAGCTTACTTTGCTGCAAACTGAGTTCAAAGTGCAAAAGTAGTTCGTACTCTGTTAATTCAGATGGTGAGAGAGGTGAGAAGGGAAAGAATCTTTCCCTTTCCTTTAGGCTCAGGCAAAAGCAAAAGGTTGCTTCTCCTAGATTGTCTGTTCTTCCTTGTGAATAATTTTGCCATGTTGATCACAGTCTGACACTGCTTGGCCAGACGTGACTCAGTTTTTGCCTGAAACATGCTGGAAGGTTTGCGCCTGCATTGTTGTTTTGTGCTTTCAAGTCTTATGGAGACCCAAAAGGTGACATACCATGGGGTTTTCTGGGGCTGAGAGTGCGTGACTCACCCATGATCCCCCAGTGGCTTTCCATGACCAAGTGGGGAATTGAACCCTGGTCTCCAGAGTCATAGTCCAACAGTCAAACCACTACAGCACACTGGCCTCAACTTATCCACAGACAACATAAAAAATACATAATTTTGGCCCCATGAGCAAACTCCATGAACAAACCACACAAGCCCATAAGGGGTTTTGAAAGAAGATTTTAAAAGGTTAAACTGTACATTTTTTATAATTAACCTGGGTCCTCTCCTTTCTCCTCTAACTGAGCCGCGCCCCACTCACACCATCTCTTCCACTGAGCTCCAATGTTTTAAAGGGATGCAGATGAACATGATAGGTTATTTCTGCCCAAAGGCAAATGTTTGGAGAGCAGTGGTATGGCCCCTCTTAGAGTGTCACTTGGGGCAGACCGTACCCCTCACACTCTCCAAGTGATGCCTCTACTTGCACACAACCTCCATATGTTGTGTGCCTATCTGGCCAGGGGATGGAGAGACACATGTTGCAATGGCAGAAAACTCTGCCTTTTCCTTCCATGCACAGACATCAGAACCCCTGGACCTTGTGGGTAGAGATGGTGTGGCATTTATGGCCAACTTATGGGCTCTCTAATTTGGTTGGTTCCTGGTGGAACAGCACTCTCGGCTGGAAGGGCACTTCATTTAACCTCACAGGGCTCTTCCTATGTGATTAATTGAGCAACACACATTTGCAAAACTGTCCTTGCCAAAGTATTGCTGGGCTATTATTGGAGAGAGAACAATAGTGAAGATCTATTCCTCACTTGGCTTCTGCTACAGTCCCCCTCGATGCCACAGTTTTGCAATCTATGTATCCTGTAATCTTCTGTGCAATGCCGAGCATGGCTTTCTCTTTAAATCTTCACTTAGCAGCCGTGCCCAGTGTTTGTTCTTTCGCCTTTCTTATCGGAAGCAGTTTCTGAATCATGGGTTTACCTTGTGATCCCTGGTCCAAGAGCCTTAAAGCCAGGCTGGATTAGGGCAGGGGCAATTTTCCACCCCAGATGTCCTCTGGGGCCACAGAAGACTACCAGACCTAGGATTTGATGTTTGCTGTGACACCAGAGCTCCCCAACAGAGAAGGCTAGATAGCTCCCAAAACTACAAACCCCAGAATTTCATAGCATTGAGCCATGACAAGTAAGGTGGCGTCAACCTGCCTTATTTCTACAGTGCAGATTAAAACTCTTTTTTAAGGCTTTTTTTCCCCTCATGTTAAACAAATCAGAGGAGGCCTGCAACCTATTTAAAAGGAGGGTTGCTTTGCCTGGAGGCTTCTAAGACAGACAAACGTTACTAATTCTTCCCCAGAAGAAGAACAGTTAGGGATTCTGGAGGCACAGAGGCCCGAAAAATACCCTTTGGGACTTGCAGGGTTTGGGGATTTCTGGAAGAATGGACACAAAGAGTGATACTTAGGTCTCACATTTAACCTATAGATATGTTCCATATACTTGAGAGATGCATAACATAGCAGGTGAGCATTTGCTAGTTAGTCAGGTGGGCTGGTTCCAATAATAGTAATGAGGTTGAGGATGATGGGGGTTTTAATAGCTGTATGCATTCTCTCTAGCAAGCTGTGCAAGGTCAGCATATGCCGAAGGGACGCATAGGAATGTTTCCATCATAGAATGCCTGGGAAATTTTTCCTTTCTGGGTTAGGACGGGGTGATTTCCACACAGCCCTGGAAAGTATCGTCACCTTCTAAAAAGAGGGAAGGTATCTAAAGATCGGAATCTAGATCAAACTAGGCTGTTATGATGCTATTTGTTGTTGTGTGCCTTTTTTGGCGACCCTTAAGGCAAAGCTATCATGGAGTTTTCTGGGCAAGATTTGTTCAGAGGGGGTTTGCCACCATTGCCTTCCTCTGAGGCTGAGAGCATGTGACTTGCAAGGTCACCCAGTGGATTTCCATGGCCGAACAAGGATTTGAACCCTATTTTCCCAGTGTTCTAGTCCAACACTCAAACAACTACAGTTGACTATCTTGCCATAGCAGTTAAAGTGAATTTTTTTTTTTTGCACTATTTTCCACTTGAACTGCCATAACAACATCCTGTGGGATTCTGGGGTTTATAGTTAAGTGAAGACCAAGAGATCTTTGGTTGAGAATTCTCCACACCATAAACTGCAAGGATTCCATATAACGTTGCCATGGCAGTTGAAGTAATATATACCACTTTAGCAAAGTAGTGTGATAAGAATCTAGGAATCAGTCTGGTTTCAGGGGTGAGGTGGGGTGCCAGCTGTATCACAGCTCAGGAAACAAGTCCGATGGGGTGGCATCCCATAGTTATGATGTTGTGACTAGATGCCATCTCCTGATCTGTCCTCCTAAACCCACCTTAAACCTATCTCCTAAACCCAGCAACTATACTAAGATGCCCAGAGGAGGGCCACCCAACTGGTGAAGAGTCTAGAAACTACCAAGTTTAGGGAGTTGAATATGTTTACCTTGGAGGAGAGGAGGTTAAGGGGGGACATGATAGCCATGGTTAAATATTTGAAGGGATGCCATGTTGAGAATTGTGCAAATGTGCTTTCTGCTGCTCCAGAGACTAGGGGACTCTTTCAAACGGGAGGAATTTCTCCCAAATCTGAATGGAGCCCATTCGGATTCACATAAATTCTCTAGTTTAGCGAATTTACGTGAATCCCCATTGCGTTCGGAAGGCGTTCGGAATGTCTTCCTATTACCCGGAAATACCCCCCCTTGCCCGAAATTGCGTGAGAACCTTTAATGCGCAATAACACAAAACCCATGATTGCATTCGGAGTGGCTTCCCTTTTGCCCGAAATTGCGTGAGAAGAATTAATTCGCAATAACGTGAAACCCCAGGATTGCGTTTGGATTGCCCTTGCATTATACTTCCAATTTCCCACGTCTGAAAGAGTCCTAGGACACAGAGCAGTGGAATGAAGCTACAGGAAGAGATTCCACCAAAACTTTGGAAGAACATTCCAAGGGTAAGAGCTATTTGACAGTAGAAGTTGTTGCCTTGGAGGGTGGTGGAGTCTCCTCTGGCAGTTTTGAAGCAGACTCTGGATGGCCATCTGTTGCAAGGGCTTGGATTTTAGCTTCCTACATTGCAGAATAAGAGTGTACTGGATGGTCCCTTGGGGTCTCTTCCAACTCTGTGATTCTGTGAGTCTATGCGGACCCCAGTGGCTGTGACAAAGGATGGCTTCCATCAGTTGTGGGATGTGAGCTGCCTTTGCCCTTGTGTTGCTTTTCTTGCTGCATCCTGTTGGATATCTCCATGTGATCCATAAACCACTGTCCTGAGACTACAGCTGCGTTCACACTGGAGAAATAAACCGGTTTAAGTGCCATGGCTCAATGCTGTGAAATTCTGGGAATTGTAGTTTGTTGTGGGCCCAGAGCGGAGCAAAGCTCCGCTCTGGGCCCCACAACAAACTACAATTCCCAGAATTTCACAGCATTGAGCCATGACACTTAAACCAGTTTATTTCTCCAGTGTGAACGCAGCCTACCTTTCATTTTGACATTTTGAGCTTGGGTTGGCCTAGAAACTGAGTAAATCAGGACCCTGGAGTCCTTATAGAACCACATACATCTGAAGAGTCCTGGCTTGATGGTTGAATATCTGAAGGCTCCTCTTAGGACACACTTTGTTTTTCCCAGGCAGCAGGCAGCTGAGCCCTGCGCAATGTTCAATAAAAACAGGAGGAGGGCTGGCAGCTGCCTTGGAGGGAGCCAGGCATCTCAGCTGATGGGCACAGGTGCCATCCCAGCTTCTGTGGGGATTGGCTTTTTCCCCAGGAATATGCCTGGCTCCAAATAGTTCTCCTCCTGCAGCCGGGCACTGGGCTGTTTGTAAGCCCCCTCGTGCCACCACCTCTGTGGCTTCTGGGTCACAGATCTCATAAACAACAGGTGAGGCAGTAAAATCTGTTTGCTAGATTGAACGTGGGGACTCATGGGAGAACTCACCCTCCTCTCCTTCTCTCTTTAGCTTGAAAGGATATTGAGCAATCCAGTAGCCCCTTTCAGACTTAATTGGCAAAGAGAAATTTCTAGCACAAGGTTTTTCTGGACCTCACCAGATGTCAAAGCCTCTGTCTGAAGAAATAATGTAGTTTTGTACCACTTTTAAGTGCTGTAGCTCCATCTTAGAGAATCCTTGGATTTGTAGCTTTGTAAGATCTCTGTTAGAGAAGGCTAGAGAAGGCATTGTTAAACTACAAATCCCAGGATTCTTATTACAGAGCCATGGCAACTAAAGTGCTTGGAAAGTTTCTTACCTGTTTGGTTCCTTATCTGTTCCTCCCAGCAACTGTCAGCCAGGACAGAACTCTGTGGCACCCGACTGGTCACTTCTCTCCAGGAGGAAGAGGAACCTGGAGAGAAATGACCAGTTAGGTGCTACAGGGTTTCATCTTGTCCTGTATGGATTTGCCAAATCCAGTTTAAAAACCCAATAAACCTGTGTATAGCGCAGCAGCACAGCTTCCACTGTCTTGTGCATGGGCCATCCTGAGCATTGCTGGAAAAAACTCTTATGCTCCATAACTTCCAGTATCCCCCAATCAGCTTGGTTGTCAGGAGTTTCTGGGATTTATAGTCCAAAAGGGTAATTTCTGTCTAGATTCCCAAACCTGCTGCAAATCAGCTTCAGCAGTTTCAAGTTTTGCAGTGGATGTTGCTTGGGCTGCAGTGAAGCAACTCTTCTTATCCAAGGTTGCTGGTCAGAGAGGCTGAAGCAGAAAGTCTATAAATCATATAAATTACTAAGGCCAAAAGCATTAATTATGGTTGGAGCTCTGGAGCATGCAAGCACAAGGTGGCTGTCCTTGAAGGGAGGCAGACCAGCGTGATGATGGACACCCTGCTCTAGAGGAAGAGCTCAGCAGCACTTCCATCCAAAGCAAACCCTCGCCTCCTTCGCTCCAACCATCCGTGAAGGTCTCACCCTTCACTGCTGGCCACAGGATTGGCCCACTGTAAATGCTCTCAGTGGCTGCATCTGCACTGCAAAATGAATGCGGTATTACACTGCTTTAACTGCCACGGCTCCACACTATGGAGTAATGGGATTTATAGTTTCTTGTGGAACCAGGACTCTCTGGTGGTTACAAACCTCTGATCTGCACAATGCACAGCTATAACATGCAATGCACAATGTACAGTCAGGGTGAACAGGCATCCTCCTTTTCCAGGACATGTCCTACTTTTCAACCTCCTGTCCAGGAGGAATTTCAAAAAAGGTCCTCTGTTTTAAGCATGCCTGAGAAGCACAAATTTATATTTAGTAGTTCTAGCTTTTATTTTGTAATGTCCTACATTTTGTGGTGCCTTGTCCTCCTGTGTGGTTAGGACATCTAGTCACCCTGTCTCTGACAGAGAAGGGTGAACATCTGACAAAGCTACAGGTCCCAAAATCTCATAACATTGAGCCATGCCAGTTGAAGCAGTGCCAAACTGCATTAATTCTGCAGTGCAGAAGCAGCCAAGGAGACTTCCCATCCCTTCTCTTCGTCTACAGAATCCATCCAGAACACTGAGGTGTGGGTTTCTCTCAGTCCCACCACCATCACAAGGACCACCATCACAAGGAGAGACCCACAGGAAAAAGGGCCTTCTTGGTGTCTGCTTCTAGCCTGGGGAACTCTTCCACAGGAGACTAAACTACCTCCCTCTCTGTCCTTTTGCAGTTGGGAAGCAAAGACATTTTTATTTAAACAGGCTGTTAAGAGAATGCCAGCATGGCATAGTTCTATAAGAGCTGGACTACGACTCTGGAGACCAGAGTTTGATTCCCAACTGAGCCATGAAACTTAGTGACCTTGGCCAGTCACATTCTCTCAACCTCAGGGGAAGGCCATGGCTAACCTCTTCTGAACAAATCTTGCCAAGAAAACCTCATGATAGATTCAGCTTAGGGTTGTCACCTAGGAGTTTATCACATGGGAGGAATTTCTCCCAATTGTGAATGGAGCCAATTCGCAATTATGGGAATTCGCTAGTTTAGTGAATTTACATGAAATCTGATTGCATTCGGAATGCATTCAGATTGACTTCCCATTTCTCAAAAATGACCCCCCCCCCCATTGCCCAAAATTGCATGAGATACTCTAATAAGCAATTGCATGAAACCCCATGATTGCATTCGGAATGACTTCCCATTGCCCGAAATTGCATGAGATACACTAATTCGCAATAACATGAAACCCAATGATTGCATTCGGATTTCCATTGCATTATACCCCCAAATTCCGTTGCGTGATAAACTCCATAAACTGGGAACGACTTGAAGGCACACAAACAACAACAAAAATTGATTGTTCAATGGTTATTGGAGGGTCTTTTATTGGCGGAAAGAGTGCAGTATTTTTATCTCCATTGTTTAAAATGCTTTTCAACTGTTTTACGTTCATGCTTTTAAAAGGCTGTCATTGTGTTCCATCAAGTCTTTTCCAACTTCTGTTGACCCTAAGGTGACTCTATCACAGGGGTTTCTTGGCAGAATTTGTTCAGAGGGGATTTGCCTTTGTCTCCTTCAGAGGCTGAGAGAGTGTGACTTGCTCAGGATCCGAATCCTATTCTCCAGAGTCAGAGCTCAATGCCCAAACCACTGTACTGTGCTGACTTATGACAGCTTATTAAATTGTCCTTTAATTGCAATACTGTGTCTTGTGTTTTAGCTCTAGCTTTAAAAAAAAACAGTGCTTTGAGCTGCCTGTATTGAAAGAAAGGTGGAATATACATTAATTAAATCAATATATCTGCCCAGCCCCTACCTTGCAAATCCAAACCATTTTAACCTTGCTCCGGAAGAACAAGAGGCGTGTGAATTTCCACTAAAGAAATTTGGAGAGAGCGGAGTGAAATCTGTGCAGATGGGTCGGTCTCTCTTCTGACCCCCAGGCGCCTCCAGAATGATGCTGTATTACATGCCTGGCCTGCTTTCCACTGAGCCTCGTTATTCTCAATGCTTAATGAAGGCTGCTAATTAATAGGCTAGCTCGGAATCCGCCTGCTTGCCAGGGTGGGAGCTGAAAGCGGAGCTATGCAGGGGAACAGGCAAGTTCAAAGAGCTGGGAAGGGAGAAAGGATGCTTTGGCTGGTATCCTGCCAGTGTTTTAGATATGCATAAGTGCCCTTAGGTTGTATTTTGGGGGCCAGTAGCATAGCAGCTGGATTCAGGTCACGGTTCAATAAGCAGAGCTCCACAAGTGTAACTGTGGGACATGCCGCTGTGCATTCTTGGATGGTGTTTGCAAACAGTTCCACTTGATTCGCTGGGACTTTGGAAGGAGCAAGCGCACCAACTGATACACAACCAGTTGCAAAATGCTGGTACAGTGGGTGCTTGGTGTCCACTGGGGTTTGGTTCCAGAACACCCACGGATGCCAGAATCTGTGGATGCTCAAGTCCCATTATATAAATTGGCATAGTGGACCAGTAAATGGTAAAATCAAGGTTTGTTGTTTGAGTTTTTTGGAATTTGTAGACATTTTCCAATACTTTCAAGCCATGGATGGCTGAATAAAGAATCCATGGATATGGAGAGTCGACTGTATTTGGCAGAAGGGTGGTGTATTCTAGCTATTGCTTAACGATGCACATGTAGATTTACACCATGGAAGCACCATATGGTGAAACCAGTGTGGTGTAGTAGTGTCTTGTATGTTGGACTAATACTTTGGGAAACCAGGATTCACATCTCAACTTAGCCATGGCAACCCACTGGGTGATTTTGGGCAAGTCACACTCTCTCAGCCTCAGAGGACAACAGTGGCAAACCCTCTGAACAAATCTTGCCAAGAAAACCCTTGGAGACGGTCCCCATAATTTGTAAGAGGGAGCTGACATGACATAGTGATCCGAGTGGTGGGATTTGAATCACATGGAAGGCACATAACAACAACAAAGCACCAGGTAGGATCTTGGCTTTTCTTTCATGTAGTTATCTCTGTGTGTGTGTGTGTGTTGTGTTGTGTTGCTGTACCAAACACCCAAAGCAGTGTACGTCCCAATTAATTTCTTTAATACTCTAATTAAAAACCAGAACCAAGAGCAACATCCGCTGCAGTTTTAGTAGCTGGCTCTCTCGCAAGGGTCCTCTTTGAGCTATTGCAAAGGTGTGTTGTGGCTTTTGGAGGAGTATATGCCGTATTCAAAGGGCTGTATGTTTGTGAAAATAGGTAATTCAGGGATTGGTCTTGATTTTAAGTGACTGCAAAGTTTCCCTTAATCTCCTGAATGCTTTCCTTTGATCAGTTTATGGCGAGGAATGAAAATCTACAAGACCTCTAGGTGAAAAGAGATCAGTTCCAATTCATCTGCTTTTTTTGTAAGTCCTCATTTTTGAAAGCGATACAAGTTGAGTCTCCCTTCTCTGGAATTATGAAATCTTTCAAAATCCAAAATTGTTCACATGGGAGGCTGAGATAGGGACACCTCTGCTTTCTGATGGTTCAATGGACACAAACTTTGTTTCATGCACAAAATTATTTAAAATCTTGTATCAAATTGCCTTAAAGTTGTGTGTATAAGGTATATGTGAAACATAAATGAATTTCAGGGTTAGACTTGGATCTCATCTCCGAGATACCTTATTATGTATACACAAATATTCCAAACTCTCAAAAACTCCAAAATCCAAAACTGCAGGATGGATTTCTCATACCACTGGTTTGAGCACAGTCAGCTCTTCAACCAAAACTTGGGAAAGTTTCTTTCTTTCTTTCTTTCTTTCTTTCTTTCTTTCTTTTTGCAATATTTTATTAGTTATTCACACACAATCTAACACCACATTTAACATCAATAACGAAAGTTACTTTTCTCCCCCCCCCTTTTTTTTTTTTTTTTTTTTGACCGCAGCTCCAATAATCCACAGCCGGTTGGGTGGGGAATATGGGATATTGTGGTCCAGGAAAAGTAACTTCTCAAACTCTCCACCTGAAAAACTAAAGAGCCTTTTGGAGTCTCTGACCATCTGGCTCAGTTCCTCTCCGGCTTGGGCATTCAGTGCTGCCCATTGGCTTTGGCAGAGAGAAAAAGTTGGATGGAAAATGGAACTGAATTTGGCTGAGGTCCTGCAGTCCTTCTCTTCTCTTGCCCAGGCCCTGGGGCTGCAGCACAATTAAAACACCATGCAGTTAAAAGCCCCTATAAAAAGGCCAGCCTGGAAAGACTCAGTGCGCACGAGAACAGGCCACTCTTGTGCTTGGAGGAATTGGTTTTATAGAGCCATCAGAGCCAAGAGGCTGCCTCCGTCCAGCATCATGGCTTCGGTCGGCTTCTGGTGGAGAAGGGATGGAGATTGGTTCACCACAAAGCATTGTCAAGGAGTCGCTTTGGAACAGTCGGAGGGCAAATATAATGGTGTCTCAAAACAAAGCATTGATCTGCCCTCACTGCCACGCACATCAGCTATTCTCAGCAGGTTTTTGCTTCTTGTTTTCTTGACTCAAAATCTTAGGATGCACTGTAAAAAATATTCCAGTTTGACACCACTTTAATTGCCATGGCTCAATGCTATGGACTTCTGGGAACTGTAGTTTGCTATGGCACCAGAGCTCTCTGACAGAGAAGGCTAAATCTCTCACTAAACTACAGTTTCCAGAATTCCACCGCTTAGAAACCATGACAGTGGTGTCAAACTGGATTATTTCTACTGTGCAGATGCAGCCTTTGGGTGCATCTGCCCTGGAGAAATAAGGCAGGCTGACATCACTTTAACTCCATCCTACAGAATCCTAAGAGTTGTAGTTTTGTGAGGCACCAGCACTCTTTGGCAAAGAAGGTTTGTAAAACTACAAATCCCAAGAAATACAGTGCACCTGCGCCATACGCAGACGCACTATAAGCACCTTCAAGCTTATGCTGAAGCCACGTGACAATAAAAGATATGGTGCACATGCCACATAGCACCACGGGGGCACACTCCATTGTTTTCAATGGGGTGCAAGCATATGCAGAATTCCCCTTACACAGGGGGATCTGGAATGGATCCCCCGCATAAGGGAAGGGGCCACTGTAGTGTCGAACTGCATTATTTCTATAGTGTAGGTTCACTTTTGGAGTCAGAAGGGACCTCAAGGGCCACCTAGTCCAACCCCCTGCCATGAAGAATATAAAACTGAAGCACCCTTAGTAGATGCTCATCCAATCTATGTTTAAATGCCTTCAAATAGGAGAGTCCACCACTCTCCGAGTCAATCTATTCCACTGTCAAACAGTTCTTGCAGTAAAAGAAGTTCTTCCTCATGTTTAGGTGGAATCTCTTCTCTTGTAATTTGAATCCATTGCTCTGTGTCCTAGGCTGGATCAGCACTGCAGGAGTAATCCTGTTTGAAACTGCTTTAACTACTATGGCACAATGCTATAGAATTCTGTGAATTGCTGTTTTGTAGACATTTAGCCTTCTTTGTCAGAGCGCTTTGTCAGAGCGCTTCCATTACATTGAGCCTTGGCAGTTAAAGCAGTCTCAAACTGGATTATTTCTGCAGTGCAGATGCATCTCTGGTCTCTGGAACAGCAGAAAAAAAGCTTACTCCATCTTCTATATGACATCCCCTTAAACATTTAAAGATTAAATATTTAAAGATCTCCAAGCTAAACCTCAGAAATCAGGTGAGATATAATTAAACGTCTGGAAACCAAACCTTCGGAAAATTGGCTTTGGAGGGTTCCTAAGCCATTCTTCCTAAGGCTTGGTTTCCAAACCTTTAATTATATCCTACTTGATTCCTGCAGATCTTAGGGTGGCACACAATAAAAATCAGTTTGGAAAAGTTTAGAACGATAAGAATAGTCTTAAGAGACTAAAAGCATATTGAGCCATTTAACACTTAAACCAAAACAGATTTAAACCAGTGAACACAACTGAAAACGATGTAAGCCATAACACATGTGTAAATTGGATACAACTCATTTGGCCCTAAAGAAAATAATAAGAAGTCATGTTTTAACTTGGCACAAGAATGACCACAGTGTTGATGCCAGTTGGATCTGTGAAGGGAAGGTGTTCCATAATCAGTATGCTCCCATGCCCTTCCAAGTGGTGGCACACAGAGGAGGGCCATGCTGACCAAATTCAATGCCCAAGTAGGTGTATATTGGGAGAGCCATGTCATCATGCATGGAGCTTACCTGCAGGAGAGTCACTGTTGGGTGCGAGGGTTACAGACCATACACAGTGACCGCTCAGAAGGGGGTGAACACCCAGTGGGGCAGGTACTTGTCATCCATCTCAAACCACCCTGCCAGGGCATCTGTCCTGATTCACCAGACACCGAGGGAGGCTGGCTGGGAGGGACCCATCAACTAAGGGATGTTCAGCCTGGAGAAGAGAAGGTTAAGAGGTGATATGATAGCCCTGTTTAAATATTTGAAGGGATGTCATATTGAGGAGGGAGCAAGCTTGTTTTCTGCTGCTGCAGAGACTAGAACGCGGAACAATGGATGCAAACTGCAGGAAAAGAGATTCCACCTCAACATTAGGAGGAACTTCCTGACAGTAAGGGCTGTTCGACAGTGGAACACACTCCCTCGGAGTGTAGTGGAGTCTCCTTCCTTAGGAGTCTTTAAGCAGAGGCTGGATGGCCATCTGTCAATGGGGATGCTTTGACTTGGAGTTCCTGCATGGCAGGGGGTTGGACTGGATGGCCCTTGTGGTCTCTTCCAACTCTATGATTCTATGATTCTATGATTCTAAGGCAGTAAATTACCAGCCACTAGAAAGCATCCTTGCCTGTGGGAGTTTGGTCAAGCAGACCGAGTCAAGGGAGGCAACAAGAATCAAGGTCAACGTGGTCCAAGAGTTGCAGAAGCCGGGTGGCCTGAAGTATGAAGTGCAGGTGTCTGGAAACAGGTATCAGGGACAGGAATGCTGGCCAGGAAACAGACAAGCTGCTTCCAGCACTTAGGCTTAAGCAGAGCCAGCTCTTAAATGGCCTGACACCAGCTGGTCCTACTCAGAGCTTCCCTGTTGCTGCTTGGCCCACAACCTGGCTGAGCATCTTTGTTCTATCTTTTGTTGCATTGAGAACTTAGGATCCCAGCTGTGCCCTCTGTTTCATTAGCAAGTGAGTCTTTCCTTTGTCTTGCTGGCTGAGGCTGCACTTCCACAGGATGAGCTAGCTGAAGCTGCTGTGCAACAGGGAAAGCTGCAGGCTGTTCTCTGGAAGATTTGCCTCCACATCAGACTCTTCCGGGTCCCAGTCCCGCAGCTCCTGGCCCATGACAGCACCTTTGCAAAAGGGAACAGAGAGTGGCATGGAAGAAGTTGAGGACTGAAGAGCATTGCCCTGCCCATCCTTCCTCGCCCTCCTGCCAGCCGCCTGCCCAGTTTTTCCAGGTGGGTGGCAGGTGAGGCAGTGGGAGGAAAGGGAGAGTAGCACAAACTTCTGCCCTGCTGGCCAGCTCTTTCCGAGTCTGGCCAAGTGGGCAGACAGGCAGCAGGAGTCAAGGGCTACTCCGCTGGTACCATCACCATCTAGAAGCATTTCCTATCCATGAGGATGACCCATGAGTTACTGCACTGGGTAATACCAATCTTAGTAATTCCACTTCTTACCTGTCTCCCCCCCCCCCCCCCCCAGAAGAGGCTAGAAAGCTCAAGGGCCACAACAACTGCACTGAGGGCCAGATGCAACCCTGGTCTATGTTGTGAAATATGTTGTGATTCATTTGCTCCCGGCAACTCCTGTTGGTCAGCCAGCCCATGTCCATAATCAATTTGATCAGTACCTATAACGGAAACCTCCATCGCCAAAGGCTGGTTGCTCCCCACAAAATAATCATGGGATGAATGAGTTTGTTTTGTGAAGATGATCATTCTGGAAGGGCCGGGTGGAAATGGAGACATGAAAACATATGTGCCATATATATATATATATATATATATATGGAATAAAATAAGCATCAAATCACCACACATCACATCAGCGCAGACATACCTAACATACAGTTCTTATACCAAAAAAACCAAAAAAAAACCCCTTCACCTAAACATAATGCATAACACAACTAAAAATGACTTCCTTATCTCTTTCTTTACTCGCAATATAAATCCACTTAATTAATTACCTCTCAGGTACTTCTTATGTTGTCTTCCTATATAACTCTCTGTAATAAGATCTTTCTAAACAATAAATAGTATTTATTTATTTTCCTTCCCCCCCCCAAACCAATTACAAATGTAGAACTTTTTTGTTTCTTTAATTAACTTATAAGCAGTTCCCAGTCCTTTTAGAAATGGTCTATTGATTTATTCCTTTTCAATTGAGTTAATGTCTCAATTTCCATATAGTCATACATCTGCGATGCAGTGCGATGCGGCAGCTAAAAAGGCCAATGCAATTTTAGGCTGCATCAATAGAAGTATAGTTTCTAGATCAAGGGAAGTTATAGTGCCACTCTATTCTGCTTTGGTCAGGCCCCACCTGGAATACTGTGTCCAGTTCTGGGCACCACAATTCAAAAAGGATGTGGAGAAACTGGAGCGGGTCCAAAGGAGGGCAACTAAGATGGTGAAGGGTCTGGAAACCATGCCCTATGAGGACCGCCTTAGGGAACTGGGGATGTTTAGCCTGGAGAAGAGAAGGTTAAGAGGTGATATGATAGCCCTGTTTAAATATTTGAAGGGATGTCATATTGAGGAGGGAGCAAGCTTGTTTTCTGCTGCTGCAGAGACTAGGACGCGGAATAATGGATATAAATTGCAGGAAAAGAGATTCCACCTCAACATTAGGAGGAACTTCCTGACAGTAAGAGCTGTTCGACAGTGGAACACTCTCCCTCGGAGCGTAGTGGAGTCTCCTTCCTTGGAGGTCTTTAAACAGAGGCTGGATGGTCATCTGTCAGGGATGCTTTGATTTGGAGTTCCTGCATGGCAGGGGGTTGGACTAGATGGCCCTTGTGGTCTCTTCCAACTCTACGATTCTATGATTCTATGATCTTGTATATCCTGTCTGCCTTCTCTACCCCCTTTGAAAGTTGCTCATTCCAGATGTAGAAGGAACTGTCCAATTGCTAAAAAAAAGTGAAGAAAAGTGAAGAAGGCTGCAATTTTAACAGATTTTTAACTGCTGTAAAATGTCATGATGTTGAAATCATAGAGTTTTGCATCAGCTTTGCACCCATTGTCATAAGTGCCAAATGTCTACTTTTCTTTTGCCTTTCTTTTTAATGTGTGACCATAGTCTTCATACTAACAAGGCAGCTGGCTCTGTGCAAACCTTTGGACAAAAGCAGGTCAGTTAGCAATGGTTTATTGGGAAAGTTTCAGCAGAAAGAACCCAGCCTAGTAAATTATCATTGGAGGAGACAATCTTTTCCATGTCAATAAGAACAAACGGGGGGTTTCACAAAATTCCTCAAATATCTGGAGATGGATTGGCTACAAAGGTCCCAATGCAGAGTCAGGAATAGAGATATGAAAACGGGGGCGGGGGGGGGGGATGGAGGGGAACTTTTCCCTCTTCTTTCCAAGGCTCCCCCCCCCCCCAGAAAAAATGAAAAAATAAATAAATGATGAATAAAACATTTAAGGCAAGGTGTTCACAAGGGATGTAATTCATCACTAATTTAATTCTCAGGGGAAGCCATGAGTAATTTTAGGAAATTTCTTCCTGATGTGAGAAAGTCTTTGAAAACTGCCATTCTGGAAGACTATGCACAATTCAGGATTTATTCTGTGTGAAATTCATGGAGAGGAGGTTGTGTGCCAAAAACAAGCATTCTCCATACAGAAGATGGTATCTCTGCACAGAAAATGCTGTTTTCTGAACAAAAGAACCATGTACAAGTTTTGCAAAGAGTAAGGCCTGAACTTGTATAGTGCTTGGAAACCAGGGTTTGAATCCCCGTTCAGCCATGGAGACTCACTGGGTGACCTTGGGCAAGTAACATACTCTCAACCACCTTAAGGTTGTCACCTTAGGGTTGCCATGAATCAGAAACAACTAGAAGGCACATAGCAACAACAGCAGCAAAGCCTGACCTGCAAAGATTGTCATCAGTCTGGGATCCAACTTACTATAGATTTTTTTAACCTTTCCCCAAATATTTGTTAATATTCTTCTCATCTCTATAACATTCACATTTACTACTCTGAAATCATTTCTGAAAAGTATGGTGGTCCCTTAGAATCTGCTGGGGTTTGACTCCAAGATCCCCTGTGGATACCAAAATCTGGGGATGCTCCTTTATATAAGTGCCCCTTATATAAAATGACAAAATCAAGGTTTGCTTTTTGGAATACACACACACACACACACACACACACGAGTCATCCCTTCTGATTTGCGGGGAATCCGTTCCAGACCCACCCACCCTCCACGAATTGGAAAACCGCAAAGATTGAAGCATTGTTGTTTTTAATGGCCACACTCCTGCACATGGCACCTCAGGTGTGCAGCAGGTGCACACGCCATTTTGTCCCTCCTGGCTTCCCATCTGAGGAAATTCAAAACTGTGACTGGGAAGTCAGCAAATCTGGAGGGACGACAGTATACGGAATATTTTTGGATTTTTAAAAAACATTATTTTCAAATCGATGAAGAATCAGATGCAGTAGAGCTCCGCTACTGTGACTGAAGTTTTAAAAGGAAGAATAGAAATAAAATAAAGGCAATCAGCTGCTTGGGAATAGTGAGAGGGACACTGGAGAGGATGAGAAAGATACTGATACCACATGACAGAGCAATATTTCAACTGCTCCAGCAGTGATGTTTTGCACATGGGGGTTTGTGTGACTGGGAGGTGCAGGAGATTCAAGTTCCCTAAGGCTTCAGCCTTTGGTAAGGAAAGAAAAATATTAAAAATATCAAAGCCAAGCCTGTTAGGGTCTAAGCTTTTAAATCAGTAGAGCAGCAGAAACAGTCTTTCTCTAACAGTGTTCCTCTAAAAACTGAGGCTGACTCAAAGACAAAACAAATTGCTTGAAGTTTAAAAAACAAAACTTTACTAATGGCTTAAATCTACATATGTTTAGAAGCTACATCCTAACCTATCTAATGAATAGTTCAGGTAAATGAAGAAGTCTTTATCTCACCTTCTTTCAGAAGAACGTTGAGAGAGCATGCAGATGGGGGACCGCAGGGAAAGCGAGGATAATCTTTAGGCACTAAAGTTAGCTGAATCACATGGTGTGTTTACCAACTTATAAAAGTATTTATTGCCCCTGTAATTCAGCAGGACCAAATGGCATGCAAGCAGGGAGAAGACATGCAGGGAAACTCCTATCTATCTGAGGAGGGGGAGAGAGAGTGCAATGATTTTCCAACAGGAGGTCACTGACAGATTTTCTTGGTCAATGAAAAGGGACAAAGGGTTATAATATAGAAGAGCAGCATTCAGCATTTCAGTATACCCCCTGGATGGTAAATTTCCAATCCTGGGATTTGTAGTTTATTGTGGCACTAGAGTTCTCTGACACAGAGAACTACAAATCTCAGGATTCCATAGCATGGAGCCATGGCTGTTAAAGCAGTATCAAACTGCATTAGTTCTGCAGTGCAAATGCACCTTCACTTTCCCAAGCTCTGGTCTTTGCTCAACAGTCTTCTCTGCCCTTGAAGGAATTATTTCCATTTCTTTCCAACCCTGATGTTCTACAACACAACCTACCATATATACTCAACTATACATCAACCTCAGATATATGCTACTGTATTCAGCATTGGTCAGGCCTCACCTGGAATACTGTGTCCAGTTCTGGGCATCACAATTAAAAAAGCATGTTGAGAAGCTGGAGCATTATTTATTATTATTATTATTATTATTATTTCAAAAGGAAGGCCACCAAAATGGTGAAGGGTCTGGAAACCATGCCTTATGAGGAACGCCTTAGGGAACTGGGAATGTTTAGCCTGGAGAACAGAAGGTTAAGAGGTGATATGATAGCCCTGTTCAAATATTGAAAGGGATGTCATATTGAGGAGGGAGCAAGCTTGTTTTCTGCTGCTCCAGAGACTAGAACGCGGAACAATGGATGGAAGCTAAAGGAAAAGAGATTCCACCTAGACGTTAGGAGGAACTTCCTGACAGTAAGGGGTGTTTGACAGTGGAACACACTCCCTCAAAGGTTGGTGGTTTTTAAGCAGAGGCTGGATGGCCATCTGTCAATGGGGATGCTTTGATTGAGAGTTCCTGCATGGCAGGGCGTTGGATTGGGTGGTCCTTGGGGTCTCTTCCAACTCTATGATTCTATGTTTCTAAAAGACAAGGGCTGAAATTACAGATTTTGATATGAGTAGAGGGTAAATCTTAGGCACATGTAACAAAGGATCAAAAGGATGAAGCAAAGGAAAACAGTGCCAAAGAACATATATAATGCTAGCAGGCACTCACACCAAAGGCTGGATAGATGAGAGAATAAAGGTTCCATAACAGATTATACTCTTGCCTTTCACCAGGGAATGTTACCCTTTTTATAAGAGTTAATAAAGCACAGTACTTACATTGACCTTTGGATAAGTCGATTGGGGGGGGGGGGGGTGTCAATTTTTTGACTAAAATTTCTAGATTCGTACATGAGTATATACAGTACATTTTGTGCCTCTTTGGCCAGGAATGCATAAGAGAGGGTTTGCCGTGCCAAGCCAGTGTTTGCAGATGCAAAGACGGATGGCAGGTGTGCAGCCCGTGTTTCACTGGCACACTTGTTGCTATCAGCGTGGCCCTCCGTCTGCCAGGAATCGGCCCGCGATCCCTCCACCCTGCCATGAGCCAAACAAGGCAGCAGTGTGTAGTTGCAAGGCTCTTCTCATTGCTGCTTAAAGGGGCACCGCAGGTGTGCCCTGCTGTAACCTTGCGGGGAGGCAGATGGAGCCGGGCTCTGCCTCCTTTCAGGCTGTTTACCTTTGCAATAGACACCCAATATATCTGTAATATATCTCCCTACTGTTTGCTTTAAGCTGCTAATGGCCAAAGACCATGAAACTCCTCCTCTCCCCAAGCAGTGAAGGAATCTGGATTTGGAGCAGGGGACAGGTTTAAATAGGGATGCGGAGTGTAGGTACAAAGGGGCCAAAATGAGGCTATTACTAGGCTGATCATCCATGCCCTTTTGAACATGACAGTATGTGTATATCCAGTTCATCCTGTTGTTTAATATAAATGTCAATTTTGTCTTGTTTTTAAGAAAGAATGCCCTGTTATGTTGCAAAATTGTTTGAAGAACCCTGTTTGAAATTGTGGTAGTCTTTAAAAAAATGGTCATGGAGTGTGAAATGCTTTATGATCAGGTGTTGAAAGACCCAAATTTGCTGTTTAAGATTACTTCACTGGAGAAATATTCATGGTACAAGCATGGTGAAATCCAGCCCCCCTCTACATCTACCCAAAGTTTGCATGAGTTCTGTCACTAAAGAATAATTGTTAGCACAATATGTTCATGCAATAAAACTTTTGTTATTCCCTTACTTTTTCATGAGTGCGGAATATGACATAACCCCGTCCCTGTTTTTGCTATCCCAATGTCCCATTTTTGCCTCAAGGAAATATGGTCAGCCTAGCTATTACCTCTCCCAAATAAGAATTCTGCATCTTTATGCAATTTTCCTTCAGTCCACAAAATTTTTAACATTTGCAGGGAGAGAATGAGATGCTGAAAACTGTTCACAGTTCACACTCTTTCATTTGCTCACATTCTGTTGCTCTCCTTGCCTTCCTCCTTTTCTTTGGGTGCATACATTCCTGCAATGATAGAAATATAGGCTTTAAAGAAAAATTTCGTGGGTGAAGAATATTTATTTGGGGGCAGCCCCTTCATCCCTTCACCGCAGTCTAAAGAATACTTGCAAATTTTCTCATTATTTGACAGGAAGGGTGTGTTAAGACATCAAGAGACCCCACTGAGAAAACTGTGAAAAACTATGGATTCTTTCACTAGATCTCCACTGCAGTTTGACAATGCTTTAATTGTCATGACTCAATGCTATGGAATTCTGGGATCTGTCGTTTTGTGAACTGCTTAGCCTTCTCGGTCAGCGTGCTCTGATGCCACAACAAACTGCAAATCCCAGGATTCCATAGGATGGCCCCATGACAGTTAAAGCAGTGTCAGACACAGCTGCCTTTGCAGATAGAGACTTTTAGTTCCCAAATGTTTAATTCCCCATCACCACCAAAAGAAAACCCAACCTTTTTGTTCAGAAAATGCGGTATGTTGTGCAGTATTTTTTTTTTTTTTTTTTGCACGAAAGATTACTTTGTTGTAGAAATGAATTTTTGGAGAAAAACAAGGGTCTGGAAACCATGCCTTATGAGGAGAGAGGGAGCTACTACGTATGTTTAGCCTGGAGAAGAGAAGGTTAAGAGGTGATATGATCGCCCTGTTTAAATACTTGAAGGGATGTCATATTGTGGAGGGAGCAAGCTTGTTTTCTGCTGCTCCAGAGAACAGGACCTGGAACAATGGATGCAAACTGCAGGAAAAAAGATCCCACCTCAACATGAGGAGGAACTTCCTGACAGTAAGAGCTGTTCGACAGTGGAACACACTCCTTCCTTGGAGAGTGGTGGAGTCTCCTTCCTTGGAGGTCTTTAAGCAGAGGCTGGATGGCCATCTGTCAGGAATTCTTTGATTGAGAATTCCTGCATGGCAGGGCATTGGACTGGATGGCCCTTTAGGTCTCTTCTATTATTCTATGATTCTATGAGATGCCACAAGCTACAGATGTTCCACAGGAAAATGCCTATATATTCCTGTAAAGCAGGAGTTCCCAACCTGTGCTCCGAGGAGCCCTTAGGGCTCCGCATGCACTTCTCAGGTGCTCCATGGCTGCTCTAGGAAAATGAAAGAAACAAAAATGGAATGAAATTAAAGAATGAGAATATATTCTTATATATACTCCTAAACACCATTAACTTGTAAGATTTAGGGTAGGCCTCTTAGGGGCTTTGCCATAGAAATAAGGGCTCCGTGAGTCAAAAAGGTTGGGAGCCCCTATTCTAGGTGACTGGAGTGAGTGAGCCAGGCTGCATATTACACAGACTAGGGACATTGCTCTCAGTTTTTAAGGTCCGGCCTTGTGTGTCAGGGTCTGGCCCCTCTTCTGTGGTCCTTGGGCCCTAAGGAGGAATCTCAGGACTAGAGCACTGTCTTGAAAAATTACAGAATCAGAGGCCATTGCATCCACCCTCCTGCTGAATGCATCCCCAGCAGTGGGTAGCTACCCAGCTTCTTTTTTGAAGATATCCAGAGAATCACACTAGAGGGCAAACAGGATTTAAACAGGAATTAAACAGGAAATGCCTTATGTTTAACATAGGGCATTTAACATGCCTTATGTTTAACATAGGGCATTTCCTGTTTAATTCCTGTTTAAATCCTGTTTGCCCTCTAGTGTGATAAACCGACTTCCCCAACTCATCAGTCCCTTAGGCAAACCCCTCTTGCCATCAAGAAGTTCAATCAAAATTTACTTTCCTGTAACTTAAACCCATTACACCTGATCCTACCCTTTGGGGAATCAGATGCCAAACTTGCAACCTCTTCCCCGAGAGAGCCCTTAAGATATTTAAAAAACTTCACTCTTCTCTTCACCAGGCTGAACATACCCAGCTTCTTCAACCTTCCTTCATATGTTTTGTTCTCCATACCTCTTAGCATCTTTGTTGTCTTTCTCTCATCCTGCTGCAAATTATCTCTCTTCTTCTTTTATGAGGCAACCAGAATTAAACCCAAGACTCCAGATGAGGCCAGACCAGCACAGAATATAGTGGGAGTATTACTCCCCTTGGCTTGGCAACTATGCTTCTATTAATGCAGGCTAAAATATCATTTGCCTTCTTTGCTGCAGCTTCACACTGCTGTCTCATGTTCAAACAAACAAAAGGAGAAAGTGGGCGGAAGAGAGAGAAACCGGGACATTTTAAAAGCAGCTGAAAAAGTGGGACATCAGAAGATAAATTGCAACTGTCGCCGTCAAATAGGGACAGTTGGAGGGTATGCTTCCTGGGACCTTAGATTTTGAGGGTCCTGGAGGAATTGTGCTATCTGTGCCATTGGCAATCCCCCTCCCCCCACCCCTCTTTCAAAAATAAGGGCTGCAATTCTGCCATGAGATGCTTGGCCCAGATGCCAGCAGTTCCTTAGGGCAGTGTATGTTGTTTGTATACACTTATGTGTGTGTGCATATCACAGGAACGGAGGCCTCTTGGCTCTAGCCCTAGCCCTGGTCTTGCATAACTGTGCCCTTGCTAAGTGTTTGTTGGCACCCTGCGTCTCTCGGCTTCTGCCAGACCTTAATCGCACCAGCCAACAGAGAGGCAAAGCCAAAGAGGGGAAAAACAAAACAGTTTCACTGGGCTGGCAGGAGAGACGGTGACCTGAGATGGAGGTCTGGGGAGCAGAGAAGGAGGAGAAAGAGGAGACCTTTTTTTTGGACTCTGGAATTGAAACTTTCCACCCATCTCCCCATCCCCAAATAATTTCTGCTTCACCAAGAATTTACTGCCAGCCTCTGTGCCCGCTTCCCTGAGTTTGCCTGGCCATGTGTGCCAAGATGTTTTTGTGAGCAGCTGCAAAAGTTTCTGGACATTAACCCCTCTCTGGGTTTTGGTTTTATTAACCCCTCTCTGGTTTTGGGGGTTTTTTTTCCTCCTGATTTTCCCTTCCTGACTTTTCTTGCCTGGTTGAATTCACATCCCCTGGTTTGATGGCCTTTACCTTCTTTTTTCTTGTATTGGATTTTTTTTTTTAAAAAAAAATGCTTCATTTGTTTTCAAATGTTTCATTTGTATTTTGTGGGTTTTTCGGACTATGAGGCCGAATAAACGTCTAGAAGAGTTTATTCCCAATGTTTTTGCTGGCGACTGTGGCTGGCATTTTCAGAGAAATGCTTCATTCGTTTTGAATTGAAAAATCGGGAAGTGATACCTAGCCAACACCAACAGAAACTGAATAACTCAAGTTAGAGTGTATAAAATCTATCTATCTATCTATCTATCTATCTATCTAAAGTAACTTAATAAACACAGACCAAATAAAAATAACTGAGGAAGACTTTGGCTGAGAGCCGATGGCGGTTTGGTATCATACAGAAGCCAACTGACTTCTTTCCTATCAAGGATTTTACTTTAGTCATCTATTTCAAGAAGAGCTTCTGCATCTTCTCAGACTGCATATGTTCCCCTACAATTAAGGACTTTGGTTCTTCATTGTAGAATTTAATGGCTTATGCATTTTTCTCGTGTTTGTATTACATTGTATAATGGTGGTATATTAATTTCCTTTAAAAAAAATTTTTTTGTTATATTTAGTGATATATTTTATACATCCAGTAATACAAGATGACTTCAGTTTGTTTTGAAAGAATTACAAGATGTTATTAGAGCAGCCAACTTAGGAATTCAACCAAAATTAAATGGCCTAATAAAATGGGGATGCCGTATACAAAAGTCACAGAGATGGGAGTAATAGTCTCTTGCTGTCTTAGTACAAATTGTTGTTATAACATTTTCCCAAACACTTGGGTGGTTTGATGTACGGAGTGTAGTTGTGTAATTGCAAGGAAAGGGACTGAGGCTACAGATGTGGACTAGGCATATGCAGTACTGTAATACGAGCTGACTATTCGGAGATACTGTATAGCCATGAAGTAGATTTTAGTCTACGAAAGCTCATGCTACCGATTTCTTTCTTTCAGTTAGTCCCAAAGATGGTACAAGATCTCTCTGCACACTGACTATATTTCCAGAGAGGCCCAGCTCAGTGTAATGATTTGTGTGTTGTGGTACAGGTGCATCTACATCATAGAAATAATGCAGAATAATGTAGAAACAATCCTTCTCAGGGATGTTTTACCTGTGGATTTTCTGCACTGGCAATGGGGCTGGATGAGATGACCTTCAGGGATCCCTTTCCAGTGCTCCTGCTGCTGTCTTCTGTTTGCTGATGCAACTTAACAGACTCATCCCTTCCAGCCATAGTCATTATCTCAGTTTAGAGGCAATTGCACAGCATACCAATCCTCTTGCTCTTTTCCTCCTTTCAAGACAGTGTCTTTTGACTGTCTCTGAACCAAATCACCTTTTGGCAAAACACTCCCGATTCCTCTAAAGATCTGAGCAGCTTGGCTCTTTCCCAAAGGCTTGCCTTTGCTAGCAGCTTAGCTACCATTGTATTGCGGCTCAGAGCATCTAGCGCGGGGAGGGAAGAAGAATGTCTTTATTTAGATAAAATAAAATTCAAGATGCTGCAAGACTGGAACCGATGCACCAGGCAGACCAATTCTGGTGAATTTCCCACACTGGCAAGGAGGTGGTCTAGGTAACCCTTGGTATCCTTTCAGCTCTCTCTCTCTCTATATATATATAAAGAAGAAAGAGAAATGATTTTTTTTCCATTCTGAATGTTGCAACTCATGCCAGGAATTGCTAGAAAGTACTCCAGGAGGACAGCAGCATTGTTTGGATGCTTTAATCAAACACAACTATGACAACAAATACCACATACCAACCTCCTGAAACATTTGCCTTGTCTGAAGGAGCTTTGGCTTAATTGCTAGGATCAGGTTTTTGGTTTTGGAGCTAAGATTATTTTAAGATTAGTTTTTCCACAGAGAGGATTCAGTAGGCGGCAGTGCCCTATTTTATTTTTTGTTCATAACTGGGGATATTTCTATGGGATGATTTATTGCACTGGTTTAATGTTCAGTGTGTGCCTGTGCATGCATCCAGAAGGGAGAGAAATGAGCAATCCTGCCCAGTTACAAGGGGGGGAAAGCAAAGAGAGCTCCTAAAAACCTCGAGCCAGCATGGTGTAATGGTTTGAGTGTTGCACTATGACTCTGGAGATCAGGGTTCAAATCCCAGCTCAGCCATGGAATCCTACTGGGCGACCTTTGGCAAGTCACACTGTCTCAGCCTCAAGGGAAAGGAATGGCACAACTCCTTGGAACAAATCTGCAATGGCTAAGACCTATAGAATCCTGGGATCTGTAGGTTTGGATTTTTTTAAAAGAGTTTGAGCCTCTTCTGTGTCTGATGCCACAACAAACTAGAAATCCCAAGACTGCATAGGATGGAGCCATGGAAGTTAAAATGGTGTAGAACTGCATTAATTCTGCAGTATGACCACATCCCCACATGCGTCAGCGACTGATATAGAAAGGCATCCCACAGAATTCCCCATTTCTATGTAAAATGGGACGATGCCTCCACAAAGCCAGGGGTGAGCAGAATTATTTATCCATTCGTTTTCATTTATTTATATCCAGCCTTTCCCCCAGTTTAGGGCTGAAAGAGTTCAAACACGCAACATCAAACATTAACAACGTACAAAAGTGAAGAAAGCAATGAAGTCATCCTAGAATTTGAAATCAGTTCAAACAACTTAAAATGAACCACAGTGACAAATAAAAGCTCAGTGCTTTTTACACCAGTTAAAAACATAAGCCATTTAAAAAATAATGACAACAAAAAAATAAAAGTGACTCCAGCAGTTTAGTGGCATAGGAGTTCGAGTCACTGAGAGAGCAGGGTTCGAATCCCTGCTCGGTCATGGCAACCTACTGGGTGAGCTTGGGTGAGTCATACTCTCTCAGCCTCAAAGGGAAGCAAAGGCAAAACACATCTGGACAAATCTATCCCCAAAAACCCCATGATAGGGTTGCCTTTGGGTCGCCATAAGTCAGTAATGACTTGAAGGCACAGAACAACAAAGAGCCAGAATGGTATCGTTGTTTGAGCGTTGGGCTACAACTCTAGAGAGACCAGTGTTCAAATTCTTCTCAGCCCTGGAAAGCCACTGGGTAACCTTGGGCAAATCACGCTCTCTCAGCCTCAGAGGAGGGCAACAAAGGCGAACGTTTCCCAAACAAATCTTACCTAGAAATCCCGGTGATAGGGTTGCCTTGGGTCAGAAACAACTTGAAGGTGCTCAACTACAACACACAACAACGTTACATTGAGAAATCTGTTCTCAAAGGCTTGGTGGGATAAAAAGAGCTTTACCTGCTTGTGGAAAGACTGCAAGGAAGGTGCCAATCTAGCTTCTTTCATTGACTTCAAAGGCCTGGGAGCACAAATACTGTCAGAATTAGGTCCTCCCTTGGCAATGCATAACCCTGCAATTATTTGTTGTTTATGCCATTCAGAAATGGGGGTTGTTGCTCCATTCCACTGCTGTGCGCTGTGATCTTGCGGTGCATAATTTACAACTGAATCTTCCCCAAAGGCTTAAAATAGCCAAATCACACTTGGCCTGTGTGAACGCCAAACATTTGGGGACCATTTGTGAGCTTCACACAGGATGTTGTTGAATGAGGATTTAAGAAATGCAGTCTCCAAAAGGCAGGTTTATTGGCTGATGGATCTAATTCCAAACTAGAAATAGAAATAATATTTGTTGTTGTTCATTAGCTTGCCAGAAAAATTATTTCTTGATACCTAGGAAACCCTTTTGGGAATAATAACAACACAGTGTACTGTTTTGTATGTTGGACCCAGGCTCTCCTGGAGACCTGGGTTTGAATCCCTGCTCAGCCTTGTAAACCCCCTGGGTTGGCCTTTGAGCAAGGCCCACTCTCTCAGCCTCAGAAGAAGGCAATGGTGGGAAACATCCTCTGAATAAATTCAGACATAAAATAGAGACTTTGTGGTTCAGTGGTTTGAGTGTTGGCCTTGAGCTGCAATTGCATTGCAGAATTGAAGTAGTTTGACACTGCTTTAACTGCCCTTGCTCGATGCTATGGAATTCTGGCATTTGTAGCCAGAATTTGGAGCCATGGCAGTTAAAGTGGTGTCAAGATGGATTATTTCTGGAGTGTGGATGCAGACTATGAACGAGGAAGAAGAGACAAAGTAGGAGAGGCTGCAGGTGGGAAACTGGGATTCCTTCTTTCAGTTCTTCCTTGGTGAGCTGAGTGCAAACTATTCTGAGACTTTGAACTGTGTTTGCAGAAAATGAAGGGCAAAGCGGGAAAATGGGAAAAGGAGAGAGAAACTGGGACATTTTAAAAAGTAGGTGAGAACCATTGGATGCCAGAGGATTAATTGGGATTTTCCCTATTCAGGTTGACCAGACGTCCTCCTTTTATATGAGTGTTTTTAGCTTTTAATTTTGTTCGTAAATTATCATTGAAAATAGTAATCAGATCTGAAATGCAGATATACTGCTGTTAGATGCAAAGGGAAACTTTTTACCTTACCTATGGATATTTTAACGTAAAAACAGAAGAAATGGAGAAAAGAGGAAGGAAATATGCAAAGCTTTCCTCCTTGCATGGGGTAGAAACCAGAGAGCCACAACAATCTGGCTTGGCAATTATGGTTTGTCTCCAGTTTGGAAACCACAGCAGCGGGCAGTCACTCCTGGGTGGCAGGAATGGGAGGATGCCTGGCACAGAGGCATTTCTTCCCCCTCTTTTCCCCCACTTGATGGTTTTGTTTGCAGAAACCTCCTGTAGAATTGCACTTATTATAGGCTGATTATAGGGAAGAATAAAAGGATGGATGAGATGCAAGGAATTCCTCTTCTTCTCCAACCCCAGCGCCTCTTGCATCGTGCACTTGCATAGAAGGAATATATCTATGTAGTGTTGTTTTCCTTCAAGTCAATTCTGACTTATGGTGACCCTAAAACAAAACCTATCATGGGGTTTCCTTGGCAAGTTTCTTCAGAGGGGATTTGCCATTGCTATCCTCTGAGGCTGAGAGAGTGTCCAAGTTCACCCAATGGGTTTTATAGCCCAGCTGGGAATAGAACTCTGGTCTCAAGGGGCTATCCAGTGCAGGAATATACCACTTCAGGGGCCTTGATAGGTGATAGAATCATAGAATCATAGAATCATAGAGTTGGAAGAGACCACAAGGGCCATCCAGTCCAACCCCCTGCCATGCAGGAACTCCAAGTCAAAGCATCCCTGACAGATGGCCATCCAGCTTCTGCTTAAAGACTTCCAAGGAAGGAGACTCCACCACCCTCCGAGGGAGTGTGTTCCACTGTCGAACAGCCCTTACTGTCAGGAAGTTCCTCCTAATGTTGAGGTGGAATCTCTTTTCCTGCAGTTTGCATCCATTGTTCCGCGTTCTAGTCTCTGCAGCAGCAGAAAACAAGCTTGCTCCCTCCTCAATATGACATCCCTTCAAATATTTAAACAGGGCTATCATATCCCCTCTTAACCTTCTCTTCTCCAGGCTAAACATCCCCAGCTCCCTAAGGCGTTCTTCATAGGGCAAGGTTTCCAGACCCTTCACCATCTTAGTTGCCCTCCTTTGGACATGCTCCAGTTTCTCCACATCTTTTTTGAATTGTGGTGCCCAGAACTGGACACAGTATTCCAGGTGGGGCCTGTCCAAAGCAGAATAGAGTGGCACTATAACTTCCCTTGATCTAGAAACTATACTTCTATTGATGCAGCCTAAAATTGCATTGGCTTTTTTAGCTGCCGCATCACACTGTTGACTCATGTTCAGCTTATGGTCTACTTGGTGTGTGATCAGCTTTCACACAATCACACGAAACCCCATGATTGCATTCCGATTGCCATTGGATTATACTTCCAATTCCCTCCTATGTATGTGTGAGAGAGGCTGCATCCGCACCACAGAAATAATTGTGTTTGACACCATTTTAACTGCCATGGCTCCATAATATATAATTCTGGGAATTGCAGTTTTCTGAGACATTTGGCCTTTTCTGTCAGAGATCTGTAGTGCCCCACCAATCTACAAATCCCAGGATTCTATAGCATAGAGCCCTGACAGTTAAAGTGGTATCAAAGTGGATTAATTCTGCAGTGCAGATGCAGCCTGAACATTGAAACCTTGAGGTCAGTCCCCCCCCCCCCCGACCATTATTTGTGTTTTGCATCCTCCAGAAAACTTCAGTTTCTCCTCCTCAAGAGGTGACCCATTGATCCCTTTGTAGGAGCAGGCTCAGATCCAAGGAGGGCAGACAGTATCCCCACCACCATCACCCTCTCCTTCTGGGATGGATTTCATAATGGCTTTTGGCTTGAAAAAAAGGAAATTATAGGTAACAAAGAAATAAAAATTTTCACAATTTAGAGGACCCAAATGTTTTCCTTTCAGGGTGACCGCTTAATGCGAAACACAGCTCGTTAGGGCTCCAGCTGACGAGGTTCAGTTTTCATTTATTGGGTGCGTGCTGAAACATAATGGGTTTTTCATCTGCTTTAGTGAGGAAAGCATGTGGCGGAGGAAGGATTTATGGGCCCATTATTGAGATGTGGGGCTGGGCAACACATGTGCGGAGCAGGGCAAGGAGCCAGAGCTGCCAGGCACGGGGGAACAATGGCCTGTCCAGAGCAGTTCCCCTTCCCATGCCATCCGTGCCAGCCTGTGCTGGATCCTTTCCAGCAATGTAGACTCACAGAGCTGGACCATCTGGTCCAATCCCCCTGCCATGCAGGAACTCACAATCAAATCACCCCCAACAGATGGCTATCCAAGCTTCTCTTTAAAAATCTCCAAAGAAAGAGACTCCACCAGAGTCCAAGGGAGTGTGTCCCGCTGTCGAACAGGTCTTACTGTCAGGAAGTTCTTCCTAATGGTGAGGTGGAATCTCTTTTCCTGTAGCTTGCAACCACTGTTCCATGTCCTGTTCTCTGGAACAGCAGAAAACAAACAAAAACAAATAAACAAACAGCTTCATTTATATACCGCTTCATACCGCCTAAGGAGTGTCTAAGCGGTCTACAACTGTAAGCTACTTGCCTCCAACAGTCTGGGTACTCATTTTAGCAACCTGGGAAGGATGCAAACCTGAATTGAGCTTGAGCCCTTTTGCTGGTCTTGAACTCGCAACCTTATGGTTTTGAGTGAGTGGCTGCAGGACAGGCATTTAACCACTGTGTCACCAGCTTGCTCAATATCACACCCCTTCAAATACTTAAAGAGGGCTATCATATCACCTCTTAAGCATCTCTTCTCCAGGCTAAACATGCCCAGCTCCCTAAGTCTCTCCGCATAAGTCATGGGTTCCAGACCCTCATTTTGGTCACCTTACTCTGGACATGCTCCAGTTTGGTAATATCCTTCTTGAATTGCAGCGCCCAGATGTGGACACAGTATTCCAGGCGAGGCCTGACCAAGGCAGAATAGAGTGGCACTATTACTTCCCTTCATCTAGAAACTATACTTCTATTGCTGCATCCTAGAATTGCATTGGCCTTTTAGTTGCAGCATCACACGCCTCAGGCAAACACTTTCCCCATGTGTTTCCTTGTTCCCTTTGGCTCTTATCTAGTGCCCTACTCTGTGACACACACACACACATAAAACTAAGCATTTCCAGCCACCTCTTTGCTATTGTGTGCCTTCGGGCCGTTTCTGACTTACAGCAACTCTTAATGAGCCAGTGTGACATAGTAGTTTGAGTTTTGGACTATAACTCTGGAGATCAAGGTTCAATTCCCAGCTCAGCCATGAAACCCACCAAGTGACCCTAGGCCAGGGTTCAAATCCTGGCTCAGCCATATAAATGCACTGGCTGACCTTGGGCAAGTCATGTTATCTCAGCCTCAGGGGAAGGCAAGGTCAAACCCTTTCTGAATAAACCTTGCCAAGAAAGCCCCATGCGGAGGTCACCTAAGTTGGAAATGACTTGAAGGCACACAGCGACAACAAAGGGGAACCTATCATGGGAGTCTCTTGGCATGATTTGTTCAGAGAGGGTTTGCCTTCCTTTAAGGATGAGATAATGTGACTTGGCCAAGGTCACCCAATAGGTTTCCATGGCAAGTGGGGATTCGAACCCTGGTTTCCCAGTGTCATAGTCCTGTGCTGAAACCACTGCATCCTCTCCTAACACACAAACATAAACATTTCAAACACTGTTCCTTTTATTTTAAACTTGAACTGTGGAGTTAAAATTGCAAGGAAAGAGACTCCATCTAAACATTAGGTAGAACTTCTTGACAGTAAGTTGTTTGATAATGGAATAAACTGCTCCAAAGGGTGATGGAGTCTCCTTTTTTGGAGACTTTAAAAAGATGTTGGGTGGGCATCTTAAAGGACTGGTTTGAATGTGGATTCCAGCATGGTGGAGTGTTGGACTATATGGCCCTTAGGGTCCCTTCCAACTCTGTGAGTCTATAATTCTTTAATGGTTGATGAATTGGTTGCATTTGGGTACAAGATCTCGGGAGGAAATTACCTAGGAGACACAGCTCTCTGATTCACCTGCATTTGCCATGGGAATACGTAGTATTTTGTTCATATTCTGGAACTCTCTTTCAATGCAAAAGTTGCTATTTGGAGGGCTATGTAGCTCATGAAAAAATAAATCTTTGCACACTTTTCTACATTGCAAATGGTTTGTAATTAAAGAGGAACCACTGATTTGGAAATGTTGAATGAAAATTAATGGATAACTTTATATCACCTGGGCTGTAGTGGAAGGAAGTCAGTTGGTTGCCTTTGCCTTCTATGAAATTTAAATAAAATCTAGCAGATGCTCCCAAATTAGTACATATTGGTCCAGTCCACACTGCAGAAATAATTCAGTTTGAGACAGCTTTAACTGTCTGGGAATTCTGGGAATTATAGTTTTGTGAGACATTTGGCCTTCTCTGTCAGATTCACAGGATCCTCTAGCATTGAGCAGGGCAGTTAAAGCAGTGTCAGACTGGATTATTTCTGCAGTGTGGATTGGACCATTGTTGTATAAATGTAGATTTGGCCCATATGGGCCTGCATCTAGATTTTTTTAAAAGTACCTAGCAAATGCCTTAACTATAGAATTGCTTCTTCCTTGACCCAAAAGCACCAGCCGTTGGGTTTGTTCAAAAATCCAGACCCTCAGATAAAGCCAACAAAGCTGCAATTAATTCCAAATGAATTTGGAGAGAGTGAAGCCAGTGTTAAAGCCCTTTAAAAGTGAGCAAGACGCAGTTGTGAACTTTCCTTCGACCTTTAGCTGTCAATAGATGGATTTCAGCCCCCGCTTTCTCTGTGTGGGTTACTGGCGTGAGTTCCTTGTCTGGAAACGTTTGTCCGCCTAATGCAATCACATACCCCAATTCCTCGAGGAATCGGGCTAGACATCTGGCCTGAGCCCAGCCACATCCTGTGGCACTGAGTTCCACAGTCATTGAACTGCCAAATATTGAACCCATCAGAAAAACAGCTGAAATAGCCAGCCAGCCAGCCTTGTGATTTATGCTGTCCTGGACGATTTAAGCCAGATAGAAAAACACATTCTCTCCTCGTTCCAGTGAACTCCTCGCCCTGTAAGGTCTGATTCTTCATGGCAGGGACTTGGCACACACAAGGCTTAAAAGCCCACACACACACGTGTGCACACACACACACACACACACGGAAATACTCTTGCTTTCAAACAGCGTGGGGATTGGTATCTGCTGGGGTTTGGTCCCAGGACTCCCTGCGAATACCAAAATCTGTGGATGCTCAAGTCTCATTAAATAAAGGGGATAGTAAAATGGTATCCCTTAAACAAAACTGCAAAATCAAGCTTAAATTATTATTAATCTATTAAATAACATTGCAAAATTGGAATGTGTGTGTGTGTGTGTGTTAATATTTTTAAGCTGTGGATGCTTGAATCCATGGATAAAGACTCTTGTAGAAAAGAAGGTCTGACTGTAATATTTTGCCAAAAAGCCGGTAAAGAGCACAGTCAGGTTTAGCAACTAAAAAGGTAAAATGAGGACACTCTTCCAAATTAGAAGCCTACCTCCCCCAATGAAATTTTCCTCCATTCCCCAATTTATAGAACTGCGGAGCATGAGCTACTCAAAACTGTTCATATCTCAGGCTCTCATATTTTGCTGTGTTGGCATTCCTTTGGTTACTTTGCCTTCCCCATTTCCTTTGGATGCCTACATTGTATTTCTAAAGACTCAACTTTTATATCACTGCAATGCTACAGATTTGGAGACAGAAGGAAAACTTCATGTACAAGTCTGGGTTCTGATTTTGGCAAGCAGTGCCTTCATTTTCCACTCTCAGTAGCTGCACCTCTGTGTACAGTGTCACCACTAAGGCAGCCTGGGGTCCCACATTTAATATTTTAATGAAATTAATAAAGGTTATGATCTCGTATTGAGGAGAGGCAGAGGCCTGGTAGTTGCGCAAAACCACCTCAATGAAGAGCTTTGTTGTGCAACTAAATGCACACTGTGCACTGATCCACATTGTGCATTCATGTGCAAGTGCATTAGTGCACAACCATGCACAATATCTGTATATGGGCAATGGTCATGCATATGGAACTCCTGTTCCACAACCTTGGACCAAATGCAGATGTGGATTGGACAAAACTAAACTTAAGAGAAGTGACAAGTGGAGTGCCACAGGGTTCTGTCCTGGGCCCAGTGCTATTCAACATCTTTATTAATGACTTGGATGACAGTATTGAGAGCCTAGTTATCAAATTTGCAGATGACACCAAATTAGGAGGAGTAGCTAATACCCCAAAGGACAGGATCAAAATTCAAAATGACCTGAATAGACTAGAAAGCTGGGCCAAAGCTAACAAAATGAAATTTAACACAGAGAAATGTAAGGTCCTACACGTAGGGCGGAAAAATGAAATGCACAGATATAGGATGGGGGACACCTGGCTGAATGAGACCACATGTGAAAGGGATCTAGGAGTCCAAGTAGACCATAAGCTGAACATGAGTCAACAGTGCGATGCAGCAGCTAAAAAGGCCAATGCAATTTTAGGTTGCATCAATAGAAGTATAGTGTCTAGATCAAGGGAAGTAATAGTGCCACTCTATTCTGCTTTGGTCAGGCCCCACCTGGAATACTGTGTCCAGTTCTGGGCACCACAATCCAAAAACAATGTTGAGAAACTGGAGCGTGACCAAAAGAGGGCAACTAAAATGGTGAAGGGTCTGGAAACCTTGCCCTATGAAGAACGCCTTAGGGAACTGGGGATGTTCAGCCTGGAGAAGAGAAGGTTAAGAGGTGATATGATCGCCCTGTTTAAATACTTGAAGAGATGTCACATTGAGGAGGGAGCAAGCTTGTTTTCTGCTGCTCCAGAGAACAGGACTCGGAACAATGGATGCAAACTGCAGGAAAAAAGATTCCACCTCAACATTAGGAGGAACTTCCTGACAGTAAGGGCTGTTTGACAGTGGAATAGACTCCCTTGGAGTGTGGTGGAGTCTCCGTCCTTGGAGGTCTTTAAGCAGAGGCTGGATGGCCATCTGTCAATAGGGATGCTTTAACTGGGAGTTTCTGCATGGCAGGGGGTTGGACTGGATGGCCCTTGTGGTCTCTTCCAACTCTAAATTTCTATGATTCTATGATTCTATGAAAAATGTTCTTGTAGGGTAGTTTTTGGAGGCATAAGACACCAACAAGATTCCATATGGTGAATCCATAATATTTCAGTTTTCATGGGTGTTCTGGTATTTTATGATACTCCCGGTCTATTCTTTCACTTCTGGAAACCAGTCTGATAAAAGAAGGGGCAGCAGAACAATCTTGAGTGATGCTAAGGTGTGTGTCGGCTGTGATGTATTGCAGTATAGTGCCTCACATTATATCCAGAAAGGATGAGGAATATCTCTTGCAAAACCTACCCCTACTTGGGATCTGTTTGTCAGCTCTGTTAGGAGTGGTTGGTTTCTGTAGGGCTGGTCAACATCTGCTCTGCTCTGCATCCCATCTTCACTGCAGAATTAATGTGCTTTGACACCTATGGCATACTATGGCTCAATGCTATGGAGTTCTGGGATTTGTAATTTTGTGAGATATTTAGCCTTCTCTGACAGATTGCTCCGGTGCCACAGCAAACTACAAACCCCAGAATTCCATAGCATTAAGCCATGGCATTTAAAGCGGTGTCAAACTGCATTAGGTTCTTTTAATATGGGTACATCATTTTTGACCTTTTAATTGCATTTTAATGAATGTCTTTTTAACTGATGTTTGTCTGTTCATTATGGTTGTTCCCGACCACAATCCATGGGGAGAGACAAGTAAGAAATGATGATGATGATGATGATGATGATGATGATGATGATGATGATTTCTGCAATGCTGAAATAGCTCCAGTCTTCCTTTCTGCCCTCCACTCTGAAATAATTGATCTGAAGAAGAGCACTGGAGCCATTCCATGAAATGCTCTGGCAAAATTGGGCCACAGAGACTCCTGTGTCCCTGAGTTTCCTCAGGAATGATCTGTTGGCTAAATGATCATGCACTTAGGGTGCATCTGCACTGTTGAAATAATGCAGTTTGACACCACATTAAGTACTGTAGCTCCATCCTCTGGAATCCCAGGAGTTGTAGTTTTGTGAGACACCAGCACTCTTTGACAGAGAAAGCTAAAGACCTTGTAAAACTACCAATCCCAGGATTCCAGAGGATAGAGTTCCAGCACTTAAAGTGGAGTCAAATTGCATTTTTTGAAAGTTTCAGATACACCCACAGAAATAATACAAAAGCAATTGTTGTTGAGAGCCCTTGCAGGAATCATAAGGGCTTCCTGCAATCTAACCTATGCACACTTTACTTGGGAATAAGTGATGCTGAGCACATACAGGGCACTTTTATGCACACATTGTGCTTATTTCAGGATGTTTGAATGATAATGGACGGGAAGAGGCATTTGCCTCCCCCTGCAAGGTTCTGCAAATAATCAAAATAATAAACAACCCACCTGCCAGTGTTGACCACATGCACACATCTTAAAAGCAGTCCTCCCGTACCTTAAAACAGGGCCAGAAATAAATCTAAAGCAAAACTTTCCAAAAATGCAGCATTTACGTTTTTCTCCCCAACCGTTTCAGCTCCCCAAAAATGTGAATGACTTCCAGCTTTGTTTTGGCTTTATTTTCAACATGGTGGACTCCGCTGGGGGAGGACAGGGGTGAAAATTGCTCCCTGGCCCTTCGGGCAGCTGCCCACCCATGGTCTGCAAAGAAGTAAAGACTGCTTTCTGTGCGGTTCCACCAGGACTTTGATATTTTGGGGGGAACACAATGTGCAGAAATAAACAGTTGCAGCCTCCCTTGAGCCGTCTTGGGGGATAATAAACAAACTGAGCAGTAATCATGGCACAGTCTAAACACTGATGTTTGTGGCTTGTTGCTGTAATGGTGGCTGGTTGGTTGTACAAAGAGTCCTGCCAACCTGCAAGGAAAAAGTGGGCATCAAGACAGCAAAAGAGTTTGGAAATAAATTGCTTGCAAAAGGGAATGAATGTGCTCTGACAGGAACCAAGTTTGGGACACCCCCCCCTTTTTTTTTTCTTTTTTTTTTTTTTTTTGGACTACAGTTCCCAAAAACGAACATTGGCTTACCTTGTGAGATGTTTGTTTTCAGCGATGAGGGCGGAGTCATCCTTCATGAGGGTTGGTTCCCCCTGTTTGCTCCAATCAGGCAGGACTATGACTTTTGGGCGTGTCCACCAGGGGAATCCATCCCCCTTGTTTGCCCAGTCAATGTATAGCCAAGCAGAGAGAGTTTATAACAATGAAGAAATACTAACAACAATAGAGAAAGTTTAACCATTTAACTATAACAATTCTAGACACTAGAACAAGGATCCTATTAACCTTACAACACCCCCCGACACCGAGAAAAAATTCCTCAGTTACGGGTGGGCAGGATGACTCCGCCCTCATCGCTGAAAACAAACATCTCACAAGGTAAGCCAATGTTCGTTTTTCCAGCGTTGAGGGCGGAGCCATCCTTCATGAGGGACATACCAAAGCTCCCTAGATGGGTGGGAACTGAGGTAAGGAATTATAGGATGGATTGAAGGATCCGTCTACCAAATGATGCCCCAGCCAGTTGGAAGGCATTGATTCGGCAGCGACGGATAAATATGGAAGAAGATGACCAAGCGGCCACCCTGCAAATATTGGAGAGAAGAACATTAGTGGTTAGGGCGGCAGGTGTGGCAGCACTGTGAGCGGAATGAGCGCTGACCCTTCCTTGCAGCGTATTACCCATCATCGACTCACACTGAGAGATGCAAGCCCAGATCCATCAAGCCAGGGTCGATGAAGAAAAACTTCCCAGGTATGTAGGACCGAAGGAGACAAATAGACTGTCTGATTTGCGCCATCGACAAGTGCGTTTGATGTAAATACACCGAACTCTGCCTACATCTAGTGTGAGCCAAGTCTTTTCAAGTTCCTTTTTGGGGTCAGGAACGAATGAAGGGAAAATGATCTCCTGTGCTCTATGAAATGTGAAGTTAACTTTAGTCATGAACATCAGATCCCGTCAAGCAGAACTGAATCCTCGCAGAAGATGCATATTTCACTCCTGTGGATAGTGCTCCTGGTTCAGAAAACCTTCTAGCTGAACTAATAGCATTAAAAAAAAAATACACCCTCTCTCACACACACACACATATATATGAATGATTAGACAGTTTGTGGGACAGTATGATTGGAAGAGCTGATGTCCAGTAGGTGCCTTTCAATATCCACATGTGAAGGTTTAATCCTGGATATGGTATTTGACCTTGAGTTAGGAGATCTTTGTGATTGGAAGACGAACTGGTTTCGTGACATCTGGAAGATCTCTGGAAACCCTGCCCTTCTGAAGTCACGAGAGACGAGACCGGAGCACCTACATGAGGGATCTGGAGTTTGGCTATTGGGAGCCACAAACATGCTTCCCGTCACCCTAAGCTGGCATCCAACCTTATGTGGAACTTCAACAGGGCCTAAATCAGGCAATCCTCTACAACTGGCAGCAAAAACCACCATTCAAAGAGGTTTGATTTAATCAGTGTATGTCAGAACAGATTATTTATGTGTACCATCTGTTTTTTGATACAGCTAGAAGAACTACTGTAGGCTCCTGGCATGAAATGGTGTTCATGCCAAACGATTAACTGAAACAGATCAGGCAGTGTAGATGCACCAGTAACACTAGGTCCAATAACTGGGAACAACCTACCTGCTCGAGGGTGTTCTTCATGGATCTTACCCTTTGCTTGGTCAGGTAGACTGGTCAGCGATGTGTCTACAACCACTCCAAAGTGATGCAGGTTCTGAAATGGAACTAGGTAGTTCTTTTCGTAAATTACCAGAAAAACATGTCTGGATAGGAAAGAAATCACAACTCGACATCTTATATATATCCTATGGGAGAGAATGAGATCTATCAGGACATTTGAAATTATGGGTCTATATGAAGGTCCCACTGTTTTCAAGACGTGTCTATCTGTGTAGTGCGTGTCACAGAAGAAAACAACAGACTGAATGGTAGAACCTTGTATGGAAAGGTTGGTAAGATATTTGTGATAACGTGGTAGCTTGGGCTGTGGGCAGGAGACCACTACCCAAAAAACAGGAACACACAAAAATCTTGGAGGAGACGTGTCTCCAGACTTGTCTGGATAATCTCCCATCTGAACCTGTGATTATTATAACTCAATTGTTATTAGATAGATAGTATAGTGTTGTTGTTGATGTTTTTATGGCCTCAATATCAATCAGACATTTTGTGACTTTTATATCAATCTATGTTTGTTTGCCTTCCTCTACCTTAAGGAGGCAATGAAAAGTCATATGAATGGTATAGAAAAATATATCAAAGTATATTTTAACAAACAGCTTCATTTCATTTATATACCGCTTCATACCCTTAAGGAGTGTCTAAGCGGTTTACAATTGTAAGCTATTTGCCCCTCAACAATCTGGGTACTCATTTTAGCGACCTCGGAAGGATGCAAGCCTGAGTTGAGCTTCAGCCCTTTGCTGGTCTTGAACTCGCCACCTTATGGTTTTGAGTGAGTGGCTGCAGTACAGGCATTTAACCACTGCGCCACCAGGGCTGACATTTAAGGATGTTGAGGTCTTCTTATTATTCCTAGTCTCAGCCAAGAGACTTTATTCCAAACAATTTGTCCCCATTAAGTGGTGAGAATCTTAGATATTTTTTGTAATGGGCATTTTTATGTGTCAGTTCTTTAGTCAAAGTCTGTCCTTGAAGTGGTCTTGGATTACATCCAATCTCATTTAGGCTAGTGTCTCCAGACATAGCCACTACCTTTAACCATAGTTAATACCCTGATAGTACTTTATTTTGACCTTAAGTGTTTGTTTGTTTGACAAGTGGGCTAGGCCACACATGTTTAGCCCCAGAAAAAAAGGAAATAGCAGACACCTTAGTTGAGCATAAACTCTGGCAGCCACAAGTGGCATCTGTTGATTCTCATGACAAAGAGGGCTGAGATGTAACCATATATATGTAAACAGCTATTGGATTTAGAATCACAATAATAAATTATGGAGGCCTTGTTAATATCCTCATAAAATCTGCATGAAATGGAGTATTTGGTGTTGAAGGCCCAGGCTTGGAGGAGGGAGGAATATCCTTCCCTGAGGAAATCAGGATGGATCATCCTCTAGCTTCAACTGGTCAGAGTTGACATTAAATTCCAATATATAAGTTGTACAATAATACCATAAAACAAGTACAGTAATAATAAACAAATACAGTAATAATGAAGGATCATCAGTCCCCAAACATCTAACAGATTTCAGGAGCTTTCAGGAGGTACTGAAAGGCCCTCATCTTTATTTTTTATTTTTAACTCTTTTTCAGATCACATTCCTCTTCTGAGGAGTGAACTATAGGTATTATTTTCCTTTGTTTTACAAAAGGCATATTAGTTAGCAGAAGCAGCAGGCCTTTCCTTTTCTGCCTAGCTGCCCTTAATCAAAATGGCTGCCACACCTTCAGTTCCAGCTTTGCCTATTATTTTTAAAAAGGCAAGCACAATAAATAAATGTCTTTTTGGCCAAATTCTCCCAAGGAGAGATTGACACCTTAGACCAGGGGACAATGGGGCAGAAGCAGACTCCCTGCACCTGGAAATCCTTTTGTTAATCCTCTCTGATCCCTTCAGTCTGAGTGGATCTAGGAGGAAGGAGAGGAGAAGGCAGTTGGTTTTGGAGGGAAACTCTCCATTTGAATCTCTGAAGCAACTGAAGCCTCCTTCAAAGCTGGCAATGCAAGTCAGAAACAAATCTCTTGGGTAAAGCTTAACCCACAAACATAGGATTAAGGACTGAATCCTCACTCACCTCTTGAAATCTGCCTCCTCTCTCTCTCTCTCTCCCACTGTCCAAACCTCTTGCCGGGTTTGATGTCCGCAGTGGGGCGCAATCTGGCCAGGGACAGGGCCTCCAGCCGCGCCAAGGTCTGTCAGGGTCTCTATCTCACCACCCTGGGGCTGGTGTTCTGGCCCCCCTCAGACCATTCTCCCTCAGAGGCAGAAGAGGACTGAGATTTGGAGAGAACATCCTCATCTGAGGATTTTAACTGCAAGCATTTTGCTTCTTAGCCTTAGATGGCGCTCTCCATTATGTTTATGCTTGGAGGAATAAACCTGAAGTAGCATTGGCATGGCTCCCGCCTTTTTTGAGTTTGAATTTGTGCGCCAAGGAGGAACGTTTGGGTGCAAATTTGCCCTGCTCCAAAGGGGAATGGCATCCCTGGAAGAGCGGGAGGCGGGGAGAGAAGAAGAAAAGGGTTCCCCAGGTCTCCTGGAATTGTAAAGGAGCCTGTCCCTCTGTGAGCCCGACTCCAGGGGCTGAAGGACCACTGAGCTCCCTCCAGTGAGCTTGGGGTCCATCTTGGAGGGATGACTTTCCAAGGGGAGAAGGCGTCCCTCGAGAATCTGAAGAATGAGGGAGAGGAAGATAATTCCCTGGCCCTCCTTTATCTCTGAGTCCTTTCTGCCTCTGACCCTGACTCTTGGGAAGAATTCTCTGCCACGGCCTTAGCCTGAAAACGGGCCCCTCTCTGAGAGGAGACCGTTTGGGAGGCAATACAGGATTGCGCCGGCTGTAAGGCTAGTAAGGAGGAGAAGGGAGCCGATGTTCGGGAGGGAGAGGCTGCAGGGTACCCAAGCTGCTCACTGCAGCATTACTCACATTTCTCTCGGCGTCCTCCTTGCCGACCGCACCCTCCCGATTTCGGGACAGGTTCCTGCGGTCTCTCGGCGTCCTCCTTGCTAACCGCACCCTCCCGATTTCGGGACAGGTTCCTGCGGTCTCTCGGCATCCTCCTTGCTAACCGCACCCTCCCGATTTCGGGACAGGTTCCTGCGGTCTCTCGGCGTCCTCCTTGCTAACCGCACCCTCCCGATTTCGGGACAGGTTCCTGCGGTCTCTCGCGTCCTCCTTGCTAACCGCACCCTCCCGATTTCGGGACAGGTTCCTGCGGTCTCTCGGCATCCTCCTTGCTAACCGCACCCTCCCGATTTCGGGACAGGTTCCTGCGGTCTCTCGGCATCCTCCTTGCTAACCGCACCCTCCCGATTTCGGGACAGGTTCCTGCGGTCTCTCGGCGTCCTCCTTGCTAACCGCACCCTCCCGATTTCGGGACAGGTTCCCGCGGTCCGGCGCCTTCAAGCGCGGAGAAAAGGGATATCCCTCCTCCGGCTGCGCCGAGCGGCCTACAGGCCGCACCTCCCGGGTCAGGGCTGATCCATTCCTCTTGTGGAGAGCCTGTGTAGCATGGCCAGATTCCCCAGACATGCCTGGGCCCTCTAGCTCTTCGGACCTTAGTCGGCCCTCACAGAGAGAGAAGAGGTAAGGAGTAAAAGGAGAATAAAGAAGATTTTGTTTTGTGAGTAAAGGAGAGTTAGGAAAACACGACCTGACGGAGCGAAGGCAGGAACTAGACTGGGCAAACAAGGGGGATGGATTCCCCTGGTGGACACGCCCAAAAGTCATAGTCCTGCCTGATTGGAGCAAACAGGGGAACCAACCTCATGAAGGATGGCTCCGCCCTCAACGCTGGAAAACTGTGCTTCCCCCCTCCATGCATTCTGCAAACAGCTTGCCTCTAAGGCAGAGATGGACAAACTGTGGCTCCTAGGGTATATGAAGGGTATGTGTAGTTGTTAACTTTTCTCTGCATATAGATTCTAGAGAGAACATATTAATCAAAACTGCAAATAATCAGATCTGCAAAAGTCAAAGCTGCAAATGCAGAGGGCCAACTGTAATGCCGTTTGACACCACTTTAACTGCCATGGCTCCATCCTGTGGAAACCTGGGATTTGTAGTTTGTTGTGGCACTAGAGCTCTTGACGGAGAAGGCTAAATATCTCACAAACCGACACATTCCAGAATGCCACAGCATTGAGCCAGGGCAATTAGAGCTGTGTCAGTTTGCATTAATTGTGCAGTGCAGATGAAGCCCAGCCCCGATGCTGGCTCTTCCAAAATCTCCGTGTTAATCCAGAAAGAAAAACTACTTCCTTGGGTTGGTTTAATTTAGATTTCCCTGCTCTGTTTGCAGCCCCTCCTGGCCTCCACGTAGCTCCTGGGATCTCTGTATAAATAAACATGCCAATCCATTATAGGTTGGAATCCACTGTTGTTTTTTCCATGCCCAGCTATTCCAGACATCTTGGTTCACTGGAATCCTTCTGCACAACGCAGGAGAAGGAGGAGGAACGGTCAGGACCCAACGCCTGCCTGGCTTACATGGGATCTAACCTTGTTGTTGTGTTAATGCCTTCAGTGGGGCATGAGGATACCCACAGGACGATCCCTGCTGGGGTTTGCGGGGTTAGGAGAAGCCGGAGCCTTCCACAACACAGTCGGGCTCAGTCTGCAGCCGTGCTTTACAAGGAACGAAAATTCAGTGGGCAGTAGGCAACAAAGCTGTAGGTCTAGCAACATATTGCTAAGTTAATTAAAAGACCTTTATTTTTTCCTTTTCCAGCCAGCCCAAAAATCTATCATTAAATACCTCTCAAAGAACACCAGGGCCAAGATCATAGAATTATAGAATAATAGAAAAACTGGAAGAGAGCCCCAAGGGGCACCCAGTCCAACCCCTTTGCTTAAAACCTTCCAGGGGACTCTAAGGCAGCATATTCCACTTTTGAAATCTCTCTCGATTTCAAGATAGCCACACTGGAAGACCAGGGGTCGAATCTCCACTCAACCACTGGGTGACCTTGGGCAAGTCACACTCTCTCAGCCTCAGAGGAAGTCAAAGGTAACCATCCTGTGAACAAATCCTGCCACGAAACCCCCTTAGAGTCATCATGAGTCAGAAATGACTTGAAGGCAATACAACAACAACTTTTATTTATATAATATTCCACCATTCTCCTGATATGGGACTCTCAGTGGCTCACAACGTAAACTCAAAAGTATCCATACTCAGGTTTTTCTAGACAATTAAAAGACTCCTCATTCCAGTCCAATAGAATGTGATTCAGTCCCTGAAAAACTCCTTAAATTCCGCAGAAAAAGGCTTCACGGTTTTTACCAGGGTATCTCCTGAAATTTGCAAAAATGTGCAGTATTACACATGTAGCCAGCTGACCTCTTTGCATGAATTTTCAGCAAATCGATGCAAAAAGATGTGAACTGCCAAAACAAATGTACGAAAATCTGCAGAAATTTGTGTAATATACTTACATGTAAACTAGTGTGACACTGAAGTTTCCAGGGCATAATCCCAAAAAGCATTTTCAGGGGTGGGAGAAGTAGTCCAGGAAGGAACCTGGGTGTGTTTGGTAGATAACAGAGCCTCAGGAAAAGAAAACCCAAAGTTGGCAGATTGGTGAGGGGCAGAATGGAGGGACTCTAAAAATTAGTAAATAGATGTGCCAGTCTCAATATGCTACCCCCCTCTAATGGCAGGAATGAGCAACTACACACTAGGCCAACTTCCTAGGGATGCCATACATTTAGTATATATGCAGTGATTTTTTAATTTATTTTTACAAAGTGCAATAGTCATATCTAGCTAATAGTGAGAGAATTAGTGTTGGCCCTCCACATTTGTGGCTTTGGCTTTTGCGGATTTGATTATTTGCAATTCTCTAGGAATCTCTAGGTGCTCCAGCTTAACTCTGCTAGAAGTTGACTGTAGAGTTGTGTTGGGGAACCTAGAAATCCCTAGAGAAAACATTTTTATAAGCATTTGTAGGTCCTCAAGCATGATTCTGTGATCAGCTTCTGGCAGATGTTGATCACAGAGTTGCACTGGAGAACCTTGGAAATCCTAGAATGGTGTTTTTATTTGCACTCTTTCCACTTTCACAGAGGTCCTTCATCCCTGACCACAGCAAACGTGGAGGGACCACTGTGCACATGTGGGACTGTTGCACATGCAGTAGTTCATTAAAGTACACAACATAGCATGTGAATGTGCTTTGTTTCTATTCATTGCCTTTGCACCATGCTAGACGGCAAAGCAGGACGCGTGTCCAAAAAACTACCTGGCACAATGGGCAAACAGGCACCATGCCAGACGGCACTGCAAGACGTATGTGCAAACATCTGCCAGGCACCAATGCCAGGCAGCACAATGGGATGTGTGTGCAAACATCTGTCTGGAGAACCCCAGGTAACAGGGATATCAGGGCAGCTTCGGTTCTAGAATCCCCCAGGCTGCTTCCAGAATATTCTGGCCCATGCAGACCCAAGTGGAAGAAACATATTGCACCTGAGGAAGTAAACCCAAGTTGGTGCCACACCTCAGAAATAAAGCAGTTTAGTACCACTTTAACTGCCATGACTCAATGCTATGGAATTCTGAGATTTGTAGTTTGGTGAGCTATTTAGCCTTCCCTCTCAGAGAGATCTGGTACCCCACGAAACTACAGATCCTAGGATTCCATCATTTTGACCAATGGATAACTTGCCAATTTAGTAGTAGTAGTAGTAGGCTGGCCCTCTGCTACCAACTAGATGATTTTGAGAGTCTCTGCTCCCTTCATGGCCAAACCTTAACAACTGCCCAGTGGCATGAAAAGGCTCCTTTCTGTTAGTGATCTTTACTAGATAGTTTTTGCATTCACTTTGCTGTTTGGTGCTGGAAGGAGATAAGAAGTCTAAGAACAGACTGGGGAGCTGCATTTCCCTCTGATGCTTGCACAGTTCTCATGTTAGGGAGGAGGTAGGTCAGGCTTGTGCACTTGGGTTGTCTTTCGTTGCTTCAGAACTAATAATAAAACTCCTGGGCATCCACCTTCCAAAGACCTCTCTGGGGGGAAGGTGCACTCAAGCCCAAGGGCTCCCCATATCTCCAGCAATGAGCCTTGGATTTGATTGCTGACCGAGTGATATGTCTCAGGTAGAATTAGTTATTTGGTGACTCAGTTTTACCGCTGGCTGTGAGAGAATGTTGGAACCCATCAGCAAAGGAGAAGGGAGGCTTCTCTGCTGTGTACCACCTCTTGCATCATTTGCCACCAAGAAAGGTTATCTTATAGCAGTAACATGCTTCAATGTTCAACAGTGATAATGGCAAGGTGAGGGTTAGGGTTAGGGTTAATCCTAACAGAAAAATCTTGAGAGTAGAAAAACTCTCTGCCAGCAATGTGTCAAGATGCTCACAGAGCATTTTCTGTTCTTCTGCCCATCCTTGTTGTTGTATGCCTTCAAGTTATTTTCCAACTCATGGTGACCCAAAGGCAAGCCTATCATAGAGTTTTCTTGACAAGTTTCTTCAGATGGGGTTTGCCACTGCCATCCCCTGAGGCTGAGAGAGTGTGACTTGCCCAAGGTCACCCAGTAGGATTCCATGGCCGAGCTGGGATTCAAACTCTTGTCTCCAGAGTCCCAGTCCAATGCTTAAACCACTACACCACACTAGCTGTCCTCCTTGTCCTTACAGGGTTGCTGAAACCAGGGCATAAATGGAAGCCACCTGTCCCTCTTTCTTTCCATCTCTTTCTCTTTCTTTCTTCTCCTCAACCATTCCTAGCTGGGGTGATGCACACAAGCAAACACACACATACAGCTCCTAAGGGGAAACGCTTTTGTTTCTTACCCCTGTCCTCTGCCTGTGCCAATATTTGCCTCCGGAGATTAGTACGTTCGTTTTTCCATGAATGGGTCCAATGTAGTCATAGCCAATAAGATGGCACAGTTACCAGCCTTCCTGCTATCAGTAAAACAGCAGCAGCAGCCTGGACTGAGATTTAGGTTGGACTCAGCAAATATTCCCTGCTTCACATTTAAAATGTGATCATCAGATCAATGAAGGCTGTTGCCACATGACAGATTTAACACAGTTTGACAGCACTTTAACTGTCAAGGCTCTATCCTATGCAATCCTGGGACTGGTAACTCACTTTGAAACTAGTGCTCTCTGACAGAGAAAACTAATTATCTCACCAAACTACAAATCCTGGGACTCCATAGCTTTGAGCCATGGCAGTTAAAGCAATGCCAAGCTGCATTAATTCTTCAGTGTAGATGCAGACATTGTTGGCTTACCTTTCCCCCTGTTTCACAAAGGACCCTCAAGAGACCCTGGTGAGTTAAGAGGTGATAAATCACTGCCAGGAAAAAAGGAAGGAAGGAAGGAAGGAAAATAAATAAGAGGAGCAGAGAGGGAAGGAGAGAAAGATGCATTACTTCCCTAGCTAATTTTAGATCTGAACAAGGCCTCATTCTCACTTGCAAATAAATTAGTGTGTGATCCGAATCGATGGATCGACATTGGAGCATGGTTCACACTACATTTGCCTCTATGACATTTTCTTGCTGCAAAATAAAATAAAATAGGCCACTTGTGGTTCACATTGACAAATGAATTTATTCAAAATAGACCTGATCCAGCTAGCCAAAGGGCAAATTTAAATCAATTCTGATCTGCATCTGGTTCACACTTGCACAGAATTGATTTATCCAAAAAGACGTGGAAAAAACCAGCATCAAAAAGGTGCGGGTTAAATGGGTCTAGTGCATGGCCCCCCTCTCCGAATTGCTTCAGTGAATTGATTCAAGTGGGAACCAGGGTCATTTGAACCTATTCAAACCAATTTGCGATCCAGTTTAAAAGGTAGTGGGAATCAGGCCCTAAAGACCTTTCCGTTTATGGAAGCATTTCAGACTGCAGTTTGACATCTCTGATACGCCAATCTGAGGCTGTATTGTTCATTTTCAGTTTTATAGTTTATAGCTATTTAATCTGATTTATTACCTATTTACTGTATATTTTATGTCTTGGTATATTTTATGTTGTTTTATGATTTTGTAAAGTGCCACGCAAAACTTATGGCACTATGCAGTTTGACACCATTTTAGCTCCATTCTATAGAATCTTGGGATCTGTCAAGAGGGCTGGTGCCTCACAAAACTACAAAAGCCAGGATTCTGTAGGATGGACCCATGGCAATGAAAGTGGTATCAACCTGCATTATTTCTACAATGTAGATCTCCCCCTGGTTGAAGTTGGCAATGGAGAAATGACAGCGGGGAAGACCGATACAGTTTCTCAGCCTGCATGTTTTTGAAGTCAGTCCATGATAATTTTCTTCAGGTTTGAGACAAGGGAGCCCCAGACTGCCTCCTCTCTTTCAAATCACATCATTCTCCCACTTCTCATTGGAATCAATCTTCCACATTTTTTCCAAGAAGGTTTTTTTGTTTTTGTTTTTGTTTTTGCAATGGAGGAAAAGAAACTTTCCCACCCTGTTCCTGCACTGAGATGTATAGATGACTTACAGGGCCAGGAGAGGTGAAACATGGGTCCAATCCACACTTTAGGGGAATTCTCCTGAGTAAAAAGAGTGTCTGTTTGCTCTGAATCAGGCTGGAAACTCTGGGGAGGACCCTGAGTGTTTGGACTGCATGCTGGTGCAGGGACAGGGGCAGAAGTATTGGCAGGTGAGACAGTGTTGCCACAATCAGCCCATTATGGGTCCCGGTTGTCCTCTCTGCAGATCTGGAAACCTCAAACATAAGCGGGGTTTTCCTCTCTGGACTCTTTCAAACGGGAGGAATTTCTCCCAATTCCGAATGGAGCCAATGCGGATTCATGTAAATTCGCTTGTTTAGCGAATTTACCTGAACCCCTGCTCCATTCGGAAGGCATTCGGAATTACTTCCCATTACCCGAAAATAACCCCCCCTTGCCCGAAATCGCGTGAGAAGCTTAAATTCGCAATAACGTTAAACCCATGATTGCATTCGGAGTGACTTCCCTTTTGCCCGAATTTGCGTGAGAAGAATTAATTCGCAATAACGTGAAACCCCAGGATTGCGTTTGGATTGCCCTTGGATTATACTTCCAATTTCCCACGTCTGAAAGAGTCCTCTGTGTGGACACAGCCTTGGATCTTTCAAATTCCACTGTGGTGAGGTGTAACCCAAAATGCAATGTTTCCAAGAGGGTGCCCACATTTAATACCCAAATAGGGAATCTACTTAGCTCAAATGACAGCACCATGAGGTCTCGGGTAACTAAAATCAGGGATGTATTTTGTGTATACCAAATTGTATACCTGTGTATACCAATTCTGGGAAACAATTCTAGAGTACAGGTTCCAAAATAGTTTTATTTATGAATCAAAGACACTCACCTTTCACACAAAGACACTCTCTCACATACACATCCAAGAACTAATGATATAGAAGGTGGTAGCAGACAGTGATGTAAGGGTTTGCAGGGTGATACTGTACCAATTCTAGTTGTGGAGTTTCAGTCGCAGGGACACAGTGATGGAGAAGTGGCTCAGCAAGCTGATAGCAATGCTAAGTAGTCGAGCAAGATGCTGACAGAGTGTCTATCTGAATCTCAAGCACGGCTAAACTGGGGGGGGGGGTGCCTATGCAGGCATATTTATGGGGCAAAACATATCCTAGGGGCAGATTTTGGGGTTAAAATGAAGTTTCTAGAAGGGAGGACCAATAAAGGAATTTGTACATAACTGGATAATCAGTGGAAATGTCTCTGGACAAAGGAGTATTTCCTCCAGAGGGAAGTATAGTCAGACTTTTGTTCTTTTGCAAACACCAGGTTTATCCCCCACCATCCATCACTCCTATCAATGATGGGATTATGCAGATTCTGATCTTGAGTGATCTGTCCTGGCCATGTGCTCTTGAGCTTCTCCCATGCTGAGCCTCCCAGGCCTCCAAATATTGTCCCAGATTTCCTGCACTGGGGGTACCTTCTTGGCTATATGCCTCAAACACCCCTTTTGATATCAACTTGATACTGGGGAAAAAAAGATGGGTACAGAGGGCCAGATCTTGGGGAACAGATGTATCTGTTAGGTAATTTTCTCTGCAAGTGGCTCATAGTCATCTTTGTCCTTCTCAGTAGGATTCAAATGCTCACCATCTGCCTCATAATATTCCATTATTCTCTGTCTTTTTCTCCCCTCTTCTGTCCTGCAGATGCCGAGGCTCCTCTCCTGTGTCAGCAGAGTGGTGGTCCTTTTGGCAGCTGTTCTGGTGACCACATCCATCACCATGTCAGGAGAATGGGGAGAAGAAGGTGAGCTAAAACCCATGGATTAAATATCTTCCTGGGATAGTTTTGCCATATTAGGGCTCAGGAGTTAAGACTTTTCAGGATTCAGCCAGGTCAAAGTGGCAGGAGTGAGACGGTGAAAGGCTTGTAATGGAGGATGGGTCAAAGAGACAGCAAGAGGTTACTCTCAGGAACTGCCTTCTAGGCAGCGAAAGAATATTCACTGTTATTTGTTTTGAACCCAGAATGAATGCATTTCCCAACAATTGAGAAATGCAGGCTGCATCTGCACTGCAGAACTAATGCAGTTTGACACTTCTTTAACTGTCATGGTTCAGTGCTATGGAATCTTGGAATTTGCAGCTTAATAATAATAACAACAGTAATAACAATAATATTTATTTCTTATGACACTTTCTCACAATGGAGGCGGGGAACAACAACAAATCGAGAAAAAACAACATCAGTTAAAACACATTAATTAAAACATGCAACAGTTTAAAAGGACAAATAAGACATAATACAATTTAAAACAGTCCATATTTATGAGATATTTAGCCTTCTCAGTCAGAGAGCTCTGGTGCAACAACAAACTACAAATCCCACGATTCTATAGCATGGAGCCACAGCAGTTAAAGTGGTGTCAAACTGTGTTATTCCTGCAGTGCAGATGCAGCCACAGTCAGGAAGAGTAAAACAAGTGAGAATTTTGTGCACTTCTTCCCTGATAGTCCCACACTCCAAGTTCTTTGGGTAAATTATTGTGCACAGCAATGCATACAGATCTCTTTTTGTACAGAAACCAAGTCACTGTTGAGTAAAAAATGCATAGAAATATTCATTTTCTGCTACAGCAGGTGAAGAAATTGAAAAAAAAAAATTTGTCCTTACATGTAAAAAGATGACAGTCAAGATATGTAAATCTCTACTGCTTTTCTCTCAGAGCTGCACATTACAAAACCTATAATTCCCAGACAGATTATGTATGGAGATTCTGGGAGCTGTAGTCCAAAAGGCTATCTTCACATCAAAGGCTGTCTACATCTTCATACAGCCTTGGCAAAAGAAAAGAAATTCCCAACCCTTCTTTAAAAATTGTCATATTTAAGGATTTTTGTATGAAAAATTCATTTGTGCCATAAAACCAGTTTTTTGCACAAAAGCCAGACATTGTATATTTCTAGCAACTGCATTGCATTCTCTTTAAAATGTTGGATTTAGAAAAAAAAATTTGAGGGGGAGGTGCCAAAAAAATAAGCAAAACCCCCATATTTTTGCACAAACACAATTTTTGTAAAAGAAGTGTAAAAAATCATCAAAAGCATGTATTTAGAAACACTTGTACTGTCACCCAGCAAGAAAAAGATATTTAAAATGATTCCTTCTTGCATGGAAAAAATGAAATAGGTGAAGATGTATATCCCCTTTAACTGTCCATACTCCTAATCTCCATTCCTATTACCCTAGAAATGTTGATAACCCCAGACCTCTCTGCAGGCAACAGCCTTTCGCATGACATGGCACTTTGCCTCAAAGCTAGGTGCCCACATCCACTGTCCCTGATACTTGACTTGGTTTTTTGATACAAGGGAGGTAAAGAATTGGAATGACTTCCTTTTTTGTGCGACAGGGGTGGGAAAACCCCCTTTCTGCCTGAATTCAACAAAATCCCAAGAATTTGAGCTAGTCTTGTCAAGAATGCAAATGGGACAACCTCTGGCAGCTGAGAGGCCAAGAAAGCAGCCACCTCCTTCTTGCATCTCATGATTTATGGGTTTCTCTTCCAGGTGTGATGTACGGCCAGCTAGGAAAAGACGTGACATTGACGTGTGCCGGAGTAAACCCTGGGTAGGTGCTTTGAGGTGTCTCTGGGCCTAACTGAAAAAGAGAAGTTGGTAGCATGAGCTTTCATAGATTTAAACTCATGCAGCCAACTTCTCTCTTTTGGTTGGTATCAAAGGTGCTACAGTGCAGATGTGCAATCCTTACAGTTCACTCACTCAAGTCCTCTGGGAAATGTTTGCTGCAATGGGAGCAATTTAGTTTCCCAGAGGACTTTTTCGTCTACTGCCCCTAGACTGTGGAATGACCTGCCGGAAGGGATACAACAGGTGAAAATGCTAACTACTTTTAAAACAGCATTAAGACATATCTCTTCTGACAAGCCTACCAAGTCAATTTTAAATCATGACATTTTAATTGTATATGTACTCTTATGAGTGTCTTTGATTGATTTTATAGTGTTGTATATTAGTGTATTTTAACTATGGGTTTATGTATTTTTAATTGTGTTTTATATTTTAACATGTTGTATCCCACCTCAAGCTTTGAGGAGAGGAGGGAAATAAATAAATATCATCCTCCTCCTCCTCCTCATCATCATCCTCATAAATACGTTAACAAAAACATATGTCTGAATGTTGGTAAGGCATCTTTGGATTCCAAGGCTTCAGAAAAGGAGAGGACTATAAATAGAATAAAATAAAATCCAATGTGGGATGAGAAATTGGAGCTTCATCATACATTTCAAAGTAAAACTACTCGCACAGTTTAAAAGAATGCAATAGTAGATATCCAGTGTATCTTGGCTCCCAACTTTAGGTGAAGATGACAGGAAATGCCAAGAAGTTGAGCCTCACAGGGTCCTCCCAGCCCTTCTCTGGGAGGCCAAGAAAGCAGCCACCTTCTCTCTCCCCTTCTCATTGGACCTCACAGAATCTTTCTGGCCTTCAGGTCCATAGTGGAGTGGCGGTGGAATGGAGCCACGGTTCTGCCAGAGGATTCCCGGGTCCAGCAAGGGCAGCTCATCTTGCCGCATGCCGAGCTCTCCTCTGAGGGCCTCTACAGCTGCCATGACACCAGTGGACTTCTCCTCAGCTCCATCATGCTTCGCCTTGGCCGTAAGCTCTGGCCCCTCTGTTTGAGAGATGTCCTGCAAGGATGGGACCGCAGGGAGGTAGATGGGGTGCTGTTTCCTTTAGATGGAGATAGAGAGCAATAGCAATAGCAGCTTCATTTATATACTGCTTCATACCACCCAAGCAGTCTCTAAGCGGTTTACAACTGTAAGCTAATTGCCCTCAACAAGCTGGGTACTCATTTTAGCGACCTCAGAAAGCTGCAAGCCTGACTCCAGCTTGAGCCCTGACTGGTAATGAACTTGCAACTTTATGGTTTGTGAATGAGTGGCTGCAGTACAGGCATTTAACCACTGTGCCACCAGGGCCCCTCATCTATAGGTGGTGATGCATTTAGATGGGGAGATGATTCCTTCAGATGGAAGTAGATCATAGAATCATAGAGTTGGAAGAGACCACAAGGGCCATCCAGTCCAACCCCCTGCCATGCAGGAACTCAGAATCAGAGCACCCCGACAGATGGCCATCCAGCCTCTGTTCAAAGACCTCCAAAGAAGAAGACTCCACCAGAGTCCAAGGGAGTGTGTTCCACTGTCAAACAGCTCTTACTGTCAGGAAGTTCCTCCTAATGTTGAGGTGGAATTTTTTTCCTGTAGTTTGCATACATTGTTAGGAAGGGTCTCTCGCGTGGGTGAATTAATTAGCTCAAATGCTGCTGAGAGGAGGTTCTAACAAAGCCTTTAAGCCGAGACCGGGTCTCCTATATGTATACCAGAGGTTGCCACAAACCCAAGAGAATAAGCCACTGATACAAACTGAATTCCAATAACTATATATCCTTTATTAGGAAACACACAATATGGGGAAAGCATACACACACACAATAGCTGAAGGAAAAGGGTTTAGGAAGAGAGGCACCACTAGGAATACTACCTTAGAAGTCTTCTCCGGGAAGTCCAATGGAACGTGGATGGATGATGGGGCATAGTACAGTCCACATGTCCCCCAAAATTTTATTAAAAGCACTTCAGGTAACAACATTGCTCCATCTCCTCTTCCCTGGAGCAGCAGAAAACAAGCTTGCTCCATCTTCAGTATGACACCCCTTCAAATACTTAGACTGGGAGATAATTCCTTTAGATAGAGGTAGATGTGGAGATGATTCCTTTCTCTAGATGGGGGTAGATGTGGAGATGATTCCTCTTTGGGGGAGTATCTTCTTGGACAGTTTGCTTTGTGGCATTGAAGAGCAGTTGGAGATGAACCAGGACTCTCCAGGAGTGTAGGATGTGGACAGAGGTGGGGAGCTCCTTCCAGTTATGGACATATCCCTAAACAATGTCTCCTTTTCCCTCTTCTCTGCAGGGGTGCCAGGATTGCCTTCCATTTCGTGCCGAGCTTCCAACTATGAGAACTTCTCCTGCTTCTGGGCTTCCAGCGTTGAGACTTTCCTGCCTACTAAATACATCACCACCTATAGGTATGGCTCTGTCTCCATGAGGTCTTGGTGTGCCCTTCCCACAGCTCAGCCTCACCTCAAAGGAGTTACCAGACCTACTTGTGACTCATTTGTAGTGAGGGGTTAGTTGGGAGCAAGAGAATGAAAACAAAAAGCAGTTTTTAGGGGACATTTGGTCTTGTCAGACCTTGTAACAGTTACTTTTCAAAGCCTGCAACCTCCCAGAACCCCGAGACAGTTTTTTGAAAAGACACAGAGGATATGTGCTGCTGATGGCCTACTTCCTCTTATGTGTAGCTGAGTGATTCTGGCCAATGTAGACTGCTGCCACACTTCAGAAATAAACAATTAGACACCACTTTATCTTCTATAGGATTTGTAGTTGGGCAGGGACACCAGACCACTTTGGCAGGGAAGGTTAACTATCTGACAAAACGGCAAACCCCACGTTTCCATAGCATTGCGTCATGGCAGTTAAAGTGGTATCGATCTGCTTTATTTCTGCAGTGTGGCAGCAGCCGTATTCAGTAGCAATAACTTGCCTGAGTGCCATGCCTTGCCTTTGTATTTCTGCGCCTCTCCTTTTCTTTCTCCATTATGATTTAAATATTCTCTTTGGTAACAAGTTTGCTATGTTATGTTCCAAATCCTGTTTGTTGGCTGCAGCTCTTGGAATGAAGGCCTTTCCAAAAAGAAAAGAAAGCCCACATATCACATAGGTTTCCATTGCACCGTCCAAAGCGATACTCACAGACAGATTTGGCTTTCCAGCGGAGTGGGGTGGGGGGAATGCAGATTGCATGGAAAGGGAGTCTCGATTGGCCACCCAGCATACCAGAAGGGTGGAATCACAGTGTGGAGTGAACGCTGCCAGGTCTACTGTCTCCACCGCAGCCACTGCCATGAGCCAGGCAGCAACAGAGCTTAAAGCCCCACTCCCCAGCATACATGACAAAAAGAAAATGAAGGTACAAAGACCCAAACTAGGCACCTCCGCCCAATGCACAACTTTCACAGGAGCTCAAATAATGGGGAACACCCCACTTGGTTCATTAGTTGTACTGGGCTGGACAAGGAGAACCAGGCTGAGCTAGCGAGTCTTGCCATTGTTGTTATTATTGTTATTATCTTAGGACTTTATCCCACCAGCCTGCTGTCCCACCACAATTGAGCTAGTTTAAGAATAGGAACATACCAGTTCGGCATAATTTCTTCACTTTCTCCCACAATAGAGCTTTGGCAGTCCATTATCGTGTGATCAGTTTTCTGCACTGCCAAATGCCAACTTGCAGAAGGAAGGGGGAATGAGCTGCCAACCAGTTATCACAGCTGTTGTGCAAATGTGCCCACAGCAGATGGCTTCAGGAAGCAATAATCGCTGCTCCTCCCCCCCCCCCCGAAGTGCAATGCTTCTCTGTGAACATTCATACAGTCACTTCATGCAATCACTACTGAGCTAATTGTCTCCCAAACACAACAGCCAGCTTCAGGAAAGTGTTGGCAGCCACAATCACTGCAAAGGAGACAATGGGAGATGAGCAAAATCATGGCCACTCATGCAATGTGGCTACATTAGAAGAACTGCAGCAGAATGAACCTATTGCACAAAGACAGTAAAAGGGTAGCAGTGGGAATGAGATCCCATTGATGAGTTTTGCCTGAATGATTGTATCCCACTGAATGACCTTGGTAGCTTACAAAGGTTAAACTCCCATCTTAAAATACATACCGTGTGCCCACGCCAACTGCGGACTTGCCCTTTGCAGATTTGAGCATCCACGGATGGCCCTGCCCCCATTTCCCTCAAGTTGAGCTGCCATGGTCATGCACACAGTGTGCCATCATTAAAACTGACAAGACTTCAGGTTTTGTGATTTTTGGCATTTGCAGCGGCGTCCAGAACGGTACCCCTGTGGATACAAAGGGCCAACTGCACACGGGGCCCTCCACATTTGCTGGGTTTAGGAGCACAAGACCCCCATGAAAGTGGACAAACTGCAAATTTAAAAAGGCAGGGTTTTGTCGTTGTTGTTGTTGTTGTTGTTTTACCTGAGAGAACACCTCTCTAAGAATCTCTAGGTCTTCCAGCACAAGTCCGTGGTCAAAATCTGCCAGAAGCTAACCACAGAATTGCTCTGGAGGACCTCCAAATGCCTAGAGAAGTGTTCTCTCTAGGAATCTTTGGACCTCCAGCATGGCTTCTGGCAGACATTGACCATAGAGTCACACTGGAGTACCTAGGAGTTTCTAACACAGGGGAATATTAGGAGTTTATACAGTCATTATCCTCGGAAAGTTGCACAATCGCGGGAAGATTTTCAAACACATCACAATTAAAGAGGACTTATCCCAGTAATAACCAATGAATAACTAGCAACAAATCATTGACGGGATTTCCCATTATTCCTGGGATAAGTCCTCTTTAATTGTGACGCTGTGTGAAAATCTTCACCACAATTGCGTGACTTTCCCGGGATAGCTGTTTAAACCCCCAATTTTACCTGGGTGATAAAGTCCCCAGAGATTTCTAAAGAGAACATATTAACCAAATATGTGTATAATCAAAGCCTCAGATGTCAAAGCCACAAATGTGGAGGACGACTGTATAACAACATCAATAAAACATATACAACTTGTTTTTAAAATGCATTTAAACAACCGATAGTATCAAAAACACTTAATTCCATTCAAAAGCAGAAGATAAAAATCAGCAAAGTGGCACACCATTAGAAGCACATTACTATCAGTTCCTATAAGCCTATTGGTCAGAATAGAAAAGTTTTTACTTTTTGGCCAAAAAACAGCAAAGGGGAGGACAACTGAAATGACTTGGGAGGGAGGGAGTCCCAAAGCTTGGGAGCAGCCACTAAGAGGGCCCTGTCTCTTTCATATTCCCACCAAATGTATTTGGGAAGGTATGCCTGAAAAAAAAGGATCTTAAAGCCCATGCATTCTCATATGGAAAGATGCAGTCTATTAAATCTGATGCGGTAAGAGATCCTGAGTGGGTAGTGCCATTTGTCTGCCCCGGTGTCCTTTCATCAAAAGTGCCCACACTGCTGGCATTAAGCCATGGTCCAAAAGGCCTTTATCCGAATGCCTAAGAAAGAAGTCCAGACATTGCAACCCTTTCCTCTCAGCCAGCCATCCTGTCCACTCCCTCCGTATTTGGGAGGTCGTCTGTCATTCATTCTGGGCTTGCTGAAAACCGGAGACAGATGTTTTTCATAAAGCATCCATTTCCTTGCTAGTGTATACACTGTCACATTTCCCTCTCACGCATCCTGGCCCAAGAAGGTTTGCAGCATCTTGAATGTTGTGTAAAGAGGCACAAGAGGGGCGAGAGACATTCACACTGCAGACAATCCTCTTTCTTTTGCAAAGAATACCCAGCTCTCTGGAAACAATGCTTCTGTGTCTGGCATGAAACAAGGGCAGACTGCTTCTCTGACCTCCATAGAGGAAATGAGGTTAAGAGGAAGTAGGGTAAAAATGGTTTCTCTCTGTCTAGGCAGAGAGAATCACATCACTGGCTCCACATACCAATTCTCATTTATCTATAATTGCTGTATTTAACTTGAGTTGTTGCATTTATTTCCCTGACATAGATCCACAGTCTTGAGGCTGCCATTGCTCTCAAATAAAAAACAGACACCCAAATCTTCTAAGTGACTACCCTTTGTAGTAGCTGCCATTTTCTACCATGTCGAACTGAGGTGAAATCTAAATTCTTCAAAGTTCTTTTCTCTTTCTCCTTCTTTTCTCTTTCAGGAAAAAGCAACAATCTGGAAATGAAAGGTAAGACTTAGCTGTTGTCGCAGTCTACATGCAAATTGTGCTACTCTTATGTTTAGAAATACTCTCCCTATGTGTTACACTGAAATCATTCTCTTTGGAATGCTTCCTTCTCATCTGAGGAAGTAGACTGAAGTCTACAAAAGCTCATGCTGTCAACTTCTTTCTTTCAGTTAGGAGTTTTTCGCACAGCTAAAAAACACAGCTTACCTTTCCCGGTTTGAATCCTCTTCCGGGATGCAGCCGGGTATTATCGCTAGCATTTTGCTGCCAATGCCACCTCCCACCTAAAACCTGGTTCCCAGTTGTGTTCAGCCAGTTGAGCAGAGCTGGGAGCTGGGATTTAGGCGGGTTTAGGCAGGAGGGTGCACTAGCAGCAAAATGCAAGTGATAATGCGTCCTGGAAGAGGATTCAAATCAGGAAAGGGAAACCAAGTTTTTAGCTGTGAGAAAAACTCCAGTCTGTAGATATCTCTCTAGATACTGATTCTACAGACTACTAATATGTCTATATCTTTGAATTCTTTCTCAGTGGATTTGAGCAGGACTGCATAGCTTAATTCATTTTGTTCTCAGCTTCAAGAATGTGTGTGAAGAAAATTCTCTATCCCGGGAAATTACGAGAGCATAGCCATTTATTTATTGGTGCAATTTTGCATCTGGTGACTTTTTTTTTCAAACATGTGAGAAAGGCTTTTTACACAATAAAAATACAAAAACTAATGTTTGGACATAATACAAGGGTTCTGTGCAAAAAAACCCCAGAAAAGTGGAGGATGTTACTAAGTAAAATCCAAAAACACTCATATACTGTAAATATAAATGCATGCTTCTTCATCATGCTCCAAATGGAGGTTCTTTTGGGAATTCCTCCTAGACAGAAGGTTGAAATATATAGCAATAGCAAATACAGTTCTATACCGCTTATCGGTGCACTTAAGCACTCACTAAGCAGTTTACAAAGTGTAAGCTACTTGCCCCCAACAATCTGGGTACTCATTTTAGCGTCCTCGGAAGGATGCAAGCCTGAGTCGAGCTTGAGCCCATTTGCTGGTCTTGAACTTGCCACCTTGTGGTTTGTGAGTGAGTGGCTGCAGTACAGGCATTTAACCACTGCACCACCAGGGCTCCTATGTAGGACATGTCCTGGAAAAGGAGGACATCTGGTCACTCTGCCTTCAACACGGCAAGGCTGGGAATCTTGCAACCTGTTGGTGCGAAGGAGATGAAAGGCTCCCTTCCTTTTTACCCACAGCGTTTTGTGCATGCCTAAGCTGAACCATCTTCCCTATCTCACATGCAATCTTGTTGCCTTCCACCATTGTCTACCACAGGATTTGAATCCGTTTCCTTTTTCCTGACTTGGTGGGAAGCTCAGCTCCTTGCAACCTCTGTGTAACCTTCCAGAAATGTAGGAGCATGCTGGGCCCAAAGCCATGTGCAGGAAAGCCCCAGGCAGGACTTTTCTTTGCCAAGCCCTGCTGTGTGCATGCATGTACCCTTTTGCAGGCAGTATTCCTGAGGAGGGATGTCATTTTGGGCAGAGGGCCAGGAGAGAAGAATCATCAGCCTGCCCAAATCCGGCACCCTCTGGCTGTGGCTGTGGGTGATCTTGAGCAGGTTTGCCTCCTTCCCTGTATTATCTTGTGTCTGAGCTCCCCCTCCCTACTTACTACCATATATCCCATCACCACATAATCCCACATATTAGGGCAGGACAAAAGCATATGCAACTCCTGACATTTTGACGTGTTTTTTGTTTTATCTGCACAGCTCTCCGACCATCGACGTGGGGCTATGCATCCAAGACCCTGCCCGCCCGCTCTCCTGCACAGTCAACAAGTCTGGGTTTTGGAGTTCCTACCGCATGAACGTGACGGAGGTGAACCCGTTGGGCTCCAGCTTCCGCCTTCTAGACGTCACAATGCATGCCATTAGTAAGTCTTGCCCTCTGAAAAAGGAGAGAAGAGAGTGTTTGTCAGGACTGGAAAGTGGATGCACCTTCTGGACACATTGCCACAATCTTAGTTTTTGGGAGGAACCCCCTTGACATAGCAATTCAGTCAGGAAGAGATTCTCCATCCCCAGGCCAAATGAGCTGCCAAATGCAAAGCGGGGACCAGTCCACCACTGCCCAGTTTCCCCTGTGTTTGGCTTGGCTTGCTCCTCCTCACCATCTCAGTGTACTTTGACCCATGGGCATAATTGCTATGGGTGTGGGTAACTAGGGATGAGCACTCTGTGGTCTTCTGGACTATTTATTTCATGGATACATGCGGTGTAGCAGTTTGAGTGCTGGACAGTGACTGGAGACCAGGGTTCAATTCCCTTCTCAGCCATGGAAACCCACTCTCACACCTTCTCAGCCCCAGGGGAAGGCCATGGCAAATCCTCTGAACAAATCTTGCCAAGAAAACCCTTGGGGTCACCATAAGTTGGAAATGACTTGAAGGCACACAACAGCAACAAACAGTTGGCCCTCCATATCCACACATTCTGCATGCACTTATTCAACCATCCATGGCTTTAAAATATTCATTCAAGCAAACCTTGATTTTGCCATTTTATATAAGGGATATGATCTTACTGCGCCATCGTATATAATGGGTCTTGAGCATCCACCAATTTTGGTATCCACAAGGGGTCCTAGACCCAAACTCCACTTGACACCAAGGGCCTGCTCTAACAAACTATTTGTGAAGCCATTTCAAAGCACTGGTTATGACTTATAAAGACCTAGGCAATGTAGCACTAGCTTTTCTGAAAGCCCATCTCTCCTAATAAGAGTTTGCCCAAGTCTTAAGATGTTTGGAAGCTGCTCTCAGTCCTACCACCCTCACAGGCCTTCCCATGGAAGATATAGGAGGCAGAGCCTTCTTGATGGAACTCCCTTCTCATTCAAGTAGCAGGGAGTTCCCAGGTTGCAGGGAGCTGGAGATCCAGGAGGAAAAAAGACCTGGGTTTCGTCCTTCAGGTCCCAGCCTCTAACTTCCTTCTCCTTTGCTTCCGCCAGTCAAGCCAGACCCTCCAGAGGGTCTGAGGGTGGAACCGGTGCCTTCTGCCCCCCGGCGGCTGCGGGTGAGCTGGGAATACCCCTCCAGCTGGCCTAAGAAGCCCCATTTTGAACTTCAGTTCCGACTGCAATATCGGCCCATCATTTACAGCTCCTGGTCAGTGGTGAGTGATTTCTTTTAAAAGCGGATTAAAAAATTAATGATATGTTATCATATTTATATCCCAGCCTGTTTCTGATCTGAGGATACAATATAACCAATAATGCAACTTAAAGCAATTTTAAAAAGTAGAATGCCGTCTGAAGGGACAGTGACCAAGGCTGCATCTGCACTGCTGAAATAATCCAGTTTGACACCATTTAAACTGCCATGGCTCAATGCTATGGAATCTTGGGGACTATAATTTTGTGAGAAATTTAGCCTTCTCTGTCAGAGAGCTCTGGTGCAAAAACAAACTACAGTTCTCAGGATGCCATAGCAAGGAGGCATGGCAGTTGAAGTGTTGTCAAACTGGACTATTTCTGCAGTGTGAATGCAGCCCAAGATAGTGCAAGGTATGGAAAACAAGGCCCATGAGGAACAGAACAGTTGAGGGCACTGGGTGTGCTTAGCCTGGAAAAAAGACTGAGGGTGCATCTACATTGTAGAAATAATGCAGTTTGACACCACTTTTAAGTGTTTTTGCTCCATCCTATGGAATCCTGGGGGTTTTAGCTTTATCCTTCTCTGCCAAACAGGGCTATTGCTTTACAAAACTACAAATTCCAGGATTCTGTAGGATGGAGCCACAGCAGTTAAAGTGGTGACAAACTGCATTATTTCTACAGTGTGAATGCATCCTTAGAGCAGAGATAACCATCTTTAAATATCTGAAAGGAACTTGTCACAAGGAAGATGGAGTGAGCTTGTTTTCTGATTACTTAAATATGGATTCTCTTAGAAGGTGGCAGACTCTTCTTCACTAGAAGTTTTGTAACAGAGTTTGGAAGGCCACCTCTCAGGGATGCTTTTGCTAGGGATTCCTGCACTGGCAAAGGGTTGGACTATATGGCCTCTGGGATCCCTTCCAACACTACAATTCTGTGATCACCCTGGGAGGATGTCATGAAGTTGGTTTTGTGCTTGACTTCTGAACAATATTTCAGGGGAAATATATACACAGGAAAGCAATGGTGTCAGAAGGTTCAGCTGGAAGACCATTGGAGTCTCGTCTAGTTCTGTGATTCTGTGAAAAGAAAACAGAATAGAATTTGCAGTCCAGAGGACCCAAAGTCAAGGTGTGATCACTGAGCTTCAAAAGCCTGGGTGAGGAGCCTAGGTCCACAAATGTTTGAATTTGTGGACAAAATGGAGCCAACATTGGGAAAAGATGGCCCTTCATTATGACAATACTGCTCCTAATCCACCAGCAGCCCCAATGGATCTTAAAGGTCAGGCAGATATAGTTAGTAAGAGGATCTCCCTCAGGTTTCATTGAAGCTTTCAAAGTCATCACAGATACCTGGGAACTCAGACTGGAAACAGATTGGTGGAAAGCACAATCCCTTGAAAACCACAGATGCCAGATGAAGTGGTTTCTCCTCATGGCAATCTGTCTCCACGATGCAGAACGAAATCCTCAATTTGAATGTGGACTCTCTTTGTGATGGAAGGTCAGTTCCACACCAGATCCACCCTTTGCTGCCCTTAAACTTGCTTAAAATAACCTACGTTTTGCTCCAGATTTTGCAGGAATCTCCAGATCACTCCATAGCAATGCCAGGTGGCTGTTTACATACAAATCCTGCTGTGTCACCTGGCATCATTACTGCTGGTGCAAATTGCTCCCTGTGAAGTCACAACAAGGCATCCAGCCATGTAATGGATGTTGGGCACATTGTTTCTGATTGTAGAGGGAAAGATTCATGCCAACGGAGGTGGTGCTAGGTGAGACAGAAGGGACGCATGTATAGACAGCTGCCCGACATCACTATGGAGTACCCAAGCAATGGGAATCTGGAGCCAGAATAATCCAGGAGTGGCACAAAGTATTTTCAGTGGTGTAAACAAGCCCTTCATTACTATGTGGCTAGTTCTGTATCATCCTCAAGGGCAGTCCTACATGGCCTGCGTTGCAGTAGTCAAGACAGGGAGTTCTTTTTCCTGCCGTCATAGCAAGGTATCCTGTTAGTGGCACACATGCATACAAGTGTGGTTTATGCATGCATATGTCTCTTTCTAGATGGGGCACAGTTCTTTGGTTCTTTGTGCTCCATCCAAAATCACCACCACCCAGACGTTGTCATGGTTCTCCTCCTGCAGCTTACCAATAGGGAAAGGGAAGATCATAGAATCATAGAGTTGGAAGAGACCACAAGGGCCATCCAGGCCAACCCCTGCCATGCAGGAACTCCAAATCAAAGCCTCCTCGACAGATGGCCATCCAGCCTCTGCTTAAAGACCTCCAAGGAAGTTGACTCCACCACTCTTTGAGGGAGTGTGTTCCACTGTCGAACAGCCCTTACTGTCAGGAAGTTCCTCCTAATGTTGAGGTGGAATCTCTTTTCCTGGAGCTTGCATCCATTGTTCCAGGTCCTGTTCTCTGGAGCAGCAGAAAACAAGCTTGCTCCCTCCTCAATGTGACATCCCTTCAAGTATTTAAACGCGCACTGGTAACCTCTCGTCTTGATTTCTGCAGTGTGCTCTGCATAGGGCAACCCTTGTGCCACATTCAGAAGCTTCAACTTGTTCAAAATATGGCAGCCAGTTTGGTCACAGGAAAATCTATATTTGACTGTATTGCACCTAATTTGAAATCACTACACTGGCTGCCTGTTAGCTTCTGGGCACAGTACAAGGTGTTGGTTATTAGCTATAAAGTCCTACATGGCTTGGGTCCACGATACTTGAGGGAACACCTCCTCCCATATAATCTTTCCCCCACACTCAGGGCTTCTGGGAGGAACTTATTGTAGCCTAAGAAAATAAGATTGGTGGCAACTTTCCAGAGGACCTTCTCTGCTGCCACTCCAAAAATTTAGAATGACCTGCCAAAAGAGATCCGTCATATTACATCTCTCGATACCTTTAAAAAGACAATAAAAACGAATCTCTTCTGGCAGACCTTCCCAGACTGACCACCTAAATAACAGAACTGTCCATCTGATCTACCTGCCCCCCCTCTTAATATGGTCACTTTGGCTTAACTTTGTTGTAATATAATGTATTGTTGTTGTGAATTTTATGATTTTATTGTCTTTTTAGGGAGGGAGGGAGGGTTGGGGGGTGGTAGTGAATAAAGGAATGCTTTTTGTATGCTTTATTATTGTATATATCTTTGGGGGGGGTTGCTGTTACCTGCCTAGATCCTCCAATAGGGAGAGGCCGAATACAAATAGAAGATGGATAGATAGATAGATAGATAGATAGATAGACAGGCCAAATTTGGGGGACGGGATTGTAAAGGTGGAGGTTCTGTTTGAGAATAACTGACTTATGTTCCCTGGAATTGTAGGTGGAGACGGCCAACGTGTCCGAGGTGATAACAGACGCGGTCATGGGCTTGGTGCACGTGGTCCAAGTCTGTGCCAAGGACTTCCTGGATGCTGGCAGCTGGAGTGAGTGGAGCCCAGAAGCATGGGGCATGCCTGCCATGGGTAAGGTGCTCCTGGAAAGACTGGGGCAAGAGAATCACTAGGACCTAATTAACTAACTAATTCTGCCTTCCTCCTGGCAGGGCACCCATACAAAACAACAACATTTATTATTATTGTGGCTGTTATTAATATTATTATTTTACGTGCCATCTTTTCCTCAAAACTGGGAATATAGATTAAGACAAAGGACCCAAACAGACAGGCCAAAATAAAGCTTCTTTGGGTCACTTTGAAGGCATGCTGTTTAAATGATGCATGCATCCGAAGAGGCCGGAAGCCACACCAAAGCCACGCTCCAGTCCTAAGGACTGGAGCACAGCTTATGTGCATCTTCTGGCCTCTTAAGATGCGTGTGTCATTTAAACAGCATACCCCCAGAGTGATACAAAGCAGCTTTATTTTGCCCTGTCTGTTCAGGCCCAAAGTATAGGTAAAATACTTTACCAGACCCATGGTATGGAAACCACTGGCTGTGCTAGCCTCTCCTTTCTCTTGGATGTTAAATTTGACCTTTTCTGCAAGGAACTGGCACTTAAACTTGTTTTGATGAAGATGGTACAGCAACTTACAGCAGGGGTGAGCCCTGGTGGCACAGTGGTTAAATACCTGTACTGCAGCCACTCACTCACAGGCCATAAGGTTGTGAACATGCTAGGATACCGTAGCTGTCTTGGCCATTTAACAAATCCAAACAAAAATCTATCAATGATACCTTTATTTGCTAACCGAAATGCGCAATATATTTGTTGCAAGCTTTTGAAGCTCCATGGGCTTCTTCATCAGGCCAAAAAATGCAAAAGAGGGGTCCTATTGAGATGTAAATGGACTTTAAATTTCCTGGACTTTGAAAATCTCCCTATTGCCACATGGCCAAATGGAGGAGGAACCTCCCTGCAAAATATATCCTCCCCAGCATACCATGTTTACTAAGGACTGAAACAACATGCAGGCATCTGACTAACATCTCCAATTTTTTTTCCCCTCCTGTTTGGTTTGTAACATCTTGCTTGATGAAGAAGCCCATGGAGCTTCGAAAGCATGCAACAAGTATATTGTGCTTTTCGGTTGGCCAGTAAAGGTATCACTGATGAATTTTTGCTTGAACAAGGTTGTGAGTTTAATACCAGCCAGGGGCTCAGGCCATGTAAACCCACTGGGTGACCTCACACACTTTCAGCCTCAGAGAATGGCAATGGCAAAGCCCTTCTGAAGAATCTTGCCAAGAAAACCCCACGGTAAGGTTGCCTTAGGGGGGTCAATAAGTCAGAAACACCTTGAAGACAGACAACAATGACAACAACAAAAGGGATTTGGAGTGGGGTGGTAGAAGGTCACAAAAGAAAAGTTCGGGCCACCTCTGCCCCAGAGTCTGTACTTTCCTCAACTCTTGGTTGCAAGTAATACACAGGAGTGGCCTTTGTAGGCCTTGGACTCTTCATTCTTCAAAGCTTCTTCTCAGACCAACCCATGAGCCTTAGCCTGGTCTTCCACCAGGACTTCCTTTCTCCACGGCACTTCTATCACGTAAATCTTCCCTTTCCTTTCCTCAGGACAAACCGCAGCACCCAGCGAAGCCGCCACCGCTGTCGCTGAGCCAGAAAGTCCAGCAGAGGAGCCCTCTCTGGCCCCCAACAATGAGCCGGTTGGTACGTACGCAGGATCTCCCCACAAATGCAAGAAACAACAGACACTTCTGGATGGAGGGGAGCACCATCCCCTAAAAGAAACTCTACTCTGGACATTTGAAATTATGTTAAACCAAGAGTGGGAGGTGCTCTTTCATTTTAAGGGCCAAATTAAATTTTAGAGAGATTATCAGGAGCCACATTTGCAGCCAAATAAAATAGCACCCTCCCCATTCTCTTGGGAAGGGGTCCAGATGATACAGCACCCAACCCCCAAATCTGGTGTGAACAGTCTGGACAATATCTGGCCCATTCAGCACCAAACTCAGAGTATAGCCCTCTTAAAACATATTTTAAAAACCTTCCTGATTGCTCCAGATCTTTCTGGGAGCTCCAGAGCCATCCTTTAAATGTGTTTAAAATGTGTCCCATTGTGCCATGTGATTGAGGTGCCTTGTTCTGACCTCAGAACGAGTGACTTGCCATTGCTGTGGCTACACTAGGCTTCAAGTGGCACAGCATGACAGGTGTGCGAACAGCTGCCTTGGTGACGCAGTGGTTAAATGTCCTGCACCACAACATTGTAAGTTCGATCCTAGAGGAGGGCTCCAGGGTTGACTCAGACTTCCATCCTTTCATAGGTTAGTAAAATGAACTTGTTGGAGGAATTGACTAACACACTGTAAACCATTTAGGGAGTGCTAGTTCACTGACAAGCAGTATGGAAATGTAGTTGCTATTGCTGTTAGAATGGAGGACCCCAAGTAATGGGGGGATTGGGGAAGCTCTGGGGCCAGGATGCTCCAGGCTGCCCCCCAAAGTATCCTGGCCCATGTAGACAAGACTGGAGTCACCTGACTGAAATCTAGAGAAGGCTCCTTTACCCTTAATAATTTTTCAGAAGAGGGAATTTCAGCAGATATTGCACGTCAAGCAACCAGATACCAAGCCACACCTGCTGAAATCCCTACTTCTACCTAACCATTAAAAGTGCAAGAACCCTCCTGCCGCCAGTGGTGGCAATGGTGGTGTGAAGAGGGACTTCAAAATTGTCGGTGAAGCCCCCCTGCTTTACTCAGAAATTTGACTCCGGGTAGAGTGAATCGAAGGGCTCCACAAAGATTTAGTTTCCACTTCTAGTTTTTCTATAACTTTTAAATATTAGGAGATTGGAGAAATAAGAAGTGGAGGGGATCAGGAATGTCCGATACCTTGTAGCTGCAGCCAGTAAATAGCACCGCCAACCCCTTTTAATCACTAATGGTGGATTTGGCTGATTTACTGTTAACAACTATTGTTTCTAAACTCAAAGGCAGGAAAAGTGGATCATAAGTGAAGTTACCTTATAGTTATGAAAGTACTCTTTGGTGAATTGCTCCATAGTTGAAAGAACTGAACTGAACTGAATGGAAATGGATTTATAGCTACTGTTAAACTATTAAAACAGTAGAAAGAACGAGACTGGACTAGAGTCACCAAACTGAAAACTAGCGAAGGCTCCTTTACTCTGAATAATTTCCCAGAAGAGGGGATTTCAGCAGATGATGCTTGTCATGCAACCAGATACCAAGGCACACCGGTGAAATAGACTCTTCTACCTAATCATGAAAAGTACAGAAGCACTGTCCAGTTTTTCCTCTAGCAACCTTAGCTGCTGGATTTTGACATCAAACTGTAATGTTAATTAACAAAAATTATGGGGATCCATAAAATAAAGGCTGTAAGGGGGAAGCAATGTGCCAGCCACAGTCCAGAGTTGGCCAGCCCATATGCAAGTTGGTTGGGCATCCTGACATGGGGCCCTAGACCAGTGGTGAGACCAGAAGGATCACCTTTCCCCTTTTCTTTCCAGCAGGTCGCAGTGATCCCACAGAGAAAGTGGCAGTTCTGGTCTCGTTGGGTGTCTTTGCCTTATTCGTCTTTGCAGTCATTCTGGTCTTTGCCTTTCTGATGTGGTAGGTGCCCCTTGTTACCTAAATTGCTCCAGATTAATTTTGATAGGGGAATTAATTAATTAGCTTAAGGAAGCAGTGAGGTGGCTTTTTGGAAACTTTAAAAAGCAAGGATCTTTCAGCCTTTGTCTACCAGGCCCAAGAAACTAGATTCTTGAAATGCAAGATTAAAATGTAGTTTTATCAATACAGTAAAGGGGTTGACTCTGGCTTTTCTTCACTAATGAAGATTCAGGAAGGACTCATCCCACGCTTACTGCAAGCGCGTTGATGACTAAAAAGGCCGATCCGGGATAAACAAGTCCAGTTAGAGAAAGCACAGCAGAAAGTCTCCTTGGGTGATATTACCAAGTTGTGATTGTAACATTCATACAAAGCACACTCTCAAACACTCATACAAGAGCTAATGAATTAAAGGTAGGTTAAATGGGATAGGGATTAGAATGATGGGGACCATACGTTACCAATGCAAAGTCCAAAAGTCCAGACCAGAGGGAAAACTGCAGAGAAAGTAGGCTCATAATGCTAGTAACTCTGAGGAGTCTAGGGCTGCATCCACACTGGAGAAATAACCCGGTTTGGCACCGCTTTAACTGCCCTGGCTCAAGGCTATGGAATTCTGGGAGTTAGAGTTTGTTGTGGGGCCAGAGCAGAGAGCTCTGCTCTGGGCCCACAACAAACTCCAACTCCCAGAATTCCATAGCCTTGAGCGAGGGCAGTTAAAGTGGTGCCAAACCGGGTTATTTCTCCAGTGTGGATGCAGCCTAGGTAAAATCATGGCTTCAACAGCCCTCCTTTAAACTTTGTACTTTGTGGGCAGATTCTTGGGAACCTGAGAGGTGGAAGTCTCCATGGGGGGAATGATCAAACCCCTGCGTCATACAATGTAGCATACTAAATAAAAGAGGTGGCAGATCCATATGGCTTTCCTCTTTGATGTCTGGATGGTGACAAGTAGAAGAACCATCTTTGCCTCTGAAATCGGAGAAATAGATTTGAGTGTCAAATCTATTCCTGCCTACGTGCCCTTGGCACTTCCTGGGTGAATCACACCCAACACTTTCATCCAGGCCTATGTGCCCAGGTATGGAGTTTGATAGAGGCTATTTGGGTATAATAACACCCTCATTGGTGACTGGAGACAGGGACCTTGCGGGGAGGGGAAGCCCCCTTTGAATAAAAAGTGTCCTTTAGGATGGACAATTGTATAGGTTGGAGGGGGGGTTGCATTAGCTCCCCAGTTGACCTGGAAGGACCTCGCATCCCCAGCTATTGGGGGGGGGGGGATTCCAAAAATAGAATTGCCCTCAAATGCCTCAATAGGCCACCTAGGGGTTATGGGGAAGGCAAATTTCACCACATTTCTCCTCCTTTCTGCTGTTTGAGGCTGAAGAGGGGCTATTTTATTAACAGGACATGATCCAGAAGTCCACATCTGGTTCACTTTCTGTTTAGAAAAGGCCTCTTTTTAGCCTAAAATTGCCATGGAAGAGATCTAGAAGCATGACAGAATTGCTCCATCAAACCTTCCTAGTGGACATTTGAAATATATGGGGGCAAAATGTCATTAGAAAAGAATGGGGGAAAAACAACCTTGGGGTCCACTTGTGGCCATAAGGTTGCCAGGTTAAAAACCAGAGAGGGCACCTATGCTTATAATGGATAGACAGAAGAGGAGATTTTACAAAGAGTTCCTTGTCAGTCAACCAGATTCTTAGCTAACCTTGCTGAAATACCTTCTTCTACACTGCCATTAAAGCTATGGGAACCCTCTCCAGTTTTCAGCCTGGCAACCTTATTTGGCCTAGGGCAATCGTTTCCCCACATTTGATTTAGTAGATGTAGTAGGCTTAAATACCCTAAAGGCATCAGATCCCTTCTAATCTTGAAAGCAAAGCAGGGTCAGCCCTGGTTAGTCCTTGGATGAGAGATTGCCAACAAATCTTAGGCAATATAGGTCTGTTTCAGTGGAAAGAATTGGCAAAACCATCTCTGAATTTTCCCTGCCTAAGAAAGCCCTATGGAATTCATGGGATCACCATAACTGGAGAGACAACTTGAAGGCACATACACACAGAGCAGATATGGAGGGAATATGTGGATCACCTGCTCCAACCCAGTCCTGCTGGGATGCATAGCTATCAGGGACAAGAAGTCCGACATTTTGGGTGCCCTGAAGAAAAGCCCTCAATGTGCTGTCAACAGGCCTGCAACTCACTCATGCACACTCCTCTATGTGCAGGGAAGGGCCCCACAAAATCTCACCAAGGGTTGATCGTCATTGCTGGAGGCTGGAGTGCTTTTGTGCTTCCTCTGCATCACCACCACCACCACCATCATCTGCAGGAGGTGGCATGTCTTCCTTTTCTCCAAGCAACCATCCCGCTGTGCCAAACCTTAATGGCAGCCCTGAGGACTCTCCCATTCAGAGGATCCACACCAGCAGGAATTCTGACCAGGTCTAGGCCAGAAAGTCTGGCACAAAACCTCTCCCCTTTTCCTCCATCACCTTCTCATCCTCGTTGCAGCCCAACTTCCAGCCTGTTGTGTTTTTCTGGCTGGGATCCACCCGCATTCTGGAGCTTCTCCACCGCAAACAAGATGAAAATTAGTGGCGTCGCTACTGCTGGAACTGAATTAAAAAGCCAGGGTTTCCAATTCCGGGGAAGGGAAGTCCGGCGGATGGTGGGGAAAATTGATTTGCTTTGCTGAGGGCAGCTGTGGCACTAAGAGCAAGGCTGCTGGATGACATCCCAGTCTCCTGTTTCCAAGTGCAGCAAGCCAGTAAAAGGCTTCTGGGATCAACAGAATATTGCTATTCAGAATCTTAATATTAAGGCCACAAAGAACACTCAAAGATTTTCTTTTCCTTGACAAGAAAGCATGTTGTAGCACCTTGAAAGTCCAGATTGTGGTGATTATGAACCAAGAATGGATGGTGCAGTCAAGACGCTGGAAGAATACTAGGACTTGGAAAGGCAGCTATGAAGGAACTAAAGAAGATTTTGAAATGTAAAGATATATCATTAAATACCAGAGTTAGAATTGTCCATGCCATTGTATTTCCCATATCTATGTGTGGTTGTGAGAGCTAGACAGAGAAGAAATCAGATAGGAGGAAAGTGGCTCACTTGAGATGTGGTTCTAAGTTCTGAGAATATCGTGGACTGCTAAAATGACCAATGGATGGATCCTAGAGCAGATCACGTCCAAACTATCCTTGGAAGCAAAGATGACTAAATAGGCTATCCTGTTTTGCCCATATCATGAGAAGAAAGGACTCACTAGAAAAGACTATAATGCTTGGGAAAGTGGAAGGCAGTAGGAAAAGAGGAATATCATTAAAAAGATGGATAGATTCAATCAGAGAAGCCATGGCCATGAATCTGCAGGAGCTGAGCAGGGCAGCTGAGGATGGAGTGACTTGGAGGTCTGTCATTCATTGGGTTGCCATAGGTCAAAGTTAACTTGAAGGCAGTTAACAACAACAAAAGTCAGTTGCAAAAGCTTACCATTCAACAGAAGGGTTGTGGCACAATTAACACACAATATCACATGCGGAGATTTATGCTACACAACCCCACTGTTGGATCTCATCCAGAGGGTCACTGTAACAGCCTTGGATCCCATTCCAGAAGAAAAGAGAGGTATATATTCAGACAGACAGACAGAGTGGCAGGCAGGGTGAAACTTGAACTGGGGGGGGGGGGGGGAGACCTGGTGGAACACACTCCCTAGGAGTGTGGTGGAGTCTCCTTCGTTGGAGGTCTTTAAGCAGAGGCTGGATGGCCATCTGCTGGGGGTGCTTTGTGAGTTCCTGCATGGCAGAATAGGGTTGGACTGGATGGCCCTTGTGGTCTCTTCCAACTCTATGATTCTATGGTTGTACAGCTGCCTTTGCAAGGGTTCATCTCTCTTGTTCTCTCTCTCTTTCCTCCCCTTCCCCAATTCTCTCCTTGTTTCCAAGGATCCGGATGAAGAAACACAGCAAGGAGGCCGCAAAAAACCACGATCTGCTTGCAGCTGCCATCCACATGAAATCCTTACCCAGTGAGTACAGCCTCTTCTCTCCTTCTGTGGAGGGAAGAAAAAGGGAGACAGGGTCCCTTTACTCATGCTGTCAAAAGGGGGGAAAGCAATTCAGTGCAGCAGCTTCTCCACTCTGGAGAGTGGAGGGCCATGCCCTTTTGAGAGTGGAGGGCCATGCCCTCATCTTATGGAGCAATGGATTCAAAGTACAGGAAAAGTGATTCCACCCAAACATAAGGAATAACTTCCTGATGGTAAGAGTTATTTCATAGTGGAACACACTCTCTTGGTGTGTGGTGGATTCTCCTTCTTTGGAGGTTTATAAAAAGTGTCTGGATGGCCAACTGTCCCAGGGAGGGCTTGGATGGTGTCTTCCCGCATGACAGAGTGGCGTTAGACTTGATGGATGACCCTTAGGAGTCCCTTCCAACTCTGGGATTCTAGGATTCTGTCCCCTGGTCCAAGCACTCCCTCCTTCCCTTGCTAGACTCCAGCCACCTGCTCACTGGCCTCTGGTTATTCAGGGTTGAAGGGAAGGATGTAAGGATCACCATCCGGTCTCATCGGATTTTGGAACCTAAGCAGGATCAGTCCATAACAGATAAAGTGATGTCAAACTGCATTATTTCTGCACTGCAGATGAGGCCATAGGCAATGCTCAAAATTATATGGCTATCCAGAACATTCTTTGAGAGAGTCGGCATGGTGTAGAGATTCAAGTGCTGGGCCAGGACTCTTTGAGACCAGGGTTATAATCCCCTCTGGTCCACCATGGAAATCCACTGGCTGACCTTGGGCCACAGAGGGAGACCATGGTGGCAAACCCCCTCTGAATAAGTCTTATCAAGAAAACCCTGCAATAGTTTTATCTTAGGGTTGCCATGAGATGGAAGTGACTTGAAAGCATACAACAGCAACAAAATTCTTATTTATGTGACCATGCCCTCATTTTGTCCCATCTTAACTACACCCTGGAAAATCTCACAAGACTCTGCAAGCTTTCACTTTGTCCAAAACTCTTCTTCAGGTTGAGGTGTTCAAAAAATAAAAATAGGAAGGATGGGAGAAGTGGCATGGCACCGCAAAATGTGGCTGGGTATTGTAGGTATGATGTCTGCAGCCAAATTCCATCCCAAATGCTAGGGATTTACAGCCTCGACAGACCAGCCATAAAGGCCGGCATCAGGCCAAAGTGGGGTCATGGCATCTGCACAATGTATGCCCCGACTCCACCCCCATGCCGCACAGCGGGTGGCCTCATGAAGCTCCTCTGGCACTGCATCCAGATGATGCAGTGTCAAAGGAGCATCGAAAAGCCGCGGTGCCAGTGGCTATGGTGCCCTTTTTGTGCCACGGAAAGGCCAAATCGGGGCTACAGCATGTAGTTGCCACGGTCCTGATCTGGCGCTGAAAGGGGGCTACTGCAGGCCACCCCTTAGGGGCAATCTGTTCAACCTCTTAGTGGCCCAGTAGTGTGTCCAGGGATCAAGGGGTCATTCACACACTGTTGCTTTTAGCAGAAAAGTGCAAATAATCTTACTCACACATTCCAGGTTTGTTGCTCATACTGTGGGGCCACATCTCTGTGCATCTCTGCAAGTTCTGCATGCAAAGTTTTATTCTGGTTTACCTTGGGTCTGTTCACATTGGTTATTCACACAGCCAACAAGTCGAAACTTTTAAGTTGGGGGGGGGGTGAGATCAATCATCCTGGGTTAAATTGGGTTTTTGGCAGCCATCCCCTCCAAGAAAAAACTTAAACGAGTATATTTGAAATGCACGTGAACAACACAAATTCAACCCAGACTCTACCTGGATTATTTTCACCATATGAATAACTCCTAAATTCTTTTGGAAGCTTTCCAAGGCAGTGACATTCACTACAGAGGCAAGAAGGGAGAGGATTGGCAGTGCAGCAGGCAGGTTAGATTGAAAAAGCATGATTCCTTTTTGCATAGCATCATAAAGTGGAGCTTTATTGGTAATCCTTCAGGGAGGAAAAAATACACCCTTGTCCACTACTTTTGGGGCGAGTCAGACCTTCCATGCAGAGCCTCCTGAACATTCCTGGGAACCCAGCCACGTAGTAAAGTCAGTGCTGTTAATTATTTTTAGAAGTACAAGGAGCAAAAGGGAAGGGATTTGTTCAAGCAGAGCTTTTATTTTTTTCCCCTCTGGCACTTCAACGTCCTTCTCAAATGTGGGATGCATCTGCACTGCAGAGATAATGCAGTTTGTCACTGCTTTAACTGCCATGGCTCCATTCTTCCAGTTTCCACAACCTTGAATTGAATACAGCTGTTTTGCATCAGATAAAAAGGTTCACTTGATTCTCTAGTAGACCTTATGCATGCATAAAACCAGGGCGGTTTAAGAAGAGTTTGGGGCATTGATCGCTATAAAAAAAGGTTTCTATAGGGGAAAAGCTTTCATAATGACAAAAATAATCCCAATTAATTCATTTTAAATAGACTATATGTTGTAAAGTTTGCAAATATGCAAGTTGTTTGAATTACATTTGCCACATGCAATTAGGCTGCATCTGTACTGCAGAATTAATGCAGTTTGTCATTGCTTTAACTGCCATGGCTATGTGCCATGGAATCCTGGAATTTACAGTTTGTTGTGGCTGTCTGACAAAGAAGGCTAAATACCTTACCAAACTGCAAATCCCAGAATTCCAGTGCATGGAGCCATGGCAGTTAAAGCGGTATAAAACCGCATTAGTTTTGCAGTGTGGATGCAGACTAAAGGACTGTACAGACCAGCCATTAAGGCTGGCCTGGGGGCACAGTCAGGGTGTGGTATCAACACGACACACATCACGACTCTACGCCCATGCCAGCATGATGCCACGCACTGCACCACATAGTAGGCAGCGTCACAGCACTCCTCTGGTGCTGCCTCTAGATGAAATGCCCTGGAAGATACTGTGAGCATCCAAAGGAGAGTAAGGCTGAAATAAAGAAATAAAGCAGTTTGACACAACTTTTCCATAGCTTGATGCTATCGAATTCTGGGATTTGTAGTTTGGCACTGCACCAGAGTTCTTTGACAGGGAAGGCTAAATATTTCACAGAACTACAAAATCCGTAGCATTGTGTTATGGCAGTTAAAGTGGTGCCAACATGCAGTAATTCTGCAGTGTGGATACACCCTAAGGGATCAGAATGTCTCAAGAACAGCCTTATCTAACCTCTGACCTTCCATTTTTTTGGACTCCTGGGATTTCTAACCTATCATCCCATGGGGATGATGGGGATTACCATACAAAATACCTGGAGGGTGTCTGTTGGAGAAGGATTGCTCTGTGGAGTTTATCACATGATGGGAATTGGAAGTATAATCCAATGGCAATCGGAACGCAATCATGGGGCTTTGCATTATTGCGTGAAAGCCGATCACACACATTTGGGGGCAATGGGAAGTCCTTCCGAATGCAATTGGGGGGTTTCACGTATTGTGTGAGAAACTATCACATGCAATTTTGGGCAATGGGAAGTCGTTCCGAAGGACTTTCGGAATGTGATGCGGCGTCAATACACAGTCACGTAAATTCGCTGGATGAACGAATCCAATCAGTTCTGAACTGGAACCACTTTAATTTGTTTCGAAATGGAGAAAAATTCCTCCTGTGTGATAAACTTCTATGGCAGGAGTGTGGAAAATGTAATTCCTTCATCTCACAGGGGTTGCTTTTGAAGCCTCCAAAATCACCAGACCAACATTTTCTGGCATGAAAATGGGTGGATTTTCTCTCCTCTGTGAAAAGCACCTTTGAAATGAGTTGTGCACACACAACCTAAATTATTTTATCAGTCTCAACTAGGGTGTGTGTATGTGTGTTATGTGCCTTCCAGTTGTTTCCGATTTATGGTGAAAGTGAACCCATCGTGGGGTTTTCTTGGCAAGATTTGTTCAGAGGAGGTTTGTCATTGCCTTCCCCTGAGGCTGAGAGTGTGTGACTTGTCCAAGGTCATCTAATGGGTTTCATGGTCAAGCAGCAATCAAACCCTGGTCTCCAGAGCAAAGGCATGGAATCATTGGGGTTTGCCTATGTCTTTACTCACTATTCAGCATCTGATTCAATGGGTCTACTTTAGTTGGGAAGAACCAACAAGTTTCCAGTTTAACTTTCTTTAAAAATGTTCATTTTCCCACACCAGAAGTAGATATTTATCTTCTTCCAGTTTGTGGGAGTGGGTGGAAATGGACCATCGATGTGGCCCTTGGACATGCCCAAGTGACCTACCTCTGCTTTAGAAAAGAAAGATATAGCGGTTAGTGTGTAGAATCAGTACGTAGAGAGATCTTGTAGCACCTTTGAGACTAACTGCAAAAAAGAAGTTGACAATATGAGCTATTATCGACTTAAGTCTACTTCCTCTAATGCATTTGATGGCCAAAACAACACTAAATGCATCTGAGGAAGTAGACTCAAATCTAGGAAAGCTCATGCTGGCAACTTCCTCCTTTCAGTGAGTCTCAAAGGTGCTACAAGATCTCTCTACGTTCTGCTGTAGAAAAATAGACTTGTCTCATTCTGGCTGCAGCCCTTCTTTTGACTTCTCTTCCATAGTTTTTTGTGGGTTTTTCAGGCTATGTGGTTGTGTTCTGGAAGAGTTTTATTCCCAATGTTTCTCCAGCAGCTGTGGCTGGCATCTTCAGAGAATACTGGCATGGATGTGAGTGGGGTATATAGTATACTGTTGGTTGAGAGGAAGTGATTTGCATGTTAATCTGTGTATTGTGCTGTTGTTGAATGGCAAGGCCTTGGGGTGTCAATTTAATTAGTGATCCATTGTCTGCTGGAAAAAAAACCCTGACCCTCTTCCATTGTTTCCTCCTGCAGAAGCCCAGATCTTGTAGCTTGAATCAGGGACCCTTGGCAGGGCAATGCCTACTCACAAGAGGGGCAGCACGCCACTCACCTCCTCATCTGCAGCTGCCCATCGACTCTCCGAGGGAGGCAACCCGGGTACCTTTTTGCCTGGCCACTCTACGCACAACAGCCACTGCAGCCAAAAGGAAAGTAACCCAACCACAGGACTTTTTGGGAAGGCACCTTGGCACCAAAGGAGGGGTGCCACCTCTGATGGAGTACCCCATCTCTTTTCTAGATGCAAACTGAGGTCTGGATGGCACCTGCTAGTGTTGGACTTATACCTGGCCTGTGTCCATCTTCGTTCTTTGCAAAGAACACCAAACTGCAACTGAGGTCTTGGTGCCCTACAAGCCTGGCAGAAGGTACTGGTGACAGCACCCATTGCATTGGGCAAAAGGACTGGCATGCCTGACCCAGCTTCACAGACTTGGCACCCTCTCAACATCCCCTTCCTTCCCTTGTCACTCCCATGGGACTAAAACATGACCCTTTGGGACTGTAGGACCATTTGTCTGGTTGAGTCTCAAATCGTGACACTGCAAGTCAAAGGTAGCCTTGCTCAATGAGCAACCGGAAGCAACAGGTCATTGTGGGAAGTCCAGAGGACTCAAAGTATTGTGGGGGATTGTGGGGCCTTTTCAGGAGTGGGTGGAAACATCAGCCAGGGAGACCGGAGGCAGTGGCACAGATCTCTCCAAACACCATACAGCACAGCAACTAGCTCATGAATTTGCTTGCATGCGTGTGTGTTTGTGAGGTGTGATTGTGCATATGCGTGCACTTGGTCAGTATTAGACATTTTCAGGTCAAGAATTAAATTCCTGGCTTTTGATTTGTTTTGTAAAAAAAATGTAGCCATCTCCCTTCCACCAGACTCTATGAGGACATCAGTATCATTCGATAGAAGTTGCTCAAATTGGTGTAAGCACCACATAACTTGTTTGCAGCTTGGCCAACCTGTCAAGGCAAGGAGTGGCATAGGTGGAGACAAGGAGTCCTTGTTGGCACACTTTAGAAATTTGGGGACCCTAACTCAGTCATTTCTGCACTTTGTAGAATTATAAAATTATAGGATTGGAAGGGAGCCCTGGGGTCATCTCCTCCAACCCTCAGTTATGCTGGAAGGCACAATTGCAGCGCTCCTGAAAGATATCCATCCAATCTCTGTTTAAAGACCTCCAAAGAGTTCACCCACTGTTGAATAGCTCTTACAAAGAAGAAGTTATTTTGTTGTTGTTGTGTGCCTTTTGTTGTTTTGTGACTTCAAGTCATTTCTGACTTATAGCTACCATGAGGTAAACCCATGACAGAGTTTTCTTGGCAAGATTTGTTCAGAGGCATTGCTTAGGAGAGAATTCATGAAAGAGCAGAAGGCCCAACGGGGGGCTATTTGTGGGTCGTTTCAATGGATCCTCTGGGTTCAGAGGCAGTGGAGCTATCAGCACAGTTGGTGGACAGCCCAATACCAGAGGGACAGTGTTGCTTTCAGTTTCACATGGTTTGGAAACCTTGCCCTGTGAGGGGCAGCTTAAGGAGATAGGTATGTTTGACCTGGAGAAAGTTAAGGGTGACATGATAGCCAGGTTTAAATATTGGAAGGAATGACATATTGAGGGTGGAACTAGCTTGTTTTCTGCTGCTCCAGAGAATAGGACATGGAGAAATGGATGCAAACTATAAGAAAAGAGATTCCACCTAAACATTAGGAAGAACCTTCTGACAGTAAGAGCTGATCATCGGTGGAAGAAACTCCCTCGGAGAGTGGTGGAGTCTTCTTCTTTGGAGAGTTTTAAACAAGGTTTTAAACAGAGGGTGGATGGCCATCTGTCAGCGGTGCTTTGATTGTGAGTTCCTGCATGGCAGGGGGTTGGACTGGATGGCCCTTGAGGTCTCTTCCAGCTCTATGATTCAGTGAATCTATGATTCTATGAAAAAAGATTCCACCTCAACATTAGGAAAAACCTCCTGACAGTAAGAGCTGTTTGATAGTGGAAAACTCTGCTGCCTGGAAGTCTGGTGGGATCTCTTTCTTTGGAGCGTTGGGGCTGGAACACTTACTTTTTTTTCACAGAGAGATTTGTAACTGTGAATCCATTCAAAATTGAATCATCATTCCCACTTTGCTTTAAGGCAACAAATCTCTCTGTGGCATTTAAATCCAGTCTGAAGTTTTCATTTGCCACCGTTCCAGATCAAAATAGAGGTGCCTTCATTCCCTGAATGGTGGCTGAGCAATCCAAATTGATCCGATAGCTTACTCACACTATTGGAGATGAGGAGCATTGTAAAAGAACTGCTAAGGGTTCCAGTGACAAATGCACCAGTTGAAATGGGACTTTCGGGGGGGGGGGCAAACTGCACTATGTAATGTGAATGGGGCCATAGAACCTTAGGTTGGAAGAGACCCCAAGGGCCATCCAATCCAATCCCACTTTCTGCCATGCAGGAAGACACAATCCCAGCACCCCAACAGATGGCCATCCAGCCTCTGCTTAAAAACCTCCAAAGGTTTTCACACAAACAGAGGCTGGATGGTCACCTGTCAGAGGTGCTTTGATTGTCATATTCCTGCATGGCAGACTAGGGTTGGCATGGATGGCCCTTGGGGTCTTTCCTGATTTGAGGATGCTATGATTCTGTGCAGAGCGCATTGCCTCCAGATGTGTGTGTGTGTGTTTCTGTGTGTCTGTGGGTGTGTGTGTCTCACTGGCCTGCTCAGGTTTGTCTGCCTAAGAGGGATGGCGCTAGGACAGGCTGCAAGTTTCAGCGCAAACAGCCAGTGCCTCTGGGCCCCTCCAGACACATGCATCCATCTGTGCCAAAGTCCCCCCACCCACTAGCCAGCCTAGTGATCGGGTGGGGTCAGGCTGAGTAGTGAGCAGTCCCCGTCTCCTGCCAAACCCTCCGAGGCATCAAACTTGATGGAAACTTCCTGAGATGAAGGCTGCGGTGGCGGCAATGGCAGGCGCCAGATGGCAGGAGGAGAGGAAAGGCAGGAGGGAAGCTAAAAATAATCAGGAACACTTTCTCCTGCCAGGAGGCTTGCCACGGCTGAGCTGGGCACAGGGGTCAAAGTGGTCCTTCCTGCCAAATGGGGAGGGAAGCAGAGTCCAAAAGGGAGTAGCTGGGAAGAGGCTGAGGATGGGAGGAGGAAGAAGAGGAAGGTTGCAACTGGCTCTATGAGCCGTTCTATATGTGAACGTGCACAAAAAACAGGAGTTTGGTGGTCTGTGTGTCTTAGGCATGGGACCCCTTTTCCTCCTTTGCCACTACCATGGTAGGTTTATTCACTTTCTGGTCGTTGGAGCCAAGTTGGTGGACAGACATCTGTACTGCACTATTATAGCAGTTTGGTTGGGCTTTCACTGCTGTGGCTCCATCACTTGAAATCCTGGGATTAGTAGTTTGCTGGAGGCATTTGAATCATAGAATTATAGAGTTGGAAGAGACCACAAGGGCCATCCATGTCCAAGCCCCTGCCATGCAGGAACTCACAATCAAAGCATCCCCAACAGATGGCCATTCAGCCTCTGCTTAAAGACCTCCAAAGAAGGAGGCTTTGCCATTGCCATTCCTCTTTCCTCAACTATGGCACAAGAGATTCCTAGCAGAGAATTATTTAGGGGCTCACAAGATTTAAAAATGCCAAGTTTGAGCCATGGAGTAGATCAAAAGTATAGTTGTGGGATGTGCCACATTTTCTCTCACAGGCACCCGGGTATCAGGTTCATTGCAGAGAGAGAGATTTTGCTGCATTTCTTTCACAACAATACATAACATACACATTGTGTAATGTGGGATCACTTTGAGCTCCTACTAGTGGCCATAACCTACATTGACAAGACTTGGTGAAACTTAACACTCATGGAGTTATGCCTCATTTGTGCTACACCACCTTGTTACAGAATTGCAAAGTTGCACAAACTATGCTCATTGCACATTGATGCAATCAGTACACAACGGTGTACAATGGCACTGCATACAAGGGGGTATCCAAAAGTTTTAATGATCACCTTTTTAAAAATTTGACAGAAATTTTGTTTTTGTTTTTTATTTGTAGTTGTTAACGTATCTCTATGTAGTCACTATCTAGATTTATACGTTTTTCCCAGTGTATCTTGATCCTCCGAATACCTGATATTGTAGAAGTCTGCAGATTGCACCTTACGAGGGGTATCGTAAAGTAATAATTATTACCTGGAAGTTATGGCATATTGATGAAATTTTGTCAGTGTCATCATTGGCCCCTAAGTGCACATTGTTGAGAAAATCAGCTCATTGCGTCCTTTATTTTTGCGACTGTCTCTGCCAGAAGTGACTGAAGTGTAAAATCCTCATCAGGCGCAATCTGCAGGCTTCTACAATATCAGGTATTCGGAGGGTCAAGATACGCTGGGAAAAATGTATAAATCTAGAAAGTGACTACATAGAGATAAGTTAACAACTACAAATCAAAACAAACTTTCTGTCAATTTTTTTAAAAGGTGATCATTAAAACTTTTGGATACCCCCTCGTATGTGAATCTGCTTTTGTGAAATTTAATATAGATATCCAGTCTCAGCCAAAAAAGTACAACCACATGCAAAAGAGAACTTACATGTGTGCAAGACCGCCATAGGATGCCAGCCTACAGTTCCCCTGGTCAGAGAGATTTTGGGGGTTGTCTTTTTAAAAAAGTAACGTACCCAAGCTTTGGTTTGAACTGTCCAAGGAGAACAAAGCAGGATTGCTGACCAGGCTTTTTTGTAGAGGAAATGGAGGAGTTTGATGGCCCTCCCCAGAACTTGGGGGGTGGGAGGCAGTGGAAAACGTGGTACCACAGATGGGCATTTCTTTCTTTTATGGGTTGTGCACAGCCTGTGGGCTTCCAACGCTCCCATCCAAGCTGTCCTGCAGTTTGGTTTGAAGAAGGAAGCTTTCATTGCCGCTGGTAGCCATCCACTCTTCCTCCTAACTTAACGCTTGTGCTTTGGAGTTTGCATTGTAATCCAAATAGTTGAAGTTAGAGGAGGGGAGATTGCAGCACCCAGCTTCATTCCTTCGTCAGAGAAGACTCTTTCTTCCATACCTTTGTGGGCAGAGAGGTGGTCATGCTTGGCAGCAGGTGGGAAAAGGCTAGCTTGGGAGCAGATGTGGGGCCTAGTGTTATTTTTGCAGCCCTCAGCTTGGGCAGGTTCCCCAGACTGTGAATTGCAGAACTCTTGCTCGACTGTTCAGCATCCAGAAATACCCCATCTCTCTTTTTTCCCTGCAAAACCAGAAGTTTGCCTGGTTTGCTTTTTGCTATTTGTCATTTTGTGTGCCCCACGAAGGGGAGAAAATTGCCCCCCCCCCCGACCTACTACCAGTTGCTTAGCTCTGGAATTAGGGGTAGTATTTCTATATTAGTTGAAATATTGATTGTGTGTATGTGCATGCATGTGTATGTGTGATGCTTATCTAGCTCAGTATTTGGGTGTGTGTGTGCATGCATGCATATGTGTGTGTGTGTGTGTGTGTGTATGATGCATCCCCACAACCTACAATGTGTTCATAGGAAATCTGGCAGGAGATGTATCATGCCGCGTTTCAGCTTTGGTTTTGCAAAAGAAGAATGGCTTCCTGGCCCTCGTGATTTCGGAGTGGAGGTTGAGGCTATGACCGAACTCCAATATCATTGTGTGGCTTTCCATGAACAGTTCTGCATCCTCCTTCCACCCAAGAGCTGTCAAGGTCTAGGTGGGTCCTCTGTTGGACTTAATTCCTGGTGGGAAGGACGGAGGAGGGGAAAAATTCAGAGCACAGAGAAGCAGATGGTCTCAGCTTGTTTGAATTGTGCTCACCTTTTCTTTCCCCAGGAGCCCAGAGCAGCGAGAGCATAATGACCCCTATTGCCTCCTCCCTCCCATCCCCACTGGTTAGTGACAGCTGCTGGGTTTGGGAGGTTTTTGAATGGAGCAGAAGGTCAAGCGAATCCAAAAAGGGACTTGTGCGTGTGTAAACTTACTACCAGGTTTTTGGTTTGTGTACGCTGTGCATCCGGGGCTCCCAGAAGCAAACAAACAGAGGCCAGAGTGAACCCAACGGTCGGATGGGGACTTCAGTGTCCTGTGTCTGTCCCCCGTCTCCCCTGCCTATTCCTGATTCAGAAGAAGCTGGATAAATTGAGCCAAAAGGAAAACAAATTTTGCCAAATGCCCAGATGTGCCAAGAGAGGGGGTGGGAGAGACGGAGGGAAGCGGCTAAACACATTTATTCAAATAGTCTTGATCTGTGCCATTTCCTTGGGCTCTTTCAGTGCCACAATTTTTCTGCTCCTTTGATTCAGGACTGATATATTCTTCTGCACACAGCAGAAAGACTGGGATGATTTCTGGAAGGATGCCATTCCTCTGTCTGGAATGGGCAGCTTTCACCATCCCCATGGCTGCTCCTCTTCCCCTGGCCCATCAGAGAGATCAGTTTTCCCACTGCTCTCTCAGACACTGGTTTATATGGGACGCTCTGCCCTTCTTCCTCTGTCCACCCTCTCATCCCAGCATTACGACAGGGCACTCTTGCCCTCTTCTCGGAGTCTTCCACCCTCTGCTCTGCTTTTCCAGAGAGACAGACCCCACCACGCAGGACCGGAGCAACCCTTCTTCTACCATGGACGCTTGCCGTTGGCTTCTCTGAACCAGCTCCATCATACACTGTTTTGGGTGGCGTTCACCCGTCCCCTTCCCATTGTAAACCTGGTGACAATAAGCTAATGCCAGACGGTGTACTAGCTGCGAGTTTTGTCATGCTCGCCTATAAATAAAGAAATGAAGGAAGGCAGATCCTCTGTTAACTCTGGGGTTCAGGGATCGGTGA